>OZ029920.1:29319879-29939879 GCA_964023275.1 Norana najaformis
TCATCATCATCATCATCATCATCATCATCTCCTTCATCTGTCTTCACTTTCTTTCCCGCTTCTCACACGGAAAGAATCAGAAAGGAATTGATTCGGCTCGTCGAACATAGCAAACAACGATTTCGCGAAATATCGTGGCTTTTGTCCCTACATAAGAACAAGTAAAACGATCGTTAGGCCGGAAGAGTCGGATTCGATTCACGGTTAAGATCTGCATCTACGTTACCGGCCCTGCTTGCACCATCAAAACTAATGTCTACCAGCCATACACACTAGAGTGTGATGTGCCATTAGGGGTGGTGGTCGCAGTCGTAATCGTAAATGCACATTTATTTAGCGCCTCTTGAAGAGAACACCCCAGAGGAGCGGTAAGATGATCAGACAGCAAGGGAGAGGACTGAATATCCACCCTAACATGCACAGGTTAAAAATAAGGTCGCTGACTATATGTACCTAAGAACAGCTCTTCGAGTATAGCTCTTACTTAGTCATTAAAAATAAACTCAGCTGTTTAGGAACATGTAGGAACAAGGAACAATAGCTATTAACATAAAACAGGTCACGGAATTTTGATTTCATACTGTGTCGAGTTTTCCTGTTATTTTCGACCTAACATTCTCTGCCTCTGTTTTGCCAGCAGTTGAAAACCATTCAGTTTGATTTATGTATGTATGTACCAGTATGCATACATGTATGTATGAATGTATGAATGTATGCATGTATGAATACGTGTGTGCATGCATGTATGCATGTATTTATGTCTGCATGTATTTATGTATGTGGGTATGTATATAGGTATGTAAGTATGTATGTACATATTTATGTTTGTATGTATGAATGTATGCATGTCTGTATTTATGTATGTGTGTATGCCTGTGTGCATTTGACATGCATGCATGCATGTATTTATGTATGTCTATATGTATGTATGTACGTTTGTTTGCATGTGTGTGCATATATGATCCAGACACTTAATTTAGCGCATTTTGAGTTCATCGTAAAGCATTATTGCAAAGCCACACATGCCATGGCAACCAGGATAAAATAATACCAGACATGTCCTTCGGCAATTTCGCTACTTTATTGCCTGATTTTGCTAGACATTAGCTTTAAGAAGATGCTTTCATCCGGGCTAAAGAGCCTAGACGCGATAAAGAATAAAGACCTAATGAAAAAGAAAAGTGCTTTCATTCGATAGTTCACTGGGCCTATAGAAGATCGATTAATTTGATCGATCGACCAATCAGTCGATCGATCAATGGGAGACCAGTACACCAATTAGTCAATGTCCGTCCGTTCATATGTCTGTGTGTCTGTCTGTGTGCGTGAATGTGTGCGTGACTGTGTGTGTATGGATGTGTCTGTCTGTCTGTCTGTTGTCTGTTGTCTGTCTGTCTGTCTGTCTGTCTGTCTGTCTGTCTGTCTGTCTGTCTGTCTGTCTGTCTGAGCCAGCATCGTTCTCGTGTAGGGCACTGTATATGACGTATCGTGAGGCAGTTAGCTGTCCTTTGCATGACGGTGTCAGTGACTTTATTATTCGCAAGGTGGCATTACAGATCGCAGTGGTGTCAGTCAAACACTCGCCAGATGAAACGTAATCGTAATCGTAATCGTAAACTCGAAATTTCTAAAGCGCTACTTAAAATCTAAGCGCAGGGCACCACCTTATTCGAAAGCGCTGCGTCATGTACGTGGGGCTGTCCAAATATGCCACGTCAAGAACCAAATCCGGTTGCCAGAAGACCAGAGAGAGGAGGCTAGGGTGGGTTGTTTAAACTGAGAGAAATGGGAAGACTGATCAGGGTGGGATTTCTTGAACACGTGAGACCAGTTTTGAATGGAATACCTGAGGTGTAATAGAAAGAGTGAACGACGGAAGGAATAAAGGAGCAGAGAACTTGCGAACAATATCATGTCATGGGTTGCAGGACAAGTCAATAATGAATGAATGAATGAATGAACATCCCAACAAATGAATGAATGAATGAATGAATGAACGGACGGACGGATGAACGAACGAGTGAGTTAATGAATGAGTGAGTTAGCGAATGAGTGAGTTAGTGAGTTAGTGAATGAGTTAGTGCGTGAGTGAGTTAGTGAGTGAGTTGTTGAGTGAGTTAGTGAGTGAGTTAATGAGTGAGTGAGTTAGTGAGTGAGTGAGTTAGTGAGTGAGTTAGTGAGTGAGTTAGTGAGTGAGTTAGTGAGTGAGTCAATCAATGAGCGAGTCTTCTTAAAATTCGGTTCTGCAGTTATAAAAATTCTTCACTGAAAGTCTTCGTCAGACTCCAAGTAAGTCTTTCCCGCTTGATAAGCCCGTGGGTCTATACTGAGCTCATTCTGTAGGCCAGTTAAGCTCATCTCGTAGGCCTCTGGAGTTCAGCCTGTAGACCTGATGAGCTCAGTCTGTGGGCCTACTGAGCCCAGCTTGAAGGCTTACTGAGCTCAGCCTGTAGACTTAGTAATGCACTTGGTCTATGAGTCTAGATCCACAGACGTCATTAGCTCTGAGGATGCTTAAAACACTCTCGCTATCAGTCCGCCCATACATACTAACCTGCTTGTATGAACGTACAAAACACAGCGTGGGTCAAATAAACAGTAAAATGCATTCATTCTTGCGCATCATAGACTCCTGCAGAACAATTTTCAGTGGGGACAAACAATTCAGCATAAAAAGCATGAGCATCTTGAATGTTTTCTTGGAGGGATGGAGGGAAGGAGGCAGGAAGGTATGAATTTTAATACTAATACTACTACTACTGCTACTTCTACCACTACTACCAGTACTACCACTACTACTACTACTAATACTACTACTACTACAACTAACAATAATAATAATAGTAACAACAGCAACGACAACAACAACAACAACAATAATAATAATAATAATAGTAATAATAATAATAATAGTAGTAGTCGTAGTAGTAGTAGTAGTAGTAGTAGTAGTACTAGTAATAATAATAATAGTAATAATAATGAGAAACGTCTATAAGCGATGTCTACTGCACAAGTCATCAGCTGATGACACATCAAAATACAGAAAAGTCAGTCCACAGCATTCTTCTTGGGATGGCACTAATAAGGCACGATTTAATAACTTATTATATGCCATGCCTTGCTAGAGCCATACACAGCTTATTGCTATGTAACTTAAGCATCACCGTATAAAACCTGCTGCCTTGATTGAATAGTGAACTTCCAGAATTCAGCAGTTCGAACTATCTATCGATCGATCGATCAACTTAGGGCCTATTGCTCCGCTTCCCTTTATCTCTCTCGCCACTCCAGTTCTTTGTTAAGAATTGGTGTGGCAGTTGTCTGGCCGTCTAAGTGGCCAACACATGCTGTATGCTTTCTCGTCCTTCACGCGAATCAACGCATCTGGATTGCTGTGTCACAGGGCTGTCAGTCAACTTCGCATGCATTTGTTAACGTCTTCCTGCTGAACAGATTATATGGGTTACTTTGACCTTGTATATTAAAAGCATACCAAATGCCACAGTAGCCATTCAAAGCTAGTATGAGGTCAAGCATACAAGCGTCATTTTGTGCCATGGGTGGATCATGCGTTAGACTTAGACTAAACATTCCTTGTATGAATTAGTGATGGGGCAAATCAGATGTCGGCATAGCCTGTTTTATTAATTTCAAATTAATAATTTTACATATTCATATTTAATTACCCGGGGCAAGTGCCATCTCACCCCCAAAGTGCGGACGCCCGTGGTGCGCATGCAGCAGTCTGGTTTGTGTCATGAAACTGAACATCTCAAAAGTCTTTCCAAAATTCCTCTTCCACCGGTCATTACCTTCCTCTCTGCGATTCCATAGGCTCAAGAAAAATTCTCAGCTCAACTTAAGTCGAATTTCTTTATATCTGATAGTTAACGGTTTCGTATTGTAAAACGCCTTATGAATATCACTATAAATCTTAGGCGGTAAATAATTGTCCAGATTCATACATACATGCATGTATGCAATGCATGCACACACACATACATAGGCCTACACATACATACATACATACATACATACATGCATACATGCATACATATATACATACATACATATATAAATAATTGTATCTGATCATTTATATAGCGCCTTTTAAGAATCTCTCAAAAGCGCTGAAACGTGAATATCGAACAGATCTTAATTGAAAGAAGAGATCTGCTCCTTTTTCAGCCCACCCTGTATAGACGAAAACGAGAACTGGTCTACACGTGCGCTGTAGATTTCACTGTCGTTTAAGGTCGGCCAGAGACGTCCATCTGAACGCAGAACGAAGAACCAAACAGCGATAGACTAAGAAACGAGTCCGTATTTCAGAGGATTATCTTCTTGCACATAAACATCTTCTATCTCTTGTCTTACCTTCTTGTTCGAAAGCGCTGAAGATTCACAGTGTTTTACGACTGCGATTACGTTACAGCAACAGTTGTAGTCTATCGCCGATGTTCGGATAAGTCGGATTTGCCGAAGTTGTGGAAACTCCGCTCAAGTCCTGTTGTTTGGAGACGGAAACTGTTTGCCGGTTTTCTAAAGTTTTCGGAAGTCGTTATATACTGAAGTCGCTATATACATTCTGGAGTGGAATGATGTCCACTGGTTTTTGAAAGGCGCTATGTGAGTTCGTCTTATTGGATCATCATGCAGATGTAGGAGATTCTGAATTGAAACTTACAGAGGTGCTGCATAAATCGTTTAGTGGAAACTGGATTATCAGCCCACGTTCGATGAGGCTAAGATCGTCCTTTAGGCTGACGAGAAAGGCTACTCTGAGTATGATATAAGTAGCGTTGGCGACATCGTTTTCTTAGTCTTCGGCACACGAGGGCCTTTGGCAAGTCGTCACCATTATGTGTAGGATACTACCAATTTGGCCACACCTGCTACACTCCAGACCTACTGCACCCTAGATCTAGCTGCATCCTCGATCAAGCCACGCCCTTTTAAGGCTACGCGTGAGTAGCTGAGTACATCAAAGTGGTGTAGTGGAACAGACATTTGAAACCCCAAACCGACTGACGCGGTATTGAACCAACGACATCTGGACTGGTAGTCAGTCGTGTCGACCAATGGACTATAGCTAGGAGATGAACAAAGAGACGAGGAGTCGTTAACTGAGAACTCTGAGGTCTTTGCAAGCAGTGGCGTCGGCTGTGGACTCAAAAGGTTCTACCCATAGTACTTGGAATATATTGTGTCCGATTGTCTTGCAGTCTATTGTCTTCATAAATCTTGCAATACATTGTCTTCGTCTGTGTCTTGGAATCTGTTGTCTTCAGCTATCTTGCAGTCTATCATTGTCTTGAAGCATATTGTCTTCGATTGTCTATTATTGCTTTGGAATCTATTGTATCTGATTGTATATTGTCTTCGATTGTCTATTATTGCTTTGGAATCTATTGTATCTGATTGTCTTGGAGTCTACTGTCTTCACGATGCAGCAAGTTTTGTCCATCGTTTATATTTCTGCGATGCTCGTCCTGATTGTTCCGCATCTCTTGCTAGCATCAGCACCTGGATACAACAGCATCCGCAGCAAAGTCAAAGGTAAGCCAAAGACAACAGCTTAAGCAACAACCTTGTTTAAACTATCAACAGTAGTGTTGTCATGGCTACCATAAATCATGCATGTATGTAGTATATACGTAAGTACATACTTGTATGTATGCATGCATGTGTGTATGTACGTGGGTATGTGTGTCCATGTGTATATACGTGCATGGATACTGGGATTTAAGATATTTCATCGGAAAAATTCCTCTAAATTTCTCCCAGCTGGAATTCCCTCTGGTCCGGAAACCGTGTATTTGTAGGTAACCATATGTTTTTATAGCGCCTTTAGATATCCTCTGAAAGGCATATGTGTGTACTTGGTGTGTGGCTGTTCAAAGTTGAAGCCGTAATGTAACTGAACATTTTTGTAGCGCCGTCTATATACCTTACCTTATCGACTCAGTAACTGCAGAATGATGTAGCTGAGATAAAACTAAGGCACCGACTGGCTGATTGACTGAGTTAATAAGTGACTGACTGACTTGCTTACATACGTAATTATCTAGTTACTGATGTTTCAGAGGCTGACAGGAATAAACCGCGAAATATTGTGGTCGAGGTTGTAAACGCTACGGTAAGAGTCTATTTTCAACGAGTTGCAATTGAATTATATTGTCATCATATGATATTCTAATGTCCAAAATTTCATATGCTGACTGTGCTCAGCAGATTCGCTTCCGTGCACAAGAAAAACTGCGCCAGGGCCTACCGAAATCAATCTAATCTTCGACTTACGTCGTGCGATACCAGAATCAGGTTCAAGAGAGAAAACACATGAATTACGAGGCCTTGTAACTTCCGAAACTTCGCTCAGTATATAAAAATTTGGGCAAAAAGGAAAGCCTTTGTGCAAAGAACGCTAATGCTTTGATAACAGTCAAGTTCGTGAGAGAAAACTCGTAAATTAGAAAGCCCTCCACCTTCCCGAAACGAGCAGTTGCATTCCGAGCAACCCTGTAAAACGCGCGGCTTCAACATTTCCTCCGACAAATGACTTTCAGCGGCTGGAAAAAGAGCACTTAGCCGATTATTACCTCGCACATCTGTCGGCTCTCCAGACCTCGCTAAAGAGTTTTAAGTCTGGACGCCACAAACATTAGTGTGCCTATATGCAAGTTTCGTATACATAAACTGTCTGGCGTTGTCGGAATACAATACTGTCTGCTGTTTCCAGACATGGCTTTTAAGAGCCTAGAATGTTTAGAGGTCTCCCTAACGCAGCTTCTGTGTGACGCTTAGAAATTTTCGAGTTTTTACCTTACATTACGCGAACACACGCAAAATCTTAACACGTACACAGTGACATACACACACACATATAAATACAGACAAATACAATTGCACATATTCATACACATACATGTACTTACAAATAAGGTATATATATACACACATACACATATACATACATTAAGGGACTCTTTGCAAAATGCTGTACAGATGTTCTATTGCAATTACAAATATCTTTTAGTTACAATAAGAAATTACGTATGCATTTAAGCATACACACAGCATATAATATACATGCACATGAACCTACACATACATATTTACATATATGCATAGATATACATATACACACCTATATTGTTTATAAAGATGTGTTCAAACACCACGTGCTCATATTCGTCTTGTTTAATACTGCGCTGTGAATGAATAGTCATTGGCTTCTAGCAGCTGTTCATGGCGATGATTTATGAGGGAGGCTGGCGCTTGCCTTCCCGACAGGGCTGCGATCACAAGGGGGCTTTGGAGCAACTGGCAAGGGCAAGGCATTTGGAAAACAAGCCTGCCGTTACAAATACATGCAGGAACGATTAAGCACGTTGACTGCAAGCCGATAAATATGAACACGCAGGCATTGCAGGAATGACAGTGTCTACATTGCTATGCAATACATATCGACAGAAAGAAAAAGTGGTAAAATGAGATGCAATACAATATATGGCAACGACAATGCTGACAATAGAATTCGAAACAACAGAATTGCGTAAACATGCAATATAATGTGGTATGTTTCAACAGACATTATACGGACAGTGCTATGCAGTATTGCAACATAAGTCAAAGCATAGCATTACGATGATATAGGACACAGTTCAATGTGTTTACTCAGATTTTAGAGACACGTATACAGGGAGGGATATCATGCTAGAGCATTGGTATTTCATAATAGATATCGTTTTAGAACAACAAGCGTCGAAAATATTGAAATTTGGAACTTAAATAAGTTTGAATTTTAAATTTATATCTGGTCCTATACGTGAATATATGAAATTTGATATATATATATATGTTGTCGTTTTTCATTCAGCTTCGTTTAAAGACCAGAAACTGACAGACACAAGTTTAACATAACGTAAGCAGACTATTTGGGTACAGATACGAAGACGGATAGGGGGCCTATTGTTTTGGAAGTCCAACATCGGAAAGACGAATATCACTTTGTTGTAACTCTTACACTAATATTATCTCTAAGAGGAGCCAAGTCTGAGATAATTGTGATTGCATTCGTATTGACCTGACCGTGGTTTTAATGCGCCATCGTTTGATGCCTTGTGCATTTTACACCGGCGCTACAGAAGTTGCTAATTAATAATTAAAATTAATAATCGTTATAATTGCAATCATAATCTCAATCGTTGCTGTACTTCCAGAGCATATACATTCAGTGGGATCCGCCACATGAGTCCCTGCTAGAGCAGTGTCCAGTCCAGCGGTACACCATCCGTCTTAAGACGGAGGGTGCCAAAAAGTCAAGGACGTGGAGGATCGATGGAAGCCGACAGTCGGTGACATTGCATGACCTTGTCGTCGGAAGTACCTACTACGTCCGTCTGCTGGCAGTCGTCTGCGATGGAAAGGGAAAGCCCAGTCGGTGGTTGAGGGTTCGAACCACCTCTGATGATACCTCGTCCTCATCAGACAGCAAGAGAGACGCCAGAGGTAATCGTAATTGTAATAGCAATGGTAACAGTTATAGCAATCCTAATGGTAATAGGAATAGTAATTGCAAGAGTTACAGTAATACTAATGGTAATAGTAAAAGCAATGGTAACAGTAACAGTTATTGCAATAGTAACAGTAACAATAATAGTAACAATAATAGTAATAGTAACGCTAGTAATAGTAAGTTACAGTTACTGTATTTGTAATTATACTTGTAATAGTGATAGTAGTTTGTAATTGTGAGAGTTGTAGTTGTAATTGTAATAAGTACTTTTACTTGTGGTTACCAGTAAGTACTTAAGTTTAGTCGTTCTTAACTTTGATTTGCAACCAAGCGTAGATCTACTTTAACTTCTATGGTGATGTCTGTCGGCAGAAACTCAAATTCCCAGTAAGCCGACATACGTCCGCACCCGTACTTTCTCGGACTCGGTGATCGTGAGCTGGCTGCCGCCGGAGGACGATACGATGGTACGCGGGTACATGGTCGGGTACGGAGAAGGAGTACCGGATGTCAACTGGCAGTACGTCGACGCGACCCGAACGAACGTCACCATCAGAAACTTAAGTAAGGAAACAATCCATCACCTGCTTCAATCTAAATAAGTCAGGTAAGGAATGGTAAGGTAAAGTAATGTAAGGACTGCCAAGGGAGAGGTCAGAAAATGTAAGATATGGTTTGGTAAGGCAAGGTATGGTAAGAGATTGTAAGGAATGGTAATTAAGGTAAGGTAATCTAAGAAAAGGTCAGGTAGTTCAAGGTAAGGCAAGGTGTGGCAAAGTGAGGTGATGTAATTATAGGGTAACGTAGCCCCTTATTTATTGCAAATGACTGTCAAAAAAGACCTCGTTCATTAACAACTATTATTATTTTCTAATGCCCGAGGTACCTATGATTCCTCGGGATTCATTATTATTATTATTATTATTATTATTATTATTATTATTATTATTATTATTATTATTGTTATTATTATTATTATATTATTATTATTGTTGTTATTATTATTATTATTGTTGTTGTTGTTGTTGTTGTTATTATTATTATTATTATTCTTATTATTATTATTATTATTATTATTATTATTATTATATTCTTTATACTTACAGAGCCAGCGACGCAGTATATTGTCAGCCTAAGAGCGTTTAACAATTTTGGAAAAGGTCCAGTAGTTTACGATCTCATCTACACGAGAGAACACTCAGGTACGGATAGATGAATGGTTGGATGGAAGGATGGATGGTTGGATGGATGGATGGATGGATGGTTGGATGGATGTACGGTTGGATGGATGGATGGATGGATTGATCGATCGATTGATGGATCGATTGATGACTCGACGAATCGATGGGCCGATGGATGGATCGATAGATCGGTGGATAGATGGATCGGAAATTTGGGTAGATGAATGAATAATGTTGCATAGATGGATGAATGGAAGATGGATGGATCGTGGATTTGGTGGAAGGGTGGATGGAAGGATGGATTAGATGAATTAATAAATGAATGAATGATTTAATTAATTAATTAATTAAATCGATGGATCTATGAACAGATCGATCGATGCTTCGTCTCATAGCGAATGACATTAAAACGATGAAGAAACTAAAGAAAGCACGATGTACTCTTTGATATATTTTTTGTGTAGCGACAACGGTTGGTCCGGCGTCTGTACCGACTGAGCTAAAGGCGAAGATCCTGTCTCCAACGACTGTCTGGCTCCAGTGGACAGATCCCTCCCTCGGTCGAGTCCAGCAACTGACGGATAACCGCTACTACAACGTCCACTACCAGCCCACGTCTCCTGGCTCCGTCGGAAAGACGCTGTCCGTCATCGTAAAGGCCTTCCACGTCGTTCTCTACGACCTCCTGCCTGGAACGAGGTACGAGTTCAAGGTCCGAATGGTGAAGGACGCACAGGCCAGTCCGTTCTCGGAGGTCATCGAGAACAAGACGTTCGAGACAGGTAGAGTGCCTGATGGATTGCTTTCGGTGACCTGACCTCATTTAACCTCAACTGACCTCAAATCGTCGTATTAGGTCATCTAATCTGACCTAACCGAAGTTAGCCTATTATAATCTAGTCTCATTTCGTCTCGTCTCTTCAATAGTCAATTCTAGTTTACAGTCTGTAATCTATTGTCTGAACTCTATAGATTGTATGGAATATAGACTCTATAATTTATGTAAACTATAGTACATAATATCTAGTGTAGTCTATAGTCTTCATGTATAGCCTCTACCGTATAATTCAGTCTATAGTCTGCAGTCTGTAGCCTATATATAGTCAAGTCTCTAGCTCAAGCTCCTCAGTTTGTCTCTTCGGCAGTTTCGCAAGCGGCTGAAGTCTGTATTATTTGACTGTGGTCTCACTGGTTCGGGTCGGGAGCGCCTCTGATGAGTTTATTCTAGAAGTGGCGCTTTATAAATGTCAGATTACGATAACAGTAACGTAATGAGCCTGGCTTCAGTGCATGCTCTAACCTAAGCTTAAATATTACTGAGTCTGATCCAGTCTGTTGTACTCTCGGTCTGAATTCCAGCCCCAAGTTCTCCACCGCGAAATCTGGCCGTCCATCCGACGAATGTTTCCGGTTCAGTCATCGTCTCCTGGCGCCCACCCCGTCTTCCCAACGGAGACATCACTGGTAAGAACCTCCCTCCTTGAACGTCGAACAAATATTAAGTAAAAAGCTTTGTTGAGGAATAACAGATGCTATTTTAGTACGGTTTTTAACAATTTACCATCCTATGACCACCGTTGCCATCATAATCGCTTTCCATCTTTACCACGCTGTCTCCTTCTGGATTCTGACCTGCCACCGAAACTGACCAAGCAACTTGGACCTTGTGGGTTTGCTTTGATATAGCGCCGGTGAATAAGCTGGTCTTCCTGATGCAGCTTCTTTGTGGCGTTGAGAAATTCCAGAGACTTACATACTTACACGTAAAATACGTTCACGGAAGAAATACATGTAAAACTCCGCCACTGCCTTTAGTCAAGTAGTACTTGTCCCAAACCTGGATAAAGGAGGAGGTCGTCATCATCGGCCTTTGATGCCATAAGATGTCGTTAAACACTGGAACTACTACTAAATACATGTAGCTTTAAATGTGTTAAGGGAAAAAGAACTTTCATGGACATGGAAGATATTTGTTGAGGAATACAGTTCAGTTGTTTAATTCATGTCTTTTGTTTTCTATCATTTGCTCTGAATATCTGCCCCAAAGGTTACCTGGTGCTCTTCAGCAACGACCCTGACCTACCGGTGGACAAATGGCAAGTCCAGTCGGTCGCAGGTCATGACCTTTCGACGACCGTTTCTGGCCTTGCATCGAACAAGACCTTCCACTTCAAGGTCCAGGGACGCAACAGTAACGGACACAGCCCACTGTCAAGCACCACCTCCTACTACACGAAACTCAACCATTCAGGTAGAGGCATCTAGTAGCACAGCATCAGTCATTCGATCGATCATCAGTCAGTCAGCCAACAAGCCAGCCGGCCAGTCAGTCAGCCAGCCAGCCAGTCAGTCAGTCAGGCAGCCAGTCAATCAATCAGTCAGCCAGCCAGACAGCCAGTCAGTCAGTCAGTCAGCCAGCCAGTCAGTCAGCCAGCCAGCCAGTCAGTCAGTCAGGCAGCCAGCCAGACAGCCAGTCAGTCAGCCAGCCAGCCAGTCAGCCAGCCAGTCAGTCAGTTATTCGATGAATCAATGAACGAATAGCAAACATAATAAATCAGTTAGTTTTCTTCTGTGTTATGCAGGTCTCCTGCCGCCTTCTTCCTTCTCCTCCTCCGATTCCTCTCATCTCCCCACGTTCTCAGACATCGCCCAGGAGACAACGGGCAACACCAGCAGCCAGCTCCAGCATTCGGCGAACCGAGGTCGTGCAAACGAAAGCGACGAAGCAGAAGACGAGAACGAGGACGACGACGAGGATTACAACTACGACGAAGGAGCTGAGGAAGACGCTTTTCAGAGCGCGGCCCTCGTAGCGGAACTACCCCCTACTTCCAAGACAAAACGGGAACCAGCCAAGAGTGAAGAACAGTCATCATCCGTGACGGTGGTCCCGAGAAACCTCAGCGACATACCTGGAACGCTTTCGAGCACCCAGTTCCGCAGCCTCGTCCAGTACCACGTCAGTGCCTACATCACCTGGCCGGACACGCTGACCAAGTGCAGTGGAGTGTGGCCGTCGTCGTCATCCGTGGCTCCGGTGACTGGCTACCTGTTCCGCTACGCTAAGCACAGCGCTGCGCCAAGTCAGCCGGAACGCTACGTCACGCGGAACCTGACCAACAACTTCATCTTGCTGGACGATCTCGTGCCTGAGTCGACGTACCGCTACCAGGTCAAGTACCTGTTCCGTGGAGGAATTCAGTCGTCGTGGAGCGGAAAAAGTACGGTTGATACTCACTACCATGCCAAGTCCAAACTATAACAACGCAACGACGACAACATCATCGACAGCAACAACTTCGTCATCATCAATAACAGCATAATCGTAACATCATCATCATCACCACCATCAACATCATCATCATCAAAAACAATTCAACAACAACAATGCCTACTATACTCTGAGCGTTTCATATAAACACGACTAACATCCTAGTAGCGAATAAAGAGGAAGCCTAGAGGAAGTATGCTCGCTTTAAAAAAATGGTACTTACTTTCTCCTAATCGTTTTTTTAAAATAAGCCACTGACCCCGCTGTTACTTCGTCCACCCCAACTTCAAATCCTGAATGCGTCTCTGCCATCAGCATTTTGGAAGATCCTTCGTAGCGCAGATGAAATGAACGAAGAAGGGTCATCAACAACCATTGGCTTGTCCGAGGCAAATGTACGAACTGGCGACAAAGCTTTGAAAGCCACTCCAAATGTGTTCCCTTTCTCCCCAGTTATAATTAATTATAAGTGAGGCCGGGCAACTATCTAGGCCACCGAAGGTTGAGGAACAGCCCCAATCTTTCTCAGAGACAAGTTGAATTCGCACAAATATGTCGAATAATAAGCCTAATTAATTATAACTGGGGAGAAAGGGAACACATTTGGAGTGGCTTTCAAAGCTTTGTCGCCAGTTCGTGCATTTGCATCGGACAAGCCAATGGTTGTTGATGACCCTTCTTCGTTCAGTTCATCTGTTGATCATCAACAACGAAGTAAACATAACACCGATCTTACATTGATGGACGCAACTGTGTGGGCGAGAACAGGTGAAACATGTGCGCAACAAGTAATGTACGCATATATGCGTACATATGCATATATATATGTATATATATATTTATATATAAATATGTAAAATATACGTACATGCATACTTATATTTATGTGTATATATACATACATCGTTAGGCCTAATAAAACAGCCGATGTCTATTTTTAAATGTTTTTCACTAATGTAAGATCATTCGTCGTTCATTTCGTCGCTTAAATATGTTAGAATATTTTCTCTGGAGTTCGTACTTGTCCTACGCTTGCTATTTTTTTTTCATCAAGTGCACGTGTTTCTGCACGTGTATGTGTATATGTATGTGTGTTTGTATGTGTGTATGTATGTATGTATGAATGTATGTATGTATGTGTGTATGTATATAGGTATGAATGTCTGTAAGGAAGGATTGATGGATGGATCTGAAGATTTATATGGCGCTTCTTAGTACTTCACAGATGCTTGTGTGTGCGTGCGTGCGTGCGTGTGCGTGCGTGTGTGTCAAGTTGAAGCCGACTACGGTACAGCGTGTATCCTGCCATCATAACATCATCATTCGTCTGCAGAAGCACACCGTCGACGTAAAGGCGAATCAAAGGAGGGGCGGTTTCGGCGGCACCTTTGATGAAGAGGCAGCTTCTCTTTGATCTGGAATAATTTGCTTGGAGAGCGAGCAGCTGCTGAAAAACTTTAACCGCATCCCTAAACTCATCATCTTTCTTCATCCCACAATAGATAACAAATCCCGAAAACTGTTGGACCCGTAAATAAAATCCTGGCGCAAGTCGTAGTATCTATCCATTTCCATATCGTTCAGTATTAGGTCTAAAAACTCCGCCACTGCCTTTAGTCGGGTAGTGCCAGGCCCAAGTCTGGATAAAGGGGGAGGGCGACGTCAACGGCCCTTTATGCCATAAGATGTCGTTAAACATTGGAACTACTACTATCAGGTCTAACATTGACGGGTTCATGGTGAGTTTTGGAAATACGCCCCCTAAACTTTTGAGGATGGCCGTAGTAAAAGTATGCTTATCAGCAGTTAGCAAGACCTCTGAGAAGTGTCATGAATGGTCCCGCAAGATGGTCCTTAATGGAATGGTCCTGATGGACCTAAAATAATGGTCCTAAAATCCCGGAACGCATTCATTTCAAAGTCCTTTCCCTAACCTAGATTACTCCCCCAATTTTTCCAACCTACTTACCTTTGTAAGCTACTTACCATCCAATCACACCGCTCTACTCGCTCATCCTCTTACCTCACTCTTGCCCGTCCATCTGTAACTACACGTCTTAAGTTCTCTAACCGATCCATACACTACACTGCACCTCGACTCTGGAACGATCTCCCTCCTGGATTTCGCAAATTCTCTGCTCCTTTATCCCTTCCGTCGTTCACTCTGTCTATTACTCCTCAGGGATTCCATTCAAAACTGAAGTCTTGCCTTTTCAAGGAAGCTCACCCTGATCCCACATTTCTTTTAGCTTGAACACAACCCATTCTAGCCGCCTCTCCCCTCCTCTCTCTGGTCTCCTGGCAACCGGACTTGGTTCTTGACAAGGCATCTTTGGACAACCCCACGGACTTGACGGATCGCTCGTGAATAAGCTGGTGCCCTGGCTTAGGGTTTAAGTAACGCTTAAAAAATTTCGAGTTTACGATTACGATTACAATGGGAATGATCCAAAGAGAAATGGTTCGAAGGGAAATAGTCCACAAGGGAATCGACTCATTGGTAATCGTCCTTAGGGGAATGTATCAACGGAAATGTTCGAATCAGGAATGGTTCCAAGGAAATGGTCTTAAGGAGAATTGTCCCTATGTGAATGGTCCAAAGAGAAATGGTCTCGAGGGAATGGTCTCACAAAAAATGGTCCCAAGTGGAATGATCCTAAGTGGAATGGTCTAAAGGGGAATGAACCCACATGGAATAGACCCAAGAGGAATTGTCCCATTGGCAATGACCTGAACCAGTATACCCTCGCTACAAGCAGGTTGCACGCGAGTTGTAAAAAAGAGAATTTCTCCCTCAGTTTCAGACCACCCACTCACTGAGCTGACTTTGGATTTCCATGCTTCATTGTAAATGTAAGTGTAAATATACAATGTTTTCTATAGGTCTCGACCCTGTTCACTTTTCAATAGGGGGAGATCCTTCACCACTGCTGCCCGTTTAAATGGGCGCCACGCCATGTAAGGTAACCTGCATCTAGCGAATGTAAAAAATTGAGTCTTACTAAATGGAAAAGGAATAACTTTCAAGATCGGGCTAATTGTCTACAAGCTTACGAGCTCAGCCAACTGAACAATCTTCACTCGTGGTCTGTAGTGGCTCCCAAGCCTTATCTCTGCTAGACCAAGTCCTCTGACTGTCTTAGTCTAATTACTCATGCAAGAGCGTCGGAATTGTTTTAAAAACGGGTGGCTCATTCTTCAGCTTAGGAGAAGCTATTGAAGTTTTGCAGAAAGGCGAAAGATCGGATTCATTGAAGTATTGCACTGAAGCGTGGAATGGCAAAACTCGTCCCACGGATGATGTAGATTTCAACTCCCATGGCATCGACTATACTTGCTACCATACAAGTCCCTCCTCCTTTTAAGACAGACAAACTATTAGTTACACCTGACCTGAAATCAAATCATTAAAAACAGTGATGCCATAAAATAAAATATAAAAATTATCTGTGAAGGAAAATTAACAATCAGTGTGGATTAAAAACAGTTAAAAACAGATTAAAACAGATACGCTATCGATCATAAATCATTCCTGAAGGGAGATTAAAATGAACTGCTTGTGAGAACAAAGCTTGTTTTTTTCAACGCCCTTTTCTGATTATATCAAAAAGCTATTGTTTCAGGCAGACGTGTCTTTGAAATTTAGATGACGGTGGCTCTACGGAGGGGGGGGAGGGGCAACGGCGCCCCCTCTAAGCATCTTAGGACCATTTTGTATATTTAAAAAAATGCTAACAAAGTTTTCAATGAACTGAAGATTGTTTGGCTCCAAACAAACTTGAAAGTTCCTGACCCCTCTTGACCTTCCCATTGTAATTGTAGTCACATATTTATATAGCGCCACCTGGAGAAACTCCTTGGAGGCTACATACATACAGTACATTGTCGGTTAGACGGTGAGGGAGAAGATTGGCCACCCGCCCTTCATATACCGAGACTAAGAAAAATGAAGTCGCTAACACTTGATACCCTTGGTCGCCTCTCAGAGCCCAGGTTAACGGACGGCTCTTCGACCGCAGAGTCCGTCGATCGTATGCATTTTCTTCTTAACTTTCGCCAGGGCTCACCGTCGTGTGGATATTTTGAAGGGTGCTATGGAACGCGGTGGTGTAGTGGTATGATCTATGACTCGTAACCGCAGGGTCGCGGGTTCGAATCTGCTTCAAGCCACTGCGTAGCGACCTTGGACAAGTTGCTGACCCACAACTGTCTGTGAGAAAGGCAAAGGGAACATCCCCGGGTGGCATAAAGCCAATAGACCTGCCTCCGGGGAGAGAACTCATCATCATCGTCGTCGTCGTCGTTGACATCATTATCATCATCATCTTCTTCTTCATCATCATCGTCATCATCATCATCATTTTCCTCTGAACGAATAAACGAACGAATGAATTATTGAATATTTGCTCTATTTCAACTGCGTACAAAATCGTTCTATTCCAATTATAGCAAGTGTTGCACAGGCTACTTACTTACTTTCTTTAGACAATCGCACTCTTCATCCTCACCTATACAGGCCTAACACATATCGCTGTTTAACAATTTTATTTACCCTTACTGCCATAAAATAACCGCAAGTTGCCTTTAAAGTGGAGGAAGATCAAGTGGGATGGTCACGAAATCTCCGCCAAAATCTTAGCTATCTGTTTTAACGCCACTCCCATACAAATCACTGTGGCAGGAAGGACGCCTACTTCACTTATGGGGTGAACCACGAATGGTTCGAGCAGGACTCGGTTCGGTCCTGGAACAGCAGCGATTAGAGCCTGTAGTTCCTGAGCGATGGGTTATACTGGAACTGGCAAGCACTTCGTCCCAGCACTTGATCCGTTGTCTAGGCCTATTACGAAAACGAGGGCTGAAGAAGTCTTCACAATAGACTGCATTATCCGCCAGTTTTCTCTGCAATCAAGCCATGCATATTAACCCATCGCTTTTGAGAGGCGCTATATTAATTGTAAACTGGAGATTTCTACAGCGCCCGACGAAAGCTTAGTCGCGGGAACCAGCTTATTCACAGGTGCTCAGTCAAAACAAAATGTTGAAAAAGTTCCAGGTCAAGATCCAAGCGGCAGACAGGCGGCTACGGTGGATGGTGTTTTGAATTGGAACGACAAGATAAATAGGGGAAGAAGAGGAATCAGGATAGGATCTGTGGAAGAGGGGTGTTTTTAGTTTTGAGTTAAACATGGCATGTTACATACATATATGCATATTGCCAGCAAACAGGTGCAAACACACAGATACATACTGGCAAGCATACATACACACATGCATACATGCATACATACATACATGCAAACATACATACATACTCCGAGCATGGTCGGAGCAACCGTGCGAGAGTCCCTTAGCTTGCTTACGACCTGGGGTCATCAATTAACATTAAACCACGTTCCCAGTATACACCAATACATACGTCTCGTATACATAATGTACACTCCGTACACAATGCTCAGCTGGCCTGAAACGTTCCATTTACCATATAAAAATTTAACAAATAAATAATAAAATTACCGCAGCTTAAATTGCTTAAAATTTCAAGAAACATTTTTGCTTGATTTCCCAGCATTCTAGGTTGATTCTTGCCCTAAAATAATAGCTTTGTTATAAATTTATTAAACGAAATGCCGCGAGAAACGTCCCTTTACATTCGCTAGCTGGGAGGGCAGTTTCATTACATGTCCATTAAGACAGATTCGATGACCCAATTGCATTCGCTAGATGGCGACAGAGAGAAATGAAATGTCCATAAACTGAAAAAAATCGGTTCAAAGTGATTTTTACGCAGCACGTGTTTTTCACGTTTTCGACAAATTTCATCGAAAATAATATCTTATATGGACTTACGGCGTAGGAAAAACATCCACCGTCGCCAGAGAACAGGTAATCCATGACTTTATCGCGATACATTCGACGTTAACACGATACATTGACGGACTGTGAACCTATCTCTGCCATGTGTTTGAGCCGACTGCCAAACACAGCGAAATTTCTTTGCCAGATTTGACTCTGAAAATTTGAGATTTCAAAAATTTTCGATCTTCTCGTCAAAACTTGGTGGATCTGATGCAGGACTCGAAACTACATGGGGCATTGTGTTTTTTGGGGTCTGGGGATCAGAAATAATTGAGAAAATTAGGGGGAAAGTTGGTGAAGGTACGTACGTCCATCAGCCCGACCTATGCATTCGCCGGTGGCCATACATAACTCTAGGTCACATGACTTGGCAAGGCCTTCGCTAGTGGTCACATGACTTGGCACCGAGCCAGTGAACGATGTACGGATCCATACAAACAGAGGAAGAGTGGTAAACACAGATACAAACAGAGATAACTGTGGTAAAGAGAGATAGAAAGAAAGAGACACTGCAGTGACTTACAGGAACACAATATATTTAGCCTGCGACTATTTTCAGGTGCCTATAGAGATAGAATGTTGTGCAGAGATACAAATAGAGATACATATAGTGGTAAAGAGAGAAACAAAGCTTCCTACTAGGGCTTATTTATAGATGTCTATAAATACAGACACAGTGACAAAGAGCGTAATCGTAAACTCGAGATTTTTTAAAGCGCAAAACAAAAGCTATGTCGCGAGAACCAGCTTATTCGCAGGTGCTCAGTCAAAACAAAATCGATAGACACGAGGGTTAGGAAAGGTTCAAGGTCAAGATATAAGAGGTAGGCATGAAGTCAGACGGCTATGGAGGATGGTGTTTGGAATTGAAGCGACAAAATAGATAAGGGGAAGAACGGAGTGGGTGTAATACGGAGTGGGTATGGCGAGGCTAAGAATATACGTCTTTATGTGTAAATTTGATTGCGCATTTTCCTGAAGTTGAAAAACGTTATTTTAACAAGTGGTTTTGCTATCAGGCCAGTAAAGCCCGATAGATACTTTGACCGAAAAAGCGCACTATAGATAAAGTTAAAAATCTGGCGCATCACAAAATGCCGATCAGAATTTGGTTTAAAATTGTTAAAATTAATCAAAAATCATAAATTATGGGTCTCATATTTTAGTTGGAATATTGACAGGAGCTAATTAGAAGTATTCCATTTATTTTCTTGGTAGACGATTGGCAAGAGGTAATTAGAGATACGCGATCGCCGTTTATCAGATAAATGAAGCCAAATGTCACTAATTTATGATGCCCCTGCAATTGGATAAGTATGAAAATGTTTGCCTTTAAAATTAATTAATGTAATAATTTTTGTTTAGGCCTATTATATATTGATGCCTTATGCATTTGTGCATCATGAGAACGGCGCTATAGAAGTCGAACGGCGCTATAGAAGTCATTAGGTTAGATTCTATTACATTGGAGCTACATTGAGGTAAGGTAACATACTTCTTTACACGCCTATTGAGCATTATGACGGAGCGTTCTCAGATAATCAAATGTACATGCGTATATATATATACATATATATATATATTACATGCATAATACATATGCCAAGCACGGATAGCGCTATAGAAATTAACTACCTAACTCGATAAGGGTAAAACCTCTCGAACAGTTGCTAAGCAACGCAGCGTGCAATATGGGAGACTTTGCAGACTGCTGTTGCTTGTAACTTTAATTTAACGCGTAAAAGGTTTGCGAGAATACTTAAATGGTTGCTTAATTCTACCGATCGTAGGTGAGGTATATTTTAAGTGGTTCAATGGAAGGTTTGGTGCGGCAGTCACACGGGAGGTGCTTGAAAAACACTCGGAAATAATTTACACGCATCACATCAATCACTCAACTGTTCGTTAATTAAGCGCTCGTTGCCGAACCAGAGTGCGATCTGTAGGGGAAATGTGAAACATATCACCAGACTAATTCCGATTGATGTCTTCACTGAAGATGAGTTTCTCCTTACATTTCGCTCCTGCCCACATCATTGTGCTGGTTCAAGCCACACTGCATCTGCTTCTTATAAGAGTCGTAGACTTTTGGATTGGTTTGGATGATAGTATTACTGTGTCTAGTGGACACGGTTGTAGCCAATTCTTCCTAGATTCTAAGATGAAGCTAGGAAGAATTGGCATTTGAATTTGCAGAGTTGTAAATAGATTGTTAGATTAACTGTTAGATTAATTTTTAAAGATTCTTATACAAAATGTGTTGTGGTTTTAGACTTGTATCAAACAAAATGGACAGTAGATGGAAATGGCTCCAGATGAGAATTAACTCATCTCTGCGACCAAAACCGGATGACCTGAATAAAATATTTTCTGATGAAAGAAACTGGTATTTATCGATTTTCTTAGCTTTGTGTAGCAATACCATCTTAATCGTAATCGAAATCATAAACTTGAAAATTTCTAAAGCGCTACTTTATATATGAACACTGACCACCAGCTGCAACCATAATGCAAAGTGGCTAATGTAAATTCTCAGATTAGATTAGAATACATAAGTTAGTTCTTTCAGCCAGACTACAGGTTGTAAGTGTTGTGTTAATGACTTCATTTTCTTGACCTCAGCAGATGGAGAAGGGAAAATCTAACACCTTTCTCTTGTTTTCTTTACGTTATGATATGGCAGTTCTGCATGCTAACCACTAAACCACTAGGGTAGAAGCAAGGGGTGGCTTGGGGCCATCTAATTTATTAGCCCGACACCACCGCAGGGCAGTTTGGGGCTAAACACCACCAAAGCCGCTGGGTTGATACTCATCTCCTTCCCCCTTGCCCATCTCTGCACCATCAAGCATCCCATTGGTGAAAAAGCAGGGGCCCAGTGAAAAGCAGTGGGGAAGGGACACCTGATTTTCGACTTCAACAACCTCACTCATGTACCCTTTGCTAACCACCTGAAGACTCAACCGGGGGGGACTGCTTTGCATACTGGGAGGAGCGCCAATTACGGATGAGTCTTATCACCCTCTCTTGTTACTGCCACCTCCGGGCATATCCGCATATACCTCTCTGCACTGAGTGTAGTTGTGCTGGTCTTGACCAGGCTGGCAGTTGTGGCAGTGCTGGAGTTGGGTTGCGTATTTCAAGGGCCCTCAGATAGGCTCGTCCGCATCATCTATCACACCTTGCTTGTGCAGTTGCAGGCTGTACGACAAATCTTTGCTTATAGGCACATTGCTAGCCATGTCTGCACTAGTATATATAGCCTGCTGTGCGCAGGGAATTTTAAAGGGAATTTTTCCACTTGTTCTTAATAGCTCATTCTAGACCTCCATAAAACCCTTTCTGGCATAATTTCCAATGCCGATTAGTGTTGTGCCACCCGCTTGGCGTCAGGGTGGCTTTGGCGGAGACGGGTGAGAGGGGCCAGCTTTGTGAAGGTGAGTATAGACCCACCTGGTCCTCAAACTGTGACTGGGAGGCGTGATGGAGCAGTAGCGGCTTTGGTGATGTCACGGCTAAGACATTAGGTGGCCCCAAGCTGCCATTTTACATCTACCACTGACATTCACTGTGTGTCTTTAATTGGCTGAAATATAACAGGACTGATTGATATAACAGGACAGTATGGTCATAAGTACCAATATCGTTCTTTTGTTCAGAGGCCGAGGTTGCTACGCATAGTGAGAACAACTTGGCCCATGTGGATATCTCTTGAATTGGTCTCATGAAAATGCTTAATAATATTATGTTACATAACAACGTTGCCTGTGATTCCTTGCTCAGCCAATGGAAAACATGGCATGTTAACAAATGTCTTACGTACTTGCTTACTTTCTTTGCCTTTGATTTCAGCCTGGCAGCCCGCTCCTTCTTCAGTAACGAGGACGTACGAAAACTCTTTGTGTATGTTGAGCTTGAGCGAAAAATCATCTTATCAACTGATCCTCCGCCGGAGTTTCACCGAAAGTCAGTTTTCTTCTTCAAAGCAAAACCTGGCATCAAACTGACGGCAGAAAATCTTGGTAGTAGCATAAATCTACCATCAACATTTTTGTAGGCTAAATCATATAATCCAGCCACCCGCATTAATTTGCCCAGGGCAGTCCACACTGTGCCACTGGTAGCAACTGATGATCCACTATGGACCCAATGTATAGTTACAGAGGTCCGTAAAGATATATGACTGCGACTGAGAAAATCCGCACAAAGTTGGCAGGATTCAAAAATTGGTTTAATGTTGCAGTGTGTTAGGATGGAAATGCATTTATTTTGGTGAATACCACATGTTTCTATCACAAAAAGTTCCAACTATTTCATATGTACATCTTCACATGAAAACAATTGCAAATTAATTTTTATGCATGTTTTATCTTCAGAGTCGATTTCACTCATGTCGATTTCTCTGACTTTGTGAGGGTTTTCTAAGGCATGGTCATGTACCTTCTCGGAGGTGCCCTTAGCCCTTCCCCAGTGAAAGAGAAAAGTTCTAACCCACTACATTACATTAACATACATTACATTAGCATACAATACAATGCATTATATTAACATGCATTGCGTTGTATTATATTAACATTCATTAACATATATGAACACACATTACGTTAGTGTATGGTATATTACATTGCATTACATTACATTACCATGAGCTACTATATTGCTTCATAGATGGTGAGGTTCTGTCAGTTGATTGTGGACGGAATGTTCTGGAGAACTTGGGTCAGCTGACAAGAGATGTCTACCTTCCACTGCTCTGCACAAACCTGGGACATGCAGATGCGTTTGGAGTCAGCGCCGACAAACTGATGGACGCTTTGCATCGATTACTTGCTTCTGTTGAAACAACACGAAAATCAGATCAGGTGATTTGCAGTAATCAGACAAGAGCACCTGTTAAAACCTTTTCAGAAGTTTTTCTACTTTGCACTAGGCTGTTAATCGTTCGATAGTTACGGTTATACCCTGGTTGATGACACGTTTGGTCAGTGCTGTGTATTAGCATATTTCTCATGTGTGTACAGTAGTTATATTAACTTGTGCTTTATAAATCTTATTATTAATAGTAATTATTATTTATTTAATAATTATCCTCAAGCATGTGGCCAAGTTGGCCGCATATATGTCTTGTGTGTTGGTTTTTGTTCAATTAATTGGTTACATGCGGATTTTGCTAGATGATTTTCGTTTACTTGGACTTTTATGTGACCTAGTCTGCGTTCTTAGAGTTATTACTCTATTTTGCCGTCGTGTTTGAGTGTTTTCGGATTTTGTTCACACGTCTGTATTCAAAGTATGATGTGCCGCCAATTGACTTGTCTGCCATGACGGGTCCTGGTTACTATCTGGCAGTTGACCTCCATTGGGAAAGGCCAAGAGAGTCCTTGCATTGATGCTGACTATTCTACTGTTCTACCAGTCTGCTGTACGATTGGTGTTGACCTTTCTACTCAATTTGCCAGCTGCTGAAGAACATCATCTTTCACAGACTTTGTGCTTGTGCTTGAGGGATGGATGTCTGGACTGAGCATCTTATGCCATCTATGAAGGACTGATTGGCCCTGGGGTTCATATGTTGCGAGCCTTGTCGCGTGTCGTCACTCCTCTTTGCTAATGCTTCATGGTCCAGGAAGTCTGAAAACGGTGTCTACTACTAACTCTGGATGGGAGACCATTGGTTGGGCTCTACTTGTCTGCAGGAGTTCACCAGTGATGGCTCTTCCAGTTATCTGAGCACTGTTCTCGTATTGATAGCATTCGTCTTTAATGACTTTAATTTTGTTTAAGCTAAGGTGGGCAGCTCTTTATGATACAACAAGTATCTTCATATATAGATACATCCATCCAAAAATAGTAATAGTAATAATAATTGGAAGTAGAATAACAGACACAACCTTTGATCCACTAGCAATTTTCTGTTCATTTCAGAGGACTTTGCTGGCTCTCCAGTGAGTTAATAACATCTGCCTCTTCAAGACTTTACCATCTTGCCTTTAGCTTCTGAGAATGCACTCTTGACAATCAACTTATTAAAGTTTGTTTCCTAATGATGATGACGATGACATTAATAATAATAATAATAATACTCATAATCATAATAATAATCATAATAATATTATGTCATGTTTATTATTTTGTGCCTTTTCCATTTGTGTTCAGGGTGAGGTGGTGTTGGCACTGCCATCAGTTGAAGTCTTGGCTGAAGTTTCGGCAAACAAAGGTCGCAGAGTTGCTGTTCTTCACGTTCTGGAGACAATGGTTGTTGGTTGGAGCAAGCAAATTGAGGTACTACAACTCTGTTGTTTCAGTTTCAGACACTTTATTAATCAACAGAAAATTCTAATATGTTACACTTAAGTTTCGTTGATGGATAGGTGTCAAAAGCTGTACCCACCAGGAACAACAGTGTTCTGCTGACAGGGTCACCAGAAGTCTGTGGATGTATTTATGTCTGCATATATCTAGACACTTGATATAGCGCCTTTTAAGTACTATACCTTACAAAAGCACTTCGTTTTATTTAGATGTTTAAAGAGGGATGCATAATATACAAGTGATCACTGTAATACCTAATCTCTGCACAGTTCTTTCATTTAAAGCTGAAAACATTCCTCTTCAGCGAATCCTATACTGATTCCTCCTCTTATGTTTATCTTTCTCACTTCATGTTTCTAAACACTGTCCACCAGAGACGTATGACTGTCTGCCTGCCTGATTCTTGGATCTTGACCTTAAACCGAACCAAATTTACCTGCCTGTCGATATTTATTTGACTGAGTTCCTGTGAATAAGCTAATTCCCACAACTTAGTTTTCTTGAGTGCTCTATAAATCGTGAGATTATGATTACCTAAAGACAAGCAAGCACTAATGAGATTTCTAACTGTGTTGCGCATTGTTTTACACACATCTAGAAAATTCTGAAGCACGATCCAGTCGCTGTTCTGCACAGTGAATATGGAGATTACCCTGGTCCACTTGATGAAGTCGAACTGTGGATGTCAAGACGAGCAAAGTTGTCTTCGATCCTCCGCCAACTCAAGAGTCCGGTTGCTGTGAACATTTTTCAGAGTCTGAAGAATGCCAACAGCTCGTATATAACGTCTTTCCAGAAAATCATTGATGATGTCAACAAGGCAATGACTTACAAGTTTCAGCTTATTTCATTTACCTCCTGTTCAAATCAGATCTAATCTAAAAATATATAAGATATTCATAATGTGTATATTTGGCAAATGCTGTTATTAATTTATATATAATAAAAACTAATCTATCTAAAGATATATAAAGATGTATATATATGTATTTGGGGAAGGTATTAATTTTTTATATTTATATATGTTGGTATATATTTTATATTTATAAATATATATATATCCTGTGTTTTATTCACCTATATGTATATATATAGTGGTTTAGCAGTCTTCATAATATGCCTGATTAATGTTCTGTTCTATTTGACTTTGTTCAGCAAACATTTTCAAACTTTCTTAAAATGCGCATGTTTGTGGCAGTTACATAGTCATGCATTCATTACTCCTGAGAGGCACTTAAAAGGTGCTATATCAAGTGTCTTTGTGGATACCTACACACATTACATTGTGTCGCATAAAGTAAGGAATGTAATAATGCTAATAACAATATGACGAAACAACAGTAAAAGCAAAAATAATATAAAAATACCATAATTTTTTGTAATTAATCAGTTTATTTTTGTTTATAATGTTTGTTAACAGGCTACAGAAGAAACAGATGAAAACTTGATGTTCCTGGAGACGATGAACTCGATGTTTGACAGTCTTCACATTTGTACAGATCCGAAAAAAATGGCGAAGATCTTTCCTCCACTTGTGCACACCCTTTATCTTCTCTGGATGCATTCAAAGTATGTGCAATGTTCTGTTAATAATTAGCCATTTACATTTAAGAGACCAGTTTTCAATGCACAAGACATCTACTGATATTTGTGAAATAGTTTTGATGAATGGGTGTTTAATGTAAATTCATCACTAGTGAGAGCGTTTTGAGGTGCTATAAAAATGTTATAAACTTAATTGCTCATTTACATAGTGCCTTTTCACGATAACACCATATACGTATGAACTTATGTATATGCGCATATGTGTGTATTTAGGTATACATGTATGCTTGTATGTGTGTTAGTATGTATGCATGTATTTATGTATGTATGCAATATGTATGTATGTATGTATGAATGTTTGTATGTATGTTTGTATGTATCTATCAGTTCATTTAATACTGTGTCTTCTATGCACCTCTTAGAAGATGTGTGTATGTATTTTATATATAAGTGTTCAGGTATATGTAGATATGTAAGTATGTATGTACTGTTTCTGGACATCCTTTGTATCACCTTTTCTGTTCTTTATGATTTTTATTTACCTTTGTGCAGATACTATCATCAGTCGGATAAATTTCGTAATTTGCTTGGCCTGATCTTGAATGCAATCATATGGCGTGCAGAGGCAATCGTTGGTGATGACATTCTAATCAATCCAGCAAAGGTAGGGAGCTTTTCAGAAAGCCCTTGTAGACCTGTGTCAAACTCCTGCCAAGGCAAAAAAAAGAAATTTTTAGTTCACCTGCCTGTTTGATTAGTCATGAGTTTATAAAAAACAGGTTTGTGTTAAACTACAAAATAAAAATAAATAAATAAAATGCTTCATCATTCTCGATAATAAACGCTACATGAATAAAATTCTGTTTCACTTCAGATTTACCATTTCCATGATGCCTTGTGCACTGTGGAGTAGAATTTCCAGATTGGATTAGATTAGATTTAAGAGGCTAGTTTTTTCAACACCTTAGGGCTTTCTGCACCTGACTAAGCCACTTTGTGTCTCCTGATTAGAGCCAAACAGTTGTGCCGAGGTTCACATTATAATGAATGGTTAGGTAAGTAAATAAGTAAGTAGTGGATTTGTTGACACCATATGGCCATCAGCTGCATGAGGTATGGATGGGTTGTGAGTTGTGATGTTCAAATGCAAACAGTGAATTGTGAGAGATTCTTAAAAGGTGCTACATAATGTCTGTGTAATCTAAGACGGTGTCTTTTCAGTCATATGTGCAAATCAAGGAGACTGTTCAAGCGTGTGCTTGCTTCCGAGGAGTTTATCTCGACTATCGTGAGAAAACAAACGAAATCAACAAACGAAACATGGAAGAACTTGCTATCCTAGAGTACATCCATATTTAGCAATCAGAAGCTCATTACATTCTCTTCATTACATTACATTACAATATTACATTACACTGAATTACAGTACTATACAATATGGTGCATTAGATTATATTAAATTCTTAATTTATTTGTTTAATTTTCATTGTGGCCAACCACAATACTTAAATCTGTTTTCATTCCTCAGCTCATCATTATTCAACCGGGTCATCTGATTCTTTTCTCTTGTTGTGCCAGAAACTAGAGCTGTTCTTAGTAAGCGAGCTTTTTTGGTTGCTGGACCGAAATTTTTGGAGTTCTCTTCCTGCATCTCTGCGTTATGCCCGGTCTCTTATGTCATTTCATTCTCGACTTAAGACTTACCTTTTTCAGTGGACTGATCTTCTGGATATTGAGCTGAGTGCAGCTTAAATTTGGTGCACCATTGGTTGATGCCTTGCGCATTAGACACCGGCACTGTAGAAGTTTCTAATTAATAATACGTTAATTTATGTAACCTTCCTTCTCTTATTTATTCAGCCTGCAGTTTGTTACTCTTTCAGTACTTTGCATCACACTTCAGTGCATTAACTTATGCTGTAGTACATTAACTTGCATTAACTTAGATTATGTTACATTGCATTATGTTCTCACATTTACATTACATTAGATTGCAGTACATTAACTTACATTGCCTTCCTGCTTTGATTAATTAGAGCTATCAGCTTTTAGTGCACAACGTTATTTTCAGGTCTCACATCTGCTACTTACTGACTTATCTACCTGCATGTAATACTAGACTTTGACTTGAGTAAATGTCTGTGTGTTTTGTGTTTGTATCTGCCTGCCTGTCTGTTTGTTTGTCTGTCTGTTGGTCTGCAGTTAGTGTCAGCAGTTCTGTGTGAGGTACTTAAAATGTACTATATTAAGTCTCTACAACTGTTAATCTGCTTTCTGTCTGCATAAAACGTCTCAAAATCTAATCTAATCTAATGACTTTTAAAGTGCCTTAATCATTAATCAGTTATTCTCAACAGGCATCAATTGGTGGCCTCTTCAAGGAAACAGCTGTCAAAAATCATAACCTTTGGAGAAGCCCATTAGAAATGTAATGGATCAGTCTGTCTGTCCATTTCTCTATAATGTAGTGTGATTGACTGAGTGAAATGCTTTCCTTTCCTAGGGCACAGATGCCAAAAGGTCAGTTTGGACTACTGAGCGTCAAGATGTACGGTCCTTACGCTTACAAGCCCCAGCAGGGAACCAGATGGAAACATAGAGATGAGATAAAAGAAGAGAAAGAGGATAAACTGAAGACTCAGAGTCTTTGGCCGCCGAGAAATGCCAAAGAATTCGATCGACTGAATGCGTACATAGAACGGTAGATAACTTATTGTATTATATTGGTCATTTTATGTAGCACCTTTTACGGGACATGCTACAACTCCCTCATCATAACACAATTGTCCTCTTTTTTGGTAGTCACTTTCATTGTCATGAACATCATTATGGTAATCATTATCATGATCACCATCATCATCATCATCATCATCATCATCATCGTCAATAAAAATCAATATCTATTTTTATTTATTGCACTTATTATGCATGGAATCTGAGATGTGAGTCAAGTGTGTACAAGCAACTTGTCCTGGGTCGTTATTACACTGAGTCTACCAAGCAGGTTTTAACCCACTGTTAGATTTAAAACCAAGTGTTCTTCCAAATAGACCACTGTGATGTGATAGTGACGAGAAGCACTTGTGGTTTGTGAGTTGATGCTCTATATATTTACATTTAAGCTTACAATACATTCCATTTTTTTCGCCAGATGTAATGATGTTCTGGAGCTGGTGGAGACCATTCAGCATTTCCAGCTGCTTGCGACTACAGCTGAAATCGGCGGAGCTGGTTCTATGAATCTGGATGTGCTCGTCCGCGAAATCTACCAGAAATATTCGGAGACGATCTACGAGTTTCTGTCGCGAGTTCCAAATGTACTGATGATCGACGAAAACGACGGCTTTGCAGAATCGTTTTTCGTGTTTCGTTTGGTGATCAAGGCAAGAACTTTTTTGGCTTCTCAAGGGAAATGTAAGATAAGATTTGGTAAGATAAGTCAAAGAAAAGAAAGGTATGGTTAGGTATGATAAGGTAGACAAGGTAAAATAAGGTAAGGTAGGGTAAATAAGGTAAGGTATGTTATGGTAGGGTAAGTTAAGGTAAGGTAAAGTCAGGTAAATGAGGATATTGTAAGGTAACCAAGGTAAGATAAGGTAAGACCAAGTAAGGTAAGTAAGGTAGCCAAGATAAAGTAAGGTAAGGTAAGATAATTGCCCCATTCTTCTGTGAACACTGGACCCACAGCAGGCCATCAGTTGCTCACTGTGGTCTTTGATTGTGCATACTCCAATAGCTGAGCTCTTTGTGTGTGCATGAGCCTGCTAGTGGTGACTTTTCCATTTAGCTGAGTATTGTTTGGTTACAGATGAACTTGTTCTAAATGAGTTTTAACACCACTTAGGCAGGCAGAGGCAACGCTTTTGTGAGGTATTTCAAAGGCATTGTATTGTCTTCATACGTACATAGATACATACAGTCTCTGTAGTTGGGAGACTTTGATACTTTAAGAGCATATGATAGGAAAATTCATGGGTTTTCTGCTGGTTTTTATGAAATCTGTTAGGATTTAGAGAAGAAGATGGCTGATGTCCTACATCAAGGCTTTCTGCAGTGCCCAACGACAACTGACCGACTGAGACTGCTCGAAGTGTTTGAGGGCATAAGTGGTCGACATCTCATACAGGTTCATAACATAGGGCACAAAGATTTTCTCTTGCTGTCAGTTTTACAAAAAACCTTAGGAGGAATCTTAGATTTGCTTTTGAGGTACTGTACAATTTATTATTATTATGATCATTATTATTATTAAAGGTAAACTTAACATAATACATCCTAGACTTAGCTTTGTGGGTTGTGGCCTCAGCTTTGGCCTGTTGGGTCTTGGCCTTGAATGACCATGAATTAGCTTACCTTACTTTACCCTGTAAGTTTCCTTACCTTTCCATGCCTCCTGAAGACTCTTACTAAATACGACTTAGCTAGAACATAATAATTAATAATTAATTACCCAGTAGTAACTTCTAATGTGCCAATGTCTAATGCACAAGGCATCAACCGATGGTGCATGAAAGGCAAGCCACAATCAGATCAATTTACAGAAAGTCAGTCCACAAGACAGAGAGGCAGCCTATGGTAGATAAGCATTCTGAAAAAGATAAGTTTTAAATTGAGAACGATATTACAACAGCAACTGAGCAGAACGAATAGACACATAGAGGGAGTTCCAAAATTTAGTTCCAGCAACCAAAAAAGCCCATTTACCGAGAACAGTTCTAGTCCAAGGTATGACCAGAGAACGACCAGGAATTACCTTACCTTACCTTAACTTCCCTTACTTTACCTTGCCTTATCATGCTTCCTGAAGACTTAGTAAATATGACTCACCCTCAAACAACTGTGAATTACCTTACCTTACCTTGCTTGGCTTTACCTTACTGTAACTTGCCATGCCTCCTGAAGAATCTTACTAATGAAGTTAACCTGCACAGCTTTTACCTTTTGAAATCGTTTTAGGCTCTGCTGAAAGATGAGTTTCAGACACTTGTCCAATCATTCACTGAGGAAGTTCGCCAGACCCAGAGGATGTTTGCTGAGCACAAGGGGGTGCCACCAACCCACAGGAACATGCCGGCCATCGTCAGTCGACTCCTTTGGGTCCACGCGCTCAAGCAAAGGATCGAGGTAGCAGCTGTGATTCAAACATTCTCTGCTATAATTGATCTTTAGATTTAATTTCAGTAAGTTGTCCAATTGATTTGAGATATTTTAAATTTAAATTTTTTTATTTTTTTAGCAACACTGCGCCAGTAGATTGCCCTTAGAATTAGTCGTAGACTTGTGCAGTCTTTTTGTTGATCGAGACCTACATAGTAGATGAGGGATTGCCTTACTATGTGTTATTGGTCTCCTTACGCTTCTTTTACTTTACCTTAACTTATGATGTGTCATATTACCTTACCTTATCTCACCTCAGACTTACCTTACTATTCATTTACCTCACCTTACCTCTTTTTCTTTACCTTAACTTACCTCACCTCATGTTACCTTATCTCACCTCAAACTTACTTTACCTTACTATTCATTTATCTCACCTTACCTCTTTTACTTTACCTTAACTTACCTCACCTCATCTTACCTTACCTTACCTTACTTAACATTAACTTGCCTTGTCTTGACTTACAGACTGGATTTGTGGTTACTTAATTCAGTTCTCAATGTATTTCTGTTGTTTTCATTTCGTTTAAGGTTCCGATGGCTAAGATGCACAGAGTAAGTCCTCATCTCCTCAAAGGAGAATTGGGACAACTGCTCATTCATCTTTACAATGAGGTCAAAGTCGAGATGGACAGGTAAGGTGCTATATAAATGCTTTGAATGAATGATTGATGGACGGGCAGATAAATGCATGGATGGATGGATGAATGGAAAGATGGATGGATAGATGGAAGGATGGATGGATCGATGGATGGATGGACGGATGGACAGACAGACAGACAGATATGAATGAAAGAGTGAATGAATGAATGAATGGATTGATGGATTGATTGGTGGGTGAATGAATACATGAATGAATTAATATGTGAATGGTGCAATTTGGCATTGTAATTGTGTATTGTAAACTGAAATTGTAAATGATCATTTTAAATGTGCATTGGATCTGGACTGATTGAATAATTGGTCTCTATGCAAGTGAGTACAGTACCCCTCTTGCCTATCGATTTAGTTTTGACTGAGCGCCTGTGAATAAGCTGATCCCCGTGATGTGGCTTTCGTTGGGTGCTGTAGAAATCTTGAGATTTTGATTACAAGTTACAGGTAGGTTTTATTTATGAGTAAATTTTTGGTTCTGGTTGAGGGTTTTAGTGGTAATGTTTTTAGGTATCAGTCAGAATCAATCGCTGATTGGCAGAATGGAATCCCAAGCGACTTGACTGACCGACTCAATCAACCACTGCTGGTTTGTTTTTTAGTTTTTTATTGGCTGTTGGTTTCTAATGAGCTAATTTCATTGGCTGATGCTTTATTATTGAACTGGTTTGATTGGCTGTTTTTTAATTAACTACTTTGATTAGCAAATATTTTTTAACAATCTACTCTGATTAACTGTGTTTCTCAAATGGATGATTTTGATTGTCTGAATGAACTTTTTTGGTTAACTGATAACTTATTTCGATATTCACAGGTCTGTACCTTTGTCAGTAACTTTGCTAGTTTGTGTTTTGATTCATTAGTGAATTAAACTACTCCTATATGAAGTTACACGTAACTTGAACTTATCGGCTGTGGAATGTTGCTTAACTAGACGTCAACCGACATAATAAGCGAGGAAACTCAGCCCCTGCTAAACGTCTCCGTACAACTTGATCCAAAGCTTGTGCTTCTGTTGCGCGAGATATACTATCTCTCACGTGAACCATTCTTTATCGATCTGCCGCATGCAGCCAAGGTTCTTGTTGAAAGCATCGACTTCAACCAGTTACGCACGACGCTCACTCGACTGGAGATGATTGTGTCAAAGTACAACAGTGTCATGCGAATTGTAACGCCTTATGAATTGGAACTCTTCAACAGAACGCTGTCAAAAATCTGGCAGGTTTGTCTTTTTTTTCTTTATTTGTTCATCTTCTTTAGATGCTGTTTATATAGCGATCCTTCAAAAGAGCCCTGTAGAAGTCTAAGATTAGATAAGATCATGGACTATGGGAAAGGCAGAAATTGAGAAACTCAAGGCATTTGAAATGTGGATATGGAGAAGACTGGCCAAAATCAGCTGGAAGGTTTATAAAACAAATGAGGAGGTGTTGCACTGGGTATGGGAAGAAAGGACACTGGTCAATACAATAAGGAGGAGACAAATGAACTGAATTGGTAACATACTACATGAAAATTCTCTCCTGAGGACAGCAATTGAAGGAAAAATTGAGGGAAAGTTCCAAGGAATATGCTGTTGGATTGGATGATGGATAAAGGAAGATGATGGGGCAACAAAGAGGTTAGGGAAAGGGTACAGAACAGAATAGAGTGGTGTCTTTGGATTCTTGGACCTGCCTAAGGGCAGAACACTGAAGAAGAGATCTTCAAGCTTTTTCTTTTGTATGTGATGTAAAGTCAGTGATACTTGCTGAATACATGCTTGCATACATTACGTTGGCTTTGTTCTTGCAGTTGTTTACGTTGGGTGCAACAGACTTCACGTGGTGCACAGAAGAAACAGCCGACTTTCTCGAACTTGCAAACTCTCTTGTCTGTGTCGAGCTGTATGACAGCCTAGATGTTGTTCAGATGAACTGTCGAGCGATCGTCCAGGCAACAGAAGCATGGTCTAGACAACGGTTGGACGTCTTCTCTGACTGGGACAACGCATTCACCTACAACATCAACGAACTCAAACTGATGCAGGAGTAGGCTGAATTAAGGACTACTTCAGAAATTCTATCTAATCTGATCAAATTAAATCTAATTCATTAAAATATAACCTAACTTAATCTAATCTTGTTGTGGCCTATGTTTTGTAATGTAATCTTCTGTAATCTTATGTTTTTATGTTATGTTATCTGAAACATTGTTAGATGAGGGTCATGTTAAGTTAAGACTACATCATAATGAAGTTTTGTTATGATGGGGTCAGGTTGTAAAGGTGGATTGAATTTGAGATTCGTGTTGACAGAACTGGTTATACAGCTGTTTGTTATATGGAAGTTTATTCATTCAGAAGGGACATAGCTAGTGATAGCATTTCCTTGCTGCTGATCATTTTTATAATTACAGGCAAATTAACAAGAACTTTGAATCTACCGTTGTCCCAGCAGGAAACCATATTCAAAAGCTGCTCAGTGAATCCTTCAAGGTAAATGTTTTCATTTGTTTCTCAGAGAAACTGTTGTGCTTCATTTTCTTTATTCATCAAGGAACTTCTTGAGTACATAGTATATCTTTGCTTTAAGGAATCAATTAACTCGTGTCAGCAACGAATCGATACATCAGAACATGAAAAGGAACCGGACGTTTTGGAAGCAGAGGTGGAATGGGCAATTAGACAACTGAAGGACAATAAAGCACCGGGTCCGGATGGGATACCAATAGAAATGGTAAAAGCAGGAGATGGCACAATGACAAAGACAATAACAAAAATGTGCAATATCATATGGACAACCGGAAAATGGCCAGAGGATTGGAAGAGCTCAATCTTTATCCCTATATTCAAAAAAGGAGATGCGAGAGAGTGTGAAAACTACAGGACCATAGCAATGATATCGCACATAAGTAAAATACTACTTAAAATAATACATAAAAGAATGGAGAACATAATAGAGAGGGAGCTTCCAGATAACCAAGCAGGATTTAGGAAATCCCGTGGAACTCGTGATCATATCGCCAACATGCGGTGGATAATGGAGAGACAAAAGGAGTATGGACAAAAATTATACATATGCTTCATTGACTATAGTAAGGCATTCGATTGCATTGATCATGAGTTGATGTGGAAAACCTTAATAGAAATGGGAATACCAAGGCACTTGATACAACTTCTCAAGGGATTGTACGAAGAACAGATTGCGGTAATAAGAACTGAATTTGGAGATACTGAAAGAATCAAAATAAAGAAAGGAGTGAGGCAGGGTTGCATTCTGCCCCCATTCCTATTTAACCTATATGCAGAAAGGATAATGAGGATGGCGGAAATGGATGGAGCAAAAGAGGGAGTAAAGATAGTGGGAAGAACACTGAATAATCTGAGATACGCAGATGACACAACACTATTAGCAGGTAAAAAAACAGATCTGGTAGAACTGATAAGAAGGCTGAAGAGAGAGAGCGAGAAAGCAGGACTATACTTCAATATAAAGAAAACGAAGATCATGACAACAGCTGAGGAGGGCAGTTTTATGGTGGATGGAGAGGAATTAGAGACGGTAACAAGCTTTACATTCTTGGGATCAGTAGTAGAAAGAGAAGGAAAGTGCGATATGGAAATAAACCGAAGGGTGGCGATTGGAAAAGCCGCAATGAATGGACTAGAAAAAATATGGAAAGACAAACATGTGAGCACAGACACGAAAAAAAGATTGGTGAGGGCCTTGATTATACCAACAGTAACATACGGCAGTGAGACGTGGACAATGACCAAGAAAATAGAGAAAAAAATCAATGCTTGTGAAATGTGGATATGGAGGAAGATGCTGAGAACATCATGGACGGAGAAAAGGACGAATGAATGGGTACGCAAGGCGATTGGAATTGAGCAAGATGAGACGTTACAACAAACAGTGCTAAAATCAAAGCTGAGGTTCTTTGGACATGTTATGAGATCAGATGGATTGGAAAAAGAAATGATGCTGGCTTGTGGAGAGGGAAAGAGAAAACAAGGGAGACCAAGGAAAAAATGGATGGACAAGATACACGAAGCAACTGGAATGAACTTGGCACAACTAAGGGACGCGACATTGGAAAGAAAGAAATGGAGAAGATTGATCATGACGGTCGCTAGAGCTCAAAGAGCTGACAGCACAAGGTGACAAGGTGACAGCTATGCATCTGGTCTCCAAAATCAACTGACCCTATGCCCCGTAGTGTCCCGTCTACACGGTCTGTAGGAGTGTACGAGTTTAGGTGTCACTAAATTTGCGTTTATGTTATGACACATGAAAATGTTCTCTGCATGAAGAAATAGTGTAGTTTTAAGTCCTATCCTAAATCAATCAACTGACTGCTCGAAATACAAGAAGTTAAATTAAATTATTTTTTTTGTGCTATGACCACCTGGTAACTGGATTGCTGGATTGTACACTATATTTTACAATGTTGCATTATGCTACACTACATGAATTATGCTACACTATGCTACATTATGCTACACAATACACTACACTATGCTGGATTGTACACTATATTTTACAATGTTGCATTATGCTACACTACATTGCCTTGTACTACACTACACTATTTTACACTGCAACGCTTTTTCAAATTAATTTTTTATTTTATTTTTTATTTTATTTTTTTATTTATTAATTTTGCTCTATTGTATTTGCAGGCTGTTGAGATCAGCGAGGCGTCACCTGCATGGCAGGAGTACGTGTCATACGTTGACACGGTTGTTCTGTCTGGACTGAAGTCATCGTGTCTGTCAAGTCTACAATCAATGCTCAAACGAATTGGTGCAAAGGTCAGTTCCTTTGTTAAGTAATAATCAAAATAATAATAATAATAAATAAACAAATAATAATGTAATCATATAAAAGTAATATAATAAAAATATAATAAAATCATAAAACTTGAATTGGAGGCATATGTACTGTGTGGCAAGTTCTGAAAGGCACTATATGAGCAACAAGATGCATGAAGGATGTCTTCTCTGTCTCAGAAGCTGGCTAGTGCTAGGGGGCTGTCTAGAGGGTTAGAGGAACACCTTTGAAAGTTACTCAGAAGGATCTGTAAAGATGTTCAGTTACATTACGAAGGCACTCAGTGTACTGGTCTCTGTGAAGCCCTAAACACGTAGTTTAACACACAACTGATGCTTTGACTTTATTCTTATTCTTCTTCTTCTTCAGTATTCTGCTCTGAGGCAAGTCCAGGAATCCAATGACACCATCTTTGTTTTGTGCCATTTAACCTATTTTTAGCCCTTTATCTATCATCCAGTCCAACACCTTTATTCTGGACATTCCTGCAGCTTTCTTTCCTTTAGTTCTTCCTTCGAGCATACGTGATCATCGTCATCATCATCATCATCATCATCATTATTGTGCAGGCATTTTAGATTCTTGGCCCTTAGAACATGGTTTTCACAGACTCATCAGTCGTGTTTCTATGCTTGAAGAAATACCTATTCTAAATCAATCAACTGGCTACTCAAAATACAAGAAATTAAAATGAATTACCTTTTCTTGTGCAGTGAGCATCTGGTAACGCGGTTTCTTACTTACTTACTTTCAGGCTGACCCAGATCATCCGCTGTTAGTCATACGGATGGAGTTGATTCAGGGTCGGGTCGTGTTCAGTCCTCCACTGGACCCGGACACCATCACGGAAAGTCTTTCAGAAACGATCGAGAACTGGCTTAACACTTTTGTTGCCAGAGGGCATCTTGTCGTTAACGTCGCTGGCAATGTTTGTACTTTGATTACACCATTGATTCATTGATTGATCAACTGCTTGGCTGCTGACTGGCTGGCTGACTGATTGACTGACTGAATTATAAATTGATATTTTGGATGAAATTAGAATAGATTCAACTGGTTTGAATTATGTCTGTGCACACCCTTATGGTCAGTATATCATCCATTCTCTTGATGAGCATCCAATCGTTTATCATGTATTAATGTTCAAAGAAAAAGTAACTTGTTACCCAAATGTGCTACACAAATGGTCATCATTACATTACATTACACTGCATGTTCTTTCCGTCGCATTACATTACAGACATCCTTCCATGACTACGTAGAAATGGACGAAGAGGTTCAGCAACTTCTTTCCCAGATAAAAATTGTCGTCAAGAAACAAATGGACGAATGTAAAGTAAGCAGCATCTTCTACTTTTGTATGATTGTGGCTTGCCATGTAATAGGACTTGGTTCTTGACATGGCATGTTTGGACAGTCCCACTGACTTGACATAGCACTTGTGAATTAGCTGGTGCCCTGCATTTAGCTTTTAAGTAGCACTTCAGAAATTTTGAGGTTATGATTACGGTGTAAAGGCAGAACTTTTAGGGTATATGGCACACATAAAACTCAGAAGCGCTATCTTCTATCATTTTTTGTGTAATATAATCTAAAGGTGAAAGTCATATAGCACTTTAATTTTACAGCCTTGAGAATGTGCTTTTATTTGTGGAACTATGTATGGAAGTATGGAACTAAGCATAGGCTAGAATGAAATTTCCTAGCATATTATTATGATGTAGACTCTTTAAAACAGCTCTTCTGATGTGGTGCATTACACTTTGTTCCCGAGTACATCTAGATATCAGTCACCAACAATGCTCTGAGTACTGTGAGAAGAGTTTGGGTTTACTCAATTGATACTTGGGGACAACTTGGAACATGCTCAGAGTTTAGATCCTTCACAGTATGACTGTTAGATTATTGTTTATTTAACACTAGTTGCTGTGTTGATGTGCGAAGAGGGTATGTATGTATTTGATCATTTATATAGCGCCTTTAGAAATCTCTAAAAGAGTCCAAGACATTTTTGTAAGTATGTTGTCATTCTTGTTATGTTTTCAGCAAATGTTGTCCGAGTTTGAACAGTTTTCTGCTCTGTGGAAGATTCACATGCATGAGGAATTCCAGAAGTTTCTCAAGGGTGAAGGCGTTGATGGCACGCTTTCTCGTACGCCTTCGATGCTTTCTTCCGAGGTGGACATCTCCAGATCCACTTCTGCTGCACGGTGGGCTGATGGTGCAACATAAAGCGATATATAATTTAATTAGACATCTGTGTAAGTTAATGTGTAAAGTAGTGTAATGTGAAGTGTGACTAGACATTTGTGTCAATTGATGTAGTTGTTTAGTGGCTGAGTTTGCTAGGGAGTACTAAAGTAATAATCTGCTAAAGGCAGACATCAGTATGTTTCAAACGCTCACATACATGCACACACACGTACATATATACATGCACCAGGGCTACTAAAATCAGTTTCTTATGTCCTTGTAGAGCCTCCTCAACTAGGAGTGGCCAACTGTCACAAGTCCAACTGGGACAGTCAGAAAGGGAGTTTCTTTCTCTGCCTCCAGCCAACACAGTGGCTGAATGTCGACCGACGCTTGACGATTTTGAGGCAGTGTTAGAATGCTACAAGGTGGGGCAATATTGGGCAATTCTTAGAGACAATTGAATGGTTTATTGACATCTTGGCCAGCGGGAAACACTGCCTTTCTGAGCAGTTTGTTATTATTATTATTGGCATTAATGTCAACCATCCTGCTAGGTGGTGAATTTTTCCCTTGGTAGAAATATTTCGGATGCCCAAAGTATTTTGTCTACCTAAATTGTACGTCAATGAATATAGCTCAGAAAACATGAATAGAAAAGAACACTAAAAGTTTGAAGTTCATGGAACAGCTGAGTCTTTCTTTATAATTACAGTGAGTAATAATCGTACATATTTAATAGACAATGCTTTAATTCTGTTTTAAATGTGATAAAGACAATGTATTTATTATCGTAATCATAAACTCTAAATTTCTAAAGCGCTACTTGAAAGCAGGGCACTAGCTTATTCACTAGCGCTGCGTCAAGTCAGTGGGGTTGTCCAAAGATGCCATGTCAAGGACCAAATCCAGTTGCCAGAAGACCAGAGATAGAAGGGGCGGAGGAGCTGTTAGGGTGGCTTGTGTTTAAGCTGAGAGAAATGGAAAGGCAGGTAAGGTAGCAGGAAGAGAGTTCCAAAATTGTGGTCCTGAGCATTTCATAGAAAACAATTGATATTAGTATGTGCTTCCTGTGATCGATATTCATATGATTTTCTCATGTTATATCTGCAAATAGCCACACCTTGGAGAAAACAATCATCAAATAGTTAAGGCAGAAGTTTATTGTGGTAGCTATAAGCCAGTTTGAAATCTACTAATTTCAATTAATTTTAATAATTTTTTAAAATGTTGGGTTTGTACTGAGAACCATTCTAGCATGCAGGTTATGCGGATAACGTGCTTCAGTAGGATTTCTAAGCGCTTCAGTCTAGATGGGTAATTTGAACCCCAGCAAATGTTACAATAGGATAAATATGGATAAAACAAAGAATAATATAGGTTTTGAAGTATTTGTTTAAGTGAGTAATGTCAAGTTGGAGATAACGTACTGACATTCTTTGCTAGTGTATCATGAGTGGCTAGCACATAGGCCAATAGGGTCACTGATATATCAGGTTGGCCTATAGGTATAGATACAATGACACGTGTGTTCAGCTACATGTATATTATCAGACTGGTGGCGCCACTCATGATACAGCTAGTTTCTTTGATTCATATCAGATGTGTTCATCTTATGCAATTAGTTGCAGTTAGTTACTTAACTAACTAATGTTTTTCTTTTTAAGAGGCTGTTGAGATCCCATTTATTATCTACTAACAGTTTAAGTTTTCTGTTTGCTATCTAACTCTAGTACAGCATTTGATTTTGTACATCGTCCATTTATTATTATATATTATTGGACTCTTGTGCTTGCAGATATTTGACATTGTAAAGCACCATTGAAGCAGCTTCCTACTGACAATGCTGTGATTACAATTAAAATTACAGTTACAATAACTAACTAACTTGTAACAATATTATTAACATTAATATTATTTGGACAACCCCAATGACTTGATGCAGCGCTTGTGAATAAAGCTAGTGCCCTGCTTTTAAGTAGCCCCTTAGAAATTTTGAGTTTACGATTATTATTATTATTATTATTATTTTTATTATTGTTATAACAACTATTATATGGTTATATTTTATGAGGAGATATGATCCCTCACAACAAAATAGTATACTATGAGCTGCTTTTATTAAATAAATTATCAAGTGACGGCAAGGCTGGAAATACTAAAGAAATATATATTCTGCATACTCGACATGTACTATACAAGAATTATGATGGCAAATTATTTTTAAATAGTCAGAAATGTTAAAATAATTGATAAGATTTTTATACTGTGTTTTATAATTTGCTTTCCAGGGTGTACACGACACGATTTTGAACATCCCGGATGAAAAAGATGTTGTTTGGATACGAGTTGACACAAGGCCAATCAAACTTGTTTCGACTGCTTATGCAAAGCTAATCATGTTTGCATATACTCAGTACTTATCGGAACAGGTACTAAGTAATTCTGTTTTCCCATGCTTACGGTTATACTTATTAGATCAGGTACTAAGTAATCATGTTTGCCTATGGTCAGTACTTGTTGATGATCATGATTATGTGATCATGTTTACATATACTTAGTACTTACCGGATCAGGTACTCAGTGATTATATTTGTGTATACTGGGTACTTATGCAATCAGATACTAAGTAATCATGTTTGCCTGTATTCACTACTCACTGGATCAGGTACGAAATTGTGTAAATGTTTCAGGTGACGAAACTGATGGATGGACTTGATCGCTTTTTGGAGACAGTTGAGCCAGAGATCGAAGGCATAACTGGAGAGGAGAGAGACACTGCATCGTTTATGCGTATCATGAGGACATTTCATACAGTATGTTACAAGAGAACTCTCGTATAACTAGGTAGATGGGTAGTTTCTGTTTAATGACACTGTGTCATAATGAGGATGATTAGCGTCGCCCTCTTTCTGTATCCAGGCTTTGTACAGGCACCACTTGAGTACATCAGTGGTGGAGTTAACATAACTAGGCATTTATGTAGTGCCTTTTAGGGCCTGTCAATATGCCTGATCTTAGTACCCTAAGTCTACTATTATTTCCATCATTACAATGATTGCTATTGATTATTATATAATATTTTAATAATATCACTATTTTGTATTGGTTATTATAATGGTACTTTAAAAAATATTATTACTGCATGCTCATGTACACGTATTGTTATGATTTATTAATTTTACTGTTTCGTAAGAGAGGTTAAAGTAACTGATAACTGCTATTAAAAAAGAAAAGGTTAAAGTCCAAAGCAGGGAAGAATTTTTTGAAGTTAAAGAAGGAACCAGAGATGGACTAGATCTTGAGAATTCTGTAGAAATTGAGAAATTAAGAATCAAGTATGTGGGTTAAAGGTACCTCTGCAATAAAACTAACAGGAAGGCAACAGAAAGTTTTAAGCAGAAGTTGTCTAGGCAAATAAAGCAGGACAGCCAGAGTTTGTTTTTACAACTATGCTAGAAGCAGCCCGTTAAGAAAAGGTGGGCCCATTAAAAAGGAAGAGTGAAATGGAGAAGTCATTGTGGGTGATGTGGAAGCTGCTGAAGTCTCAATAAATATTTCTTCTCGGTGTTTACTTTGGAAGTCTCAGGAAACATCCTTGAGCCTTGCAAAAAATGTTTAGGCAGTGTTGCCGTGGGTGGGAAAGGATTGTCACCAAGATGTGGTGAAACAGCTGAAAAGGTTAAAAACTGACAAGAGTCCGGATAAAGGTGGACTTTTCTGAAGTTAAAGAAGGGACCAGAGCTGAAAGTTTCACTCAAAGTAAGAGAAGAATACGGAGAGGCATTAGCACAGACCTTCAGTGCATCAGTGCGGACTGGAGAGGCACCACGGATATGGACAGATGCCTTTGTTTAAAAAGGAAAATAGGAGTGAATTGTATAACTATAGACCAGTCAGTTTATAATGTCATTAAACTTCTGCTCCTAACACTACAATTATTAATTAATCACTTCAGGTTTCTGCAAAGCAGCAAGAAATGGAAGGGAAGTTTGTGGTCGTTAATCGTGCAGTCCATGTTTTGGATACATACAATCACAGATTACCAGAACAAACACAGGTCATTTACAATTCCATGTCAGGTCGCTGGACAAACCTCAAGACCAAAGTGGGTCAGGCCAAACAGAAAATTGGGCCAAGGATCCGGGAAGAGTCTGCTAGCATCTCTAAGGTCAGATCATGTTTATTTCAAATTTTTAATGTGGGATTGTATTGGTAGTGTTGGGTTGTATCTCGTCTGTTTAGAATTGGAAGCATTTCTAAGATCACGTCATGTTTCTAAGGTCAGGTCAAATTACAAAATTTGGGTTATATTTCATATCGAGTCATATATTTATGGTAAGTCATGTTTCTAGGTGAAGTCGTATTCCTGTAATCAGGTCAAGTTTATATGGCAATTAAGGTCAAATTTAAAAATTCAGGCCATCTTTCTTTCTCTAGTTGGGTCAAATTTGTAAAACTGGGTCCTATATCCAAAGGTGGGTTGTAGCTGTTTTTTAAGTCTTTGCAACCATTTTAAACAAATTCTTTTTCTTTCAGGATCTGATCCTGTTTGGGGAGACCCTGAAAAAGTTGTACAATGAGCTGAAAGAGTCTGAGGCGCATGAACACACGTGCTCCATAGAATCTGCCATTCTGCAGGTAGAGTCCTTTACAAAGAGACTGGACATCCTTGAAAATGAGGCACAGGACCTGATGGAACTCCAGGAGTTTCTGGAAACTTCCCTCGTTGACTTCAGCCTGTTACGAAGGTCAGTTCAAACTCAAACAGTTGATATTTTGCTGCTGTTTCGTTATCTTTGGTGCAGTAACCTAGCATCTGGCCTGCAGTAAAACCAATCCATGTTCATGGTGAGGTGGTAGGTAAGGAGAGGCAAGGTGGAGTGGGTTAGGTGGGGTGGGGTGGGTGGGGCAGGTTGGGGTATGGTGTTGTAGGGTATTGTTGGTAAACATAAAGGAAGATAACATACAGTAAGCTAAGCTAGATAAGGTTTGGTATGGTGCAGTAGTTCTCCATTTATTATGGACCTCTATTGTAATCATAATCGTAATTGTAAACTCGGGATTTCTACAATGCCCATTGAAAGCACTCGGTCAAAGCAAATTCAGTAGACAGGAAGGTTAGAATCGGTTCCAGGTCAAGATCCAAGTTAGCATGCTAATTTCTGAAGACTCGTGTTAGCATTCTAATTTCATTGTGTAATAAGAGTTACTGTAATTGACTATATTGCTGTTACGTATCATGTTAGCATTATGTTTGTCTTGGATTGGTAGGTGTCACCAGGAGCTGGGTTACCTGAGACAGGTGTGGCACAAGGTGCAGTCGATCGGCGAGAGGCAGAAAGAGTGGAAGAACAAGCGATGGGCGAAGGTGAAGATTGGGTTGATGAGGCAGGACATGGAACACCAGCGCCAGAGAATCGAAGACCTGCCAATGGAGACACTTGACTGGGATGTCACGGCGAGGCTCAAAGAATCTGTCAATCTGCTAATTGTAAGAAGGCAATTTGCCTGGCATAAGTTATGGTAAATAAGTTATGGGACTCCACTGCTCATGTCTGCGGCCAAGATGGCCATTGTTTTGACTTTTGTTTAATTTTGACATATTGGTTTGTCATGTGTGGATTTTGCTTCATGATTCTCTTGTGTTCGGACTTCTCTTGTGTCCGTATCTGCTTTTCGGAGCTATTTCAGATACAGTAATATGTTCCATAATGTCTGCAGGAGTCTGCCAGTGGTGGCTTTTTCAGCTATTTGAGCATCATTTGCTTACAACTAGTGAGCATGAGTTAGTGATGAATTTTAACATCATTTGAGCTGGTGTGGAGCATCTTCGAAAGTTACTTAGAAGGCGCTGTGTAAATAATCAGTTGCATTGCATTAATTACATTGCGTCACACTGCATTACATTGCATTCTGAGTTGGTGTTTGAAAGGGGCTATGCTTCAGTATTTGAGTGATGAATGGTGAAGCACTGACCGATGACCGTTAGTGAGTGAGTGAGCGAGTGAGTGAGTGGAGTGCATGAATGGATGAGTGACTGAAAGCATGAACAAATGAACAAACAACGAGTTTACGAATGAACAAATGAATGAATGAATAAATGACCAATCAAACGAATGAGCAGTTGAATGTCAACAATGCGCCTTAGTGACAACAGTAAGAGACAGATGTGTAACAGAAATGGCAGGAGCAACGGAACTGAGCAGAGAGGCTGAAGAAAGATGAAAAATGACTAAGAAAGCCACTCAAAACTGAAAACTGCTAATTTTTTGGTTGTGACTTCTAGACCTATGCTTTGGTGATTGAGTACCTGAGCTGTCCATCGATGCGGCCTCGTCACTGGAAGCAACTGATGACCATCACAGGTGGAGTACTCAACACGGATAGCGAGTTGCTCAAGACAATGACGCTTGGAGAGCTGCTGCATCTGCAACTTGACAGTTAGTTTAAAATTCATCCTTATTACCTCATCGTTAAGTATAATGCTGAGATGAAGCTGTGTAGTTAGTGTGGACTTATATGAGTGGTATGATCGTAGGGTTAAACAGTCTTTTGACCAAAGCACTAAGACAATAGCAATCGAACAACATGACAACCAAGTGGTATAAACAGGTTAAAGTAGAGATTTTAACTTGAACTTCTTTTAAACTAGCTATGAGTGCCATCGAAAGGTGCTTAGAGGATGCTATTAAACTATACAATTCCCATAGGCGCAATTTTCGGGGGTACAGAATACCAATACTCTCCACTCTATAGAATACTGTTATACCTTTGTCAGTTACGTTATATTTGGGCCCATAGATGAGTTTGTTAGTACAATACTGTAAATTTTTCAGAACATCTGGACGAAGTACGACTGATTGCAGAGAGAGCTGACCTCGATATAACAATTGAGCGATGCCTGAAAAAGTATGAGGAGATCTGGCTGAGTAAGGTTTTCGATCTTGAGGAACACGTTAGGAGCAAGGCGATCATGATCAACGAGAAGACTGGATCGAACCACACTGCGGCAATTTCGGTTGGAAATACTTCTTAGATAAAAGAAGGAAGTTACTGGTATTAGTGACTAATTCATGTTGCATGTAGGAGTTTTTGGGGAATGTAATGGTAATTTTTCATTTTTATTGCACTTATTACACAGTCATCATCAGTAAGTCTTAATCTGGGGCACAAGACGAGTGTGCATGAGCGGCTTTTCCTGGATTGTTACACAGAGTCCACTCAGCAGGCTTGAACTCGCAATCATTGGATTACAGACCAAAAACTGGACGCCAAACAGACCACGGTGCCATTTGGGTAATCATTTTGCAAGTTCTGATCACTTAATTACTGCCTTAAAACATAGATTTTTAAAGTAAAGCTGCCACGTCCCATGAGGAAAATAGCCCTGGGAGGCGCTCGTTTCCTTTACGTCTGCCTTTGAGCCGGCAGTGGATGAAGAGTTCCTGGATGCAGGCCAGTTCATTGCAGGATTTGCAGTTTACTTCCCAGCTTATGCTGGTACCAAATTACATTGCTATGCTGCAGAGGCACAGATATGCAAACAACTTGCCCAGGGTCATTACACGGAGTTGCAGTACAGCTTTTGGTACCTTTTTTTGACAGGATACTGCAAGTGAGGCATCATGTACAAGTGGAGTGGCAAAGCGTCCCCCAAGCAACGTGTCAAGCCACAACAGAATGCGACACGCCAGTGTGCTTTCACTCCCGAACTGGCTAGTTGTCATTGGAGATGTAAGAATCAATCTAACCATATTGCTCTCAGCCTGACATTATCACTATTATGTTTATTTTATCAGATATTAAATTTTCATTTTTTATTTTCTTAATGTATGTTATTAATAATAAGTTTATTACCTCATTTAAAATTTTTGTGTATTTTGCTCCATTCTTTCAGATTTTAATTCTGATAAATAAAAATAAATAATTGTTTAGGTTTTATATAGTGAGCCTCGATCCTGTTCATTTTGCATCAAATTAATCAGCTGAGATCCTTCGCCACTGCTACCCATTTGAATGGGTGCCACGCCATTTAAGTTCTCCGTGTTTTGTGCTTGCTAGACCGAGATTTAAATCTCTGAAATTAGCCACGATCAGGTCGTGAACCAGGGATCTGCAGAGGCGCCTTGGTGTACACATTTACTGATGCAGCTAACTAGGTCCGTATGCTCTTTCAATTTCTTCTTGTGTATTTTATTTCAAGAACGTTGGGCCAATCTATCTGATCTTGAACATGGACGCCATCTTGGAAGAATTGGAGAGTCACCAGGTGTCGCTGCGGGTACTCCAGGCAGACAGTGGCATCGGTACATTCATGGATGATGTCCACCACTGGCAGAAAACACTCCAGGTGGTGGAAGTGATTCTCCACCTGTGGGCAGAAGTACAGGAGAAATGGATCGAGCTGGAAGAGGTACAGAGGTCAAGTTCAGACAGACTCTCCATTCTGTTAGTAGCATGAAAAGATGGTGCTTGAGTTAACTTATGCTATTGATGATCTATCTACCTATCTATCTACCTGTCTATCTATCTGTCTATCTATCTATCTGTCTATCTATCTGTCTGTCTGTCTATCTGTCTATCTGTCTGTCTGTCTGTCTATTTGTCTATCTATCTATCTATTATCAAAGAGGTAAAGTAATGTGACTGTTTGCAGAACCAAGGGTGGATCCAGCAGGGAGGCAATCTACTTTGGTTTTAAATGTTATATTGCTTTCAAATAAATTGTTTATTTTTAAACAGTTCCATTATTAATTTTTACTTTGAATTTTATTAAGCTGGTTAAATATATGCTTTCTGCTGTTATAAATTTTTACCTGCTGATATTTATTTCTTGTTTATGTCGGGTTTGTGTTGTTTTCCACGGCCATCTTAGTGCGGTTGCACATACTGTATTAATGCCCATTTTAGCTAAATATAAACGTTTTTCTGTAATGACTCTATGGGCTCGACCTTGTGCATTTTTCAATAACTGTATCAGGTGAGAGGTTCCATGGTAATTCAGCACGTGACAATTCGTCACTGACAATTTGGCGCAGGGACAAATCATACAAGGAGGCTAGACAGTTTAATGATGGTGGTGCCCTATGCGTATTACAAGAATTGTTGTACAGTATATGTTGTCAATACTGTAACTGTTATGGTGCTAAATGCCATTACAGATATTTCAACAAATTTAAGATCTTTGTGCACAATTATGTTTTGAGCTCAGTTTCTTCACCAAATAAAAAGTAACTAATTTTACAGCAAGAGAGTTCTTCAGTTGCATACTTTACTGACCAATTTAGCTACATTGGTTAGAGTGTAGGCCTATTCTAGGACATTGGAAGGTAACTATTGCAGCTGTCTGATACTATTATATCTTTCTACCATGTAAAATGCATCTAGAATTCATTCATGCAGTCAGATAAAGGTAATATCTGTTCATTGCCCACAATAGGTTTCAGTTTTGAGTTTAGTGTTAATCCGCTCAGAACATCTACTGTTACCAGTGATGGTCATGAGTACCGATCCTGGTACTCGTTTCTCCTGCTTCTTTTGGCTGGTGATGTTGAAACAAATCCTGAACAAGTCAGGCTCCAAATTCTGAATGTCAGCCACCTAAACGTCTAATTGCCTTTCTCTGGTTAAACCTAAGACTAGAATTGTCCTTGACGAATGAGCTTTGTTGGATTCTGGACCTAAATTTTGTATCTCTCTCCCTGTATCTATTCGTTCTGCTCAGTCACTTGGGTCATTTTGTTCTCAACACGAGCCTTAATTTTTCAAGCTGCTTATCCACTGTAGGCTATTTCTCTGTCTCTGTGGACTGACCTTTTGGACATTGACCTGATTGTGGTTTGGTGTTGGTTTTGGTGCACCATTGGTTGATGCCTTATGCATTATACTCCGGCGGAAAACCTGATTAAATGACACTACCAAGTAGTCAGTATTTATTGGGACAAAGGTAAATTATGTTGTGTCCTTTGCCTCTTTTTTAAGGGACATCATATACCAATGTCCCTCGGGAATGCCGCTTCTGCTCACAAAGCTAAACAAAAGCATTCTATTATCGTTTAGGTGTACAGTAGCCAAGAGATGTCATCCTGCCTTCCCACTGAATTTGGAATTTTCACTCAAGTGAATCAGGATTTCAAGCGACTGATGGTGACTGTCAAAGACAACAACAACGTCCTGCAATGCTGCCAGAGAGCAAGTGAGTCATGGTTGATTGCACTCGATTCGACGAACCGTATTAGTGAATCAGCAAATCATATGAATGAGTGAATCATTAATGAATCATTAAATTGTTAATGAATACATGGGTCATTAGTGAATCAATGAATCCTTAGTGAATCAGTGAATCATTATTGAATCAGTAAATTGTTAATGGAGTCCTGGTTCACATTGTGAAATAAATTATGTTGTATTTCCTAGCGAACATTTCTATGAAATGAGTGCATCAGCTGTACACTGTTGGCGGGAAGACTAGGAGGTGAGGTAGAGGACAAACCTGTTGCTGAGGCTAAGCAAGTGAAGTTGCCAACACTTCGTAACTGTGGCTGAATCTCGGTGTTAACTTAAGGGATTGTTTGTCTTCTTGTTTCATTAAATATCTAATCCATGACCTAACATTTTCTGCAGTTCAAAACTTGGACTCAGCAACTAAGGTTGGATATTTCATCACTATTATTTATCATAATTCTAGTCTACTGTAATCCTAAGATTTCTGTAGCACAACTATCCAGTGTAGGATATACGGGGAGGTCAGAGGCCATGCCCCAAGTGCACCCTTGGCCCCAAACTATATGCCTTTTCTTCACGCTTTAACGTGATAACAGAATTTGTCATGAACCGAAGACTGATCCTGCTCCCGTGTAGGAAAACCCAGCACCACCAGTCCCATAGTCCCAGTGCACAAGACATACTTACAATGCACAAATGTATTCGAATGTATTTGGGTAAATGTTTAAATGTTCAAGGCTTAAAAAACCTTCTGGAGTCACTGAATTCTTCACTCGAGAAATGCTGGAAGTCGTTGCGGCAGCATCTGGAATTTCGACGTCAGAAGTTTCCACGATTCTACTTCCTGTCGACCGAAGACATTCTGCACATTATGTGCAATGGTTAGAACAGCCTCATTTGAAGTAGAGTAACCCAGTTGAGAATTTATATAGCACTACTTTTTGAAACTCTTTAGTGACACTCTTGACATGGCAGTTCAAAACTACATTTATTCATTCATTCATTCATTCGTTCATTCAGATCATTTCTATAGCGCCCCTTCAACATAAACAAGGCATCATAATGCTGAATATGACAGGTGTTTACACATCCACGCTAGAGGTGCAACCGGAAATTCCTGAAAGACTGGGAAGTATGCTGTTCAAAAGGCCCTATATAAATGCTTTGATACACACACACAGTGTCCAATAATATGCTACTGGGTAAATTAGTCCAATCTAAGGCATGTGGTTGATTTGACAGAGGTGTTTAATAAATGAATTATTTTACTTTACATTACAACAGTTATGGTAAGCACATGATTATGATTATCATAATGATTGTGATTATGATTGTGATAATGATTATAACTGATTTCCTGATTGACTGAATTTGCAGGTTATGATGTTTTGAAAGCAAATCACTACATTCACAAGTTGTTTGAGAACATTGGAACACTGGTCTTTGAAAAGTTAGAAACAGCGGAGAAATCCCTGTTTCAGATTACGGCTGTCAAAAGCCATTTGCGGGAATCACTTACATTCCTGGAGGTAGAAAAAGACTTTTAATGATTATTTACAAATTAAATTCTGGCTGGTCTTCTATGCTGTTGAGCCATTTTAGCTAGTGTAGAGAAGTAGTCATGATTGTTAAATTGTAACTATAATTGCAATTGTTCTGATGCCGTTCTTGAACAGATGCCTTTCACTTCTGATCCAGCTTTAGGAATTCTTTTGCCTTGTGAGAAACTGAAAGTTCATACATAAAGATTGCCCGCTTAGTCGTGTTTGCATTTCAAAAAAAAGATTCTTCAACTGCAAAGACACTTAATCTCTGAAGATTGCACTTGATTATTCAGATGATAAACAAGCAATTACCTGGGCCTCTTGTTGGATCTGCTCCGGCATATATACGAGAACTGTTGTCCCTGTTAGTGCCCAGCCTGGTTGACAATTGCTTTGCTTGGCTTCTCATCGTGATTTACGGATTCCTCGCTGCATAGGCCCTTCTCTTTGGAACAGTCTTTGCAATAACATTTGTAACGTTCTTATTAACTCTCAGCAGGCAACATTCTCTTCGTCTGTTAAGCACTTTAGATTTCAGATAAAGACATACATGCATGCCTTACCTTATGTTGCCTTACATATACTCACCCTGCCCTATCTACCATCCTTACCCTTACTTACCTAACTTGGCCTTACTTTACTTTATCTTACCTTACTCTGTTGATCCTATTCTACTCTACTGCACCCTATTCAATCTTTTTCTACTCTACTCACCCTGCCCTGCCATACCACACCCTACCCTGCTGTACCCTTACCTAACCTGCCTAGCTTACTATAGCCTTCCATAATCTACCTTATCTTGCCTAACCTACCTTATCTGACCTTACCTTACTTCACCATCACCTGATATACATTACCTTGCCTTAGCTTATCTTACCTTGATGTTTTTGTTTAATAACTGTAGCCAGTTCTTTGTGAGGGTGGAGTGGAGAAGTGGTTGTTTAAGCTGATGATTGCTATGAAATCTGCTCTCAAAGCTCAGCTGATGGCTGTTGTCAACGTTCAAGCCGGTAAGTAATTTTAAATTTTGTAAGATATTGCATGCATCATTGTAGCACATGTTGGTGGTGGTGGTGGTGGTGATGGTGTAATTTTAAAAGCCTCATGATTGCTTTCTGACATTTCAGTGTGTTACCGCTGTGATACTTTTGCTCTGTCTGAACTTGATGAGTTTTAGCAATTCAAGCCATGCACCTAATCTCATTTAATTTGTAATGAAGTCTTGGAAAAACCACCACTTGAGGGAACAAAGAATAAAAATTCTACGGTTAATGTTACTTGTGCTTAATGATTTTCTCAAAATCTGTGATTCATATAATGTAGCATAATGATGACAACTCATGTAGCATCGTAAGGAACCAGCTAATGCTAAGGTGCTTACTATGTCAGCTGTCAGCGCAAGTGAATACTGCTAGAAGAAATGACATCAGTTTTTTAATTTTACAGTCGAAAAAACTGCCATTGTCACGAATGAATTGGACAAAGAAAAGGATGAAGAAATTCCTGAAGATGAGAAACCATCTGAAGAGAAACAGGAAGTGACAGATCAGTTTGAAGGTCAAGGTCACTCAAACAGCAGAGAGGAAGACAAATATCCCATGCCTGGGGAAACCAAAGTGAACTTTGAAACTGTCTTGAGTCATGTGACAGAGATTGTTCTCATAGCAACACGATTGGCCGTGACCAACCACGTTGAGCTGGCTCTGCAAGGAATCGAAGATGGCACTAAAGATGCGCTTATGGTACATGTGAAAGTACACTCTTTAAAGTAATAACTCCTAGAAGCAGACACTAGTTACTGTAATTGTCGCTGTAATCACAAATTTTGTATGGCACCTCTTCAGAAGACAATCCTGACATAAGAATACAAAACCATGATCAAAGAGAATCATTTCCATGTGCCTAGGGAAAAGAAGCATTGAAAGACCAAGGAGCCACTAGTGTGGCTAGAACACTAATAGCCATAAACTGTCTGGTTTCAAAGCACTTTCATTGTTGTCTACTACTAAGTAATCATTATAGCTCTGATTATTTTCTCTGAAATTTTGATGCTTTTCGACAAAAACTTAAGTTGGAAACACTTTTCTTTTACATATGAAATAGGTTGCGATTGATGAGTCCAGCAAAAGACTCGAATCTGCCATTCAGATGCTAACCAATGCAAAGAGAAGAAGTGGCATAGAAAGCCAGTCATCAGACGGTGCTCTTCATCCCGGCCAGATAGCAAAGCTTGCATCATTGGTTGTTTTGTGGTGCTATGAGAGAGACCTCCTTGGCAGATTGCAGACAGACCGGACGAAAGCTTTGGAAAATGACTTCCTCTGGAGGTCCCAGTTGCAGTATCGGCTTCAAGAGGATGGAGCTTCTGTGGAAATAAAGGTGTCTGTTTTTGATGATTTGTTAGAAGTACAGAATGAACTACAGAAGTAGTAAGATTTGATTAGATTTATTCATGCATTGGTGCAGTGGTGCTATTGAAGTACATAGAATTACTAATATTTGATTAGATTTTGTGCATTATTATAGTGGTGCTATGGAATTCCTAAGATTTGATCTGATTTACTTGACCCCGATGCTAAATACTCTCTCCCTGGTGGCAAACTCAGCTGAGCTAATGATATGGCGCCAAGCTGTTCTGTCATCTTTCAGTCTTCCATACTGTATGAAGACTGATATATTTCTGGCTGTCAGATCCTTCTCCACGACTAGTCCGTGTGATCCTAGGTCAATCACATAGTCTTCTCCGATCCTTTTGAGATGCACAAGTACAAGAGATAATTAATAGAAAATCTATAGAATAATTGTTTATGAATATCACGGAAATGCAAATATCTTAAATATTGCTGTTGCTTTTAGTGTCTTAACAGTGCCTTTGACTATGGATTCGAGTACATGGGTTCTACTGAACAAACTCCCATTGTACCAGAGACTGAAAAGACGATTTTCAGTCTCACTTCTGCTCTGCATACTTACTCGTCTGGCTTGTGTGTTGGCTTGCAGGTAAGATATGCGTTTTTTTCAATTAATGTGCTTAAATTCCTTTGTCAGTTAAATGACTTTGCATTAGTTTTCAATTGAATTACTGCAAGTGACATTCTTGCTCTTGAGAAATTCTTAAAAAGGACAAAAAAAATTTCATTATTTAGGACATACTTTAAAATGAGTCACTGTTAAATACACATAGGAGCTGGGTCTTTTATTCTTCTTCTTCTTGTGGTTCTCTGCCCTTTAGGCAGGTTCATACGTCCAATGGCGCCATTCTTCACGGTGCTGAGCATCTCTTTTCAGTCCGCTGTATCCATCCGTGATCATCCAGTCCAGCAGCATCTGTCTAGGTCTTCCTCTTGTTTTTCGTCCCTCCATTCTTCCCTCGATAATAGTTCTTACAAGTGAGTCCCCTCTCATTATATGACCAATCCATTTCCTCTGTCGACTTCTAATTGTTCCCACCAGGGATCTTTCTTCCTCTACTCTTTGCAGTATCTCATCATTTGTAATGTGCTCCATCCAGCTGACTCTCTCCATCCTGCGCCATATCCACATCTTAAATGCTTCCAATCTTCTGATGTCTTCCTTTCTCAGAGTCCATGTCTCAGATCCATACAGAACCCCGCTCCAAACCAAGGTTTTCACCAGTCGTTTCTTCAGGTTCCGATTTAGTTTCCCTCTCAGTAGTTCCCTCCTTTTATAGAATGCGTCCTTTCCCATAGCTATTCTCCTTTTTATTTCAACATGGTCTTTTATTAGCTGGTAGTTTTTTTAACGTCACTCCTGTTGCACTGTTAAGTGATCTTGTTGGTCTCATGTAACATCTATGTGAGTGCAATAAAAAATCTCCCACTCAGAGTATCTATACATTGGTTTGGCAAACTGTCCCTTTTGGGGAAAAGCCTGTATTACTCTCAGTTAGCTGTGGGCCATGAAGGCAGTTGCCAAAAACTATCCAGATTTTGAGAACATCATCTCAGCGTATGGCCTTTTATAAAGTACCTTTATTGTTGTCATACTCTTTGTGAGATAGCACCAGCATTCTGCCGGACTATGATTGTGTCTGGGGCTGTTGTCATATCATTTACAAAAAAACCTCTTCTTATATTACATTACTTTGCATTCGGTACCATGTGGACAGGTGAACGTTGTAAGACAGCTGAGTCAGTATCTTGGTCGGCCATTCTTTCCATTTCATTGTACGAACTCGACAGATTATGGCACACTTTGCAACATGATGAAAGGCCTTGCCAGTGCAGGTAACACAACTTCATTCATTGCTAACCAGAGTAAGATAACATAAGGAAAAGTGTCGTACATTAATTATGAACTGTAACAACCAGCCAGGGATAGTGATTCTTTTTTGGAAATTTAAGGAAGACGTATGCACCATTTCATGTCTTGTGTTTTCTTCGCTCAGTGCCCTGGTGTTGATAAATGTCCAGTTGACACCTACAGGGTTCCTTCCTACACATGGACTGTGATGAGGATGATGAGGATGACGACGACGACGACAATGATGATGAAATGCAGTGTTTACAGTTGTGATTGCGATTACACCCTGGAAATAGGTGAATCAACTGTATACTCGTGGCTAAAGTTGGAAGTGTATTTCTCCCGCAGGGGCCTGGGTGTGTTTCATTCGTCTTTCTCAGCTACGTCCAGACGTTATGAGTTGCTTTGGTGAACTACTTCGCTCTGTCATCACGGCTCTACAGACCCGTCAATCTTCCGTCGGCATCCTTGGCGATGAGCTGTCGGTGGATCCTAGTGGATCATGTTTGGCTACTCTTGATCCTTTTGTCAGGATTGGTCGTAATGATCCACAGCAGATGATGAAAGTCCCTATGGCTGCGCTGGATCTGCCTCGTGATATCCTCGATCATTTTCGAGTCATAAGTCTTGCAGTGCCCTCCATCAGGCAAACGGCTGAAGTTCTTCTGCTCAGTCAAGGTGTGCCGTGGATAAATTCTTTAATTATAATTTATTTACAGTTTATTTATTGTTTATTTGCAATTTATTTATAGTTTATTTGAAATGTATCTATTGTTTGATTATAATTTATTTATAATTTTTTTATAATTTATGTGTAACTTATTTATTATTTTTTGTAATTTGCTTGTAATGTATTCATTGTATTTATTTAACATTTATTTCTGCTTATTCTTTATTTATTTGCTACACTTCCATTGTTTGTCAACCTCACAGCTTGTGTTTTTCTCAACAGGTTTCTCAGATGCAGCCCGGTTGGCACACAAGATGTCAACGTTGTTCGAATCTGGTCAACAGGTGTTTGATGAATGCAACTATAGCATTGCAAAGGATTCTAAGACCAGTGAGTTTCTCTGCTTTGCTTGAAAGTCTTAAAGTTATTTCCAGATTCCGGTTGAAGCATTTTAAATTTAAAGTTTAGAGAAAGTAATCGCTGTTAAAACAGGAAAGAACTCTGCCCTGGTCAACAGAGACTTGGTCATTGATATCAGTTTTGCTGAAGACCCTTTGATGAACTGAGATTCTTAGAAGGTGCTCTATGAATGCCCGGCTACATACATTCATGCATTCATACATGCATACATACATATACACGTATACATACATACATACATACATCTATGCATGTATACATGCTTCTGTACATACATACTTACTCGTCTGGCCTGTATGTTGGCTACATGCAGCCTTATAGCCTTACATACATACAAACATACATACATAACTACATACATATATACATACATACCTGCAGCCATGCATGCATACATACATCCATACATATATACATGCATACATTCATACATACATACATACATACATACATACATGCGTGTGTAAATACAAGTATCTGTGGGTAACTGTTGTATGTATGCATTTTGTGACTATTTGTGAATTTAAATAGCACATTTAAAGAACGATTCAAAGGCATTACATGTACCGTCAATTCAGCCAACTTTGTTTTTATTGCAACAGAAACTGGGAATGTCTGGAACCTCCACAGTCTGCATTGTTTAGTGCGTCATGCATCAGCGGTTCTTGACAAACAACATGATCTCTGTGGTAAGTGGCATACTGTTTCCTTTTCTCAACAAAATCGATGCATCATTACCAATATTTAAACATTGAAAAGTTTCACTGATTTAACATTTCTAACCATTGTGATTTGTATATCTAGAGTTCTGTTAGTTCTTTAATGTCCTTTAGGTCCAAGCTTACGACTCGTCTGTTTCACTTGCTTACCAACCGTAGCCTGACTTCTAAGTTCCCTGACCTGTTTGGATTTCATCTAGACTTCTCCACTGGATTAGAATTTTTACTTTGGTTTCGCTTGAAGCAACCACTGACTGATGTCCCGTGCATTATGAGGATAGCGTTACAGAAGTCATTAGATTAGGTGAGATGAGGTGACTTCGTTAAAGTTTTATAACTATTCAGAGGTGATGGCGTTCGTGATTCTTAGGTGAATCTATGATGGATATCAAAATCCAAGACAGGGCAGTCGTGACAGCGTTGAAGGAAGTGGTCATGCCACGATTCACTGAAGTATCTTCACTCATCTTTGTCTCCCTCATCCAGGTAACTTATGTCTGATGAGAATGTTACTGTCAGTATTAGCCTTGTTAAGTTTCTTTAAGAGTCCTTTATAAATTGCTAAATAAATAAATAAATAGCTAAATAAATATGCAGTTGTGGGTTAAATTGTAATCAGTCCTTTATTCATTCACTCACCAGCACTCACTGATGCACTCACTATCTCACTTTCTCTTTCTTGCTGACTTTTCTTTTTTGTGACTCACACTCCCCTACCCACTCATTCGGATCGTTTATGAAATGCAGTGTTTACAGTTGTGATTGCGATTACACCCTGGAAATAGGTGAATCAACTCTTGAATCTTGGCTCTTGATGTCAAAACAAGTTTCCACTTACTAAAGACCTAATAAAGACCTGGCACCAAAAACTTACCAAACAACTTGACTCTAGTGGACTTGATATAGCACCAGTGAATAAGCTGGTCTCCTTAACACATCTTTTGTTTGGCATTAAGAAATTTTGAAGATTTACATTTACAATGGAAGCTTGGAACGTCCTTGACCAGCACATGACATAGATCTAGAAGAAAGCCATTCAGGGCAAAATTGTATTGTATCATATTGCCTTATATTCTACTGGTCATCTTTCATCAGATCCTGTTGAAATATTTAAACTTTCATCATAGAAACTCTGGAACTTTAATTAAAAGCAGGGCTGCTGAGAGTTTATGTCGGTGTCTAGGTACTTGAAAAACTTAGGCAAAGCATAAGTAATTGGAGATGCTGTGGTTTGGTGTGTCTATTTCTGCAGGATCTGTGGCCAGACGTAGACATGATGTCACTGGGGTTTGTCGGAGTGAAGCCTTGTGGAAACTTGCCAAAGGCCTTGGTTTCGAGTGGAAAGACAAGAAGTGGTAAGTTTAATGGTGTCACTACATGTTTTAGTATACATTTTTAAATAAAGAAATAAAAAGCTCAAAATATAAAAAAGCTCAAAATATAAAGCATGCTAAGCTATAGCAGTAAATAAACTGGCAAAAAATTGAACAACTAAAAGTCATCAGAAACTTTGATGGGAAAAATGGTTGTTGGTTAACGTTCAGCGACTGAAAAAGGTCCTAAACTTTCTTGACATGGCTCTGCGCCCTTTCCACATGGATGAATCCGCCATTGGCTTCAAGAACTGTAAGCACCTTTCCATGAGCCAAAGAAAAATGTGTCATTGCCCAAAGGGGAATTATTATTATTATTATTATATTTTATATTATATTATATTTTATTATTATATTTATTATTATTATTATTGTTATTATTGTTATTATTATTAATTAATTAATTAATGACTTCTACGGCATTGGTATCTAATCCATGAGACATCTACCAGTGACACACCAGAACCAAACCGCAGTCAGGTCATGTCCAGAACGTCAGTCCACTGAGACAGAGACAGCCTATGGTGGATTAGCAATTTGGATAAGGTGAGTCTTAAGTTGACAACAAAATGACACAGAACGAACAGCTACAGGGAGAGAGTTCCAAAATTTAGGTCTAGCAGCCAGGAAAGCTTGTTGACCAATTACAGTTCTAGTTTTAGGTGCCGGGTATAAGCAAAGAAAGGCAATCAGATGACCCAGTTGAATAGTTAAGGACTGAGGAATAAGGAGTGACTTTAAATACTGTGGTTGGCTACAGTTTTTTTTTTGAAAACCAAAAACCTAATTTGAAAGAGATTCTTTACTGAATAGGAAGCCAACGCAGTGATTTAATTATAGGGTTATATGCTCAGATTTGATGTATTAGCTATGATCTAACCAAAGAATTCTGAACTCTCTCGAGTTTCTTCAAATTGTCTTTGCAACACCAGTAAGAAGCAAGTTATGGTGACAGAATGGACCATCATAGAAGCATAATGGTATAATGCTATTGGCTACTACAGGCCATGCCTACTGTGGCCTACTCGTAGAAACTCTTACAGACCACAGACACACATACACACACAGAAACTGACGCATTAGACACTGGCCAGACTAGAGATGCTAATGCTGCTGTTAGTACGATTGCTATTATGATTGCTATTACTACACTTTAGAATCATAAAATAAAGAATATACTAACACTGTACTGCAAAATGTTACAAATGTGTCATTAGCTTTTGGCTCATATCTTGATGCATTATGTACTGTAGCATTAGAGGGAATGCATGATAAGCCTTGGAGAGGAATGCATCATTGTCCTTGGAGAGGAATGCATCATTGTCCTTGGAGAGGAATGCATCATTGTCCTTGGAGAGGAATGCATCATTGTCCTTGGAGAGGAATGCGTCATTGTCCTTGGGGATAGGTGCATTACTTGGTGCATCAGTTGCTGACTTATTGCTAGATTGTAGTGCTGTATAAATGTTAACTTATTTCTTGTGTTATTCGGTTAGGAATTTCCCACGACAGCACTGGCGCGAATTCTCCGCAGGTGACTTTTGACCCGAAGCAGTGTCTACCGGATCAGATGCTGAGCGTCGAGTCAAATGCCAGTGAAGACCACATCACAAGCGGAGCAAGAAAGTTGGGTCTTGTCACTACAGCGGAGTTTCATTCTGACGTCAGCCGGCTGCAGAATCTGACTAATGTCCATCAAACGGTATTAGTATTATTACGATAGAAATATTCCGTATTATTATTAGTAGTAAATAGTAGTACTACTATTATTAGTATTATTATAATAGAAATATTAAGTATTATTATTATTAATAATAAATAGTAGTAGTAATTACTATTATTAGTATTATTATAGTAGAAATATTAAGTATTATTATTATTAATAATAAATAGTAGTAGTAATTACTATTATTAGTATTATTATAGTAGAAATATTAAGTATTATTATTATTAATAATAAATAGTGGTAGTAATTACTATTATTAGTGTTATTATAATAGAAATACAGTATTAGTATTGTTATTATTAGTAGCAGTAGTAGTATAATAGAAATATAAATTACTGTATTATTATTATACTGGAAATAGAGTGCAGAGGGCAAGAAGCTCGTGCTGCTGTCATTTAGGTACGAAGGGCTAAGATCTAATCGTTTTCAGGTTGCAAAGTCTGACTGTATGAAACATTTGTCATTCCAGTGTTGTTGTATGGATCTTAGTGTTGGTGCATACGTAAGGAAGATGAAAGGAAAGTTTATGTTGTTCTAGCCACACTAGTGTCTGCTTTTAGCTGACATTATATATATGCATGTATTTACGTGTATGTTAATATTTATGTATAGCACCTTTTAAGTACCCCTCCAAAGTGCTGGGATGTGGTATCTGATTTTTTACTTGGCTCTCTAAACTAAAGTCTTACTTTGAATAGCATTTAAATCACATTAATTTCTTTATATTTACCTTGCATTGTGAATTTAGTTAATGTTTTTCTCTGCTTCAGGTAATAATTATGGGACCAGTTGGATGTGGAAAGACGTCTTGCATCAGAACACTGGCAGCCGCGCTGAGGAACCAAGGTCTTACGATTCACTTGGAGTCTGTCTTCACCAAAGCATTGGAATCAGATGAACTGTTTGGACATTATGATCCACAGAACCAGTAAATCACTTGGCTGCTTAGATAATAAGTTTTTGTCCTGAGGTAAATATGATCCTTCAAGACTTAAAAAGGTCAGGAGAAAAGGAAAAGTCATCTGGAACAGCTACATCTCATCTGGTTCAGGCACAGCAGGGGTGCTACGGAAGAAGACAACAGCACTGAAGATGTTCAAAGAGATAGCTAGTTTTTTATGGTCTCTGGAAGTTTGGAAGTTTGCAATGCCCCAAGTCAGTAATAAAGTCTAGCCCAGTGCTGTTATTGGGGCCAGGGATCTTGAATGCCAGCAGTGTAGAGTGGTATTTAGAAAGGAGTTGACTGTGATAGATTAGGTGACAATAATTACAATTCGTTATTAAGAAATGATGCGTGGTGCACATCCCTGGGTTGGAGATGATCCAATCAAGGAGGCTTCGGCTGTTGGGACACATCACACATTGCAACAGCGCACAAGACAATACCAGAGCTCTGGTCCCTCAAGAGGTTGGAAGAGATCAGTTGGGCGCCCTCACCATCATAATTGTACAATTGTAATCATAAACTCAAGATTTCTTAAGCGCCCAATGAAAGCTAAGTTGCAGGAACCAGCTTATTCACAGGTGCTCAGTCATAGCAAAATCAATAGGCTGGAAGGGTTCAGTTCCAGGTTCAAGAGTCAGGCAGGCAGACCTGGACAAGAGTGGTTGAGTCTGACATGTGCCCACAGTCAAGGTTGTAGCTAACTCAGAGCAACAGAAGATTTTTGTCAGAAAATTTGCCATTTTGCCAAAGTAGTGCATACTTGCTCTGCACGGGATAGGCTAGTTATTAATAAGATAGGCTAGTTATTAATAAGACATTGCTATAGTAACATTGCTTACATTGTCAAATGTTAAGTTGATGAATTGGATCTAATTTCAGCTGCTGGTCTGATGGGCTGCTGTCGTGCAAAGTCAGAGAATTGACAGCAAAGGCAGAAGATAACTGTATCTCCTTTATACATCTGGATGGAACGGTAATCTAATCTAATCTAATCTGATCGGTTTTGTTTCAAATTGGGACTTACAGTTTATATAACATTGAACTCTGGCCAACTGCAATACATAAAATCAGTCCTTATTCCCCAGACTTACCATTATTCTGCAAGGTCATCCGTTTATATCCGATTATCATTCTCTGGTCATACCTTGGCTAGGACTGTTCTTGGTTAATGGGGTTTTTCGATTGCTGGACCTAAATTTTGGAACTCCCTCCCTGTGCCTGTTCGTTGTGCTCAGTCGCTTCTGTCATTTCATCCTCAACTTAAAACTTACCTGCTTCAAATTGCTTATCCACCACAGGCTGCCTCTCTTGTCTCGTGGATTGACCTTCTGGATATTAACCTGATTGTGGTTTGGTTTTGGTGTGCCATCAGTTGATGCCTTGTGCATTAGACACCGATGCATTAGAAGTTACTAAATTTTATTGTTGTTGTTATTATTATTAATAATATTATTGTTATTCTGCTCCAATCTAATCTCTAATAACGACTGTTAATGACGCATGGATGCTTAGTTCCAGATAGATAAGAAACATCCTAATAATCTAATAAAATCTAATCTAATGCTGAGTGAATCGAATCTAATTCAATTCTGGTCTGATCAAATCTAATCTACAATCGCAGTGCGGTTATTGACACACTGATGCCGAGTTTCAGATAGGTTATGGTGATAAGTAAGTAAGTAGTGCATTTGTTAACACGTCATTCGTCCATTGACTGAGCGAGGAATTGTAGGCTATTGATTCAGTCCAATCCGATCTAATCTTTGGTAGTTCTGCTGTAATTATGCATTTTGTTCTTTGTGATTTGTCATAAGTTAAAATAGTTTTTTACTTTTTCAGATCGATGTTACTCAGAGTGAGTTGTTTCAGGCGGTTCTTAAAGCGGATGAGGGCGTCGTTCTTCAAAATGGAGAAAGAATGATTTTGGGAGAAAGGAACCGATTCATATGGGAGGTTGGCTGAAGATTTGAAAACAGTAACATAATATACATGTATCCCAAATAGTAAATCATAAACTCGAAAATTGTAAAGCACTGCTTAAAGCTAAATGCAAGGCGTCGGCTTATTCACAAGCATGGATGGTCAGAAATTGATGGAAGACTTGTTAATCTCTACTAGATAATTGCTATAGCAATGCAAAAGGTTCTGTAGACGCATTTTGGATTAGATAGAATTTGTTAGATAGGTTAGATTTGGTAGGTTAGATTAGATGGATTGGGATTGGATTGGTTTGCAGTAATCTTGTCTTTGATAAAACGAGATTCAGATATCGGGAGATTAGACTAGACTAGATGGCAGTAATCTAATCTTTGAAAAAATATGATTTGATTAGATTGGAAGCTATGATGCTATAATCTTCATTATTCTTTCCAAATTGCAGACAGATGACTTGTCCGAACTTGATCCTTCGATCGTTTCCAGTGCTGGAGTCATCTGCATGGAGCACTCCAGTGACACATGGAAGCGAATGCTGGCTTCTTGGCTCATACGCAATCCAGAAGAACAACGGAAACAGCTGAGACGACTGTGTGATCGATATCTTCTGCCTACTTTTGACTTTCTGAGGGATTCCATGGAAAATGTGCTGCAGAACTCCTCCACACTCCAGCGCATCATCTGGCAATCGGATGGGAATGTCATCTCAACATTCATAGCTTTGCTTGAGGTTAACTTTATCGTGTGTTAACTCATTACCGACCGCACGGTACTAATCGGTCGTAACGTCAGCCGACCGCACGGTACTAATCCGTAGTAGATGGGACTAGTCATATCGTAACCTCTTGTTTATTTGTAATCCTTATAATTTTAGAATTCTACGTCATTTAGGCAAATAGGTATAATTTTAATCCATATTACATCAGCGGAATCCCTGGAAAACACCTCAAAAATATAAAAACCAACCAATCAAAATGGGCATTTAAATCGGCCAGCGTGTAGTTAAAAATGGATATTTAAATGTCCCAAAATGGCGAAGCGTTGTTTACCGGAGGAAGAAATTCGCCGATCGATCGACGAATGGTCGTATATTAACGAAAGTTGTGATTCTACTGATGAATAAAACGTGTCAGATGGATCACACGAGACTGTTGGCAATACGAAGTGAACAAGTGGCACACTGATATGGAGTTTGATGACAGTGGCATCCGCTATATGCCTGCGGCGATTGTGGGTCAGTTTTCAGTTACCCAGAAAATGCTGTGTTGAGAAATATTATTATAGGATGGAAAAGAAGAGAAGATAAAATGATAAAGAATGGTGTTTACCTTATGTATATATGTCAAACACTGACACAGATATCACAAGTTCAGTTAGTTTTGCTTTTAGGCTTTTCCCGTAATTTTCTTCAGTTTTTACCCAACGGTCTAAATACTAAAACAAAAAGGTATATCTTTCAGTTTTGAAAATATTTTTAAAATTTCTGTTTGGTTCTATCTGGCAACAATTTCTGCACATTTCTTGTGCCTAACTACTATATGTTTTCACTTACAATTCTTATGTAGACTGTCTTGAAGGTAAACATATAACAAATTTTTGGGGTACAGTTGGGGGCAACTTTGGGTATCCCAAAACAAATTTTCCCCAAAAAACTTGACAGATGAATGGGGAGAGGAGACAAAATGCTAAAGAATGGTACTTACCTTATGCCTACATGTCAAAAACCAACAGAGATATCATAAGTTCAATTTGTTTTACTTTTATCCTTTTTCCTGTAATTTTCTTCAGTTTTTATGACAACGGTCTAAATACTAAAAAAATTGTATCTCTTTCAGTTATGAAAATATTTTTAAAATTTCTGTTTGGTTCTATCTGGCAACAATTTCTGCACATTTTTTGTGCTCAATTTATATATGTTATCATTCAAAAATATTTGTAGACTGTCTTGAAGATAAAAATATAGCAAATATTTTGGGGGATATAGTTTGGGGCAACATGGGGTACCCCAAAATTTCTTTTTTCAAAAAACTTGATAGATGGTTGGGAAGAGGAGATAAAATGCTAAAGAATGGTGCTTACCTTACGTCTACATGTAAAAAACTGACAGAGATAAAACAAGTTCAAATTTTTTATTTTTTGGCCGTTTTTGCCAAAAATGTGCGGTCGTGAGGGGGTAGGTGAAAAAATTTCTGCGGTCGTTAAAGGGTTAATTGCATCACTTGGTATTGCACAGTATTGTGTTGTGCTTTGCGTTTTAAATTGCACTACTGCTTAAATATGTTGAAGAGGTGCTATATGTATGCTTTGAATGGATGGTTGGATGGATGGCTGGCTGGATGGATGGATGGATGGATGAATGGATGGATGGATGGATTGATGGACGGATGGACAGACAACGAATGAATTCTGCAATAAATCAAATGTTTTGATTGTTTGGAAAGGCTCTGGTTAAGCAAAATGCTGATATGACGGAACATCATCTGGAACTCTGCTTCAACTTCTCCTGCATTTGGGCTTTTGGTGCAATGCTTGACCCGGAGTCAAAGGAAACGTTCAGTGGATGGTGGAGGAAGACATTCGACGAATTTGTCCAGTTTCCAGACGATGGCACGGTATGTGACTTTGTGGACGTGAACTGGCTCTGTCAAATGATTACGTTATTGTGGAATATGATTTTGGTTGATTTAGTTGTTAATGACATTATTATGGTAACGAATTGTGATTTCAGAATGCGGTTTGCTTAGAATTGACCATTAATTGATGCCTTGTGCTTTACGATGGTGGCGCTGCTGAAGTGTCCTGATTAGGTTAGATTTATGAGTGCTGCATTCAGTTTTGAGCAGTACGTATTAAGTGTTCTGATATATGCACAGGTTTTCCAGGTGTCTTCTTCAAGTTCTTTGCCCAAGGGGAAGGTTCGAACGTCCAATGGTGCCATTCCTGATGTTATTGGGCCTCCTCTTTCAGTTAACCATATCCATCCACCATCATCCAGTCTAGTAGCATTTGTCTAGGTCTTCCTCTTCTTTTCTTTCCTCCTATTCTCCATTCCAGGTGTATTGTAGAATATTCGTGATCCAGTTGCTGGGAGACCAGATAGAGATAGAGAGACAGACAAAGACAGACAGGCAGACAGACAGAGAAGCTCTTATGGCGCATTTATGGTAAAGGGCGGATACAGAAGGTGCACCACTCTGGCCATGCCCACCATCTGAGTTTAAAATGCTGGTGCAAAGAACAAAGATCCGAGTTGGGCACTCCGGCCATAGCCCCTGGATCCACCCATTGCAGGAGTGGCACCCTTTCAACCTGCCCATGTTTGTTGTTGGTTGTAGGTTTTTGACTATGCCATCAGCAGCGAAACAGCAGAATTTGTGCCATGGTCTTTGGTGGCGAACTCCAGCAACGATGTCCAACTTAACAGAAATCCTTTGGAAGTGTTTGTCCATACAGCCCAGAATGAAGTGAGTCGAGGTCTCCGTAATGTAGTGTAAATAGTAAAGAAGTTCTTTCTCTGTAATGGGATTACTTTACATTAGTTAGTTCACTGTTTGCTGAGCTCACTATCCATTGGCCTGCCATAAAGACTTGGATTTTAGTGAAGGTCAAAGAAGAGGTTGCAACAGACAGTTACCTTGTATTGCGTTATCTTACCTTATCCCTAGCCTTTAACTTTTCTAGAGTTTCCTTGCCTTGACTTTAAATTGTTTCATGTCTAAAATAATTATGTTATGAATTTTGTAGAGGTTGCTTCAGCTGGTTGACCTGTTGTCTCGTGTTGCGTTGCATCCTGTGATGCTGTTCGGTGACATGGGATCAGGTAAAACGTCTCTTATTGAAGAACACCTTCGATCAAGCTTCCGTGAAGAATCACATGATGAGTCCGTTCTCAGACTTCATGGGTCAAGGTCTGACTTTAGTACTTGGAATCACCAAAACAATTAAAATTTAAAAATAAATAGTAATGAAAATAAATAATTACAAGAAAGAAAAACAGTGTAATAGAATCTTTTTTACCATAGCATAGTTTTGTTTTGAATCGGTTACTTCTAATTTGCTAACACCTCTATGTTGTGCTGAAATTGTGCACCTCTGTATAGCTGGACCTATTTGGTTCCTTCTGGGTTCTCCCCTTGACACCTCTGAATACCTGGACCATTTGGTTCCTTCTGGGTTCTCCCCTTGACACATCTGAATACCTGGACCCGTTTGGTTCCTTCTGGGTTCTCCCCTTGACACATGTGAATACCTGGACCCATTTGGTTCCTTCTGGGTTCTCCCCTTGACACATGTGAATACCTGGACCCATTTGGTTCCTTCTGGGATCTCCCCTTGACACATCTGAGTACCTGGATCCATTTGGTTCCTTCTGGGTTTTCCCCTTGACGCCTCTGAATACCTGGACCCATTTGGTTCCTTCTGGGTTCTCCCCTTGACACATCTGAGTACCTGGACCCATTTGGGTCCGTCTGAGTTCTCCCCTTGACACCTCTGAATACCTGGACCCATTTGGTTCCTGCTGGGTTCTCCCCTTGACACATCTGAGTACCTGGACCCATTTGGGTCCGTCTGAGTTCTCCCCTTGACACCTCTGAATACCTGGACCCATTTGGTTCCTGCTGGGTTCTCCCCTTGACACATCTGAGTACCTGGACCCATTTGGGTCCGTCTGAGTTCTCCTCTTGACACCTCTGAATACCTGGACCTATTTGGTTCCTTCTGGGATCTCCCCTTGACACATCTGAATACCTGGACCCATTTGGTTCCTTCTGGGTTCTCCCGTTGACACATCTGAATACCTGGACCCATTTGGTTCCCTCTGGGTTCTCCTCTTGACACCTGTTGATGTAAAACTGATTGTCTGTATATTTTATAAACTGTTGGTGATCAGTAAAGTGACTTCAATTCACTTTTATTTTATTTTCATTTGATTTTGAATTAAATGACAGGTTTACAAATGCCAAGCTGCTGTATGAGCGGCTGATGGAAAAAATGGATTGGAAACATGGAAAGACATTCGTTCCTAAGGGAAATGGAAAACTTCTCTGCATCATCGATGACATCCACCTCTGCCAGGTTTGTCAGAGTTTTCCTGATGGTGGCTAATGCATACACCTTTCTGGAATACACAGTAATGCTGAGAGGTTTATGCCTAGGCCTGTAAATGTAAACTCTGTAACCGAATTTATGTTTACGGTTACAGTTGCAAGATGCACTGGGGATCTGTTGTAATTATATCTGTAAATGTAAACTCTGCATTTCGCAGCATGCAGCATACTCTTTCAAAAACGATTGAAATTTGATCTCTAACTCTTGGGACGAATCACATTTACGAGATGAATCAAGATTTAAGCCTCTGACTGTGATGTATTGTAATGTAATGTATTGTAATGTAATGTATTGTAATGTAATGTATTGCTTGGTAGCAAAGCATTTCTGCATGACTTCTTTGGGTTTCATGTCTGAGGAATTGCACTGGCTGCCTAGTCGGTAGCATATTAAATTCAAAATTCTGGCTCTTGTACGTAATTGTCTCACTGGATGCGCCACACTCTACCTGAGGGAGCTTTATGTTCTGACCTCCTCTATCCCTGGCCGCAGTGGTTCAGGGTGACTGGCAGCCATGGCTCAACACAGAAGTTCGTAATCATAATCTCAAGATTTCTGCAGCACCCAATGAAAGCCACGTCACAGGGACCAGCTTATTCACAGGCGCTCAGTCAAAACCAAATCGATAGGCAAAAGGGTTTGGTTTCAGGTCAAGATCCAAAAGTCAGGCAGAGAGACAAGTTTTGAACCAGATCATTCCTGCCTCATCGATTTTCCTTTTGGCTGAGTGTCTGTGAATAAGCTGGTTTGGTGAAGAAATGTGGAGATTACGATTATGAGTGCTCCTTTTGGCCAAAGCCATTAAAGCCACCTGTTGTCTTTGCATACCTCCAGATGGACAGATTCAAGAACCAGTCGACTCTAGAGTTTGTACGACAACACATTGACCACGGTGGTTTCTATGGCAACACAGCTGACCACAAGTGGCACAGTGTTTCAGATGTTGCCTACGTCCTGGCTGCCAATCATCGCTTCTCGAGTCGCTCGTCAAAACTGCCAAGTCATCGTCTCACGAGACATTTTGCGATGATCGCTTGTCACAATCCAGTGTAAGTGAAAATTTCCTGACATTCTAATCTAATCTAATCTGATGACTTCTGTATAGCTGTTGTCATAACACAAGACATCAATTGATAGTCGATCCCAGTGAAACTGTAGTAAAAAGTTGTAATGTATTGGAGAAGTCCGGGCAAAATCCATATGGGTCCGGGAAACCAGAAGTCAGGCTACGGATGGTAAGCAAGTTGAAACGGACGAGTCTAAGTTTAGACCTGAATGATATTAAAGAGCTGAGAGAACAAGCATGATTTTTGTTATTTTTTTCTAATCAGTTAAAACAAGGAACTTATTTCAATTATTATATTTATTTGCATCTGGGATCCACCATGTGAGGATGGCCAGGGCAAGTAAAAACCATGATTGTGACCTCATTTATTTATTTATTTTTATTTGTCACACTTATTATGTGCGCAAGATCAGTAAATCTGAATCAGATGCATGAGGCAAGTGTGCACGGAAGACCTGTTGAGGGTTGTTAACAGTGAGTCTGCTCTGCAGACCTGAACCCGCTGTTGGATCAAACTTACAACAGAGGTGCACTTTGAGGCCAGGCCTGCACCATGAGCAGACTGAAAGAGGTAAGTGTTCAAGAGATGGTCTCAGTGGGAGAGTCACGAAAATGAGGAGGGAGAGAATTCCAAATGGTGGAACCAGATACTCTGATTTAGTTCCTCCCAGTGACAAAACGTGTGCCTCTAGGAACATACTTCCAAGAGGATGCTTATCTGTTGTCTTTTGTCTGCATTGTGCTTTCTGTTGCAGAGATGAGGAGCTTGAGACAATCTACAAGTCTATCCTGTTCAAGCATTTTGCAACGCCAATGCTCAAGCCCAACTCTGACCCTCTTATGCCCAAACGCACAGTTTCTTCACTTCTTGACGAACAGGTTAACTGGACTTTTTCCCCTTTGGTAGAATTTTGCATGTATCTATGCATCTGGATATTTATGTAGCCCCTTTTAAGAACCTCTCAAACTGCTCGAGTGCTTGCCAGGCCCTGTAACACAGAGCGTGCAATTTTGAGCCTTTCCTAGGGTAGCCTTTGTGTAGGGATTTTAACCAAGACTATCTGGGTTTTTGGACCAACTGAATTTCAGCTGGACTTGTCAATAGATTACGATTTTTGACTACAGTTTTGTTTCAAGGGACAATTGTTTGATATCTTGTGCATTATGATAACAGTGCATTTAGTTAGCGCCGCTTAAATTGATGCCTTCTACATTTTAACAGCTCTACAGAAGCCACTAGATTAGATTAGGCGCTCAACACACAACTGCATAGTGCTATTAATTGATGCCTTGTCATTCTGCAGTGATGCTATGCGAGGGCTGGGCAAACTCTGGCCCATTAGCATCAATTCAGTTGGCCTGCATTCAGGTTAATTTGACTTTAAGATGCCTGCATTCAACCAGTTCATTCTGGGTTCCACTGTTGCTTTACATTTTCAGGGAATGAGGTTATTTTTTTTGCAGACTTCTCTTCAATTATTATGCTATTAGTGGATCTCTCATCTCTTCATGGACTCGTTTTATCCATAGACTGTTTCTTTGTCTTCTCGGGTTCTTTTCTTGGCTTTTCAGCTGGACTGTTCATGGAATATGGCTTGCAGAACAATTTTGCTTTTCAGTGACCATCAACTGATGCCTTGAGCATTATTACAGTGGTGCTGTAGAAGTTCTCAGGTTATTGTTATTATCGCTAAATCATACAATGACAGATTAAATTTCATGAAAGCGAAAATAGGATGATGGCAGACATTTCGAACAAGAATACAGAAACATTATTTATGATGGTGACGGAGAAGGAGTCTGAAAGAAAAAGAAAGCTACATCAAAAGAAGAAAGCTATATCAAAAGAAGAAAGCTGCATCAAAAGAAGAAAGCTATATCAAAAGAAGAAAGCTATATCAAAAGAAGAAAGCTATATCAAAAGAAGAAAGCTATATCAAAAGAAGAAAGCTATGTCAAAAGAATTTTGAAGGTAGAAATTCATGGACATTGCAGTCGGGGAAGACAAACTAAAGAAGGATGACACTGGAAACAGAAACAAGTGAAGAGAAAGGTTCTATGTGGCTGACCCATCCCCAGGAGGGATTAATTCCAGCCAGAAGGAGAGAGAGACTGAGGAGTCTGTTAGTTTAGTAAAACTATGATATTCAGGGGCATATTACAGTTCAGGACAAAACTGTTCACAACTTTGTGCCCTTGGGGTCGAAGCAAGCGTTATACAAGGGAAACAGATGCCTGAAAAAACAAGACTCATCAATATTAGCTGTGCCAGGTCATGTTGCTGGATTGCAAGATAACTATGTAATTACGGAGCTTATTGCTAAGAAGCTAAAGCCTGACTTAGGTGATAATATTTGCGAAAGAATGCTTAGTCGCTATTGTACAACTCTTGATGCAAGGCAATGTAGGGCCTGCAGGAGATGCAAAGTATACCGTTTGAATTGCATGCCTCGTTCTGTTCATATTAACCCTTTGTCTTCAGTGTGAAATACTAGTAAACTCGACGTTAGCTTTGGGGCAGAGTCTCAGACCCCACATACAAATTCGGCCTGGCTCACGGGACCATCCACAGTTTGTGGATTTGGCCCGTCACCAAGATGGTGTTCTCAGACCTGCGCTATGCAGATCTAAGAAGTGAAAATAGTGTTGTGTGTTGTAGATCTTGCTGAAGGAACACTACACCGAACAACAGGAAGCGTTGCACAGTCTCTTGTCACTCCTGATACAAGTGACGATCGAAGTGCATGACAAGGCTAGCTGTATGTACCTGCCAACCGCTGAACGCAGTCACTACATCTTCAATCCTGGGGATCTGAGCGTCATTTTCCGGTATAGAGTTTTACCTGACGTAGTAATTTTACTAATGACCAGTTCATGATGCAACAAAATCAAGTTCATTCTTCTGTCCAGTGTGCTGATGACAGTCTGGCCTCAGGTATTTATTTTTGCCAAATGGTTTTAAGGAGTTGATTCCCAAGCTGGCTTCATCTTTAGCATTTCATTTCAAGCCTCCACAAAGTTTCCAGAGTAGATTAGATTAGATTAATTCAAAATGACTGATGATTTTGAGGAAGTGGTTATGGTGGTAGTTGTAGTAATGGCGGTGATGGTGGTAGCGGTGATGGTAACGGTTGTGGGTGACAGTGACAGTGACAGGTGGCAGTGAAGGTGACAATGATGATGATGATGATGACGACGACGATGACGAAGACGACGATGTAGTTGTTTGGTTGGTTTATCGTTGGCGCTTAATTCTAAACATTGATGTTTTCTGTAAGGAACCTTTGTCTGTCTCTACAACCTGGCTGTAAACATGAGTCTCTTCTTCTGCTGTGGGAACATGAGTGCTACTGGACTTATGGACGCCGAATGGTCAGTGACATTGACTTCGGACGTTTCCGTCAGACGTTGACCAGGGCAATTGAGAAAAACTTCACCAATCAGGATCATGTACGAAAAAAATCTTTTTTATTTATTTTCTGGCGGTAACTTAAGTGATCATAATCTCCGATTTCTTCAGCATCCAAAAAAGCTAAGTCAGGGAACCCACTTATTCACAGACGATGAATCAAAAACGAAATCAGTGAGGCAGGTATGGTCAGGTTCACTTCCAATTCCAGATCCACAGCTCAGACAGGCAGATTTCCCAGTCACATGCGACATATATAAGTACAACAGAGTCATAAAATTTATAATTTTCTAGATTCGACTGCTGATTGAACAAGAAAAACAGCTGTTCTCAAACCTTGTGGAGCACAGCAGTGGCCTTGTGACAGCCGGATGCATAATGGGTTATGCAAGCAAAAGCCTGACGGAGGAAGACACGAAGACTGATCTATACAGACCAGTCAACAATGTTGCCAAAGTCCGTGGACTGCTGTTGCGAGCTGTAGATGAATACAATAAGTCTAATCCACCAATCACAATTACGCTTTACAAGGTAAAGAACATATTGTCATAAATGATACAATTTTTTGGATTTTGAATTTTTCCTGATAATGGCAAATCAGTATGTAGGTTTGGGTTTCTGCTCTAGTATTATGGGTACCACTTTGTGTTATTTTACTTGTAATCTCCGTATTTCTTCAGCACCCAAAGAAGATGCTAAGTCAAGAACCAAATTGGTGAGGCAGGCATAGTCAGGTTTGGCTCCAAGAGCAGATCCGCAGTTCAGGCAGGTAGACAGGCAGATGTCAATGGTGGATGGTATTTGGAATCGGAATGGCAAGAAAGATAAGACAGGAAGAGTTAGGATAGGATTTAAGAATTCATGTGTCAGAACACTTAGATATCTAGACTTACATATGAAGAACTCATCATATGAAAAACCTAATACTGAATGCAGTTTTTGTGTGATTATAATCTTAATAACTTGTCTGGACAGATTAGTGTGAATGGAATTTTCCTATGAGCCAGCATAGGTGTTGTGAGTCAGCTGATTTTGGGAAACCCAGGATTTGTTTTTAAAGGACTGCTCTTTTGCTTCTTCTGTTGCAAAAATTCAGCGGACTAATGTTTAACAATATCTTCAGACTCCTTTCTTCAGTTGCTTACATAAACTATGGTTTAACGACGTCTGCAGAGCGTCATAGAGCAGGTCTGTCGGTTGGCTCGAGTTATCGCTTCTCCTCACAAGTTGGCGCACACGATGCTTGTCGCTGAAGGATGTGCCGGTCGCATGAATCCCATCGTTAACCTGGCCGCCCACCTATGTGGTTTTCAAGTCTTCAAGACAACTCCAGCACCTGTTTCAAGCACTCGACAGGAAACTCTGGCCTCCTTCAAAACGGATATCATGGCTGCCTACACTTTGGCTGGCGTCCAGGTATACAATACAATACAGTGCAATACAATGCAGCATTTCTATTGCACCACTTACACCAACAGTGCACCACTTACACCTGTAGTGACCGATTTATTTAATCTAATCGGATCTGATGACTTCTTTAGAATCATAATCACAATGCGTAGAGCATAAATTGATGGTTGCTTCAAGTGAACTTGTAGTCAAAATCATAATCTGTCAGAGAAGTCCTGTTGAAATCCATTAAGTCAGGAAGCTGATTTAGCTACCATTGTTGATTTTATTTTAGGTACACTTGAGGTTCAGCCGAGTTAGTTAAATTCATTTGTTCATTCAGTCTTTCATGCATTTATTCATTCTGTCATTCATTCAGTTGTCTGTCCGTCCATCCATCCATCCATCCACTCAGTCCCTCCAATCCATTCATCCATCTATCCATTGATCCCTCCATCCTTCCCTCCATACATTCACCCATTCACCAGCCCATTCATTTATCCGTCCACCCATCCATCCATCCATCAATATATAGATTAATTATTATATTGAATAAATTTCTTTGTTGCTTCTGAAAACCTTATCTACAGGGAAGGAAGCTGTTGATTGTTCTGGAGGAAGAGGATTTGTTGGATGATGACTTCCTCGTCTACCTGACAGAGTTCATAATGGCTGGATTCATCTCTCACCTGTTCTCCTTTGAAGAACAGACGACCATCATCAACTCCATCCGCACTGAAGTCACGCAGGCTGGCCTCGCTTACACCCGCGAGGTCGCCTGGAAATACTTCCTCAAGTATGACCCCCCCAATTGTCTACATTGTTACTGATATCTATGTTGTTATCTCTGCTGATAAGAATATGGATCGTGATGATAATGACATTGCTGTTGGCTGATAACTTTGTTATTGTTATCTACTTTGTTATTGCCATTTGCTGATAACATAGTTGTTATGTATGTTATTATTGCTATCTGCTGACGACAACATAGATAATTAATAAAATGCCGAGATGCTGCCAACTTGACAACACAAGACCTTAGTCAAGTGGTATGGTCTTCAGTGACTGGAAAAATAAAGGCAAAGGAAGTTCAAGAACCTCATGTTGCAAGTTGCAAGAGTTGCAGTCTTGTCGTCATTGTTTTTACAGCACAAAATATATATATATATATATATATATATATATATATATATATATATATATATATATATTATGCATTACTATATAATGAAGCAGTGCTTTCTGATGTCTCCTGCAGTAGATCATTGTTTATGATTTCTTTATTTGAATTTCTAGCACAGTGAAGAACAACCTGCGTGTTTGTTTTGTGGCTTCTGGAGGCGGCACAGTTTTCCAGTGGCATTGTCGTGATTACATCAACTTCACAAAAAGTGTCAACATCATTTGGTTTCCACACTGGACGAAAAGACAACTGTTGGCCTGTGCCACACATCATTTACGAAGTAATTCCATATTATCTCTGTAAATGTAAATGTAAGTATTTCTCTTCACTGCCACGGAAAAATTGCATCATGGAGACCAGCATAGTCACTGGTGCAGCATCAAATCAGGTCTACAAGAGCTGAGTCAGTTTTGGTGCCTGGTCAGAATCTGGCAGACAGATTGGGGAGACAGCTTGGTGCTAAGGTTACATTACAGTACTTTCTTTACATTACATTAATGATTTTACATTGCATTATGCAATAGTACGTTTATCTGTCCAGGAGACAAAGAACCTGTTGTTGCAGATTGGTCAGGATGCTGCCGTAGCAGAGCAGCAGATGAAATTGGTTCGGAAAGCAGTTACTGTGGCATAGGTTCTGTAGAGGCTTGTAAACAAGTATCTTACCTTTACAGTTTACCATTTTTATGTTTTACCAAGGTATGGCGTGGATTGATAGAGTTCAGGCAGAGAATGTGGCTCATCTTCTTGCCACTATGCACCTCGTCATAAGGCAACAGGACAAAAAGAAACAGACAAATGGACACCACAAACACCTGGCCAACCTCACCTACGAAAAATTCATAGAAAGGTAAAGCCTAGATTTTTTGTGTTTTGTTTTCCTAAAAACAAATGTGGTGAAAACCAGCCAGAAAATTGGCTGATTAGGTAAGGTAAGGAAAGGGGTAAGATAAGATAACTTCAGGTAAGGTAAGATAAGGTAAGAAATAGTCTTCTTCTTCTAGCATATGCAGTTCATGTCCAACCAGTTGCAAGATGTGGTGATGCGAGGTTATGTCATGGAAGGTTAGGTGTGGTATGATAACGTATGGTAAGGTCAGGTCAAATCAGGTAAGAAAAGGTAAGATAAGATAAGGTGTGGTATTAGTCAGCCACAATTCTACTACAGGTCGGTATGTGTGTAAATACACAACTACACATGTATGTATGTATGTACACGTGTGTGTATGCTTTGATTGTAGTCAGTAATATTTTATGTTTTATCTTATCTAAAGTAATAATAAATAATAATAATAGCCAAAGTTTAAACAACAAGAACTTCTATAGAACCACTGTATTAATACTCAAGGCATAAAATGTTTAAATCTGAGTCATTTATATAGTACGATTATCTTCATGGAGTAAGTTTTTCTGAAAAGACTTTTTTCTTGGCCAGGTTTGTGAGTCTTGCGAATGCAAGGCATAAAGAGATTCAGTCTCTGCATGAAGATATGATCAAAATGAACAACAAACTGATCCTGGAAAATTCTCTGGCATCTAAACTAAGGAAGGATTTAGAACACGAGAAAATCGTTCTTGAAGAACGCAAAACAGTAAGCATATGTTTACTTTACAGATTTATGAATTGTTGTTATTATTACCTTGTGTCACCGTGGCATTTATATAGCACCTTTTTAGTCATGATCACTGTGGCCTAAAAATTTATTGCTTGAGATATTGACATATTTATGTTTATGTTTGTGTATTTGTGCATGTTTATGTGTTTAATGTTGTTGTCCCAGTATGCAAGGCACCTCGTGGTCTAACACTGAGCTTCCTTACTAACTTCTGCATTCCGCTCATGCTTAATCCCAACAGGACACACTTAAGATGAGCTTCCTCTTGCCCCTTGTTTGTCCCACCTTACCAAACAAAGACTTGTGATTTCCGTACCTTGTCGCCCACTGGTCCTCATCAGTGGAATTCACTACCACCTGCTTTGCAGAACCCTCCTCTTTCTCTTACCTTGTTTTGCAAACAATCAACAATTTATCTTTTCCAGCTAATGTTTTTCCAGCTACCCGCTCTACTGAGGTGAATTCATAAATTAATGCAATATACTTATCTGAATAACAATAATAATAATAATGATATGCTGTGTCAGAGTTTATGCATAGCGTCTATAAGGAACATCTCAAAAAAGCACTGTACATCATTTAGACTGGCAGGGAGTGCCACTGAGAGGTTTGTAAAATGCTTTATAAATTTTCAGATGTGTCACTTTACATTACAGTACTGTCTTTACATTACATTAATGCATTTACATTGCGTTACTCAACAGTACACTTGTCTGTTCAGGGGACAAAGAACCTGTTATCACAGATTGGCCAGGATGCTGCCATAGCAGAGCAGCAGATGAAACTGGTTCGAGCCCAGATGGACTGCATTAAACAACTTCGCACGGTATGAGTCACTTCAAGGACACGTCACAGGCCTAAATCGGGCGCTATATAAATTTTTCTGTTGCAGTACAAAATGTGTTTTTGTCTTTTTCTGTCTCCATGGCTTCGTCGATGCTTCACTGGTCCTGCCTGATGCAACGCTTAAATTCACAGACAGATCCCGCCGGGTCTGAGATCTGGATCCTCTAACTCACCTGAACTCTGGGACCCATCATTTGAATTATGAGCTCCTCCACCTAAAATAGGAGACCCGTCATCTAAGGCTAACCCTTGTCATTTCTAACATGTTAATGCTTTCTACCTCATGTATTTCTGATTACAACGATAATAATAATGACGTTAAAAATGTTAATAATTACAGCAATAACATGTGTCTTTTTTGTGCATTTTTATGTTTTATTCAACTAACGAATGACGGTTATAGATTTGCCAGATAAGCATTGACTTTGGATTTGCAAAAATTTGGAGATTCGCTGCCTCTGGATGAGCAATTTTACCACTGGTCTGATGGCTTGTGATTTCTTGGGATTGCAGTTTTGCTTAAGAGCGAAGATCGATTGATGCCTTGTGTATTACAGCAGTGGCACAATACAAGTTTCCAGATTAGATTAGACTAGGCTAAATTAGCTTAATCTAATCTAATTACTTCTATATCACTGTTGTCGTCGATAGTCAATGGTCGCTTCAAGCTAAATTATAATAATAAATTGCAATTCTTTTGAAAAGCCTATGAGAGATCTGATGGATCAGGGACACCATAAGTCAGGCTTTTTTATTTCATTTTATTGCTCCACAAAAAGACAAAAGCATAAAACATATAGCGGTACTAGGCATTTTAGATTAGACTAGACGTGAATAAATTAGATTATATGCTATGGTAGATAAGATCAGCTTTACCCTGATAGGCTACAGAGGATTTTGGTGGCATTTGAGATCTTTCAGTGTATTACACTGTATTTCCAGAGGCTGCCTGAGTACCAAGTTGCTCGTGAGCGAGCGGTCTACAAAACCGTGGCAATTGTGGCCGACACGAAGAAGGTTGTCAGGTCGATAAAGTTGAACCATGATTCGGAAGGATATGACGAGACTTGCGGATGCCTCCAGTGCCTTCGAACCAAACAGAAGCCTCCAAAGGACATTGAGGATCTGCTCGAAGCCGTGATCATGATCCGTAAGCTCAGCTACACTAATGTAGTAAGTAAGTAAAGTAAGTAAAGTATCCCGTATCCCACAATTGAGACGTAGGGAAGGTGCTCATCTCCTTTTCTTTAGGCCCTTGAGGCAGCAATGGACGAATCCCAAGATCCTGGACATCGGGCCAGTGCATCGCAGGATTTACTTCCCAGCTTACACTGGTACCAAATATTCTGCTTGGTGACAGAAGCACGGTGTGCACAAAACTTGCCCAGGGTCGTTACACAGATCATTGACCAAACGCTTTACCAATAGACTACTGTGCTGCACTTTACACTAATATACATATAATGCAAACATACATAATTTAGTATATGTACACTAATATACGTATACTAAATTATGTATGTTTGTGTGTATGTAACAAGGCACTTAATATTGCACCTTTGAAGTCACAAGTGCTGCACATATGACTATCTAACAGATCCAAACAAGTGCATTTTAAGGCAGTTTGAAAATGTTTGCTGAACAGAACCAAAGCAACAGTACGTATGTGCCTTGGGAGACTGTTCCAACAGGAAGGTCTAAAACTGGAGAAGGCATGATGAATTGTGGAAGCGCAGCGCTTGCATTGAGACTGGAACACGTTTACATAAATATTTTGAATTATTATTATAAATTATACAATTATTATATAATAACTATCTCTGTAATTGTAATTGTAACCACAACTTAAACTTTATGTAGCAGCTGTTCCAGGGAATTTCTCAGAAGTTCTATGTACCTGGTCTTTGGATATTTTGATAATAGAGCTCTTATTCAAACTTTTCATTTCCTTAGTTTTATTACCCTTCGTAAAGTAAGATCTTTCCTATTCTGTTTTGGTGTTTCTAGTGAAAAATCCTCAGGCCGACCGCACTTGGCAGAAGGGAGCAAAACGCCAGATGGCCAACCTGGAACGATTCATCGAGGAGCTCATCTCTTTCGATGAGAACAGCTTACCAGAGGGCACCCTTCTGCTGGTCGAGGCCTATCTCCAGAAGATGTCATTTGAACCGGAAATATCCAAGAGCTCAGCCTGTGTATCGCTTTGTAACTGGATCAGAGGGGTTGCTAGGTAACAGCTGTCTGTTTCCATATCAGATACATTGCTAGGCAACACCTATATAGAATTTGCAATGAACACCAACTTTGCTTGGCAGTGACCATCAGCTGATGCTTTGAAAATTATTACAGTGGTGCTATAGAGGTTCTGAGGTTATTATTATTATTATTATATTATTATTATTATTATTATTATTATTATTACTCAGCTTATCATCATAATCATCATCATTATTAATATCATGAGAGATAGGTAGAGGGGCTTGAGACATGGTGGATAACACTGTTTCGTATCTAGTTTAATCTTCTTGGATTTTGGGTAGACATCTTCGGATACACGAGTGGCCAGGCAGTATGGAACTGTTGATTCCATTCTTAAAATTCAAAGATCCGCACGTTAATATTAATTGTTGTGTTTGTGTAGGTACCATCGGATGATGATCAGCAAGGTGAAGCCTCTTCATGACCAGGTAACGAAAACGATGAAAGACATTGAAGGTGCAGAACAGAAGATGAAGACCTTGGAAGTGAAACGAAAGGTCCGGAAGAAATTATTACCACATTCGAATTACATTTGTTAAAAGTGAAAAGCCTTATAAAAAGAATTATTTCACGTATTTATGTAGCCAGAAATGTAGTGTGGCGCCTTTAAGTTCCTCTCTAAAACTGCAAATATTGTTTAGAATGATTTGCAATCATTTGTAATTATCAGTACTCCAACATCATCTGGCAGTGATGGCTGTGAGCGCTTTTGAGTGCTATAGTAATGTCTGTGCATTATGCTGCCTTACATTACATTACACTGTATTACTTAACACCATTTCATTGTATGACATTGTATTTTATTACATGGCTTTACATTGTGTACATTACATTGTACTACCTGACCCTGTATCATGTTATATTGCATTGCATTTCATTGCATTACATTACATTTGCATTTCATTTGCATTACATTGTATTAATGTGCATTGCATTATATTACATTGTATTAATGTGCATTGCATTAAATTATATTGCATTGCATTACATTACATTGTATTACTGTGCATTGCATTACATTACATGATATTGCATTACATTACATTATATTACTGTGCATTACATTACATTATATTGCATTGCATTACATTACATTGTATTACTGTGCATTGCATTACATTTTGTTAGATTGTACATTACATTGTATTTCATTGCATTACGTTATTTATCCATTACTGGCTCAATGGCCTAAGAAAAGGAAGTGAGCACCTTTCTAAATCCCACTTTGGGACACAAGGTCTTTAGATTACATTACGTTGAATTGCATTAAATAACATTAAACTAGGTCTGTTGAAATCTGCAATATAGGCATTGGAGAATCGTCTTATGGATCTTGGGAAGGCATTTGAAGAGGCTACGATCGACAAGATGGATCAACTGGCAAAAACCATCGAAATGGAAAAGTCCCTGCAGATGGCTACTGAGTTGAAACAGGTTGCGCATTTCTTTATTCTTAGCCAGGTCATATGTCAGGTCATAACTCAATTAACCATATCTACAGAAAGCATACTTGAGTCATGGGGTTGGAACCAAGAGGCATAAGTATCGGCGGCCTTTATGCGGCTTGGAATGATGCCCAATATGTGTTAGCTTACTGTCTCACTTCTAGCTGGAATTACTTCCAGCCAGAATGTTAGCCTGCCAGGAATCGAACCTAGAATCTTCTGAAGCGTAGTCATACACGTTATCACTGTGACACAAGCCCATGTTGTTTTAGCTTACCATTGATCTATAAACCACATTATTACTCGATATTACTCGGACTTTTTTAGGGTTGTTGCATGCACCTTTGAAGCTGTTGTTAATTATGCGTGTAATAAATGTCTGTTTAAGTCTGTTTAATAATTACTCTAAATGGTGGTAAAGATCAATAAGAATAGCAAGTTCTGTAAATAATGCTGAGGTATCTGGATAAGTGACCACCGTGCTTTACAGTCCGGCCTGAAAACTCATTTTTTGATTTAATTAATGTAATTATTTAATTAATTAATTAATGGCTTAAGATATCGAGTTAGTAACTGAATATAAAGCTGCAGAATTCATCTGGACAGTTATTAAACACCTTTTATCACCTCTCAAAATCCATGTCTCAGATTCAGATTTACTGACTATGTCTGTAATCAATACTTTAAATAAGTCAATAATAAAATATTCTGACGATTTTTTCTGCCTCAATCTTCTGCTGCAGGTGCTTTCAAGGGAGCAGAGAAGAATTCGACACGTCATAGCATCGCTCTCGACCAGAGAAGCCTGTCTCACCGGCTCCATTGCCATAGCTGCGGCGTTTGCCACGTACCTTGGTCCATACCATTACCGATTTCGACACGAGATGCTGACAGTTCATTGGCCGGCATGCCTCCAAGAAAGGGGAATCCCCTTGGTCATCGACAGCGTTGACCAGATCCGAGGTTAGCGCAACTCAGTCTTCTTGCTCGATCTGTAATTTAGTTAAATTTTAATGGATGTCAACTTCAAGAAATTGTTCTTCGGCTGTACTGCATATATATATATGTATGTTTGTATGTATGTAAGTATTATGTGTGTATGCATGTAAAGTATGTATATATGTATGTATGTAAACTGTGTATATATGTATGTAAGGTATGTATATATGTATGTATGTATGCATGTAAAATATGTATATATGTATGTATATATGTATGTATGTATGTATGTATGTATGTATGTAAACTAAGTATGTATGTATGTATGTTGTTATAGTGGCATGTGCATGCAGCTGTTACACCTGTAACTGTGATGGCACTTGTTTAAAAATAGTGTTTTTAAAGTCAGAATATTTTTTAGAACACAACCTTCCGAGGGCGTATATTGAGCTGTTTAAGTTAACCATGTGAAGGAAGTTAGAAAATCTTTGGAAGTTGATTGGAGCTTTCAGCTAAAGTTAGAGTGGAGTTGATGTTTTGGTCCTTTCTTGAACAGACATTCAAAAACCTCCTAAAGGGTTGAAAGAAAGACTGTGTAAAGACAACAATAAGTCGAATAAAAATTGTTGGAAAAAAGGACTTCCCTTCAGCTTGTAACAGAATGAAGATCCGTCCAGCTGATAACAATATATGCTCATATGTATCTATAGTATGTGTGTACAGGTATGTATGTAGGCATATGTATGAATGTATGTACTGCTATGTAGGTATGTATGTATATGTTTGAAAGTATGTATGTATGTATCTATGCTTGTATGTATGAATTAAAGCATTTATACAGCATTTTTAGGAACCTTTCAACAGTGCTGCATGTAGGGCGGGCTATCTAACTGATTTAGTCAGCTGTGACTTAAACGTGAACAGAGAATGTGTACCAAAGCATTTCCATCTGCTGAGTCCAGAAAACCAGGCTACAGTAGGTTTGCACAATACCTATGTGCCAGACATTTTATTTTCAAGATTTAATAAATGTAACAAATTTCTGTGGTAGGTCACGTGGTTGAGTGGTCAATGGAGGATGGCGTAACAGATTCTGAATCTACTGAAGCAGAATTGGCAGAAGACGAAAACCTACTGGAAAATCAGGTTTCATTTCAGAATTTCGTCAGACATTTATATAAATAGAGGTAGTTTGCTGTTGCCTTAATTTACCTTACTTTAAGTTACCTTGTCTTAACTTGTCTTGTCTTAAATAACCATACCTTTGCCTTAGCTGACCATAATTTATGTTAATTAACATTAACTTACCTTAAGTTATCTGAACTTAACATGCATTATTTTCATATATCTGTTTTTCATATAAATTTTCTTGTTCTGATTCAGGAGAGAGAAGATGCTTTCTTACCGCTTCCAGAAAGTCTTCCAGTTGCCGAAGATGGACAGACAGAAGGTCAGATGTAGTGAAACTAATCCAGATATACCAGTTCATATGGTGTTGATCTGTTACACATATGTACCATTATAACTGTTGCAGTCTAATAGGAAAATAGCTCAGATAAGTATAGTCGCCCTCTACCAGTCTTTGGAGCTGACAGTGATCTTGACTGTTTCTGTCCAAAAGACTGTGATTTCAGTATGTGGTTTTGTTGAAATGAGTCTGTTGAATCTTGCTTTACGATAACAGCACTGCAGCAATTCGAGACGTGATTAGATTTAGCTAGGAGGTGGTTGTCTTGGTAAGGTATTGTTTATTCTGTCTCTCAAGACTGACTTCCTTGCAAATGACCAGACTCTGAATAGGTGCTCCATTGAGTGATGCCTTGAGCTTTACAGTAGTGGCATTGTAGAAGTTACTTGATTAGATTAGGTTGTTGGCACATGGAAATTCTCTCCTGAGGACAGTGATTGAAGGAAGAATTGAGGGAAAAAAGTTCCAGGAAGACCTAGGAATATGCTTTTTGACTGGATGATGGATAAAGGAAGAAGATGGGGCTACAAAGAAGCCAAGGAGAGGGCACAGAACAGAGAAGAGTGGCATCGTTGGATTATTGGACCTGCCTAAGGGCAGAACACTGAAGAAGAAGTTGGCATTTGCTTTATCGTAATCATGAGACCAGTTTATTTACACCGTACTGTCTCCCTGGATTGACCCCAGAGTCTGACGTGGCACTGAAACTGAACAAACAACCTGGCTCTTGCTGACTTGATTTTATGTAGCACCATGAATTAGCTAGTTTCTCTGATGCAGCTTTTGTGTGGCATTGAGAAATTTTAGAGATTTAAATTGCGTTACAGTTATTCAGAGGCACTTAAACACAACCCACCCTCACAGCTCCTCTCCCCTACTCTGTCTGACTTAATGCAGTGCTCGTGAATAAGCTGGTGCCATGCATTTAGCTTTTAGATAGTGCTTTAGAAATTTGGAGTTTGTGATTATGATTCATGGTAGTCATGGTTTTCTGATGGTGCATTTTCTAGAAGGACCATTTGGAATGTCGAACTATGATGATGAGGATGAACAAGGGGCAGAGGAGGAGATGAGGGTGAATGTTGCAGAGTCTGGAAGTGAGCAGATGGAAAAGGAAGATGACTACTTAACAGAGAGCAGTCAAACGGAAATCCCTTATGTCATGCCGGCCATCACAACGTCACAGTACCGGAAATACGTCCAGAGCATCATCAAGCTCCTTGTTGGGGAGACCCGGATCTTGGATTGGATAAACAAAGGTCAGTTTATGAGTTCAGAAGGTCATTGATCAGTTGTGAATAAAAGTCCAGTATTGAATCTAACATCAAGATCAAATATAAAGTAATTATTTAGTGTATTTACTAATTGGCTTTCTGTTGAGTTTAATGGCTTATTAAGTTTTAAGATTGCATGCTTGACCTTTGCTATGCTATGTTATAATTGTGAGACTCTATCTAGCAGGACCCGTATGGTTCCTTATGAGTTCTCCCTTTGACACCTTTTTGTATAAACTTAAACTGTCTATATATTCTTTTTTGTACATTGTTGGTGATCAATAAAAACTTCTTGCATGCCCAGAACACCAGCCTTTCATCATATCCTAATGCATTGCTAACTCCATATTGCCCTCCTAGACTGTTGGCATTCTTCTGATACTGGTTTGTTGCAAGAACCTACTAGATTCAGGACAATTGTAGGATCATGTGCCTTCAGCTGCTTTACTCCTCATTTCAGTAATGTCTACCTTAAGGACTGACATCCAAACTTGCTATCACCTTTAAATCACTTGTTAAGACTCGCATTTTTTCTATGGCCTTCACATGACGCTTACATGGCCCTTAGCTAGCGAATATACATCCATGCCTCAGATGCGTGCTTACCGACATTGCATGCATAAGAAGTGCTTTAAGTAAATATAAATGAATATAAAATAAGAATAATTTGACTTGGTTGGGTTCTGCATGTGCATGAGAACCTACCAGTGGTGACCTTTCCCAATATCCAGATTACGGTTATGATTTATGTACGACTAGCTGGAACATTTTCGCTAATTCTAAAACATACTGTTTTAGTTCTGTCAGATAGCCGCATTTCAACGCTTTCAAGTGGTCTTAAAAAGGTTCTATATAAATGTTCAGATAAGTGCATAAATTCATTGCTTCACTGACGATTTTTCTGTTCAAAGGATTCAGTTCCTTGGAGATGGAGAATACAGCAATACTGTTTACATCCTGGCAAAGAGTTCCTCTGCTGATTGACACAATGGGAAACGGAATGGCCTGCTATAAGAGTATCATTGACCAGCTGAATCCAAAGACATCCACCATGCTGGACTTGAATGCCAGGTAGCCAACGTCCAGCAAGTAAAAGAACTATGAAGAAAATATACAAATAACTAAGTGAGGTGAGGTGAGGTGAGGTAAGGTGAGGTGAGGGGAGAGGAGGTGATAGGCAGGTAATATGAGGCAAGGTAAGGAGAGTGAAGCTAAAGTAATTGAAATATGACTGCCTGGCATATGTTGTTGCTTTTGCTGGCCCTGCTTCCTGGAATGACTTCCTGCTGACCTTCGATGAGAGCTTCTCTCCTTCTCCCCTCCCTCTTCCGTAAACGCTTGAAGACCATACAATTCTCCAGTTCTGGGATGGACTGGGAGCGCCTTTGATGATTCTACCTTGAAGCGGCACTTTACAAATTTACGATTACGGTTGTTACCTTGTACATCTGTTTGATGTGTGCATCTATTACTGTCAACTTGTTGTAGTGTTTTTCTGTTATTGTGTAATCTGTTGCTGTTGTTCTACAGAATGCCAGAGTCAGAGTTGGTTGAGGAGATGGAGGGATGTATTATACAGGGTCGTCCGCTGATGCTGTCTAGTTGTATGGAACGTATTGATAGTTTCCTGATGCCATTGATTGAACATTTCAACTCACAGACCACAGATTTTGCATCGGATCAAGGTAATACTAAACGTTTTTTGAATATTAGGAGTTGGGTTGCAAGAAGAGAGGCAAGACTTTAGCAGTCAGAAGACTGGATGTTGGAAGGACAAAAAAAATTACTTTATGGCTCCTGCTACCCAGGCATAAGCATTCTTGGCATGTTTTTAGATAATTTATATAGTCATGTTTGAGAGGTTATTATAGATGCGATATAAATGCTTAGATACATACACATATATGTATGTGCACACTTACATACATTCATACATACCTACCTTCTTCAAAGCAGCTAAGCTGGAATCTCTTCCCCAATAATTTAATATCAGTTTCCATTGTTTAAACGTAAAACAACCATTTTCTTTGTATGTATGTATGTCTCAAGACACTTAATGTAACGCCTTTGTAGTACATTTCAAAAATGTTGCAAGTTCATATTACTTTCTGTAATTCCTGATTTTCTTATGTTTAAGCTCCAAAACTCATCAGGTTCCGAAGACGTCGCATGATGTGTCACCCGGACTTCCGCCTCTTCCTCTCGACTTCTACCTACAATCCGAAATTCAGTCCAACAGTTGTTTCCATGGCGTCTCCCATCAACTATGGACTGTCGAACGAAACGGTTTTTGATGATATCTTACAACGAGCTTTTGCGATTCTTCAGCCAGAACTGAGTTCAGAATCTCGTAAAATTCAGAAGAATTTGAGTGTAAATACAAAAACTCTGTTCAAAATCAAGTCTGAGTTTGGCAGGAAGTTGCTACGTGCGGCCAGTGAGAAGAAACAGTTTCTCAGTGAAGTCGATTTGGATGAAATGTCAAGGTTTTTGCACAGCACCCAAGTGGTAAGTGCTCATACCTGGAAGATGTACTTAAGACAGTTTACATCATTGCTACAGTAATTGTAAAGTCTAATGTAACTTAATGTAATATGTATTGTTTAATTTAATTTATTTAAATTTCTTCTTCTTCGTTTTCAGTGTTCTGGCCTTAGGCAGGTCCAAGAATCCAATGATGCCACCTTCTCTGTTCTGTGCCCTTTCCTTAACTTCTTTGTAGCCCCATCTTCTTTCTTTATACATCGTCCAGTCCAACAGCATATTCCTTGGTCTTCCTGAGACCTTCTTTCCTTCAGTTCTTCCTTCAGTCACTGTCCTCAGGAGAGAATTTCCACACAGTATTTGACCAATCCAGTTCATTTGTCTCCTCCTTATATGTTTAAAGAACTTATTATGCATGCGAAGTTAGTAAACCCGAATCCAAAGTGCAGATGAACATTTGCTAGGGTCAAAGGCAAAGTCAGCAAAGGCCAGAATAAAATAATTGATCTTGACAAATGATTTAACTGATGATAGCCTGTTAGCAAGTTCGGCATTTTGTGGTAGATGATTCCAAGATGAGGGACATAGCAACTGTTTTGGTAAGACTTCTGAAGCACCACAGACATATTAGTGCAAGTTGTCAATGGTCACCTCAAAGTGCAGTCATGGTCTGTGTCAACAAACTGTTGGAAAGGTCAGGTAAAAATGCAGGAAGTCAGAGAGACCAGAAAAGTAACCCTGATGATGTCACGATGCCTGAAGTTCTGATGTCACTTTATCTAGTCAAGTCCTGGAATGTTGTTTGTTGTTCCTGTTGTAGATTGCTACCAGCATAAAGGAGGCCAAGGAGTTGATCAGGGAGCTTGAGACAATCAAACAGGAGCTGTTTCCTTTGGCCAGAAGAGCAGCTGAGCTGTTCTGCATTCTGCGAAGTCTTGCAGTCGTCTACCAGGAATACCATTTCACCTATGACTTCTTTATCGACTTGTTTGATGAGGCACTTGGTGGAAAACCTCCACAACAGCTGATCGACGGTTTTCAGGTAGGGAAGTTCGTGTATGTTATCAATCCCCTGGCATTTTGATAATGCATAAGCTATGTAGTGTGGTCTGTTCGGCAGCATCTTTGCAGGTTCTGCAGGTCCGAGCCTGTCACGGATTTTGGGGGGAAGATGAGTTATGCCTTGTGCCAAGCTAGCAAAGGAGTTTCAGAATAGTGTCAAAACATTAAAAAACTAGAACAACAGCCAGTCTTTTTTCACATAATTAATATAGAACAGAAATGTTTGAATTCTATACAAACTAAAGAATGTAAATAGTAGTCAGGTCTATCTACAGGACCCCGTTCCCATACCTATATCCCCCAACAACTCAGCGAAAGCTCACAGTTATGTCAGAGTGGTGGCTATTACCATTGTCAGAAATATCTGTAATGTGGGAGGTGATTAAGCGCTGCGTCTTCCGGCGGCATCCGGTTGGTGCCTTGTTACACCCAGAAAAAGATGGATGAGTTGAAGATGCCCTGCTGGTGTCCAACAAGCGTCCTTGAGACGACCTTGCACCTATGTTGATGCCTAAGGTCATAGTCATGCAGTAAAGGCCGGATGATGTTAGAACCACTGTCACAATGAGTTGCAGCTTCCAACTGGAGCTCGAACCGTCCCAAACTGCAGCACCCTGTTGATGCTGGAGATTTCCCTGTCCTGATTCGGACCTGCCATGTTCAGTGGCTGACAGCGTCCTTCCAACTTTCATGTAATCTGCAACATCTGGCTGTTGACTGGCAAAATTCCGTTGGCTCAAGTTCAACCTGCCATTCTAACAGTGAACTGGCAGCATCCACTGGACAAGTTGTTCGTGCACGCTTGGGTCTGCCTCTAAGCTGGGCAGTAAACAGCAAGTCCTATGATGCATTGGCCCAGTGTCCAGCATCTTGGGATTTGTCTACTGCCGGCACAGAGCCAGAAGAGTAGAAAATGAGCACCTCCCCTGCATTCTGCATGGTACATGGGAGGAGTTTTACAGTACTTTATTTCTAAGGCATTCGCAAAGCTGGTCAAATCCTGCCAGTTATTGATGCTTAGAAAGGCACTGTATATATACATATATATATATATAACAATTGCTTACATTACATTACAGTGAGTAACACGAACTAAACTTGGTTAATTTTTCATGTGTTTTCACTTGTTTTATGAAATTTCCAGGAGGATGAACAAAAACTCACAGTTGATGAATCAAAGTTGAGCACTGAAATGATGACAGACTCGATACAGACGGAGACAAAGACCAATGGTTTGTCTCATGTGGTCTCATGTGCTTCTGTAGTCTGCAAACTATTAAATACAACTAAAATTTGATAAGAGACAAATAAAATACTAACATAAGAAAAATTGAAAGTTAAATTTCTAATTTTCACGAATTATCAATTATTATTTAACTTATGATCCCTCAGGACTTATAAAAAATGCTCTGGAGAAATAAACTGTATGGGTTGGCTAAATCTTGTCAAGTTTTATTATTATTATTAAGAATGATTATTTCATGGATTGACTTGTCAGTGACAATTTGAGAAATGAAAGTGAGTAATGTAATGATGAGGCCTCAGATTTTGCAAGATTACTCATGAGCATATGGTGTACTCGAGCTCAGGCTCTGAATGAGCTTCGCTGTTTTGTTGATTTAGTCTTCCAGCCCACGCACCCATAGTTACACCAGTTCTTTTATTAAATTATGATTGAATAAGTGGTTGAAATAAATTGCATTTCTAATCAAATCTAATCTTTGCTAATCTAATATGGAGAATTTTTTAGTGCCACTGTCGTAGTGCACACTGTCTCAATCAATGGTATCTTTGAAGTGAACTTAAATCATAATTTTTAGTTAGCTTGATTTGGGGGCTTGTCCTAGCCAGTGCTACATATATTTGCCGTTGCATTATGTTTACAGAGAAAGATGGACTGTCTATCATTGAGGAATCAGGCACACTCAATGGATCAACAGCTGACGTCGGTTCTGGAGTAGAAACTAAGGAGCATCCGATCTACAGAGTTCCACACCTGCCGAAGCTTCCTTCCGAGGGAGTGCAATACGCTGGTATGGCTGAGAGTCTGATTCGCCAGCTCGTGCACCGACTCACGATGCTCGTTCTGCACCGAGTTAGAAAGTACGTTTGGAGAAAAGAAATTGAAATCTAATCTGTGTAATCTGCCTAATGTCTAATCTAATCTATCAGTTTCTATAGCACCGATTGGTTAAGGCACTCGGCTTGTAACATGGAGAGTATGAGTTTGAACCACCTTTCTGAGTTGGTTACTGTGTAAGGATATTGAGCAAGTGCTTAACTTGCATTTGCCTCAGATTCAGATATACTGACCCTGTGTAAATAATAAATGCAATATAATAATAATTATATTCATAATTATAATTATAATAATAATCTAATGTAGAGACTTTTTGTAACTACTGGGATGAGGCCTGATTCTTCAGTGATAAATCATTTTATGCTCCTAACCTAATTTTTTAGTTCCTGAAGGATCATTTCTACCTAATAATAATAATGATATTGATAATGATAATTATGATGCACAGAGCATCAATCAGTGGTCGTTTTATTGGAATCGTATTCATTTCTGATACGTAATGTAATTTGATATAATGTAACTGTTCACTTCTATAGCACTTTCTAAGTACCTTTCGAGGTTTAAACGAGGGTCCTGTTATTCAACTGATATTATCGTATTTGCGCCTCGGTTGAATGATCCTTCAACATGAAAACTGCAAAAAATATGTTTCCTTTACCTTTATTGGTTTCTGACGAGTTTTTTGTAAATTTGTGTAAACAAATGTGTTTCCTTTACCTTTATTGGCTTTTGAGAAGTTTCAACAGAGGCATGTAAACAATTATGTTTAATATTGTTGCATATACCTTTACCTTGACTGGAAATGTGATTGCTATATGATATAGTGGCACTACATAAGTACTGGTTTGCAATTGTTTTAGCATGATTAGAATTGTGTTGCAGGAGTCTCTACGGAGAGAACAGGCTGCTGTTTGCTCTTCTTGTTAGCCTTGTTGTTTGTGACGGTCAGCAAATCTCCGAAGAAGAAATCGCACTTCTTGTCTATGGTCTGTGTTTTCATGGAAATCATTTTGCTCTGTTACCTTACCTCACCTAGTTTACCTAATCTGATCTAATCTAGAGATTTCTATAGCACCACTTTCATAAATACACAAGGAATCAGTAATTCTAACTTTTTGAACAACGCATTTACCGTACATAATTCTTTTGCCTCACCTATTAATCTATTGGTGATTTAATCTAAATCTGATCTAGAGACCTCTGTTGTGCCGCATTTACCATACCATGCAATGCCATACATTGCTGTAATTTACATTGCCTTATTTTATTTCCTTATCATCATGTTTTAATTTTTTAAAATTAAATTTTGCCATTCCTTATCTTAAATTCCTTATCATTCATTGCCCATTGCTTTGTCTGATATTGCCCTGTCTTATTTTTACCATATCTTACTTTGTCTCACATTGCTTTATCTCTCTCTATCTAATCTGGTGTTATCTGATGCACTGTACATAGGTAATACTGGCTTTGAGCAGAAGCTGGAACCCTCTGACATCAACTCGATTGACAAGATGCCTGACTGGTTACCATCTGACAAGTGGCAGAACCTCTTTGCTGCTTCCCTTCTACCAGGTCCTCTGAACGGACTTTGTCGAAAGATCGTGGAGAATAGTGCTCAGTGGAAGATGTGGTATCACTCCATCTGCCCTGAGCAGGAAGATCTTCCACTCGAAGCTCAGCAGCAGCAGCAGCAGCAGCAGCAGGAGGGTAAGTTGCAGCAGTCACTTGGAAATGCAAATTTGCAGCCTATAATAATAATGATAATAGTAATTGTAATCGTAATTGTAAACTCGAGATTCCTACAGTGACCAAGGAAAGCTAAGTCACAGCAGCTAGCTTATTCACTGGCTCTCAGTCAAGACAAAATTGATAGTCAAAAAGGATTCACTTCCAGGTCAATATCCAAGAGTCAGGCAGGCAGTCAGTCAGTCGGTGGGTGGTGCTTGGAATTGGGTCTGCAGGATAGATAAGGGGATAGGGTAATAGTAGTAGTAGTAGCAGCAGCAACAGCATCAGCCACAAGTGTAGTAGTAGTAGTAGTAATAGTAGGAGGAGAAGGAGGAAGAGGAGGAGGAGGAGTAAGAGTCAGAGTAGCTAAACCCCACTTTGTCATCGTCAGTCCTGATGGATCATTTCTACCTTGAGTAAAATATGACATTCCAGATGTAATTTGCAGTCTTGAGATTTTGTTGATCCCAAAGGATTACATGTACCTTGGGAAAGAATAATGATAAAACTGAGTGGTTGCAGGCCACACTCCCTGTGAGATATGGGATTGATTTCACCTGTGAGGTTGGTCATTGCCTTTAGACCATCTCTGGAGGGCCACATGAGGGCAGTTTCCTTTTCCAGCACACTTCTATCAGCATCCAGTGCTGTGATGCTATAGCATTTCGAGGCATACTTACTCATGGCACGGAGGCCGAGGCCTGATTTTCCAGATACCATTAGCAGCTCCAAGCATAATTTTTTGTTCTTGACGGATTACACTTACTGGGGTAATCGTAATAGTAAACTTGAAATTTCTAAATCTCTACTTAAAAGCTAAGCATAGGGCATCAGTTTATTCACGAGTGCTGTGTCAAGTCAGTGGGGTTGTCCAAAGGTGCCATGTCAAGAACCAAGTCTGGTTGCCAGAAGACCAGAGGGAGAAGGGGAAAGGAACTGTTAGGGTGGCTCGTGTTTAAACTGAGAGAAATGGGAAGGGGTATCACAGTGCAAAATAAAATGAATTAAAAAAATAATACAAGTAATTCTTGTGCTGTTATACTTATGTTACTTTATAACTGTGTTATGTGGTGCCAATGATTGTATGAATGGTTCCTGCAAGGTGCTGTATAAATGTCCTGTTACAATCATAGACGCACATACATACTTACATATCATAAACTGCTGTAAGTTCAGCAATGATATTTCCAGATGAAAGGTCAAGGACCAGCCTTCAGCAGCTAATTGTCCTTCGCCTGTTGAGGCCAGATCGACTGAACATAGCGGTTTCGTCCTTTGTAAATGAAACCCTACAACTGGACCAAGAGGAACTTCCTGAGGAAGATCTTGACCAGGTCCTCAACACTTGTCACCAGGGACGCCATGCTGTGCTTGTCCTCGTGCCGCCAGGTGGAGCCACCAGCCATGCACTTTCCAGCATTGAGACAACACAGAGTGTAACAGAGAGCATAGAACACCTGGCAAAGGTGAGTAAGCTGGTCTTGGCTGAGCGATTTGAATTTCTGCTTGACTAAACTGGTACAACTGGACGTCCATACAACACGCTTCATTACAGAGTATAATATAATAGAGCGTAATCTGTATAATAATAGCCTTAGACTCATGCATGGTCTGGCAGTATGTGTTGGTTTATACTGGTGCTGGTGCTGTTTGATAATAGAACAGTAAGGCATGTATCTAATGGTGAATGCTTCTGATGGATACACATATCAGTATCTTATGCCAATACTGCATTTGTCACACTGGTTGCCCATTGAGCAAAGAATCCACTTCAAAATCTGTCGTATAGTTCACAAACTACTACATTTAAGTCAGCCGACCTGTCTACGTTCCATGATGCCCTCATAGTAATAGATATTGCACCCAACCATTGGACACTGTGACAACTGCCTTTCTCTGTTCCACGCTCAGTCCTCATGCCAACAAATGTTGCATTCCATCAATAAACACTGTGATGGTGGCTGTGCCTCGTACGAGGACGATGTTGGGTTCTCTAGTCTTCTCAATAGTTGGTCCAAGGATTAGGAATTTGCTGCCCATTTTGTTCATTCTGTCTGTTCTTTGATGTCATTCAGGTCTAAACTGAAGACTCATCTCTTTCAACTTGCTCACTTTAGCCTAACTTCTAGTTTCTCGGAATTAAACCTGGCTCTTCCAATGAATTATGATTTTGATTATGATTTCATTTGAAGTGACCATTGATTGATGTCTTGGGCATCATGATAATGGCGCTTTAAAAGTCATTAGAGTAGATTAGACTAGATTAGATTAGAATAACATGAGACCCAGGAAAGGTTGTTTAGAAAAGGCGGTATGCTGCGGTAAAGTTCTCAAAACTGAATGTGAAACTGCAACTAGAGAGCCTTTCAAACCGTCTTTTAAGGTACGTGAGGTTGCATTGGAAACCGTTGCCATGGGTACGTCGTCTGAAGAGAGAATTACATCTCTGCTACGATCTGCTCTGACTGATGGCAACAAGTGGATTCTTGTGACGAACGTGCATCTGGCATCCATTGAATACTGCAAACAGCTTCAGTATCATCTTCATCTTCTGACCAAGAATGATGGTTTGCTCACTAAGATGTTGGCTAATTTCTAGAGTGCAACTTGGTTCCTTATGTTACCTTACATTACTTTATCTTACCTTACCTTACAGGCCAACCTTAATGAAGGCCCATACATACTTACATATGTACATACATACCATACATATTGCTCAACGAGTTACAGTTCCTTACCTTTCATTAGCTTGTTTTTTCCTTGCCATACTTTGCAATCTTAATTAAGTGGCTTCCTGTAGTTTGCTGAGTTACCTTGTCTTATCTTACCTTACCTCCCCTCATTTACCATAACAAAGTTTCTACTTGTGGCATGCCAAATTACCTTAATTTATCTTAAATTACCTTGCCCAAGCACAGTAGAACCTTGATCAACAGACTGCATGTGCCTGTGTCTGTGATAGATTCCAACTCATCTGGGGGCAGATGCATCGTGTGGCTGTCTGCAGAGCCTTCCACTCGACTTCCAGCGGAGCTTCTTCAGTATGTTTATCCGCTGGCTTGGGACAGCCTTCAGCTGATGGCGCTGACAATGGGACGTAATTCAGTTCCAGCAGATGGTGCTGGCCTCCTCACCGAAAAGATGGACAACTTTCTGCCCACAGGTAAGTCTTTTAAAGCGACTCTGAGTGGCATTAACCAAATCTAACATAATCTTATCTTATCTTAACTCGTAACACTTGTCTTGTACTTCTTTTTCAATCATCTGTCATAACCAGATATTCTGTCTCAAATCTAATCCAACTCCAATTAACCAACTCACAAACTCTGTAGCGATAAAGTCATTCTGTTTGTAACATCAGTAGCTCTCATAAGCACGAGCGATCTTTCCTTCTGTTTGTGACATAATTGCTGTCCTTGCCTTAGCAACCGGTTCCTGTCTTAGGTACTCTTAGCTACCCTTAGCAACTGGTATCCTGTCTTAGCTACCCTTGGCAACCGGTATCCTGTCTTAGCTACTCTTAGCCACCCTTTACCATCGGTCTTAGCTACTTGGCTGGTGGGTTTCCCGCACTTTAGGTGCAAAATTTATGTGTCATGCATTGAAATATTATCTGGTTGTTGATATGTGTGTGATTGGCTGGCGTTCCCGTGCAATTTTCATATGTGCTTTTGATTGGTGGGCATTCACGTGCAGATTTTAAATATACGTTTCGTATTGGTCAGCATTTGTGCACAGTGTGTGACATTAGCAGTAACTGTTGACTTGGTGAGAAATACACTAGACACTAATGGTTCGTTGAGACAGAGAGTGAAGATTTGGTAAAAGTTGTCTGTCGTGTTCTCGGCTGATTATTTGAATAACAAATATGTTGTTGATAGATTTGTGTGTTTAGAAACTGAGACAATTTAAGTGCTGTTCTGATTTAAGTTTTCATTTTTTAATCTACTATGAAAAACCAAGACTGTGTGTCTTCTTTAGAGTTTATGCTACACTAAGAATAGAGCAAGTTGACAGTTCAAAATCCGATCAACTGAAAAATCAGTTGACAGTCTGCAACTTTCGTAATTTCTGTGCAAGCCTATCTTTCAAAGCTGAAACATTCCTCTTCAAAAAGCCTGGTTCCTCCTCTTCCGTTGTCTCTCTTGCTGGTCTCATTCTAAACACCACCCATCACTGTCTACCTGCCTGACCACTGGATCTCAAAATGGAACCAAACCTGACCTTTTCTGCCAACTGATTTTGTTTTTGACTGAGCACTTGTAAATAAGCTGATAACTGTAACTTAACTTTATTTCGGGACTTTAGAAATCTTGAGATTACAATTATGATCCAAACAGTGTAATGTAAACTCGTTTTGTCTTCTTTTAATTTTCTTATCTTATCATACTTATATTTCTGTTTTTCGCCAGCCATTGTGTCGGGGTTTCAGTCTGTTCCTGTCAACGTCTGGACATCAGTCTCCGAACTTCCGCCTCATTTCAAGTCGCTAATCTTCTGTCTTGGGGTTACCAATGGACTTCTTGTCACGAGACAGCTGCTTGGCTCCAGGGGACTTGGTCAGTTCTACCCCTTGGAAGGTGGCAAGTACCTCCGCCTCACAATTGAAGCACTGCTTGACCTGTCGAGGTCACATCAGGGTGCTTCGGACGATCAGACTGAGTTTTTTGCAAAGAAAATCGTTCAGGTAACGTCTGCTGCAGTAGGATGTCTGAAAATACGGAAACAGGTTTCTGTAAAATTTAGTAAATTTTAAAATGCATTTCATTTATTCTTTTTTTACCCGAGGTATACATGATCCCTCAGAAACAAGAAATTAGTACAGGAGTAAGAGAATTACCTGGAACTAACTCTCATTATCCCCATTGTTCCAATGTCTTTGTCCTCAAATGCCCTTTTCCCCCAATGAGGTGGTGACAAGGACAGTTTTATTATTATTATTTGAACAGTTTCCCTTGGCTTGTTTCTCTGTTGAGTAGTATTTGGAAACACATTCTGTTTATTTACCTATATATGCTATTGATTTATTTACTTGGTTCCTCAATGTGTTGCTCAGGATATCTATGGAAATGTCATGGCAAGTGACCATGACCAAGAATATGTGCGTAATGTGCTCGACAGTGCGTGTCTGGCTGCTTTCACTGGCAGCGACCTGCGAATCGGTCCACACGTTCTGCCAATTCCCCCAAATGATAACGGCACGTAAACAAAGTCTTTCAATTCAACAAAGTATTTGATCTCTAATGTCTATCAGTATTTATAATCAGTATCCCTGGATTTCTTCAGCGCTGAATAAAGTGAAGTTTAAGAACCAGATTATGTACAGGTGCTTATTGAGAAAGAAAATCGATGAGGCAAGTAAGGTCAGGTTTGGTCCATAGTCCAAGGGAAGGTTGAGAGGCAGACAGTTATGATGGAGTTTGTTCTGAATGGGAATGGTGGACAAACTAAGAACAGGATGAGTCATAATCAGTTTTAAATTGCTAGAGGAGCAGAGTTGGTTAGCAAAGTGCATGGGTAAAAGTACTTTGTGCTGGTTGCTGTACGTAGTGTTCAAGATTTTACTGTGAAGGTGTGAAAAGATGGAACCCAGAAGAGATAGGTTGTCCGTTAATAGCAACCCAAGTTACTAATATAAAATTCCATTTTGATGACGGTTTCTGTTAAGTCACATATTCTTAAATCTTTTAAATAACCACTTTTCTGGCCTTTGTGAAAAGGTGCAGTGGACATGCTCAGATATGCTCAACTAATGTGTTTGACTAAGACATGTAATAAGTGAGTGATTACCTTAGCTTACCTAATTGATACCCTACCTTACCTTATTCTTACCTGACCATACCTTATTGAAATCTTTGCCTTATCTTACTGTTTAGCTCTAGATTACATCTTACATTACCGTATTGTGCAATTTCTGCTTACAGTCGATGCATTGGAGTTTGGTGCTTGGCTTGATGTCAAACTGGGATCACTGCACATTGCTGAAGCTTTGTCGATGCCAGCGGATGTTATTCGAGAGATCAATGAAGCAACGTACGTCACTTTATGCCATACTTTACAATACCATACCCTGCCATTCTTCACCATACCATATCTTCCATACCATACCTTGCCATCATTTACCATACCATGCCATACCATTCATACCATACCACCTGTCATACTTTACCAATACCATGCTTTACCACAAGCTACCATACCAAACCTTCTCACAACATAATTTACCATGCCATACTTATTCTAGCAACTGAAGAATTTCGTACCTTGTTTCACCATACCATACCATACTGTACCTTATAATAAATTGGATGCTTTATGATGCTATACCTTACCATATTTCATCTGGTGTTTTCAGAAGTTCTGAGTTCCTTCAGCTGCTCGAGCGAGCCTACACAGCTCAGGGTTTTGATCTGATTGACACAAGCTTGACAGACAACCAACACCTGAGCATGCTTCGTCTTCGAACCATCCTGGATCACCTGAAGAAGGAACTGCCGCCGCCACTCCTAGACCTGCCCACCAACAGAGACGTAGAAAGGGGCTCAGTCATCCATCAGGACACTGACTTTTCCAGTTTTTCAGTCACGTCTAAGCTGAACAACTGTGCTTCGCAGGACATCCTGGGATTGGTACTGTTACAGGTTAGTATACTGTTACATGCTAGTATACTGTTACAGGTTAGTATACTGTTTCACGTAAATATACTGTTACAGGTTAGTATACTGTTACATGTTAATATACTGTGATTGGTTAGTATACTGTTACATGTTAGTATACTGTTACGGGTTAGTATACTGTTATGGGTTAGTATACTGCTACGGGTTAGTATACTGCAACATGTTAGTATACTGTTACAGTTTAGTATACTGTTACAGGTTAGTATACTGTTACATGTTAGTATACTGTTACATGTTAGTATACTGTTGCATGTCAGTATACTGTTACAGGTTAGTATACTGTTACAGGTGATATCTAGCTATATGTGCACATGTATATACCTCAGTAGGCATTTGTATGGCACTGTTTAAGAACATCTTGTCTGTGTTTGCAGGAGTGCCTTTGCTACAACAACCTCTTGGATGTGATAAACCGGGATTTAGTGGTTATTCGGGGTTGTCTTCTGGGTGGAAAAGAATTCATCCCTGACAACCTCCAAAATGTTGCTTTCAGCCTGTACAACGAACAAGTACCTGTCAGCTGGATCCACACCAACCACAGACCCATCCTACACTCCCTCACCTCATGGAAAGATGGTTAGTTTTAATGTCATTCAGGTCTGAACTTAAACTCATCTGTTTCAACTCGCTGACCCACTGCAGTCTGACTTCTCATTTTTCTCAACTGTCGAATTTCAGCTGGGGTTTTCCAGTGGATTGTGATTTTTGCGGTTTTACCTGAAGCAACCGTCAGTTGAAGCCATGTGCATTATAGCACCACTACAGAAGTCATTCAGTTAGTTTAGTTGCAGAAACTGTGTCATTTTATCTAGATTCTTGCCAACTGCTGATATAGTAAAAGTTTTCTGCTTCTCCTCTCTCACTTCTTCTACCTTGGATTAATCCCTTCTCTTTTCTGCTTCTCCAAAAGATCTCGGTCAGTTTGATCCTGGTTGTTGGCTGAGCATAACTGGAGTAAATAGAATATGCTGAGAATGTGCCTAGAATCAACAGAGTTTACTAATACTTGGAGTAAATTAAATCAAGTATACTTGAAGAGAATGGAGTATACTGGAAGTGTACTTGGAGTAAATGGAGTATATTTGGAGAATACTTGGATTAAATGAAGCATGCTTGGAGTATACTTGAATTAAATAGTGCATAATTAGAGAATACTTGTTTGAAATATATTCTTGCAGTGTACTTGGAGTAAATGGTGTACTTGGAGTATGCTTATGGTAAGTAGATTATACTTGGAGTAGCTGGAATATATTCAGAGTATACTTAAAGAACATTCCCCTCCAGTGTAATAAATAAGAATATCTATAAGACCTCTTGCTAGTATCCTGCTAGTACCTCTTGCTAGTACCTCTTGCTAGTACCTCTTGCTAGTACCTCTTGCTAGTACCTCTTGTGCTTAGTTACAACTTGGAATCTGTTCTCTGTTGTAACGAATGCTGTTGTGTTTCAGATTTGATCAAACAGCATCGACAGTTGCATACCTGGACTAAGCATCATTCAGCTACAGAGGCAGCTGTGGATCGCTGGACTGGCATTCAGAAGTTCCTCTCCGAAGAAGGAGTCTGGTTGGGTGGATTTGTAAATCCACAGGCGCTGTTGATGGCTCTTCGACACAAGAAATCAGTCGCACTCTCATGTCCTGTCGATGAGGTAAGACAGACAAGCAAGAGGTACTAGCAAGATACTAGCAAGAGGTACTTAGATGTACTTGTTTATTGCATTTCACACACAGACACACATAGACACACACACACACAGACACACACACTAGGTCAGTAAATCTGAATCTGAGGTGTGAGACGGATGTGCATGAACAACTTGTGCAGGGTTCTTGCATGGAGACCACACAGCAGGCTCAAACTCACAATTACTAGATTACAGATTCAGTGCACTACTGAATACCATGCTGCACGCACATATACACATCACGCACACACGTCCATATATTCATACATACATTTGTGCATATGTGTGCATCTAGCTAAACTTCCACTTCAAGTCCACTCTGATTTAATGTTTATCTTTAATTGAACTCATTTTTCATGTTTTTTCCAAACTGAAGGAGTCTTTGGCAGATTTCAAAAGCTGTTGGATTTGCTTGCTTTCTGATATCTAGATTGAGCTGACTTGTGAAATACTGTCATCAAGCAACAAGAATTGTACATCGTCCCAACAGGGAGACGGCATCACTGTAAGAGATCTCTTCCTGCAAGGTGCATTGTGGGACACTGATAACAAATGTCTGGTTCTGAGTCAAAGGTAAAATGCCCAATGCAGTAACTGATTTCCACCAGTTTCTGGTTGGCATTTACAGACAATGTTATTTATTTTTAACAGTGTGGATCTGAATTGTAAGTTCCAACACCTTCTGGCTGGATTTCATCCGCTCATCTGAACAGGACCTAATAGTGGGGGCACATGAGGGCAAATTTCCCTGGGCCCCGCATAAAGAAGGGGCCTTAGATTTTGAATAAACTTTTTATTTAAATAAGTAAATAAGTAAGTAAGACATTTGTTAACACGCCATACGTCCATTGGCTGAGCGAGGAATCGTAGGCATGGATGAGTCACTTCGGTCAGACAACAAAAGCAAGACAGTACAAATAGGTCTTGAGCCGCTTTACGAAAATGTCTAATGAGATGTTGTTGTGAATATTGTAAACCGGGAGACTGTTCCAGATTATTTATTACTTATAAATGTTTTTCTTTTGTATTAAAGTTCACTACTGCAAATTAACAGCCTTATGATCTACATGCATAAAGACTGTGGCTTTGTATTTGCAGTGGCCTAGGTCTCTCTGAATCTCTGAAAGGCCTTGCATATGAATTGTAAGTTTCAAACATTTTCTTGTTGGCATTTACAGAAAAGACCTGCAAGTTATACCATGTCTTTCGATCCGTGCAATAAGAGGAATGTTTGCAAACGATGCAACTGCATACAGCTGCCCCATTTTCATGAACCGGTCACGTCAAGTCTGCATCTGCCGTCTGCCTTTTGAATCTTCAGTTCCTCTCGCCAGCCTAACTGCTAGCGGAGCTGCCATAGTTCTTGACCCAGGTACGTAGTTCGAATTATATATTCTTGAATATATAGAAACTGCAAAATAAAAAAAAATTTTAAATAAAAAACTTGATAAATCTCAACTGCTGAAATACTAAATAAAAAAAATTTCATTAGTAATAAAGGCGAAATATTTGAAATTTAAAAAATAAAAAATACTTGATAAAAATATATGCATAATAAAAATATTAGAAAATGAATTAAAATGACTGAGAACTGAATAAATTTTAAATACATGTAGTTATGTATATATCTAGAGGGTTAATATATAGCACCTTTTAAATATTATTTATTATTTCTGCATTAATTAGGTGCCACTATCTAATGCCTGGGCATCAATCGATGGCACCAAGCAATTGTGATTAAGGACTTGCTCAAGGTCCCTACACAGTAACAGTCTAGGAGGAGGCTTGAAGCCATACTCTCCGTGTTACAAGCCGAGCACTCTATCCAATATGCTACCATGCCCCATATTACAAAAGTGATATGTATGCTAGCTTAAATTGGTGTTAAAGTTAATTAAGAACACCAAGTTCTGCAGTAAGCCAACAATGGTCAGATAACTATAAAGTTACCACTGGCGGGCTTCCACACACACGTAGAACCCAAAATATGAAACTGTTACATTACGAGAAATGGATAATTAGCGTTATGTACCCTGTCTGTCATGTTTGAAGGTTTGCAACCGAACACTGCAAGGAGAAACCCTGTCTTTGGTCTTCCAAATACTTCCCACCTGAAGCTGAGGTCAAGGTCGTACTATGGGGACGATCGGACGTACCGAGGAGAGGGAAGGGCTGTTGAAGTACACAGAGGAAAGTACGAAGAAACCACCGACAGGTTAGTAATTTATTAACATTATTATTGAGGTGTTACTAACACTTTCTGCCTCTTAATACTATACAATACAATGCAATGGAAATATGATAATGCCCCTCACAAAGTGCAGAGGTACATGTTTAAGCCTTGCAGTTGGAAACATCAACCATAAACAGACACGAAGGTGCAAGTTTTCAGTTTGGAGCAACAGATAATAATCTCAGTAAGAGAGTTGCTAACATGAGACAGAGGGTTCAAGATGGAGCTATATAAATGTGTTACAATTACAGTTACCTAGAAAGCTTGGGTAGTTCCTTTTAAGTACCTCCCAAAGGTGTTGAGTCAAGGCTGTCTAGCAGATCTTAAAAGGTGTTACTTGGTTTATATTCCACTTTGGCGATTCAATGCATTTGCATAGACCACTGGTGCAGACAAATTACAAGCATGCCGTATAGCTCTGTGTTCCTGTCTTCAGCCAACTGGAACAGTGACCACTGTGTTCTGTAGCTCGTCGGGACCTGCCTGTTCTGCGCTCCCCATACAACGATGTGAGCACGCTGTCTTTCTGAACAATCTTCCCTGAAAATCCAGGCTTTTCCAAGAAAGGCAGCTAAAGAAACATTTTCAACTCACACACTAAATAGCAGTTTATTAGATCTGTTATGTAGCCATGCTTAGCAGCCTTTGGTTGTTTCTTAAAAGGTGCTATATAAATAGTCATATACATACAAATCCTTAATTGTATTTACATTATGTTGCACAAATTCTGTAAGTTCGTGTAAATGCTTCCGCAGGTCCCTGCCTTCAGCTCAGTCGCAGCTGTCATACAAGCCGTTTTCTCCAAACGCACCCTCTCTTCCACCAGGACTGATTCTACCTTCAAAGGAACCTCCGCTTGATGTAAAGACAAGCCAGGCGTCTCGAGAAAAGAACGAGCATCCAGTCGTGATGGATGCTGATGGTGGTGTCTTCCAGCCAGAGGAAGGGCGTTCTTCAAACGGTCACGAAACTTTCGTGGATGCTGGAGCTGAGCGCGAGGAAGAGTCTACAGCTGATGAAGAAGACATTCTACAAATTCTGCAAAAGGCAGAGAAGCAGAAAGCCGAAAAAGAAACAACGTCATTTGCAGAAAAAGGTGATGCAACAGGGGCTAAAGAAGAAAATGCGTCATTGGCAGAATCTGGAGAAATTGAATCGCTAGTGAGAGAAAACCCTTCCGTGATACCGAAAGAGACAACTCCGAGGCCAGAGAAGAAGGCAGACAGCAGCAGAGAAAGCAAAGGAATTCTGAACAACGACAAAGATGTTGCAGGTGATGAATACAGCAACGAAGGCAACGAAAATTACAAAGATTATGAAGATGACGAGGATGATGATGACTTTGATGATGAATTTGATGATTAGTTTTAAAAAGACTGACTTGCCTGAAACAGTTATATTGAGTCATTAGCATAATTAATACAACATTACATCCAACATTAGGTAATTGGACATTTTACACAGAACCACTTCAAGGAAACGCTTCAATCTTGCAGCTGGCGACAAACTTGCATTTCTTAAGGATAGGAACAAGTGTAGGATAAAAGGACTGCAAAAATCAGGAACTTTACATTTTTGTATTTGAATTTCAGTCAAGAACATAGAAAATGACTTGTTGAAAGAGACAGAGTGATTGCTATTTCAAGTATTTTTGGAGACTTGATATTTTCAATTTTTCATGTTTTTGTAGCATTGAGGCCTCTCTTATAGTGGTTTCATTGGTTGCCTGAGTTTGTTAATTTCAAATCGACTGAATTTAGCAAACACTCCTACTTTGATAACTGCCAAGGATTGAATGAATTCATTTGCATGATGAAAGGAGTGTAAACAATCTTGTACTTGGTTACTTAGTTGCTTTGCTGTTTAAACAAAATCGGAAAACTCATTTTATACTTAAATTTTATGTGGAATTTAAAGGCTGTTGATCGAGTGATAAACAGCTTGATTGTATGCATTGGCATTTAACTGAGTACTGAGTGGTTGTGGCAGTGATCATGATGATGACAAACCCATAAGAAGTACAAGCAATTACAATCAAGTGTAATTGGAAACTATAGCAATAGGTACGTCTTAACGAAGTTAATACTGAACATCTTTGCTATCATTAGGTTTTGCAGCAGTAGTCCTGATATGGTAACAGCTGCAAGTTCAAGCCTGGTGAGTGGACTCAGTGTAAAATGACCTTGGGCAAATTGTTTGCACACTTGTCTCTGTCACCAATAATAATAATCTAAGAACTTCTGTAGTGCCACTGTAATAATGCTCAAGGCATCACAGTTGATGGTCGCAGTATGCAAAACTTACAGTATACTGATTTTTTTCTAGCGGCGAATGACAACGAAAAATAACCAGATGCATACATAAAATTTCTGTGCTTTACTGGCTCATATGGGTTTCTTCAGTATCCTATCACTTGACTAATCGTAATCTCGAGATTTCTACGGCGCCCAATGAAAGCCACGTCACGGGGACCAGCTTATTCACAGGCGCTCAGTCAAAACAAAATCGATAGGCAAAAGGGTTCAGTTCCAGGTCAAGACCCAGGAGTCAGGCGGTCAGACAGTCGGACGGCTACTTAAGTTCCTGTTAAGCAGGCGTGGTGGTGCAGCAGCAGCAGTAGCAACAGCAGCATTATTAGTATTATTACGAACAGGCCCATATAAGCGCTGTAAATTTTAACGATTTTGTACTGATGACGCCTAATTACAGAATTACGTCATTGTCTTAAACGTTCGAAATCTTCCTTCGCTTTTCGTCTGAGCTTTGATTTAGACATATTTGAATATTTTGTGCTCTTTTAAGAGTTTTCCGAGTGTTTTCATAGAGGATGCTTCGTTCTCTGCTGCGTCGCCTGTGGCCCCGGTCGCGGCCGACTTCCCAGAGCGTCGAGGAAATTGAGGTAAGCTGAAATAATTGCCAGAAATCTCATTTTTACATCGAAATAACCAACTTCCATCGTTCTTGCATGCAACAGACGTCGGTTACAATCTCGTTGTAAGTCATCGTTGTATGTTCCGTTTTGAGAGAATGAGTCTTCTGAGCGTGACAATGCTAACTTTATCACAAAGTGAAAGCGTAGTCTATTCGGTGTGTTTCCTATAGGTCTAACGACAAATAGGTAGATTCAGCGGCTAAATGGTGTGGTATCATTTGTACAGGGCGGCCTTCGGAGGCTTTTCGCCGAGAGACGCCTTCTGGAGGAGCAGCTGGCTCGAGACCGCAGTGCGCTTTGTGTTGAGCTTAACTTCGAGATGGGCCGCATGGCGGATGACTTCCTACAGCGAGTGGAAAACGCGAGGTTGGACTCTGGACTGGCTGGGAAAGCTGACAGAAAGTTGTAAGTTGTGCTAATTATGTGCTAATTTTGGTCTTAATTTAATTTAACAAACTGACCGAAAAAAGAATTGAAGAAGTGATTGCGAACATCATTTGACTTACTTACACGTATTTGCCAGATGGCGCCCTGTTTCTCAGTCACCATTTACTTTCAGAAGCGTGGAACATGCCGCTTTAGAGAATCGCAGTTATTTTCTACAATATAAGAATTAATAAACAATTTTAGCAAACCATTTTGGTATGATATTATATTCACTTATAAGCAGCGTAAATAGGAGTCTTCTTATTATCATTACTGATAAAAGTCATTTGTACAGTTCATGCTCACCAGACGCTCTGAGACGCCAATTATCTTAGCTTTACTACTTAAACCAACTTAACAGATGACAGCTTCTGGAGTTTGAGTTCTATAACTCATAGCGTTTGTTTGAAGAGAATGGGAAAATTGTAAGCTGGTAGAAATGCGTTGATAATGATTTTTTATTAATGATGGGAATACTTGAAGTGATGATCCCGATTAAGTGAGGTCGAGTGCACACATTTTACTCGGGAGAGTAGGCCCCTATTCAGTAGATGCTACTGGTTGAGTTGAAAAACAGGACTGGAATGGTGGATGAGGACTGAGGAGAACCGTTATTTCGTGCGGCAACAGGCTATGGCACCTTTTTAAAGAAGAGGCCGAATGAAAATTTAGTCGTATGAGACATTGTTTGGAAAATTCATGGAAGATTAGGCCCTGTGAGAAATGTTGAGCACAGATATAAACTCCTATAAGGTCAATGGGATTGACCCCATTCACATTGTTCTAGAAGCTTGGAATGCCATAAACAGATGGGTGTTTGACTTATTGAACAGCTTTCCTCATCCAGCATACATATTTACCTCAAAGATGTATGGAGTAGAAAGCTGGACATTCTGAAATTGAGAAAAGTTCATCCCAGAGGTGCTGCTGACTTGACAACAGAAAACCGTGATTGAATAGAATGGTCTTCAAATGCTTAGGGGAAAGAGGCAAAGAAAGACAAAGGAGCGAAAGTTGTAGGTTGCTAGATGATTCACTTATAAGTGAATACAATATCATACCAAAACGGTTTGCTAAAATTGTTTGTTTACTGTTGTATGTGGAATGTGGTGGTGTAGTGGTATGGTTGGTGCCTTGTGACCAGAGGGTGGCAGGTTCGAATCTGCCTTAAGCCACTGCATAGTGACCTTGGATAAGTTGCTCACTCACAATTGTCTGTGAGGAAGGCAATGGAAAACCTCCTCACTCATCTCATCCCCGGATGGCATAAAGCCAATGGACCTGCCTTTGGGCAGAAAACTGATTATCATCATGTATGTATGTATCCAGGCACTTGTATAGCGCGTTTTAAGAAACTCACAAAGCTATCGAAGATTACCGAAAAGATGCGTCTTGAGACGAGCCAAGAATGTTTCCTGAGATGCTGAGGCGGCGAGAGATCGAATTTCTGGGGGCAGACTGTTTCAAAGAAGCGGTCCCACAGGAAATATATATATGTATATATCATGAACTGTACAAATGACATGACATGACAACCTGCACCATGATACATGGGAAACTTCTTATAAACCTGTTTTGGGAGCCATATCAAGAACCATGTTATAACAAGGTCATATTCTAACAAGTTTATTTCTACTGTAGAACTAATTTTGAGATCCATGTCCTTGACCATGTTGTATTAGAATTTGTGTTATACTGAAGCATGTTGTAACAAGTCTCTAGTGTACGTACACTCCCTCAGGGTTTGTAATTAAAAGTTGGAGCAAAAGTTAAATATGTGTAAGTGCTTGCTATTACTCAGTGATGCGTGCAAATTCTGAATTCTGGTTATTAACTGGTTTTATGTTTCTAGCTCTTTGCCACATAATGTGTTTATGATGAAGCTTGTTATAATGAGTCTCTGTTGTGATTATAATCCCTCAGGATTTATAAATTAAGTTGGAGCTCAAGTGATATAGGCCTGTGTGTAACTGCTTGCTTATTCCTCAGTGAAGTGTGCAAATGTCTGAGTTTTGGTCATTAGTTGGTTTTACGTGTCTAGCTCTCTGTTCATCCTTTTACACATAATATTTTTAAAATGATACTGCACTATAAACTTCAAAATTTTAATTGTAGATGCAGGAGGAGATGTAAGAAATATAATGTTAAGATATTATATCTAAATTGTTATTGTGTGCTTGTGTGTCTTTGCAGCTTCAAGAAGTGTTGTTGGGCTGGCAAAGAGAGAGACACCAGCACTTCTTCGAGGGAATCGCAGAACATCCCGACCATCCAACGTAAGAACCTCCAAGAAATGAATCCGAAGATCTGCAATCTTCAAGATGATCTTGTTGAGGCCGTCAAGCGTGAGAGTCAGGATCTGCCCTTTGGACGTGAACAGCTGGAGGTAGATGTGTGCTTGCCACCTACTCCTCCGAGTACGGTCAACCAAGTGTCCAGCGCCAGTTGTAGCCAGGTTCCAAAGGCATCTGACCAGGATTTGATTTTGCCAACAGTTCACCATGCAAGTGGATCGGAGCAGAAGGCAGTTGACTGGGAGGCCAGGTTGGATGCAGCCCATCAGAAGTTTCAAGTGTCCAGCGCCCGTTGCCGCCAGCTTCTGAAGAACTTCGACAAGCATTTGATCGAGCCAATGAAGAAGAGGAGTCCATACTTTGGCGTGGCTCCAGAAGTCATTCAGGATGAGGAGGCTGAGACTGAGGACCAGGTGCATCCACAGGTACGTGTTGCTGAAAAGACGGTGGCTGCAGCCTTGCATTTGCCAGAGTCTCAAGAGGTGAATGCTTCAGTGGAGTCCACCACTGCATCCATTTCTGATGCCAAGCCAGTTCACCATGCAAGCGGATGTGACCAGAATGTGGTTGACTGGGAGGTCAAGATGGATGCAGCCCATCGAAAGTTTCAAGCGTCCAGCGCCCGTTGTCGCCAGCTCGTGAAGGACTTTGACAAGCGCTTGATTGAGCCGATAAGGAACAGATGTCCGTACCTTGGTGTGCCTCCGGAAGTTGATTGCCTTCAGTGGATGACCTCATTTCCTGCCTGCAAACAGCCAGACTCCGCTTGAGTGGTGCTTCAACTGTCACTGACATCGGAAAGTATGAACTGCTGTTGGATCGCATTTAGTCGTTGAGAAAGCTGAACAACGTTGTGGTGAGAAGAGAACCTGGTGTATGGATCATCAGCCGTTGTTTCCAAGAGCTTACACGTGAAACATCAGTCGTTTGCTGTGGGTTTGGTTCCTGGGAGACGATCGGTGTTCCGCAATGGAAGGACTTCTAACATCATTCCTTCTAAAGTGGTGGCACGTCGTTTTGGTGAAGATGAGAGCCTGCTAACATCTTTCTGCTTCCCTCCTTCCCTCCTTCCTTACTTCGTAGCCAGTTAAGTAATACATCACTCTGTGTAAGATTATAATTACATTCATAGCTCAAGTTTGCTGGAATCTAAGAACAAAGACTTCAGTCAGTGTTGCTTCTGACCGCGTTACCACATAGGCAACTCGTGCGTTTACAGCTTGCCGAAGGCTGCAGTGCTATCTGCTAGAGGTTAGGTATTGTGCTGGTGGTGTGACCTCAGACCTTGTGCAGTTAGTTTCGATTCTGTCTGTCTAGTTTGTAATATTTTGGTTAACAAGGTATGGCATTCTGGTGCTAAAATGGATTTGAAACCCACAAAGAGCGGTTGGTCTAAATGCACCTATTGACTTCTGTAGCGCCAGTGTAAATTAAGGTGAACAAACATTTGCTATGCTCACATTTGTTGCCACTTTTTTATTTGCTGCATCTACTGGAAATGCACATATGACAGCTGCTTATCACAACTGTAACATAATCTCATGTAATCTGTTCTTCTTTCACTCCATCTGCTGCCTTCCTCCTTTCGTTTTTCACACCATCTAATCTTACCTGTTCTTTTCTATACACACAATCCACACTGTCTTAATTTACTTTCACATGACCTCCTGGTATGTGTTCTCTCCCTTTCAGGCAATCCAGTCACCTTTCACTATATCACAATCTCTTTTAACATGCTCCTTTAAATTCAGTAGTAGATGTAAAATAGCTGCTGGAAGTGACTGCTCCTTTAAGTTCTGTCTTGGTAGCTTGATCTTTCTTTACTCTTTGGACTGCCAAACCTTATAATTTTATTTCTTTGAGATAGGCAGCAACTTCTATAGTTGAAGCATTCTGTTTAGTCCAGATGGGCCCATGGGCACCATCCCTCAATCACACATACGCTTTTGCCTATGCCCACAGCAGCATCCTCAGCATGCTTTTGTTTCAACCCTTAGGGGCCCACTCCTAGGGAACGTGGGTGCCATCCCACAAGGCGCAAGGCCAGGCACGCAGGTTTGCCCATGCCCACATCAGCCTCCTCAGCACACTTTCGACTATGAGGAAACTGCCCGATGGGCATACTGGCACCTTTCCACCAAGCGAATGCCCGGCACGCAGGTTTGCCCATGCCCACATCAGCCTCCTCAGCACACTTTCGACTATGAGGTAACTGCCCAATGGGCATACGGGCACCTTCCCACCAAGCGAATGCCCGGCACGCAGGTTTGCCCATGCCCACATCAGCCTCCTCAGCACGCTTTCGACTATGAGGAATCTGCCCGATGGGCATACGGGCACCTTCCCACCAAGCGAATGCCTGGCACTCAGGCTTGCCCATGCCCACATCAGCCTCCTCAGCACACTTTCGACTATGAGGAAACTGCCCAATGGGCATACGGGCAACTTCCCACCAAGCGAATGCCCGGCACTCAGGCTTGCCCATGCCCACATCAGCCTCCTCAGCACACTTTCGACTATGAGGAAACTGCCTGATGGGCGTACGGGCACCTTCCCACCAAGCACATGCCTGGCACTCAGGCTTGCCCATGCCCACATCAGCCTCCTCAGCACACTTTCGACTATGAGGAAACTGCCCGATGGGCATACGGGCACCTTCCCACCAAGCGAATGCCCGGCACTCAGGCTTGCCCATGCCCACATCAGCCTCCTCAGCACACTTTCGACTATGAGGTAACTGCCCGATGGGCATATGGGCACCTTCCCACCAAGCGAATGCCCGGCACTCAGGCTTGCCCATGCCCACATCAGCCTCCTCAGCACACTTTCGACTATGAGGAAACTGCCCGATGGGCATACGGGCACCTTCCCACCAAGCGAATGCCTGGCACTCAGGCTTGCCCATGCCCACATCAGCCTCCTCAGGGCTCTTTTTTGTTTCGACCCTTAGGAGGCCGCGCGATGGGCACATGGGCATCATCCCACAAGCACACTAGCTTGACAATTTCCACAGCACCATCCTCAGCATGCTTTTGTTTCTACTCCATACAATATTCATAGAGGCAGCTATGGTTGCAAGTTGGCACTTGGTCAAACAGCAGATATGCACACTGATTTTTCCCTGGCACCACTGCAATGCATCTCTGCTATTCTCAACACCATGCAATATCATATTGGGTGTGCCCCACTGCGGGAAGTATGGCAAGCACCAGGCTGAAGCACCCATTTTTTGTTCAAAACCCTGCATCCTATCACACGGCATAAGCCCCAGTGGCCCGGACTATGGCTCGGACGGTGGTGGTTTCTGTCACCCACATGAAAAGGTTAAAAACTACTGGGTGACCTCAGTCCACTGTTTTACATCTACTTCTCTGTATCTCCTATTTTCATAAAATCTATTCTCTGTTCTTCTCCTTTCACACAGTAACCATCATTTCTTTGTTCACTGACTTCCACACAATCTGTTTCTTTCTCAGTTCTTTCACTTTGACAATAATTCTGGTAATTTTTGTGATACATTGGGATTTGAACCTAGGACAGAGTCAGTGAAAGCACATAGGACCACAGATAATACCTTGGTGATAGGTTTTTGTGTAGCTTGAGAGAATTGAAGGTGGCAGTGAGGCTACTCGGTCTCTGTGTGTTGTTTGTGTTTCCGGTGTGTTGATGGAGCAACTCCCGGCTGTGGATTTTGTCTACGACTGGTGAGGTCTGAGGATCGCGAAGATCAACAGCGATCAACAGACGGCACTTCTCACAGATGGAAGCAAAGACCCAGCTACTTACTAGCAGTGCATTTGTGTCATGTGTTGGAATGTTATGATTGAATTCTGAGCAGTGTTTATGAAGAAGTAGAGAAAACAAGAATGCAGAGCTCTTGAGAAGCTGAAAACTGAGTTTGGGTGCCAAGTGTGCAAAGTGAAATAATGGAGAAGAAAGGAGACTATGTCGAGTAAACACAGAATGGATGTGATTGTATGAAAGGGAAGAACAGAAAAGAGAAGATCATTTGAAACTGGAAGAAGATAGATGGTGAATACTGTGTGTAAGGAAGAGGGCCCAAGAGAAGACTGGATAAAAGGGGAAGTACAGATAAGAGGAAATCATGAAATTAGGAGATGAGAAAGAGGAGGAGCCACGTGAAATTGGATGAACAGCTAGAAGGTGGATGAGGCCATAGCAACAACTGAGTTGAAGATGGAAATACACAGATGATGAGAATTGTGAGATCTGAGAAAAGCTTTATGTTACGATTGTTTTTTCTTGTGATGTGTTTTGAATATGGTCTCCTCAGCTCCTCTGAAGGTGCCTTCACTACCTGTTCCAGTCCCATGGCAGTGTCGATTAGCAATTGCTTTTCCAGCTTTTTTGGGTTAGAAGGCTAGCTGTGTTTTTGAAGATCCTGTCAGCATAACTTTCTATCTAGATGAAAACTGATGGCTGCTGTTCTGGTAATCCCATAGTAGCTTCCATAGGGCCATGGTCATAACAGAGGTATCCGTCAATTGCAGATTGGATACAGGCATAGTTCTGATAGGATAGCTTTAAGATTTAAAATCCTGCTTTGTGTTGGAGCATTCTGTATTGCCAATGACTTATATAGCTCCAGTGACCATTTTTTAAAGTATGTTTTACTTGCACTTTGTTTTCTGAACTTCTGGAGTGCCTTGTCTTCCTAAACATCAGCAGCATTTAGATATCAACCGATGATGATTTAGCTTGGTGCTGTGTTCCATATGTATTTCCGGCTTAGTTCTTTCCTTTATTGATGTTTGTCTTCTTAGGTATAGCTGTACCCTCTTGTCTCTTTCTCTGAGTCTAATGCAGGTTCTCATCTTCCCCAAAACCACCAGTAAAAATGGGTGGTGTTACCTCAAGGATTTGAACCCAGTGTCTTCATTCTTGGTTTGCTGTTAACTTGTGTAAACTCTTGCGTTATGTGGCTGATGTGATATTGGTCCAGGTTCTCGAAGTGAGCAAAGTGAGTTGGTCAGGGTCGAATTGTGTCTGTCCGTTGTCAGAGATGGCAGTTGTGGATGTTATTGATGTTTATGTGTTTTGCAGGGATTAGCAGGGACTAGTGTAGCTTTGACTACAGACTCACTTGAGCGTTGAATAGTTAGTTAAGGACTCACTTGAGCGTTGAATATGAAAAGACAGTAGCGAAAGACTTGTGTGAGATGAGTGATGACCAAATGCTTCACTTATTCTCTTCATTGTTTTAGAATGCATTTGGGTAGTTCATTCATCTACAGCTTCTGAGGCCATTTCATTTATTTCATATTTTATATTGTTTTCAAGGGGTGTACTCTTCTGTGTCCTTGTTACCTGTCCTTTCTTTTTCCTATGTAAGCTTTATTACTATTTTCTTACTTCTTTCTGTACATATGCTTCCTTGTCATATTATGATTGCATCTGTAGGTTTTCATATCCACATTCATTTCCCTGTATCAGTTCTCCCTCAGTCTCATGTTTTCATCCATACTACTTCCTTTTTCTTTTTGTACTTCTTTTTAAAGTCATTTAATGTGTTTGTTAATTGTGGTTTGGATAGTCTTCTTTTCAGTTCTCTGCCTGAGGCTTATCCCTGAGCTTATCTATGCCCTTGTGTTTTGTTTAACACTTGCCATCTTTATCTTCCTAGACTTTTATTTTTTTGTTTATTGCTTTGCCATTTTTCTCTGGGATATAGACCCTTGTCTTTTGTTCATCAAATTCCATTTTTCTCAGGGTCAAGACACTTGTCTTTTTAGCAACTGCCATTCTCTGGGGTGCAAACCTGTGTATTTAGTTTATTAGTTGCCATTTTCTCTGGGATCTAGGCCCTTGTCTTTTGTTTATTAATTGCCACTTTACTCTGGGTGTAGAACCTTGTCTTTTGTTTATCAATTGCCACTTTACTCTGGGTGTAGAACCTTGTCTTTTGTTTATCAGTTGCCAATTTACCCTGGGTATAGAACCTTGTCTTTTGTTTATCAATTGCCGCTTTACTCTGGGTGTAGAACCTTGTCTTTTGTGTATCAAATGCCATTTTTCTTTTGGGTCTAGACCCTTGTCTTTTGTTTATCAGTTGCCATCTTTCTCTCTTTGGACCCTTGTCTTGTTTATCAATTGCCATCTTTGTCTAGACTCTTGTCTTTTGTTTGTGGCAGTCCTTTGTAACAATAACCACCTCTTTCAATGCCTTTCTCACTTACGGAAAATTCTAAAAATTCCAAATTTCTCAAAATTTAGAACTTTATGAAATTGGGAATTTGGGGCTGCTCTTGATGATGATAATAACGATGATGAAATTTGAATTAGGGGGTTCAAGGCTTGCGATGGGTGAATTACGGAGACCGTTGCCAACACCTCCTCGTGGTGGTCTCTGGGCGTGCAGTTAAGGCTGGCGGTTAACTGCATGGCGAAGATTGGCAGTATAATGCAGCAGGCGTTGGCTCTTAGTGTGCTTTATTGTTTTGCTATGCTGCAAACTGGCAGACTGATATATGGCACAGTATGAGTTTGGTCAAATTGTTATTGCCATACCTTGTTGTAATTTAATCTGAATCAGTCCACCACTGGACTGCTGAAACCTTCGAGGAGAAAACTGAGATTCATTTTAGGAAACATTTAGGTAAATAATTTTATAGGCCTACACTTAATTCCACCCAGGTCCTAAATCCCACCCTAACCCATCGAATCCACTGCATTCCCATGTCCCTCATTTCCCTCAGCTTAAACATAACCCACCCTAAGAGCTCCTTTTGCCTTCTCTCTCTGGTCCTCCGGCAATGGGACTTGTTTCCTGACAGGGCATCTTTGGACAACCCCACTGACTTGACGCAGCGCTTGTGAATAATCAGATGTCTATGTTAGCTATGCATATTACATGGGCAGAAAATAAGGTCAACTCGCTTCTGGCATATACCATGGTTGCTCCAAGCATGACTCAGGCGAGGCCTGGCACAGCGACTGGACTGGTTCCTCTGTCAATGCTGGAACTGGCAACCTCTTTGGATCATCCATTGGCGCCTTTATTATTTTTTCTATATGTTATTTAATTTATTGTACAGCAAGTGTTGTAAACTTAGCCTGTCTGGCTGCAGTTTTCAATGCTGTGACACTGTCCGCCCTTCTTATTAATTGGAATGGAAGAGATGAATCCTAGCAATGGTGACTTGAACTCTCTTGATTAAACTTTAAATTGTTCGATTTGTAAAATTTTCAGTTAACTTTAGAAATGTTGAAAGTATTTTTCAATATACAGAAGCTCATAGGGTGAGAGAGAGTTGGGAAACTAATATGCATTTTTTTAAATTTCAACTGTAGATAATTTTTGCGATGAATTTCGTGTATAACCTTCGTGTTATGCATATGTTATCTGTTTAATCTATTGTCATTTAAGGCATAGGTGGGACTATCCTCCTGTAGGTTTTTCTTTTTCTGTGTTTTTGTTCTGTTTCCTTATGTCTTATCTGTGTGCCACTGTGTCTGGTGAATAAAGATTCATATATATTATTAAGAATTCTGCGTTTATTAAGCGCCACTATCTGATGACTAAGCAACATGTGCCATGTGCATTACAACCACTATTATAAATTATTATGCGCCTATACACGGAGAAATGAAAATGTGTTTACCTGTTTTAATTAATTAGAGTAGCAATATTAGTTTTTCATCAACAGATGCATTGAGCCTTTGTTTATTATTATGATGGCGCTACTGAAGTCATTTCTAGAGACGGGACTTTAGTCCGATGAAGCAGCAGAGCTGACGTTGAGGAAAGGTAACATAATTCTTCACACACCTCTATAGAAGCTTCACAGTCAAAAATGACCATTTACGAGGGAAAGCAAGGAAGACAAAATCCCATTCATTTGCACATGTCTGAACATAGGTAGGCCCAACTACAGGATCATTAATTGCAAATAACATGTTTAAAACTAATAAGTAACCCTTGCTCTGTTTAGGTGGAAAGAAACCGGTCAGTGCCAGTTTGCAGCGTTCAAAACCAACTTGGGCAACACATCAAGGTTAGCTTAAGGGACTCTTCTGTTTCAGTGGTCTGATCTTCCGGATTTACTGACCAGATTACAGCTTGATTTTGGTGCGCCATGTGTTGATGCCTTAGAGTATGTGTCTTGTTACACGAATGTATACAAACATGCCTGCCAATACATACGTGTATGTATGCATACAAACAGTCAAACAAACACATACATATACACATACATACATACATACATAGCCTACATACATACATACATACATACAAGAGTTTATTATTTTTTAGCTGAAAATCCTGGGAGATATCTATGTATGAACACTCGGAATTTTCCTAAACATTCATAAGCTTGGCGACCGTGTTCTATTGAGTAAAGTAGAAACTTTGAAATTTCATAACAACAGACAATTCGCGGATCGTTTCCAGAAGATGGGAATAGGCGCCTTCGAATACTCATGTTCATAGCTATCATCAGGTAAAGTTTGCTGACATTCGATGACGTTCCTCAAACTGTCCCGTGTCCTTGATTCTTTCCGCTCCGATTCCACACGCCATCCACCGTAGCCGTCTGACTGTGCCTGCTTCACTCTTGGATCTTGGACCGAGAAACGAACCCGTGCTGCCTGTCGATTTCGTTTTGACTGAGCGCCTGTGAAGGAGCTGGTTCCCCGACTTAGTTTTTGTTGGAAATAGAAAATCTCGAGTTTACGATTCGGTTGATGATGTATCTTTAATAAATGTAAGGCGCTATATGAATGAAAGCGAAAAACTATTTCCGATCCTAGGTTTACGTTTAAGCACTATTTCCGTCTTAGGCGGCTGATATTTTTAGAAAATGTTTAAACAAAACTTTATAATATTGAAACTTTGAAATAAGTCATAAAATGGACTCTACAGTTAACCCAGAAATCCAGACAGAAAAATCTCAGAGGTAATTAATAGCTCATCAAAATATCAATAGAACAAATAAATCCTGCGGTCTTACTCTTCGCAACATCAGTAGAACAATGCTGCCAAGTAAATCCGGTAATATCCTCTGCTTCGAAGGAAAACACGTGGGCTTTCACAGATCAATTATTCCCGAATCGTTGAACTAAATATCGTTGAGGTAAAAGGAAGGAGACATCAGACACGTGCAATTTTAAAATGATTATGTACACTAAGCGTTGACAAACTTCCATTTGTTTTTATAACTGAGTTTAGAACATTTGCCTTACATTTACGATGCATTTTACGTTTAAGGTTTGATATCTGCTCGTTTCAAGACACTGCCATCTTGCTGCTGAAAAGAAAATGCGAAGTTTCACTGAAAGGCAAAGCAGTGATACAGTGTATCCAGGGAAAGGCCTACATCCTTGGCTTTTGCCTCCATCCAGATGGAAGGTCTTTCCCCGTCTATTCTCCTAACAGTCACAGCCTCTTGACTGTAACAACTTCAAAGTCACGTGACACAAGCCACAATCCGGATGACTTGAGCGAGCTTTTGAAAGCTGAGATTCTTTCAATCACGAATGAGGAACTTTCACGAGTATTAAGTCTGGCAAAAAAACGTGCAGCGATCCTTCTGCTCAAACCAGAGTCATCACGAGTTTTTGATTTTATATCAGATTTTGATCATTTTCATCAGCTGTTCGATGGTGGATCAAAAAAACATATCCCTTATCAGGGATTGTATGTTGATGCAATAAATCTCCAAATTATCGAAGATGCTTCAAATAAAATCAGTGAGCCAGATTTTTACGAGGAAGTAGGTCAACAGTTTCTCAGAGGTCTCAGGGATGGTGAGTTTTGCCCTGTTCATTTCCCTGTCAATTCTTTGTTTACTGTTTAATTTATTAATTTATTTAGAGCATCTATATAGTACCTGTTAAAGCTATGTTAGTATTCCTTTGGTGAATTTTTTTAATGAAAATTTTGCAGTTTTTTCAACTGGAAACAGTTGAAATAATCAGATGCTTAGGATTTTTTCTGAAGTGTCTGCCGCCTACACCTTGAGCTTCCAACTTTTCTGTATTGTTTGCCACCACTAGTAATCTAATATTATATGGAAATGTCTGTAACACCCATGTTGTAATGCACAAAGCACTGATGGCTAATTGCAGGCAATTACTTTCATTTCTTTGCATCACAGTAACTATTTTAACAAATGTAGTAGGTAGATATTTACAGAATGACTTAATCAGATATTTGGGAAAACATGAATAGCAAAACTACAAGCCTTTTAAAAAAATCTGATGTCAGAAAATTTATCGATTGCACACATTTTCTTCCATCGTTCACAACTGTCCTTATTTGTAGTCATATGGCAAGTTATTTGAACTTAATCTAAAAGGCAGGATTTGTATTTTGTTTGAGTTTGACAATGTCTCAATTTGTGACTGAGACATAACTTTTAAGTTTCCTTATTCTGCTTACTGATTATCAAGTGTATCTTGAAAGATTTATTCAGTAAATAAATTTTTGACAGGCGGTGATCCTGTAATAGCTGTGTGCGGAGGCAAGGACAGCGGAAAGTCGACCTTCTGCAGGTATCTCGTCAACAAAGCATTGAACAGGTATGCAGACCTTCATCATGAAATCAGTGTGTATCAGGTGCTTCATGTAAAGTTAACACCATGTGATCGAACTGCATGACCTATAACCTCTGCATGACCTCTTCAAAACTGTCTGGTTTTTGAATTGCTGTTGTCATGTTCGCACTTAAGCTAAATGATCTTTCAACCCCCAGAACCATGCCCATAGATATTTAATAAATGATTGATTACCTTATCTTACCTTATTGATATTTCAGGATATTACCATAGTTGGCAGTCTCACTAGTATTTTTTAGACGTTTTGAAAGAAGTGGTATATAAATGCTCGGAATGATTGAATGAACAAATTCCTGTTTGCAGTTGCTCATCTGTTGCTTATCTGGATTGCGACTTGGGTCAGACAGAGTTTACCCCTCCTGGCTGCGTTTCTTTAAGCCTGGTCATTGAACCTGTCCTAGGTAAGAACTAATCATGTATTTTATTACTTACTCTTTGCCAGTTTATATTTATATCTTCTAAGCATGATTGTGTCTGCGTTTTTATAGATGCTTTTAACATTCTGTCGTCTCTTTCAACTTGCTTATTCTCCATAGCTTGGTTTCTGGTTTCTCTGACATATTGGAATTTGACCTGGCTTCTCCAAAGGATTATGAGGTTTGACTGCGATTTTGACTTGAAGTGACCGTGGGCATTATGATAGTGGTGCTGTAGAGGTCATTAGATTAGATTAGATTAGATAGATTAGATTAGAGGCAATGCAGATATCTTATTATTTGTTTTACCTGTGATAGAAATAACTGCCATGACTTAAAGATTCTCCAGAAAATAAAAAATCGTTTGGGAACAGCTAGAACTTGTAAAGATCTGGATATTATTATTAATATTATTATTCCTGTTTTTCTAATTATTTTCATTTGCCAGTCTACAGCTGAATTTTCAACTCCCCTATCAAGGCAGAAAAGTATTTGATGAATAAATTGTCATGGATGTGATTCACCAAAGCAGAATTGTGACGGCGGGATTGAAGGCACAGGTCATTTGGAAGTATAATTAAATAATAATTTTGGCGTATTTTTGTAGGTCCTCCATTCACGCATAATCGACAGCCGTTGAGGTAAGTTGATGGTTTCCCTGTTAAGGATGTTTCATTCCAGAACAGTGCTCTCCCCTCTGGGTGACAATCCAGTATGCTAACCACTAGGATATCATGCAAATTATTTAAAAGTAACAATAACTATATTTGTAGTCAGTTCAGCTATAATGAGTACATTCAGTTTTAGACTGTACACTTTTTGTGAGAAGATCAGGTGGCAAGAGAGGCTGACCACTCGCCCCCATATGCTGAGGCTAAGAAAAATTAGCACTTGATACCCTTGGCTGCCTCTCAGGCTAGTTTTCCTCCTCCTCCTCCTCCTCCTCCTCCTCCTGATTCTTCTCTTACTTCTTCTACTTCTCCTTCTGCTTCTTCTCCTCCTCGTTTTTCTTCATTTGTTAAATAGATTGGAAAATAGTCTATTCATTTTATGATGATGATATTGCAAAAGCTGTGATTTTCCTTGTAATTTTGTGCATGGATTACGCTAACATAGAGTCTTGTTTGCATTTGTACATGTAGTACATGTTGCATGGGTTCTACGTCCCCCAGTTCAGATCCTATGTACTACTTGGAGTGCCTCAGATACGTCTACAGGGGATACTTACAACTGAATCCAAGACCTCCTTTGGTTGTCAATACAATGGGCTGGACAGAAGGTATGTGACACCGACATGTCCCTCGCTTGCGTACCGGTGCAGCCCAGTCCAGAAGCTTTGCCTACGTTGGTCCCACTTGCTGGAATCATCTCTCTCTCAAGAATTGCGACTTGAGCTCCTTTCTCTCCCCCTCTCAGTGTTCCGCAGGCGCCTGAAGACTGTACTGTTCAACAGTGATTTTATTTTTTCGGGTCGGAAGCACCTCTGTTGAGTTTATCCTCTAAGAGGCGCTTTATAAATCTCAAATTACAATTACAATCTTATCGTTGCAGCCATCATCACTAGTTCTTGAACTAATATAAGATAGCTGACTTGTTTGCTACACCAGAGACTCATTTGAACACACTTCATTATAACAGAAATTCTGATACAACTCGATCAGAGATTAAACTTGTTATATCTTGGCCTTGTTATAGGGCGGTTCTTGATATGGCTGCCAGAGACAATGTTGTTATGAGTTTCTGGTGTAGTTTTGTACTGTTTTATTTGACTCTTCTTACGCTGGATTTTGGCATGCACTCTAGTTTTGCTTAGAAGAGACCAGCAATTGATGCATTGGGTGTTATTACGGTGGTGCTGTATAAGTTCTCAGATAAGATTTGTCTTTTATTCAGGAGTGGGGCTTTATCTTCTTGTTGAGACACTTTTAATGGTGCGTCCAACGATCGTGGTTCAACTAAAGTCCACCCACCTGCGACAGAACCTTCCTGAGATGTCACCAAACTTTATTGCAGAATTTACAGAAAGCCCGGAATATCTTGGATGCAAGGTACACAGCAAAAAACTCCCTCAGGGCTGGCCTGAGCCTTATGGGTCTGCTCTTCTTAATCGGGTGACTTCACATTTCTGCAGCAAATTATGTTTGTGGACTAAGGTTTTACCTGAAGCGACCAATGACTGATGCCTTGTGCATTACAATATCGGTGCTGTAGAAGTTATCATGTTATATTAGATCAGACGCTGTGATGTCAGAAATAACCAAAGAATTATTGATTTCACATTAAACCTTGGTTCTTAAAATCTCCTGCTTCTGTTTCATCTTTCAGAGACAAATTGCGGGTTATGCTTCGAACACTTTGGATTATAGGCTGTACAACGTCAGTTCTCCCGTCAATGATAAACAAGAGTAGGTATCAAGTATTCATTCATTCATCTATTCATTTGTGTTTTCTGCATATACAGTGACTGAGCCACAGGAAAAGAATTAATGGACTTTTGAAAGAATTAATTTGTCCTTTTGACCTATATAGTCCTTATGCACCAAAAGGACAAATTGGCACAAAGGTCTGATGGATTGGGAGGATAACATGCCAGAAAGACTAATGGAACCAATGATAAACTTTTTGTTGTGGCACTTAATGTGACTTGGATAATGCACCTTTGCTGTTTTTGTCACGTGGCACAGCATTTGGCACAGTGTCACGTGTCACAATCCTAGAAGCCTGTTGTAAGCATGTTGTGATGTGTTGTTTGTTTAGTAAGAACAAGCGCCATCTGGTGCCTGCTGACTTCCGCAGCCTGATGTCGTTGTCTTACCTGGCGCAGAATCTGTTGCTCGACGATGGAAAGGCGTCACTGCACAGCGTTCCGCTTCACAAAGTCTTTCTCAAGGACGTTGCTGTTCGCATCTTTGGTGCTGACATTCCACGCACGCACATTCTCTGTGCCATCAACGCATCCACCGTAGCTCTCTGTAGCATCGCAGATGAGTTGGTGAGTGCGAAATTGTATGCTTGTGTTATTGTTGTGTAACTTATGTTATTGCTGTTAAAGTTACTGTATTTAACTTTTGTCTGTTATTGTTATTAAAGTTGCTGTTATAACTTTTATTTGCTATTGTTATTAAAGTTACTGTTATGTAACTTTTATCTCTTGTTTGACTCTTAGCACTGCACTCTGTATAAATTGTGACATGAAGATTATGTCTTGTCTAAGGAAAGTGGCTATTTTGAATCGTGTTTTAAAATTTCATTTGCAGCTTGCTGGAACAGATCTTCCAGCATTTCCAAAACAACTGAGACGAACTCCAATTGACTGCCTTGGATTTGGTAATTGTTCTTTCTTCAGTCTAAACTTAAGACTCGTCTCTTTCAACTTACTTACCCACCAGAGCCTAATTTCTGGCTTTGCTGGCTTATTCAACATGGCTTCTGCAATGGATTATGGTTTTTGAATATGATTTCACTTGAAGTGGCCATTGATTGATGTTATGGGCATTGACTTCATAGGTAGCATTGTTAGAAGGTTCTAGTGTGGCATAGATCTCTTCTTCATGTGATCACTTCAATAGTTTGGACATGGTTAACATTTCGTATTGTGTAGTGCGTAACAATTGTTATAGGGTTGGTACATCATGTGAGTGTTGAGGATGAAACCATCTACGTTATCTCCCCATTGCCACAGGCAGTGTTGAGCAGAGTCAACTGTCTCATGGCCGGCGGTGATGGAGTTCCAAAGCACCTCCTGCTGCAGATGAAGGTACTGTAATATATTATGGGTATATGGCAAATTTTAAGAAATTATGCGCAAGTTACTTACTTACCTCGGCTTACAAATGTTCTTATATACATGTATATAGGTATTTATACAAAACCTTTTAAGAACCTCTAGTAGATGCTGGAGCACAGCTGTCAAACAGAGCTTGTGAATTAGCTGAAGTTAAGCTGAAGAAATTTGAATCTAATGAGTTTCCAGTGTCTTCGTTTTTAGTCATATCATTGCTTTAGTAGAAAATCCTTTAGTCAACGACCATGCCTCTGAGACGTAGAAAGGTACAAATACTTGCACGAAACCTGTCGGATTTCGACTGGATTTCTCAAGTTGGTTATGATTCTTCCATATAGTTTCACTTGAAGCGACCATCTACTGGTGCATTGTACGTTATGATAACTCTGCTGTCTGGGGTGTTTACAAGTGAGAGTGCAACTCACACTCCATCTGTTGAACTTTTAGCCCTTGCACTGATAATTGACGCCGTAAAGCACCCTAGACATAGCGCACTACCTACAATATTGTATAAATCGTTTTTCATTACGTTGCATTATAAAAGTCATTACGTTAGTACTTATAAGATCTGTCTTTGCTGACTGTATTTGAATTATTCCAGATTGGCGAAGACTGTCCGTATGTCGGCTGTCCTAAAGATGCGCTCGGTTCCAGTTCGCTGAAGCCTCGAGGCCGAAACATGACACGCAAAAGATCACGCAGCGAATCACACTCAACCAAACACTTCACTACTCCAACGAAAGATGCTAAAACTTGACAATTGTTCACTACTACAGCCTCACTAGCAATGAAGAGCATGAAATATAGTTATGTCAGTGTAACTGGCATGCTCTTTATAGATCTGTAGGGGTCGTCAATAAAGAATGTATGCAACAGTACCCTACTTGGGATCCATCCATCCTCTCTTCCCTGTTTGGTATTACCCTCTCCCATCCCGTTTTCAGACGTCAGCAATCCATAATAGTTCCAAGGCCTAGATTTGGCTTCGCTGGTGGTCTTATAAGGCAAATTGTGCTTATGGGTTGGGGTACTTGAATATTGATGTGTCCAGCAAAGGTACTAAATGGATCCAACACATAAAGCCTGTCTACAGTCTGACTGAAGTTGATGTTAAGTCACAGACGTACTGAAATAATAATAAGCCAGTTATAGATGCGGACGTCTGCATTAGGCAAAACATCTCTTGTCGGTACTTGGTGACCCCCTACATCCTCTGTGGGTGTGCTTAATTGACGACCCCGTACTGTAATGTTATACTCCAGACTTCATCTGGATCTGAAAACCTAAACCAAGAGAAGCACAAATTATGCATGGGGTAAATCCAGGATTTGATCTTGGGGTGGATAAAGTATAGCTGGGTCTAGGGCATAGTGAGAAAATGATTCTACCAAGTTTTGCAGGCATGCTTTCATCTTGCCCCCTCCCCATCTACCACATGCAATGTTGCTTTTCAACCCATCTTAAGGTTTCACAAATTTTCTTCTTGGACATCTATTTGTTTGTGCATAAAGTATTATACACCGGATTCTGGACGGTGGTGTATCAGTAGTGCCTTCGTACGAACTGCTCCGAAGTGATTTACATGGATATTAGTAAAAGGTACCAAATTATCTTTTATAAATAATTTAACAATATATGTACTACGAGATATCTGTCAACCTGAAGCACAGAGGGGTTGTCCCTAAAGGACGTCCGCAAAAAATGACCTGCTTTGGACCCCTCCCTCCCCCTTGTCCGGAACTGTCGGCATTTGGCCTTACCCTCCCTCCCCCCTTTTGCAGACGTCGGCACTGCAAAGCCCGTAAACAATGAAGACCAGCATCGTGAAAAACGTCATTAATAAACTACTCATTCTATCTTGTTTAAAAGAACCTCACAATGGCACCATACGTGGCAGATCTAAATAGATGCGACTTAAGATAGGTTGAAAACTTGAAATGTTTCTTTAGCTGTCTGCAATGACCCAATGCAGTACAGAGTGTCTGCCATTTGACTGAAGTTGGTGTTTAAAGCACAGGTTGTACTAAAAGCTGTGTATGTACCAAATTTATGCGGACGTCCGCATAGGCCATAACCCTCTCCCCCTTGTCTGCAATTGTCCGCATTTGCATGACCCTCCCTCCCTCTTTGCGGACGTCCTTTATGGACGACTCCAGAGGGTAACTACGAGTAATCCTTCACCACCACTGGGCTCATTAGCTCCTGCAGAAGAGCTTTTGAGCAGGGTTGAGGTGTACGGCTGCTTTGTACTTTTGCTTTATAAAAAATGTGTACATGCCTAGGTTGTGGCAGTTGTAAACCTGTAATTTCTTCTGGTTCTCTGCCCTCAGCAGGTTCAAACGTCCGATAACGCCATTCCTGTCGTTTAATTTTTTAAGTGAGCGCAAAAGTGTTGCTTATCAATACCCTGACCTGTAGTCTAAGCTGCATTCTTTGGAATGAAAGGTCCAAAGATATCCACACCACTGCCAAAGAACATACCAAGCTGCATGCAGAGCACTGCACACTTTAAAGCTCGTTTAATTTTTACAAATTTACACATACCGGTAAGTTTAAAAGAGCGCTATTAAGTGCTAGCGCTATAAAACTTAATATGTTGCAGGCCCCCGAATGACGTCATATGGCTAACGCTAAAGGGCTGCCATCTTGCAAGTAGACCAGGCCCCCGAATGACGTCATATGGCTAACGCTAAAGGGCTGCCATCTTGCAAGTAGACGGAGTCAAAGCTTTCTTGTATTACTCTTATCCGTAAAATTATAGAAACCTGTTCTTAATAATAATGTAATTATGCATGTAAAGAATGATATTTTGTCCACTTTTATTAGCAGTGAGATTTTTGTGTCTTTTGCTGAGCACGGGCTGTGAAGTACACCAATGAATAATCACCCGGTTAATCTGATCATGTCCATTGCCTCACAATTATTAGACTGCTTCACCAATGCAAAACTTACTCTAGACTTGTACAGGGTGAAAACCGTCATTCTATATGCAATAAGACAGTTGTTTTTAAAGGGCAGTGAACTGTTAGCTGCCTTTATGTGTTTTGTAATTGAGAAAGTTTTATGCATCATATTATTATTGCTACTGTTTTTATTGACTAGGTTTAGTGGAGATTGCTTTAATAAAGGCAACTTGAAGTTACTTTGTGTTTATTACTTTCAGTTACTGTGATGATGGCTATGACGATGTTGATGATGATATTGATGATGATGTTAACAAATTGTGCCAAAATAATCAATTTAAGTGGATTTCAAGTAATGTGATAGCTTACTTTGCCCAGCTACTATGAAAGCCTACTTACCACAATTGACCCTATTCAAAGACCTATGGAGTTATACAATCAAAGTACTCTAGGTGAAGACGTGCATTGTCAGGGACTCGTGAAAAAGTAAATGCACACCTTTTTCTATAACGACCACATGGCCTCGACCCCGATCATTTTTCAATGAATTTATCGGTGAGATCCTTCCTTCATCACCGCTGTCTGTTTAAAAGGGTACCACGCCATTTAAGAACAAGAATTCACGCCGTGTAGGAACCGTGCTAGCCCGAGATTAAGATCTCTGAAAAAGCCACGATCGGTCCATGAACCGGCATCCTCACGCACAGAGGCGCCTGACAGCTGACCCGTCTAACAGCTGGCCTAGTGATACGTCACTTCCGCTGCCGTAAGCCCAATACACGGCAGCACTTCATCTAGTTCTTCTATTACCTCGTTGAGGACTCCGAATATCAGAAGATTCGATTTCTACGGCGAAACTGGTAAGAATTTATTATTTTATCTGTTAGACCTTATGCCCTAGTGACATAAACACGAACTAGAAGATGGAAAAGATAAAAGACAAAAAAGTAGAAGATGGAAAAGATAGAAGATAAAACATTTTTAATACGATTACTTCAATGAGACGGTGACTGATGGTTTGAAAATAGTATGTGGGCCTTACGTAAGAAGCAAAAGTCAAATGTCCTTTGCAAAATGGATGTTGTTACGCATTTAAAATTTTATTTCCTTTATGTTGGTAGAATTATTTAGTTATCCATCTTTTAGTTTGTGTTCATTCATTTATTTCTATTATTAAAGCCAAATAACAGCAGAACTATCAGTAAGAAGATCAGCCGGCGAGGGAGAGCACTGGTCACCTGCCATAAAAAGCTCAAGATATCACGAAGGCGAACTTTAGGCTGTATAAGTATGCGCTTGTATGCTTAGGGTAATTTTAATAGTATTTGTCCCATTTTTGGCTTTATCATGGCCGATTAGTTTAAGCGCTCCTTCTCACTCCACACCTGTTAAACGCGGTCACGGTTTACTGACCACACTCAAGTTCAAGACCGTATGTCATATGCAAATCGTTTGAAAACAGTCTTGTGGCACGCTGGCCGATTGGACTGAGCACTCCTTTTCGCTTCGCATATTTTACACACCGTCACGGTTCGCTGAGTACGCATGACCCATCTAAGTATACAAATCGTTGTGAAAACAGACACGTGGTAAGCTGGCCGATTGGTTTAAACGCTCTTTCGTTTCACTTCACACTTGTTAAAAACGGTCACGGTTTGCTGACTACACTCAATCAAGACTCGTCTACGATATGCAAATCGTTTGAAAACAGACATGTGGTGCGCTGGCCGTTTGGTTTGAGCGCTCTTCCTCGTTCCAGGCCTCGAGTTATGCAAGGTAAGACAGTTGACGCGCGTACACACTTGTACGCCGATCTGTGGTTTGGGCGCAAGGGGGCAGCGCAGTGCCTTTGGGTTTGTATTGATTTTGAGTTGATATTGAGAGACGCGTTTTATTCGAATAATTAAAAGGAATGCGCAGATATTGCAAGAATTCACTAAGAGTTGGAAAATTCGAAAGATAAGACGGACAATTGGTGCAACTCGCACCGAGACCATCCCTTGTTCTAAACTGAAGAGGCAAGTTTTCATTTTAAAGCTGTAGGGTCCTTGAGCAAGTCCTTCACTCAGCCCAATCAACTGATTTTAGTCATTAGATAGCGCTGCTCAATGAATGCATAAATAATAAAAAAACTAAACTGAGTCCTTCCCCTTATCCCGACTCCAGTGGATGGTGGTTGATTGGCATACCTGGCTTGTTCTGCAGTGGATCTTCTCCCATCCAAGTGCTAACCATGCTTGACATTGCTTAACTTCACTGTGCTTGCCATGTTGTATCCTCAGAACGAAGAATCTATACTTAATCATGTAAAACTAGTGCTATTATCTCTAGGCTGCTTAATTCACCTAGGATTACAATTTCTTGAGACGTTTGGTGTTTTTTATAGATCCAGCTTCAGCAGCGCGAGCATCACATGCAACATCTTCAGCATGAAATGGATGAGAAGTAGAAATGGTGACAAGAAGAAACGCTGGATGAGGAGCTGACGTCAATAGAGGAAGAACCTGGAAGATGCTAGTGAGTCTAACCAATCCATTATCTGATTTTAAAATAGTCAGAAGAGGAGAAGGAGGAAGAGGAAGAGGAGGAAGAAGTTTAAGAAAAATGAGATGGAAAAAGGAGAAAACAAAAATGATGAGAATGAAGAGATGTAATCTAATAAACAAAGAAAGAAGAGGAAGAGATGAGAATAGGAAGAAAAAGAAGAAGAGTTGAAAATATTGAAGATCAATTTAGAGAGCAAACAAAAGAAAGAGGAAGAAAATGAAGAAAAGCGAAGAAAAGAAGAAATGATGGGAATTAAGGGAAATGGAGAGGGAGTGAGAGACAAGAACAGGAACAATTAACAGAAGAATCGTTTTCAGAGGCGTCGATCCGTCGTAAACATTGGGGGGACCCGAGCCTATAATGGGGTCTGGATGCGAAGCTCTACTGGGTTTCAGAGGCAAAGCCCCTGGTACGAGGGGGGGTCAAGAGCGAAGTAGGCCTAAAGCCCAATTGCTCGGTAGACAAACAATGAGAAATGTCGCTAATATTATTTACAATGGAATGTCAAACTTAGGCATACACAGCAGTCATATGGCAGTAATGCTAAAGCAGCGCAATATAAGCACATAATTATTTATTCAATAATGAACTTGCCGAAAATTTTCTCCCTGATTGTGCTTCTTCTAGCAAACTTAGCCGCTAGTGTAGGTTTCAGATTCATCTGTCATCTACTTCACTTTTTATCACTCTAATCTAATATAAGAACTTCTACAGCGCCACTGTAATAATGCTCAAGGCATCAGTCGATGGTCGATGCCAAACAAAATCATTGTCCAAGCCAAATTCTATGGTGAGTCTGGGTCGAAAAGCCTAAGAGGAGTCCAGAAGACAGACACCTTATGGAGGAAATGAGTTCTGGAATAGGTGAGTCTTGTAGTCGAGATCTGAAGGCCGGAACAGACTTTGCCGAGCGAACATTTGCCGGAAGAGAGTTACAGAGTCTAGGGCCAGTGACAGAAAAGGCATACCTTCCAAGAGCTGTTCTTGTCCATTGAATAGTCAGATTTAGACAGCTAGAAGACCTGGTCGGGTAGAGATAAGTCTTGGGAGTCAGTACAGAGCGACTGCTGACTGCGGTGTATGCCTAAGTTGAGGTTGGCCGAAATGTAGAGTCTTTTATACAATTAGTTCAGTGGATTATATAGTGCCTCACTATATTGTGTTGACAATTAGTTCAGTCTTGAACAATATGCGCTTTTCTACGGGCAACTAATGCAACGGTTTTAGGATTGGTGATATATGATTATATTTTGGAGTTTTATTGATAACTCTATCCAGTGTATTTTGAACTCTTTGAAGCTTCAACAAATTAGCTTTAGAAATGCCGGTAAGAAGCGAGTTGCAGTAGTCGCGACGGCTGGAGACAAGGGCATTAGCCAAACAAACCAGGGCAGAGAAGGGAATGTGGCGCCTAATCCTACGGATGTCACGAATGTGGTAGTGGGCAGACCTACATATAGAATTCATATGTTCTTTGAATGACAGGTTGGAGTCAAATACAACACCCAAATTGCATGATGCTGAGTTGCGTTGTACGACACAGATGCCTAGATGACCAGAAGTCAGAGAATTAAATTTAGTCAGTTGCTGTGAGGTTCCAAAAAAGAGAAACTCAGTTTGGGATGGGTTTAAGTGCAATCCATTTTCTGCCATCCATGACTGAATTTGGTTTAAGACTCTAGTGTCTGAACAGAGAGTTGAGTCACTTGCCTTAAATGCATGCAGATTGTGTAAATGAAAACAAATTCATATTTTACATTTAGTATTGTTGTAATACAGCATTTGTACAGCGCCTCGCATAACCTTTCAAAAGCGCTCTAAATTTATTAATTACTCATTTATAACCGGATGTCAACACAATGAGGTACTATATAATCCACTTACGTGATTCTTATCTTGTACCTATACAGATGGATGGATAGTTGAGTCAACTAGGAAAATTTTCTATACCTGGAGTTGAACCCTGGGAGAGTTAAGTAACTGGCTTTCAATTTCATCTCATAGCATCTACACCAAACAGTGATGAAAAGCTGATGAGCCTACCTCCACAAGTGCAGTTTCACCATCAATACTGTCATCTAGTCGTTTCCGTTTTATACCAAATTTATCTATTTTTGTATCACCAAATTCAAAGGCAATGTGCCTAAAATTTTACTTGTTCAAAATTAACGAAATCTTGTATCCATATAGTTAACAGAGGAAGCTTTCTTCGGCTAGCGATGCAGAGACTGTGTGGGGATTATAAATATAAAGGGCAACTATACGAATACGGGTATATATGTATTCACCCCATATTTACAAAACCACATGTACGTAAGGTACATGTATATGGTTTTGTAACTGAAGAGACTAATTTAGCGGGTCGGCTTATACCCCTTTGTACTGCAAAGATGACATCCAGATGGTCATTGCCTTGATGTGAGGGCGTGTTTTCTGACCTGCATTCCATTAATTTTTCAGGGTTCTGTCGAATCTTGCTTAGATCTGTGCCCTCTGCGGCTTAAAGTATGTATAGGCCTACACGTGTGACTGCCTGTGACTCAGTTCGCTTGGTCGACATGCATATAATTATAAGTACATATGTACTGTTGTAGTACATATTCATGTACCTGTCTTTCTATCTGTCCGTTTGTCTACCTAAGCAAAAGTAGGCATAGACAGCAATACCTAGAGAGGTACAGTTGGAAATTACGGATGGCATTGTTTACTGACGTCTTAAAGTGAAGAATGACAACTAAAATTGTCAGTCCAGAGCTGCTTTGTAGGCCTACCGATTTTACAGCTAAAATATTGCCGGGGCCCAACCAATGGCCGGGCCCCCAGGCTCAAAATATTGCCGGGGCCCGGGCCCCAGAAGAATCGTTTCCCTGTTAGGAGTAAAGTTAGATAAATAGCATTACGTGTAAACGAGGTCAGGCGTGACGTAGCTTTGTATCCCGTGGATTCCCAGACCAAGCAGAGCCACATGCAAACCACCCGAGCGAAACCTGCGGACCGTGACCGACGTCGGAACCTGGCATCGGTTTGATAAATGGGCGGTGATGCCAGTATAGGACTTTGGCGTTAAGGATTCGCGGCACTCACTCTGCTGTTTATACTAGTCTCAATGATTGAGTAATTGATGAGTTCCTGAGTCAGTCGGTCACTGAGTTAGTGAGTGAGTCAGTGAAATCTGCCTGTCTTGTCTGCCTGTCTGTTTGTCTGTCTATCTAATTACGTTCGATTCGTTCCTGCAGAGTCATGCTCGTGGAGCTCCAGTTCGCTTGATGATGTCATTAACTCATTTCCGGTCACCTACACTTCTTCCTGTCTGAAGGCAAGACGAGGCAACTGACGTTGTCACTGCTGCGGTGAAGTCGGGTGATGATCTTCAGCTGGAGTTTCCATTTGTTGTGGCCACTGTTCCTCATCCTTTTCTCACAGGACAGTCGCCAGAACTCGGCTGCGGTAAGCATCACTTGCCGTTAGATCTTCAGAACTCTTCTTCTTCATCATCTTCTATTTCTACTTCTTGTCGTTTTTCTGGTTGTTCTTAATTTTTCTTTAATCCTTGTTCATGTTTTTAATCTGCTTCTTCTTCATAGGCATCAATACTGTTAGCTGTCTTCTGAATTCTGACACCTCAATAAATTACCACAAAATGGCGAGCGATGAAAAAATTATTAACATTTATAAGAAGCTGGATTGATAAATGGTCTTCTGCTATCTAGTGAATATATTAATGCTGCCAGTTAAATTGCATTCGCCAGATGGCAACTGATTTTTTTAACAATCCAGTTTTTAGTGCAATTATGAATTCTTTCATCGCTCGCCATTTTGTACGGAGAAATCAGTTTTTCAGAAAATCGATTTCCACGGCCACACTAGTAACAATTTATTATTTTATCTGTTTGACCCCAGAAAGTGGGCGATTTGTTTTCGCGTAATGTTTGAGCCTTAAGTACTGAATAACCGATTGATGTCAAATCTCCTTCATTCAGTGGATCCTTTAACGCATGAAATGTCAGTAGATTTTTTAGAAATTGAGCATTTCGTTTGTAAAATTATGGAGGACTCTGAATATCAGAAAATTAGATTTCCACGGCGAAACTGATGATAACAATTGATTTTTTATCTGTTAGGACCTATCACTTTGTCTCTTTCTTCCTTTCTCTGCCTTATTATGAGCTGTTGTTGTTGTCCATGGGTTTAACGACATCTTATGGCAACTAAGGCCGTTGACGTCTTCGACATGAAAATGTTGTTGATGTTGTCCATAAGTTCATTTCTTTCTTCTTATCGTTTCCTTTAAGATTTTTGTTTCCGTAGGTAATGTATGTATTTTTTAAAACTGGTTGCAGCACGACATGGATGAGAGACCAGATGCAGGCGAAGGGGTTTTGTTGACTGGTTGATGGCACCTTTGTCGACTTCTTGTTGGTTTTCTTCTTGTTGGAAGACTGTCCACTGTCCATTACGGCTCTTGTGTGTCCATTAAGGGTCTTCTCAGTTGTTATAAAGCCTTTTTTCAATATCTGATTTATATATTTTCTGTAATTTTTTTCTTTTCACTGGCCATTTCGGCTCTTTTGTAGCCATCAGGCTCTTTTGTGGCCATTTAAGGCTCTTTTGTGGCCATCAGGCTCTTTTGTGGCCATCGGGTTCTTTTCTTTAACGAAATCAACAAAGACTATATACAAATTAGGTAGGTGTAACAATTACAGCTTTTGTGGCCATTTAAGGCTCTTTTGTGGCCATCAGGCTCTTTTGTGGCCATCGGGTTCTTTTTTTGCCATCAGGCTCTTTTGTGGCCATCAGGCTCTTTTTTGGCCATCAGGCTCTTTTCTTTAACGAAATCAACAAAGACTATATACAAATTAGGTAGGTGTAACAATTACAGGGAGCCAATGTTTACAGACAATACCATTTACTACTAAGATGGTGGTGTCCTAACAAATTGGTATAGCCATGTGTATTTTATCAAGTAAAAAGACTTAATGTTAGAAAAGGTAAAATTGATAAACATACAGAAATGTGAGTTTGGCACACAGGCCCATGTCGTATAAAAGACATAACATTATCTTTAATAATTATACACTAATAAAGTGATGTTTTAGACCCGATAACAGGTTTGTACTTGTACTATAAATTTAATGTATAGTCCATCAGTAAGCACCAGTATTTATAAATGAATTCTAAACAACTGTTTAAGAGAGATTTAAAAATTATTATTATTATTGAAAAGTAAGTTCTAGGCCCATATAACAGATTATTTCACCATTAAAAACAGAACAATATTTTTACATATATACATATAGAAAATTTTCAGATAAATGTTTAAACAGGCTAAAACATATTAATTACAGAATTAGTTTTATTTACATCACAAATGTTTTGTCAGGGAGAATATCACACATACAATCGAAAAATATTTACAGATTATATTTACATTGGTATAATCCATTTTATTTAAATGACTCTATCTTTGTTGATGCTCATCAAGATTTTATAAACCTCTAGGTAAAGATAACGGTTACACAGGATGTTTTTTTACAGTAAAGTCTAGTCTCTTTTCCTGTAATTTTTGTTTTAATTTATATGAAATATTCTGTTTTTTACAGTTTAATAATACATGTTCAATTGTTTCAGGTACCTGACATTGTATACATAAGTCTGTTAGGCTCTTTTTAATTTTCTTAAGCCATGTGTTAGTTAGGATATGTCCTAAATGCAGCCTAGTAATTTGAACTTCCTGTTTTCTAGGACAGTCCATATACTTAATGTCAGTGGAAACCGGAGGCTGGATGGTTTTATAAAAACTCCCTCTAGTGTCTTTATCATATTCATTTTGCCACTTAATTGAAATATGATTTTTAATTATAGCAAAAACTTCACTCAATTCTGTATATTGAGTTGAACTGATTTGTGAAAGTTCTAGGCCTTCCTTTGCCAGAGAGTCTGCCACCTCATTACCAGACAGCCCAATGTGGCTAGGAATCCATGATATTACTATTTTACTGTGCTTCAATAAATTAATTTTTTCATACAACTGCATTACAAGATTTGGTCTAGACTCAGATTTATTTTCTTTTATAGAGGTGGCTGCACTTAATGAGTCAGTAAAGATAACAAATTTTTGCAATATGAGGTTTTCATTGGTCAAAATCCAGTTAAGCGTTTCAATAATTGCAGACAGTTCAGCAGAGTACACTGACGAGCTATTGACTAGTCTAAAAATTTTATGAATTTTGAAGGATAGGATATAATAAGCTGCAGCCACCTTATCTTCAAGCTTTGACCCATCAGTATAGATAGGAATATAATCATTATATTTATTAATAATTTCTAAGGATAAGTATTTCATATAATCTTGTAGATCAGTTTGTTTATTTATTTATTTCTTTAACGAAATGTCTACTTTTATAATTTTATTATGAGCTGTATGCTTAAGCAAGCATTACTTTAATTATGTCTTTGTGCTGTTTGTCATTGAAAGGGGCTATATGAATGTGTAATAATTTGCATTATGTTGATGTCTGTCTAGATTGGTTTGCATCTGGAGAAGTTGGGCGATTATCCTCAGCTGGAGTTTCCATTTGTTGTGGCGGCCACTGTTCCTCATCCTCTTCTCAAAGGATAGTCGCCAGAACTCAGCTAAGGGTAAGCACCATGTAGATCTTCATTCCTTTCCAAGTTCGTTTCTCTGAACTGCTGCTTCCTTCAGCTGCTTGCTTCAAATGCAACTGCTCGTTTCAAGTGCTTGCTTCAATTGCAAGTGCAGCTGCTTGACTAAAACTGCTTGCTTCAACTGTTGCTTGAACTGCAACTGATTGAGCTTCAGCTGCAGCTTGCTTGCTTGCTATCCTTCAACTGCTTGCATCATCTGCTACTGATTGCTTGCTACTGACTGCTTGCTTCATCTGCTACTGATTGCTTGCTTGCTTTTCCATCTGCTACTGATTTCATTGCTAGCCTGCTTGCTTGCTTTCATTGTTACTGAATTTCATTGCTATCCTGCTTGCTTGCATTTATTGCTTCTGATTTCATTGCTAGCCTGCTTGCTTGCTTTCATTGCTTCTGATTTCATTGCTATCCTGCATGCTTGCTTGCTTTCATTGCTAGCTTGTGTGCTTGCTTGCTTGCATTGTTAGCCTGTGTGCTTGCTTACTTTCATTAATAGCCTGCGGGCTTGCTTGCTTGCATTGCTACTGATTTCATTCTTAGCCTGCATGCTAGCTTGCATTTATTGCTACTGATTTCATTGCTATCCTGCTTGCTTGCTTGCATTTATTGCTACTGATTTCATTGCTAGCCTGCATGCTTGCTTGCTTTCATTGATATTGATTTCATTGCTAGCCTGCGTGCTTTCATTGCTACTGATTTCATTGCTATCCTGCCTGCTTGCTTGCTTGCATTGCTAATGATTTCATTGCTATCCTGCATGCTTGCTTGCTTTCACTGGTACTAAATTTCATTGCTAGCACTGCTACTGATTTTTCATTGCTAGCCTGCGTGCTTGTTTGCTTGCATTGCTACTCATTTCACTTCATTGCTAGCCTGCATGCGTGCTTGCTTTGCTATTGATTTAATTGCTAGCCTGCGTGCTGCTTGCTTGCATTTGCTACTGATTTAATTGCTAGCCTGCGTGCTTGCTTGCTTGCTTGCATTGCTACTGATTTCATTGCTAGCCTGCATGCTTGCTTGCATTGCTACTGATTGCATTGCTAGGCGGCATGCTTGCTTGCATTGCTACAGATTTCATTGCTAGCCTGCGTGCTTGCTTGCATTGCTATAGATTTCATTGCTAGCCTGCGTGCTGCTTGCTGGCATTGCTACTGATTTCATTGCTAGCCTGCATGCTTGCTTGCATTGCTACAGATTGCATTGCTAGCCTGCATGCTTGCCTGCATTGCTACAGATTTCATTGCTAGCCTTCGTGCTTGCTTGCTTGCATTGCTATAGATTTAATTGCTAGCCTGCGTGCGTGCTTGCTTGCTTTGCTAGTGATTTCACTGCTAGCCAGTCTGCTTCCTTGCTTATAATTTGCTACTGATTTCATTACTAACCTGTGCGTGCTTGCTTGCATTGCTACAGATTTCCCCTAACCCTTACCCATTACTACTGATTTCATTGCTATTGATTTCGTTGCTAGCCTAAATTAGAATTACTTCAATGAGACGGTGGCTGATCGATTTGACCTCTCTATCTCTCTCTCTCTCTCTCTCTCTCTCTCTCTCTCTCTCTGTCTCTCTCTGTCTCTGTCTCTCTCTTTGAAAGAAATCAATTTTCCTGAAATTTCTATAAATGAATAAATTCGCACAAAATGGCGAGCGATGAAAGAATTATTAATATGTGTATGCGAAGCTGGATTGATAAATGTTCTGCTGCAATCTAGCGAATACATTAATGCTTCTAGTTAAATTGCATTCGCCAAATGGCAGCTGATTTTAGCAGTCCAACTTCTAATGTTTTATAGATTTTTTCATTCCTCGCCATTTTGTACGAAGGAATGACATTTTAAGGAAATTCCATTTGCGCAGCCACACTAGAAACAGTTTATTGTTTTCTGGGCCCTGTTACAAAAGAAATTACTTCAAAAATTACTTCAAAATGACGATGGGCAATTGGTTTTCGTGTATTTTTGTGCCTTCATTCAGTGGTACGCATGTTAAATTGTATTCGATAAATGTCAGTAGATTTTTTAGAAATTGAGCATCTCGTTTGTAAAGTTATGGAGGACTCTGAATATCAGAAAATTAGATTTCCACAGTGTAACTGATAACAATTGATTTTTTATCTGTTAGGCCCCATCTCTTTGTCTCTATTTCTTCCTTTTTCTGCCTTATTATGAGCTGTATGCTGAGGTTAGCATTACTCATAATTATGTCTTTGTACTGTTTGTCAGTGAAAGAGGATATATGAATGTGTAAAAATTTGCATTATGTTGATGTCTATCTAGATTGGTTTGCATCTGGAGAAGTCGGGTGATGATCTTCAGCTGGGGTTTCCATTTGTTGTGGCCACTCTTCCTCATCCTCTTCTCACAGGACAGTCGCCCGAACTCAGCTACGGCAAGCATAGATAGTTATTCCTCTCCAACTCTTCATCATCATCATCTTTTTGTTGTTCTTCTAATTCTCGTTCTTCTTAATTCTTTTTCTGTCCTTGTTCTTCTTCTGCTTCTTCTTCATCGACATCAATGCAACTCTCTCTCTCTCTCTGTCTCGTCAGAAAATTCGCACAAAATGGCGAGCGATGAAAGAATCATGATTCGTGGTATCTGGCGAATACATTAATGATTGTAGTTAAATTGCATTCGCCAGATAGCAGATGGTATTTAGGAATCCAGCTTCTATTTTTTTATGAATTCTTTCATCGCTCGCCATTTTTGCGGGGGATATAGATTTTCAGAAAATTCCATTTGCGCCGCCACACTAGAAACAATTTTCTGGTCCCTGTGACAAAAAAATATAGAAAAATTACTTCAAAATGACGGTGGGCGATTGGTTTTTGCCTTACTTCATTCAGTGGATCCTTTTACGCATGTTAAATTGTATTCGCTGAATGTCTGAAGATTTTTAGAAATTCATCGTGTTTGTAAAATTATGGAGGACTCTGAATATCAGGAATTTCGATTTCCATGGTGAAATGATTTCATTACTAGGCTGCATGTTGCTTGCATTGCTACTGATTTCATTCCTAGCCTGCGTGCTTGCTTGCATTGCTATTGATTTCATTGCTAGCCCGCATGCATGCTTGCATTGCTACTGATTTCATTGCTAGCCTGCGTGCTTGCTTGCTTGCATTGCTAGCCTGTGCATGCTTTCTTGCATTGCTACTGATTTCATTGTTGGCCTGCGTGCTTGCTTGCATTGCAACTGATTTCATTGCTAGCCTGGGTGCTTGCATTTCTTCTGATTTCATTGCTAGACTGCGTGCATGCTTACATTGCTACTGATTTCACTGCTAGCCAGCTTGCTTCCTTGCTTTTGATCTGCTACTGATTTCATTGCTAGCCTGGGCATGCTTGCTTGCATTGCTACTGATTTCATTGCTAGCCTGTGCATGCTTGCTTGCAATGCTACTGATTTTATTGCTAGGTTGTGCATGCTAGCTTGCATTGCTACTGATTTCACTGCTAGCCAGCGTACTTCCTTGCTTTTGATTTGCTACTGATTTCATTGCTAGCCTGTGCGTGCTTGCTTGCATTGCTACTGTAGAAATCTTGAAATTACTATTACGATTTCATTGCTATTGATTTCGTTGCTAGCCTGAATTAGAATTACTGTACTTCAATGAGACGGTGGCTGATCGTTTTGAACGTAGTATTTGAGCCAATCTGCGTGCTTACTTGCATTTGAGGAAGTAAAAAAAGGTTTTCGCGTAGTGTTTGAACGTAGTATTTGAGCCAGTCTCCTATGTGTGTGTGTCTCTCTCGCTCTGAAATCAACTTTCCTGAAATTTCGATACATAAATAAATTCGCACAAAATGGCGTGCGATGAAAGAATTATTAATATGTGTGCGCGAAGCTGGATTGATAAATGTTCTTCTGCCATCTAGCGAATACATTAATCATCATCATCATCATGATCCATGGGCCGAGAGCCCGTAGGTGTCCACTGCATGCATTGTCACCTGTCTCCACAGTTCCCGATCTTGTGCTGTTTTTATCAAGGCGTGCAAGTCTTGCTTACACCAATCCCTTATATCATCTGTCCACTCCATGTTAGGTCTTCCTCGTCTCCCATTTCCGTCCATAATTCCCATCATCACGCTTTTTATTTTTCTACTGTCATCCATCCTGCATATATGTCCAAACAAGCGTAATTTCCTTCTCATTATTACTTGTATTAGATCTTCTTTTATGCTCAGTCTTCTTCGGACCTCCGTATTTGTTACCTTCATTGTCCAATTCAGATGTGCGATAAAAGAATTATTAATATGTGTGCGCGAAGCTGGATTGATAAATGTTCTTCTGCCATCTAGCGAATACATTAATGCTTCTAGTTAAATTGCATTCGCCAGATGGCAGCTGATTTTAGCAGTCCCGCTTCTAATGTTTTATAAATATTTTCATCGCTCACCATTTTGTACGAAGGAATAAAATTTTCAGGAAATTCCATTTGCACGGCCACATTAGAAACAGTTTATTCGTTTTCGCGTAGTTTTTAAGCCGATGTGAAATATCCTTCATTCAGTGGATCCTTTTGCGCATGTTAAATTGTATTCGCTAAATGTCAGTAAATTTTTTAGAAATTGAGGATCTCGTTTGTAAAATTATTGATGACTCTGAATATCAGGAAATATAATTTCCATTTGTCTGCCTTATTATGAGCTCTACATATGGTGAGGCAAACATTGCTCATAACTATGTCTTTGTGCTGTTTGTCATTGAAAGGGGCTATATGAATGTGTAGTAACTTGCTTTATGTTGATGTCTATCTAGATTGGTTTGCGTCCGGAGAAGTCAGATGATGATCTTCAGTTGGAGTTTCCACTGTTCCTAGTAGCCACTGTTCCTCATCCTCTTCTCAAAGGACAGTCGCCAGATCGCAGCTACGGTAAGCGTAGATTTTTTTCCTCCCCAACTCTTCTTCTTCCGGATCTTCTTCATAGGCATCAATGCAGCTCTCTCTCTCTCCTCAGAAAATTCTCACAAAATGGCGAGTGGTGAAAGAATCATGATAAATGATCTTAATGATTCTAGTTAAATTGCATTCGCCAGATGACATATGGTTTTTAGCAATCCAGCTTCTAGTTTTTTGTGAATTCTTTCATCGCTCGCCATTTTGTACGGAGGAATCAGATTTTCAGGAAATTCCATATGCGCCACCACACTCGAAACAATTTTCTGGCCCCTGTGACATCATTCAGTGGATCCTTTTACGCATGTTGAATTGTATTCGCTAAATGTCAGAGTAGATATTTTTAGAAATTCATCGTGTTATTTCCACGGCGAAATGTGTAATTGTTTGCGTTATGTTGATGTCTACCTAGATTGGTGCTCTTGTAAGGAATCATTTAGTTTAGATCTTCATTCCTTCCCAAGCTTGCTTGTCTGTGCCTAAGTGCTTGCTCTCACCATCAGTCCAAGGGCCAGAGAGACAGAGCGAGCCGAGCCTAGTAGTCATTGGTTTGAAAGTGTCTATCTATCTCTGTGTCTCTCTTTCTTGTGTATGTATGCTGTGTGCTGTTTTTCACATATGTGGTGGGGCGGAGCGAGAGAGAGAGAGAGAGAGCGAGAGAGAGAGAGAGAATAAACTAAGTCCTTCATGGTCATCGACACCGTCGAGAGAGAGAGAGAGAGAGAGAGAGAGAGAGAGAGAGAGAGAGAGAGAGAGAGAGAGAGAGAGAGAGAGAGAGAGAGAGAGAGAAGGGAGAAAGAGAGCCGAAATAACAAGCGTGCTTGCTTGCTACTGATTTCATTTCTAGCCTGCATGTTACTTGCACTGCTACCGATTTAATTGCTAGCCTGCATGTTGCTTGCATTTCATTGCTAGCCTGCATTCTTGCTTGCACTGCTATTGATTTCATTGCTAGCCTGCGTGTGTGCTCTCTCTGCTTGCCTGTGCCTAAGTGCTTGCTCTCACCATCAGTCCAAGGGCCAGAGAGAGAGAGCGAGCCGAGCCTAGTAGTCATTGGTTTGAAAGTGTCTATCTCTGTGTCTCTTCTTTCTTGTGTATGTATGCTGTGTGCTGTTTTTCGCATATGTGGGAGAGAGAGCGTGCTTGCTAGAATTGCTACTGATTTCATTGCTAGCCTTCAATGCGTCTGTCTCTCTTTCTTCCTTTCTTTTTTCCCTTTAAGAGCTGTTTGTCATATGTGTAATCGTTTGCGTTATGTTGATTGTCTACCTAGATTGGTTTGGATATGGAGACGAGTGACGATCTTCAGCTGGAGTGAGAGAGACCCGTGTCCACCTAGCAGGATAAAGCAGCATAAACTAAGTAAGTTCCAATGCCGGAGAGGCTCTCTCTCTCTCTGTCTAAGTCTTCTCTCTCTCTCTGTCTAAGTCTTTAAAGCCATCGACTGCGACGCAGTCGATGACCTTGAAAGACTTAGTTTATTTCGGCTCGGCTCTCTCCCTCTCTTTCTCCCTCTCTTTCTCCCTCTCTTTCTCCCTCTCTTTCTCCCTCTCTTTCTCCCTCTCTTTCTCCCTCTCTTTCTCCCCTCTCTTTCTCCCTCTCTTTCTCCCTCTCTTTCTCCCTCTCTTTCTCCCTCTCTTTCTCCCTCTCTTTCTCCCTCTCTTTCTCCCTCTCTTTCTCCCTCTCTTTCTCCCTCTCTTTCTCCCTCTCTTTCTCCCTCTCTTTCTCCCTCTCTTTCTCCCTCTCTTTCTCCCTCTCTTTCTCCCTGGAACTTAGAAGTTCCAGGGAGAAAGAGAGAGGGAGAAAGAGAAAGAGAGAGGGAGAAAGAGAAAGAGAGAGGGAGAAAGAGAAAGAGAGAGGGAGAAAGAGAGAGGGAGAAAGAGAAAGAGAGAGGGAGAAAGAGAGCCGAGCCGAAATAAACTAAGTCTTTCAAGGTCATCGACTGCGTCGCAGTCGATGGCTTTAAAGACTTAGACAGAGAGAGAGAGATGAAGACTTAGACAGAGAGAGAGAGAGAGAGCAGAGAGAGGCATTGGAACTTACTTAGTTTATGCTGCTTTATCCTGTTAGGCCCTTGATCCGTTCAGCTGACGAATGGCCAGCCATTGCAGGGGGTCGTCGTACAAGCAGTCAGCACGCCCGAACCAGAAACCCATCAAAGAAGAAATTTATTAGAAGAAATATTCAAAACTAGACAAATCCAGCGGTTTCGTCGAATACAGCAGCTCTTCCTAAAAAATGAAGAATACAAACAAACAGTTACGTAACATGTAGTAGGTACATTTTAAGCACTGATTAATTTTAGCACATAGAACATCTTCTCTGATCAGCAAGCAACAAGGAAAATATTTGAAGAAACTAGAATTAACCGAGACCGGAAAATAAAATAAAAAAATGAGCGAGTGAATGAATAAATTATTGAAAACCATTTTGCAATGACTATTTTCGGCTTATTAGTCAAAATATACAGACGATAGGTAATAATCAATTTATATAGCACCCCTTTGCCTAAGATGCATCCACACAAGTGCATATAAACATTAAATACACATGAACAAGCGCTCTGATTTAACACTACTCTATTAATCACCCCTTTGCCTTAGACTTAAATTATGTGCACCTATATTTCAAACTTAGATGCTTCAGTTAATCACACGTGAAAAAAACACAAAGCACTCTTAGATCCTAAGCACACAGAAACATACTAGCCCAGATATACTATCAATTTATATAGCACCCCTTTGCCTTTATACGCTTCAGTTAAGCACACAAAAACACAAGCGAATATATACCTCCAACTACACTCATTTTATATACCACTCCTTTGCCTAAGATGCTTCAATTAAGCACACATAAGCGCACATAAACTCTAAATACACATAAGCAATCAATCGATTTATATAGCACCCCTTTGCCTTAGACTTAAATGATGCACACTTATATTCCAAATGATGCTTCAGTTAAACATATACAGGCAAATATATACTATGTAAATACTCACTGGGCTTATCAATTTATAGAGCACCCCATTGCCTTAGAATCTTCAACTAAGCACACAGAAACACACAAGCGCATATATACTTGAAATACACATACCCTATAAACAAGTTTGAAATTAACACTAGGATTACAGTTTAATCAATTTATGTAGCACCCCTTTGCCTCGACTCCAGTTAAGCATGCACAAATACACATACCCTTTACACAAGCTTGAAATTAACACTAGGCCTCCATACACACTCAATTTTGTATAGCATCCCTTTGCCTTAGACGCTTCAATTAAGCACAAGTGCATATATAATCATTTATATAGGGGAAATATTGTAAAATTACAAGTTCACTTACTACTGCTGTCTTTCTGGTGGGTCATGGGCCTCAGTCCAATGCGAGGAGGAGCTACTGCGACTCTTGCGTGGTGTCCATCTTCTCTCATCTGTTCGAAGGAATCAAGAAAATACTTTTAGAAACTAGAATTAACCGAGAATGCAAAATAAAAAAAGCTGTGAAGCAAGTAAAATGGAAAGACATCGAAAATTGACTGAGTGAATAAGTGAATGAAAAACCATTCTGCAACGACTATTTTTGGATGCAGTTCAACCAGCCATTATTCTTCAGTTACTGTGTAGAACTGTAGAAACTGTTTGATGCAATTGATCAAGTTTTTATTTAGCTGAATTGTTGACCGAATCAACTAGGCACGGCTACGCTGCTACTTTTATAATAGACGCTAGGTCTAGGTTTAGTAGATCTAGATGTGGCGCTTTCTTGATGTCCCGCTTCTGAGTAGATAACCTGATGATGCGCTAATTAATTAACCGCTCAATAATTAAGCACACACAAGCGCACACTACATTAATGTTACGATATTTCAGGCTGACGAATTACTATGAAAAAGCATTCTGCAACGACTATTTTTGAATGCAGTTCAACCAGCCAGCAGCACTTTCAGTTACTGACTCCCAGACATTCAACTAGGTCATCATCATGTGTGTACTTTATTCAAGACATAGACAATTTGCAAGTAAAAATGGAAAGACATTGAAATGTGCTATATCTACGTAATTATATCAATTACAACTATTGCCTTAGACTTAAATTATGCACACCTATACTCCAGACTTAGATGCTTCAGCTAATCACACACAAACACATATATACTCTGAAAATACACAAACAAGTTTTAGCAACCTTAAACATGCCTGAAATTATTAACACTGGGCTTATCAATTTATATAGCATCCCTTTGCCTTAGACTCTTCAACTAAGCACACAGAAATACACAAGCAGCGCATATGTACTCGAAATACACATACCCTTTACACAAGCTTGAAATTAACACTAGGCCTCTATATAATCGTTTTATATAGCACCACTTTGCCTTTATACACACAAGCACATATAAACTCTATGTATACATGAACAAGCGTTTTAATCAAGCTTTAGATTAGGACTGGGCCTCTATTAATCACCCCTTTGCCTTAGACTTAAATTATGCACACCTATACTCCAAACTTAACAAGCTTAAACATGCTTGAAATTAACACTGGGCTTATTGGATCAGCAATTTATATAGCACCCATTTGCCTTAGACTCTTCAACTAATCACACAGAAACACACAAGCACATATATACTCGAAATACACATACCCTTTACACAAGCTTGAAATTAACACTAGCCTCTATATAATCAATTTATATAGCACCCCTTTGCCTTTATATCATAGCATATAAACTCTAAATACACATGAACAACCCAAGCTTTTGCCTTTATTAACGCTTCAGTTATTATGCAATATTCCACTTAGATGCTTCAGTTAAGCACACACAAACATACAAGTGCATATATACTTTACCTACACACATCCTTCAAGCAAGCTTGAAATTAACACTAGGCCTCTATACATAATCAATTTATATCGCACCACTTTGCCTTTATACGCTTCGGTTAAGCACACAAAAACAAGCGCATATATACTCCAACTACACTCAGTTTATATAGCACCCCTTTGCCTAAGATGCTTCAATTACGCACACATAAGCGCATATAAACTCTAAATACACATGAACAACATTATGCACACATAAGTGCATATAAACTCTAAATACACATGAACAACCTTAAACAAGCTTTACTCAAGCTTTAAATTAACACTAAGCCTCTATTAATCGATTTACAAAGCACCCCTTTTTCCTTAGACTTAAATTATGCACACCAATATTCCAAACTTAGATGCTTCAGTTAAGCACACACAAGCACATATATACTCCGTGAATACACAAACAAGCTTAAACATGCTTGAAATTAACACTGGGCTTTCAATTTACATAGCAACCCATTGCCTTAGACTCTTCAACTAAGCACACAGAAACACAAGCGCATACACGTATATACTCGAAATACACATACCCTGTACAATTTTGAAGTTAACATTAGGATTACAGTTTAATCAATTTATATAGCACCCTTTGCCTTTATACGCTTCAGTTAAGCACACACAAACATACAAGTGCATATATACTTTACCTACACACATCCTTCAAGCAAGCCTGAAATTAACACTAGGCCCCTATCAATTTATATAGCACCACTTTGCCTTTATAAGCTTCAGTTAAGCACACAAAAACACAAGCGCATATATACTCCAACTACACTCAGTTTATATAGCACCCCTTTGCCTAAGATGCTTCAATTACGCACACATAAGCGCATATATACTCTAAATACACACGAAGAACCTTAAACAAGCTTTACTCAAGCTTTAAATTAACACTAAACCTCTATTAATCGATTTATATAGCACCCCTTTGCCTTAGACTTAAATTATGCACACCAATATTCCAAACTTAGATGCTTCAGTTAAGCACACACAAGTACATATATACTCTGTAAACACACATAGACAAGCTTTAGCAAGCTTAAACACACTGGGCTTATCAATTTATATAGCACCCCATTTTCTTAGAATCTTCAAGTAAGCAAGTAAGCACAAAGAAACACACAAACACATATATACTCGAAATACACATACCCTATAAACAATTTTAAATTAACACTAGGATTACAGTTTAATCAAATTATGTAGCACCCCTTTGCTTTAGACTCCAGTTAAGCACGCACAAACACACAAGCCCATGTATACTCTAAATACACACACCCTTTACACAAGCTTGAAATTAACACTAGACCTCTATATACACTCAATTTTGTATAACACCCCTTTGCCTTAGACGTTTCAATTAAGCACAAGCTCATATATTATCATTTATATAGGGGGAAATATTGTAAAATTATGAGTTCACTTACTACTGCTGTCTTTCTGGTGGGTCATGGGCCTCAGTCCAATGCGAGGAGGAGCTACTGCGACTCTTGTATGGTATCCATCTTCTCTCATCTGTTCGAAGGAATCAAGAAAATACTTTTAGAAAGTAGAATTAACCGAGAATGGAAAATAAGAAGCTGTGAAGCAAGTAAAAATGGAAAGACATTGAAAATTGACTGAGTGAATAAGTGAATGAAAAACCATTCTGCAACGACTATTTTTGGATGCAGTTAAACCAGCCATTATTCTTCAGTTACTGTGTAGAACTGTAGAAACTGTTTGATGCAATTGATCAAGTTTTTATTCAACTGAATTATTGACCGAATCAACTAGGCACGGCTACGCAGGTACTTTTATAATAGACGCTAGGTCTAGGTTTAGTAGATCTAGATGTGGGCTTTCTTGGTGTCCCGCTTCTGAGTAGATAACCTGATGATGCGCTAAATAATTAACCGCTCAATGTCAATGTTATTTACGTGACATTCAAGCGCTTGAAACCATGTGTAAAAGTAAGGCATAGACTCTTCAATAAAGCACACACAAGCGCATATATACTCAATTTATGTGTCAACCCTTTGCCTTAGACTCTCCAATTAATATTTTCAATAGTTTCACGATACATCTCAGGCGGATAAACAATTTCACGGGATCTACACAACGTATATGTGCATGGCATACACTCTTCAGCTAAGCACACACACAAGTGCATATACACTCTAAATATTTGATAATGAAATTAATTAATGCGTGAATAAACAATTTGCTTTCTTGGCCTTGCAAAAACAGATTGGAAAATAAAATTAAAAAGCTGTGAATCAAGTAAAAATGTATAGACATTGAAACTGAGTGAATGAATAAGTAAATGAAAAACCATTTTGCAACGACTATTTTCGGATGCGTTTATAACAGACGATAGGTCTAGGGGTGGCTCTTGCAAGAGGCCCCCATTTTGGGTAGATACCGAAGAGGCGCCAAATAACACATCTGCCTCCAGCATATCCGTCAAGCATTCAACTGTCTTGATACAGAAACCTTCCCACTGTTAATAGTATATCTCGTCAATGTCAACGGTATCTACATAACATCTACGCGTATTAATTACGACAAGAATTCAAGCCCTTAAAACCTGTTGTGTGTACAACTAAGGCATGGACTCTTCAATTTCAATTAAGCACACTCAAGCGCGTATATTCTAAATACATATATTCTTTTGACGGGCTTCAAATTAACACTAGGCCTTTATACATAATTAATTTATATAGCACCCCTTTGATATGTGTATACATATATATCGACACTTACGATGACGAAGGCCTTGGAATGTTAAGCGCTTTTTCACTTCTCAGGCTTTCTGTCGCTTCAGTCACGGCCTCGCTTCTCCAGTCGACCAAAACTCCTCCTTCGAATCGCCCGAGTTCTTCAGCTCGGTGCAGACCGTCCGAGCGAAGACTATCAATTCGCCCAGTAAGTAGTAAGCCGCAGACGTCTCCTTTCTCCTTCGTTCAAGCTTCGGACTGACATTACCCACATCAAGTTCAAGACCCATCTGTTGTATGGAAATCGCCTGAAAACAGACAGATGTCTCTTGTGGCTTGTTGGCCTATTCGAGGGTCACGGTTCACTGACCACACACAAGTTCAAGGGATGAAGACAGCAAACGTTCTGCCTTAACTATCACACAGCGCCACTTGAGTTCGTATTTTCCCACCTTAGTGACCACACTCGCATCTATACAGGGTATATATATATGGTATATATACCGGGTATATATAGGTCACATGCAACACATCATTTATTCAGCGCCGAAATATAATGACAGCGCATCAACCGATGGCGCTGAGCAATTTCGCGTTCAAGCCAATCGAATACCATGCCACACAATGTATTTGAGAGCAGTTCAAACAAACATTAACAATTGTGACAAATGACTCCTCTCATTTTGACTATAACATTCTCATTCACTTTCCATCAATACTGGTATTGATTTTGGTTTAGCTAAAATGATCTGTTTTAATTCATTAAACCGTTGCTACTAGAAGCCACTACATAACCGTTCGATTATATTACCTTTAACTCACCCATTCAAACGATAAAACAATTTTAACAACTCTATTAGGCAATGAAATTATATAAAATTGTGTCTTAGTCTTCAGCTATTTAAAAAGCCATCCACTGACCGTCTATAAACTTTGAGACAAGATGGTTCTCATAAATGCATAACAGTTAGCGCTGTTGTTTGACTTTGTAATTACAAAGATCTCTAATGTCAAGACATCGATCTGAAACTGACCCTTGCACCTTGTCTATTACTGAGTCTAGCTGATCCATCCCGGCCAAGAAGCATGTTTCACTTATGCAGCTCATGTGTGGCTTTAAGAAGCTAAGAAGCGCTACATTATGGTAGACCTAATAATAACAATGATCATAATATTAGGCCTAATATTAATAGGCGTAATAATAATAAAAGACTTCATAATTGTAATGGGCCTAATAATGGTCATGGTCATAGTCGTAGTAGTAGTTGTTGTACTGGCATATAGCAGTAGTAGTAATTGCTGAATGTACGTAAGTATTATAATATTTGAGTACACATGTATTTCCATTCAAGGACCTCTCGGAACTGTTACAATTTATATATCTAACGAATCTTAACTGATTCGAATTATTATGTATTGAGAATCGGTTTCCTTCGACGTTGATTCCTATTATCTCCCACTGAAGCTGCATTTCCCAATACATCGCCCTCCCGTCCAAAGGTCTTTCTCCCCACTGGTCCAAAACTAAATATTTCCCATTGAAAACACATCTTCCCGTACATTTCGCACCTCCTAATAGGTTTTTTAGCGCCAATGTTTAAGCTGGTCTTCCTGGCGCAGGTTCTGTGCAGCCTAGGCGGTTCGTCACCTCCCCTCTTGGTTTAAACGTAATAAATTTAGAAATACTGCCAAAGACTCGCACCTGCATGCAGCACACGTGCCACCTGCCTAATGTGAACAACTCCAGACAGACAGACAGACAGACACACACACACACACACACACAGATTGTAAAGGAATGGTTAACACCTAGCTGGGAAGTAAACAGCAAGTCCGGCGATGCACTGGCCCCGTATCCAGGACATTGGGATTCGTCCATTGTCGGCTCAATGGTCTAAAGAAAATTAAATGAGCGCCTCCCCTACATCTCACTTGTGGCACATGCGAAAATTTACTTTACTGCCGACACTATCCCACAAAGTACACATCTTCCTCATACATAGTTTCGCTTCCCCAATGGGTCTTTTAGTGCCACTTTGTAAGTTGGTATCCCTGAGGCGCCTTTTGCGTGGCGCTAAGAAATTTCGGAGGTTTACATTTACACTTACATATATCCCAGGGGCGGATTTAGCTAGAGGCGCCCCCTTTTGGTTATATGCCGGCGCCCCTCAGACCAGACCCGTGCATGGAGGACTGCGAGAATGTGGCGCCCCTTGGAAATGCTCTTGCCCCCACGCAAACAATCCTGGAGCCGCCACTGATATATCCCTCTGGTTCTGGCACTATGCCATTAAAAAGGTATCGGCGAGCATCCAGATCTGCTACAGCGCGACAAAACTATTTTAAGTTAGCAGGTTCATAACGTAACCGAAATCTGAGAGCAGCTGCGCTGTGGGATGGGCAGCCTAGAACAGATATAATTATATGCAAACAGAAAACTAAAACGCAATAAATTTCGAAATGGCGCCAACAAGTCTATTCGCACCTGCATTCAGCACACGTGCTACCTGCCAAATCCGACCCAACGGCAGACGAACAAACACAGAGACAAACAGACATACAGATTGTTAATTAGTGGTCAACACTTGTATGCGATTCGTGTAACCAGCGCGCGATTTAATCTAATGGACATTTTCAAAACTGTGCTGCCACCTAGCTGGAAAGTAAACGTCAAAGTCCTGTGATGCCCTGCCCCCGTGTCCAGGATTTTGGGATTCGTTCATTGTCAGTTCAAGGGCCTAAGGAAAAGGAATGAGCGCCTCCTCTACGTCTCACACTGTGGGATATGGGAAACGTTACTTTATTGCTGAGACTATCCCCATAAAATACACATCTTCCTCATACATTTCGCTTCTTCCAGTGGGTCTTTTTTGGTCTCCCTGACTCGGTTTTTGTGTGGCGCTGAAAAATTTCGGAGGGTTACATTTACATTTACACATGTCCCACTGCTTCAGACTACCACCTCAACCCCCTCAATTAAAAACGGATCGGCGGTCATCCAGCTGAGACAGAGCGGTGAAATTAGTGTATGTAGGCAGGTGCAAAACGCAGATGGCTTTGGTGGACTCGCGCCGAAATCTGAGACCAGGTGCGCTGTAGGATGGGCAGGAAACGATGGATAATTACATGCAAACCAAGAACCTAAGCTTACTAAATTAGAAATGGCCCCAACAAGTCTATTCGCGCCTGCATGCAATTCAGGTGCGACCTGCCTAATCCGAACCAGCTCCAGATGACAGGCGGATAAAGGAGGAATGTAAAGGAGTGGTCAACACGTGTATGGAAGTCGTGTTACCAGCGTTGATCTAATGGTCTTTTTCGAAACTGTGCTGCCACCTGCCTGGAAGGAAAACGGCAAGTCCTGCGATGCGCTGGTCCTGTGTCCAGAATACTGGGAATTTGGAAGTCATCCACTGTCAAGGGCCTAAAGAAAATTAAATAAGCGCCTCCCCTACATCTCACTTGTGGGATATGAGAAACTGCTTTACTTCTGAGACTATCACCATAAAATACACATCTTTCTCATACATTTCGCTTCTCCCGATGGGTCTTTTAACGCCATTGTATAAGTTGGTCTCCCTTACGCGGCTTTCGAGTGGCGCTGAGAAATTTCGGAAGTTACATTTGCATATATCCCAGTGGGTGGATTCAACTAGAGCCGCCCACTCTTGGTTATGTGCCTGCGCCCCTCAGTCCAGATCCGTGCAAGGTGGACTGTGAGAATGTGGCGCGAAAAATGTTCTTGATCCCACGCAAACAAGCCTGGAGCCGCCACTGATATATCCTTCTAGTTCAGGCTATTTCCTATTTACAAGAGATCGGAGGGCATACAGATCTGAGACAGGGTGACAAACTTATTTTAAATTAGCAGCAGAAATCTGAAAACAGGCGCAGTGTAGGATGGGCAGCAAATGACAGATAATTATATGCGTACAGAGAACTTTAGCTTAGGCTTACTATATTTAGAATAGCGCCAACAGGTCTATTCGCACCTGCATGCAGTAACATGTTTTAATGCTTTTCCACTCCGTTCCTTGAGTAAAATCTCTTTGTTATGATGGTAACGACCATGACATTGACAGTAATCCTTTTCTAATGGCATTTGTATCGTAATCGTAATTCCGAGATTTCTACAGCACCCAACGAAAGCCACGTTATGGGAACCACCTTATTCACAAGCGCTTAAATAGGCAGATGGACCGCAGGCACCACAGACAGAAACACAGACACAATGCACCATAGTTGAGCTGTTTGTGCCAGGCAAACGTAGCTGCATCGAAGGCGTCGAACATAAGATTGTGTTACGATGTTACCAAACTCCAAATTAGGCTACGCCACGCCCACGATAATAAGCCATGCCCATTGATTCAAAAGCGCCCATTAAGTTTGGACACACTCACTTTAGCCGTGCCAACCTGTGACCCCGTTCACCATACATGGCATGGTTAAGCCATGACCTTTCATTTAATCGTAATCTCGAGATTTCTACATCCCCAACGAAAGCTAAGTCGCGGGAACCAGCATATTTACAAGCGCTCAGTCAAAACAAAATCGATAGGCAAAAAGGGTTCGGTTTCAAGTCAAGATTCAGGAGTCAGGCAGACAAACTGTCAGACGGCTACGGCGAATGGTGTTTCGGATTGCAGCGGAGAGAGACAGAGAGAGAGACAGAGACAGACAGACAGAGACAGATAGATAGATAGATATACAGAGAGTGAGAGATAGACAGATAGTGTGTGTGTGTGTGTGAGAGAGAGAGAGAGAAAGAGACAGAGATAGAGAGATCCTTAGATCTTGATCTAGAACAGAATATGGCCCTTGTTGCTAGGGGCCTCAAGGAGGTCGCCTAAACTGGAATACTAGAGGGCCTCAAGGAGGTCACCTAAACTGGAATACTAGGGGACTTCAAGTGTTCGCCTAAACTGATATACTAGGGCGCAATGTGAATGTGAATATGAACTTATGGGTCAGAATCTAACCCTAACCCTAACTCTAAACTCTAACCCTAAACCCTAACTCTTGTTAGGGTTTATGGTATATCATACAATGTATCTCCTGTTCTGACCTCGTTTTAAATCCACCCTCCTCCCTTGATGACCTTCTCTCTTCCTATAACACCACTCTTTTCACTATCCTTGACAAGCATGCTCCTATTATTACCAAATCCCGTTCTTACTCTAACAATCCTTGGTTCAATTCCTACCTCCAGCCCTTCAAATCTTTCCGGCGACGCCTGAGCGCAGTGCTTACAAACGCACCATGGATCTTCAACTTCTCTCTGCCCTTAAATCTGCCACAAATAAATACCATCACCTTCTTACTGCAGCTAAACAGAGATTTTACTCCTCACTACTTCGTTCCCGATCCTCTAGTCCTCGCCTTCTCTGGAAAAACAGAAACCAACTCTTCCATCGGAACTCATCTAGCCCACTTCCAAATTCTCTTCCACCTTCTTCAGTAGCTGACTCCTTCTGTTCTTTCTTTTCTGACAAAAGTAGTAACCTCCGTCTTTCTCTACATTCTCTCCTTTCCAAAACCACCAATTATCCATCTGCTGATGGCTCCTTTCCCACTTATGATTACCCACCCTCTTCAGCTCGATCCTCATTATCTATCTTTCAACCCACTTCAGAGTCTGAAATATTACACCTGTTAAAATCACTTCCAAACAAACAGTGCGAACTTGACCCTATACCCACCTCCTTACTGAAAGACTGTGCATCTGTCCTTGTCCCAATCATTACCAAAATAGTTAATCTCTACTTATCTACGGGTAATTTCCCTCTCCTATTCAAATACTCTCTTGTTGCCCCTCTTCTCAAGAAATCATCTCTGGACAAGGAAATCCTTTCTAACTACCGGCCTGTTTCTAACCTGGCTTTCATCTCCAAATTAACTGAACGGATTGTCCTATCTCGAATCAATGACTATTTAGCTTCTAACTCACTCATTAACCCACACCAGTCTGGTTTTACTGATCATATCACCCATCTTTCCCGCTTTTGCTTTATGCATATCCGCGACCTTCGCAGAATCCACCCTATGCTTGACTTCAAAACCCCATCTACCATTGCCACATCCATAGTCCATTCAAAACTTGACTACTGCAATTCACTTTTCCTCAATATTGACACAACCCAGATAAACCGCCTTCAAGCAATCCAGAATGCCCTCGCTCGTGCTTTCACCAAAACCGACAAACACCATCACATCACCCCTGTTCTCACTGGCTTAAAATACCAGAACGGATACCTACAACACACTTCAATCCTCCCAACCCTCTTATCTTCGTCAATTATTTACTATCCAACCACTCCGTTCAACCCGCTCCTCATCTATCCTAACACTTCTTCGCCCTCCCCGTCACCTCATCTTTAAAATTTGGTAATCGCTCCATGGCCATAGCTGCCCCACCCCTTTGGAATAAACTCCCGCCAGAATTGCGACAGTTGTCTGGTCAATCATATGAACTCACCAACTTCTGCGCAGGTCTTTCACTCAAGAATGAAAACACTTCTTTTCCAAAAATCTTATCTTGGTCCTCTTCCTATTCCCCTTCTCTCTTCTCGCTTCAGTTTCAAACACCATCCGCCGTAGCCTTCCGACTGTCTGACTCCTGGATCTTGACCTGGAACCGAACCCTTTTGCCTATCGATTTAATTTTGACTGAGCGCCTGAGTGAGCTGGTTCCCCCGACTTAGCTTTCGTTGGGCGCTGTAGAAATCTCGAGATTACGAGTATGATAACGCTAACCCTAAACCTAACCATTTTGCGGTCGATTTTTCGGGTCCTGTGCAACCACATTCAGAAACATTTACAGTTGGTCAAAGTCAGGAAAATGACAGTTTGGATCTATTACTTTGTCACCGAACAAAATGATGCTGTTCGTATGCTTTCTTTGCAGTTTGTAATTCTTAATTTCAAACAAAAGTTCATTCCAACAGAAACCTCACATTCTACATCCGCAGCCATTTTGTCTGTTTATAAAAATCACGCGAGAGTCTGCGAGATCTCGCGCACTTGAGACTCCCTAGTCCGCGCAATTAAGGGGCCTCCTTGAGGTTCCCTAGAGACTTTGTAATAATGAAAACACTAATGCCACTAATAATAGAAGAATTATAATAATGATAATAATAACAATAATAGATGAATAATAATAATGCTAAATAATATATCAAAATAATAAAAAAGAATAAACGCAGCAAAGTTTATTCCACATACTGCTCTGTCTTCATATTTTCTTCAACTCTGAAGGACAATTCTATGTAGAGCATAAAATTAAAACCATAACAATAATAACTATATTACATAACATATTTCACTATTATTTAACTGATATTAGACTACCTATTATGAGTTTGTCATACTATTATTAAACCACTTTTACCAGCACAATTCTTTTCTTACACGACTTAATAACAACATTTCTTTATACAAATTTCATCATAAATATGAATATTATGAATAATTAGTTCACTGTGTCAGATTGTATCAAATATGATGTCACTGTAACAACTGTGTTAATAATTTTATCATTTCGACTGATGGTTCAGAGATAAGCGTGCGACTCAGTCCAAAAGTCTTGGGTTCATGTCCCCAATAGCATGGAAACTTATACAGGCACCCTCTACTAAGTAATTAGGTTATTATTTGTGCTGCTAATATTACTTTAATGTAATGTAACATTAATACAGCACCTTCTAAGTAACTCTTAAGGCACCCCTCTTATTATTATCATCATCAAGTCATTATTACAACATTATTATAATAAATATATCTATTATTATACTGTCACAATGCAACAAAAAAGCTTTGCTGGGGTGGGCACCATTCAGGAACAGGCTTCCTTGCAAGCTTCGACACAAGTTTCTTCTCCTTTCTGTGCCTCTATTTCGCCAGCAGTTGAAGACCATTTTGTTCAATCATAGTCTTGCATTGTCAGGTCGGGAGCACCTCTGATAAGTTTTCTTCAACAGGCGCTATTATAAATATGCACTTACAAATTGTTATAATTACATTATTATTATTATTACTACTATCGTCATAATAATAATTACTAAAAGTGTTAAATATCGGTGCAATGAGCAGAAGTGAAATTTCAAAACACAGAAGTTTCAACTGTTGGATAAATTAGAACATTCTTCAGAAATGGCGGATGCGCAATTACAGTTGCAGCAGAAACAGAAATCCAACAAAATGGATGCCAGTTGCTATAACAGCAGCCAACAAAATAGCCGCCAGTTCCTCAGCAGCCACCTGGGCTGCCTATCCCCCCATCCGCCTGTCCGATCGTAACAGAAACAACATCTAGTGACAGCAGACATTAACCTGGCCAAGAAGCTCATAGCCACACACAAAGACAAGAGAGAGCAGCCACTGTATCCTAAAGCAAAGCAAAGTAAGGTAATCAATCGCTCATTCACAGCAAGCCTTGACCATCAGTAGTCTTCAGAGGGTGGTCATGGCCTTGAAATATATTTTGGCTGAAGCACAAGAATGACAACAGTCAAGCAATTGGACAACCTTTGTATTCAGGCTACGAGGCTCAATTGTGAATTGTTGATATCGTCATACGATACATTGAGATTTGAACCCGAAATGCCAGCGAAAAAGACAAAGACATTTGAAATGAGTTATTGTGCCATCCTAAAGATACTTCAGCCAAAATAATCCACACCAACCACAATTTTTATGCTACAAAGTTGCTGGTTTACTAAGAGAAATTATACATCTACGAACGTAACGGCTAGAACAGCACTTGCCACTCCCAGACAGTACGCTGGAGCCTCCCTACAACATGCTTTAGTACAAAACAATTTCTGATACAGTGCAGTCAGGGAAGTGGATCCAAAATCTAGTCCGTTGTTCACAAAAGACCTCATTATAACAGAACCTCATTATAAGCTGTTCTCAATACATTGCTCCTAAAAACAGCGAATATCATAAGGAGGTTCTGGCACGCTGCCAACAGCGTTCGACTGGTTTCACTCTGTGTAATCCATTGTTTTGATGAACTCAATCGCCGACGCGAACTGCATCCACCAGTACTGTTCCTCTCCACTGAGGCGCTTTTCGTAGAAGCTCTTGATGTACTGGACTGTCGAGAGCAGACTCGGGATGTTTGCTTTGATCAGGACGTAGATTAGAACCGGCATGAAGTCGTCAGCTGCTGGAACAGACTTTTCGTTTGCCATGCTCAGCAGGTTCATGATTGTTGACGAACAACGCAGGATGCACTGCAGCTTGTCCTTTGGTGTCTGAAAAGTATACTACACCATTTATATTTATGTTTCCTAACATTTATATAGCGCCTTTCATGAACCTCACAAAGCAGCTGAAACAAGACTATTTAACAAATTTTAAAATGTCTGTCTTAAGTTACTCCAAAAGTGTTTCTTGTGGCGGTAAAGTTCTATATTTCTAATAGAAGACTGAATTGTATGGATAGTCCAGTGCAAGAGAAAGCACGATGTGTCTGAGTCGCTGTACGAAAGTGCAGAACCAACAGATCCTACATGCCAAAGAGTGCAGCATTCGCTGACCAAGCTGGCTCAATACAGGAACACAGACCTGCCTAAAGCATATTCTCAGGCTGAATCAATCCTTCAAGCTTGCCCCAGAAAGAGGACGTTACATACACCGCTTTGACTCTGATAAACATACATCTTCAGTCTATCTTAAATGCATTTCGTCAGATCAGTTTGACAGCCATAGGGAGAGATACCCAACAGGTCATTCATTAACTGGATGGATGCATATGTGTCATACAACTTCTTCTGGCGACAAAGTCAGCTGAGCAAAACTGTGTCAATCATGTGACACCTTGCCGTTCTGTTCTACGCATTACTTCATGCTGCATGAAGGCTGAAATTTAGGACTGTTAGATCTTTCTCACTGAGTCTAGTCCATGTGATCCTAGATTGGCCACATGGTCTTGCTCAGTCTTTTGGGGGCTTTCATGGCAGTCAACAGGGCTGTCCAATGGTCCTCAGCTTCCGGAGCCCGTGCAGCATGCCGAAAAAAGCTTAGCCTGCATTTCCGGAATGTGGGAGAAGTTGTCTTGTGTGTATGTATGTTGTACATAGGCACAAGACAATCAGATCATGAAATGCGACGTACCAATACGTTAGATACAGAGCTTTTTAATAACGACATGAATGCGATATCAAAACTTTAGAGAACAACATTAGTAGCATATAAATTTAAGCTTAGTTTAACAGCACCGCATGATTTGATGGCTAGTGCCACATGAAGTTTAGCTTAGCTTTATAAAATTCAGCACTACATTCAACATAATGTTGTTACATTACAGCACTAGTAGCTATGGCAATTACTGGTTGTAATATGTTGTAATGTAATCTAATACCTTGTAGGCATTGATCATGTAGATTTCTGTCTGAGCGGCTGGCCACGGACATTCGTATTGGTAAACTTTTGGAATTCGCAGATCCTTATGTGATGGAGTTATCATCTTCGACAGTTTCTTTATGTGTTCACTCAGGATCCTACAGAAGAACAGTATTCATCATTATTTCACATCTGAAGACTTCTTTGCCATCATAACACATGTAAGTATGTAAGTATGGGTACATGTATGTATGCATTATATATAAGAAAGTTTTTAATGCGTTCAGTCACACAAAAATGTGAATCTGAGGCGTGGTGAGTCAGGCAAAATGCAGTTAGATAACCAGATATTGGAAAGCCAGCAAGAAACAGCGAGTTTTGAGGCATTTCTTGAAGGAAGAAATAGATTTTGAGCTTCACTGAAATGTTGATACAGAAGTCAGTTCCATTACTGGGGGCAGGGGCATGGATACATGTGAGCCCACGACAGTTCTGCATCGTGATTCAACCAAAAGACCCATTCTCAAAGATTGAAGGCTGCAGGGAGGAATGTAAGGAGGAACTAGTGGTTGAAGGTAGGTAGGAGTGCTCATTTTAAGGAGTTTGTAGGTACGACAGGCCAGTTTCAATCCTGAATTCTAAATGTACGGTTGTAAGTAATGATATGCAAGAGTGTGTGTTTATGTATATACATATATTTGAACAGTTATACACTGCCTTTTACTGAAGCATGGCTATCTGACAGGTCTAAGAGCAAAAAAGCGCAAGTTCAGGTTATGTGACAATTTTTACTACGGTTTATTCTAAGTGACAATCGACTAATGCCATGTGCAGTACGATAATGGCTCTATAAAAATCCTTAGAGTAGACCAGGAAGTATTAAACATCGTAAAATAGGAAAGCATAGTAAGAACGTCTGCTTCACTTACTGGTCCCTCAGCACGTCACCGTCACCATTCGGAAACATGGCATGCGTGTAAATGTGACTCATCACATTTCGCTCAACGTAAAGCTTTGCCTCTTCCAACTGACTAGCACTGGCCACTGTCAGAGAGAGAGAACGAGAAACAAAATAAGAAATTAACTCATATATTGATCAAGTGGGCAGTGAAAATGTGCTAGAAAATATATTATCATTGTTAAAACAGAGTATATAACTTAAAATACAATATAAATTTTAATATGTATATATATAATATATATTGCAGCAATATATATATTAAAACTCTTAAAATACATCATGATTCTTAAAATACACTATAAATGTTAAAATATTATATAAATGATAAAATAATACAAATGGTAAAATAAAATAAAAATGTTATAATATATAGACATACTGGTCTTAGTTAGCAGGAAAAAAATTAAATTGTCTTAAAACTTAAATCTATAATGTCATTCCATTTCTTTTTACTGAACATAATCCTCAGAAAGACTCCAACAAAAACATCAAATACGAGTCCAACTACTCTACCTCATCAAATGATTCCACTGCATCATTCAATGTTTTTCACTAGTATTTCAAATAAAATTTCTCAACAGAATAGAATTCTTTTTAGAAGATTTACATCACAAACAGTTTTGACGGTCAGGGGTAACAGGAAATGAGAGAATGACTGCCACTTCACCTTGCCACAGACTGTCTTCCTCCATCTCGCGGTGCAGATAACCCAAGAAGTTCTCGACCAGATCAGTCTACAGTTGCAAAATACAATCTATACTCATGCACAGATCTCCACAAGTCATCTCTTCACTGTACGTTGAAAATTCCTCTCAGGGTCTCCTATCCTCTCAGTCCCTCTCTCTCTTTTTCTACAAGTCATCTCTTTGCCATATATCAAAAATACCTCTTCTCTCTGTCTCTCTCTTCTCCATCTTTCATCACTCTAACATTAGGTAAGCAAGCATTTATATTGCACCATATTTAAAAGTCCCCCAAGAGCTGATATGACGGTCATGCTCTTCACCCTGTTCACCAAAATGCCTGAGAAAATGCAGAGTCCGGAAACCTGCTCACCTTTTCGTCAGAGACCGTGAGCTTCTGAAACTCAGAGATGAACTTCATCAACGCCTTTTCCTTCTTCTCAAGAAACAGACGAACAAAAACCGACAGGAGATACTTGTTCATCACGGCTTTGTTGCTGATAATAAAACAAACCATTTGAAGCATGTAAAGTCAAGCAACATAATGTAAAATTATACAAAAAAATGTGAAGTACAACTGTGGAATGTAAAGCTATGTAAAGTAATGCAATGCATAGCAGTGTAAAGAAATATAATGCTATGTAAAGGAACGTAATGTAAAGAAGTGTAAATGAACATAATGCAGGGCAGTGTAAAGGAATGTAATGTAAAGCAGAGTAAAAGAATGTAATGTAAAAGTACAAAGGCAGGGTAATCATTCAAAGAAAAACCCCAAAACACAGACTTGGACATATACAAGAAATATCAAGGAAATTCCACATATGATGAATCCCATCTTATACGAATGAATGAGAAGCATAAACGACGGCCATTCTTGGCTAAAGGACATGAACAAGTATCACCTGATATGACTTACCGTTCGACCCTAACTAGGAGTCGCTCGATGAGAGCGAGAGAGCTCAGCAGGCCCTGTCGACAGCGAACCAAGTATGCGATATAGGGAGAACGACTTCGATACTCTTCTCGCATTGTCTTCAGCAGTTTCTTTGTTCTGAAGACACAAGTTCAGCCTATTATACAGCAGATTCTTACTATACAAAGCAGGACACTGGACATTGTGAGCAACACGATGATCTACCAGTAACACATTTTGTCAATGATCATGCGGTTGTGGGTTTGACTTTGTGTAACGACCCTGGGCAAGTCGTTAGTGCACAAGTGCCTCTGTCACCAAAGCAATATCACTTAGTACTGGTGTAAGCTGGGAAGTAAATGGCAAGTCCTGCGATGCACTGGCCCTGTGTCCAGGACCTTGGGATTCGTCCATTGCCAGGTCAAGGGCCAAGAAAAGGAAATGAGCATCTCCCCTACTTTCCACATGGAATATGGGAGCTTTACTTACCTTACATTGGAATCCATAATGAGAACAGTAAGTCTGTGACTGACTGATGGCAAAGGGATCAGGAATGGTGGTCAGCAGTGGTGAAAGTTTGAGAGATTTGTTAATCTGCTTTTAGTGATTACACAATTAGATAAGTGCTAACTTTGCTTGTAGTGCAGTTTGCGCTAATGGCGCGAACTGTGCTCATATTGCTCCAAGTGCTTGTAGAGCTCTAAGATGAGATAAGTGCTCTCAGCGATTCTAAGAGTAGATACAGTGCAGTTCATGCTCAGAGCATTGATTATGCTCACAGTGCTAAATGCAGCCTTACTTAGGTATAGGCTATTTCTTTTCTTTACGAACAGATGTTGTTCTCGTTTTAGTTAAGAACTGATTAGTTGCTCGTATATAAGATATTAACTATCCACATAATGTATAATTTATTTGAATTTTTGTTATGCCAAACTATTAGGCTATTTCTTTCTTTATTGACTGTTGTTCTCGTTTTAGTTAAGAATTGATTAGCTGCTCAACGGTTGGACATTAGCCGTTGTTATATTATCGTGTAATAGGCTGCCCTAAATTAACGGGACCTTGTCCCTTTTGGGTAGACCTTTTGCATCATAACAAGTATATTCTTTTTGTCATTTGCAATGTTTTACTCTGTTCTTTTTTTCTGGAGCAATAAACTACTTACTTACTTACTTCTGCTTTCCTGATCTGTTTTATTTCAACTGGGCTTCTGTATCTTCTGATACCTTGATCATTACAATAATGGCACTATAGAAGTCATTAGATTAGATGATTTGATCAAAGTGTTCGCAGAGCTCATACTCCTGACTGTCGAACTGTCGCAGGCAGCGAATGGTTTCGTGCAGCTGAGCAATGAGGTCCTTGTCCTGCAGGTTAATCGCCTCTGCCAATTGCAGCTTCAGAAAAGCCACCAGTTCATTCTCCTTTGGCTCCACAAGTGGGTTTCTTGCCACTGAACCACCGTACTGGTAGCCGTGAATTGAACCCTTGACACAAAGAATGCAGTGTATTGTAATACATAACTTATGGTAATAGTAAGTTAATCACACATTTATACAGCACCACTTTAAGAGAAGTTCTTCAGAGGCACTCCGACACTGAAAGCATAGTTGAATAAAATGGTTTCCAAGCACTTATGGAAATGAGGCAACAAAAGACCAAGAAACTGATGTCGCAGGCTGATAGGCAACCTATTCCAGTTTTCATGTTGAACCACTGAAATTCCTACAGAGAGATGCACTTGGGACAGCTCTGGAAATAGAGAAGTCTTTGTCAAAGATCTTTTATAAAATTCTTGTTGATGGCCACTTAGTTTCCAAATCTCAAGTCATCTGTCAAACTTCTGGAGCAGTCTCCAACTCTAAAGTAGAACTTGACTGTTGGAAATTGCTCAAGAAACATTTTCAGCTTATCTTAAGATGTATAATTTTCAATCTGTTAGATAGCCCTGCTTCAGTGCCTTTGTGAGATTCTAAAAGGCACTGTACCAATGCACACATGCATACAGATACAAACACTCACATAAACTCACGGGTTCTGAAAAGGTGCTACATAAATGACCAGATACAACCAGACAGAGGATTTTCTCAGCAGGTCGCTGTGTGCACGCATCCTCACTGGAATGGCCATTTCTGAAATCTGATTACAACCACTGTTCTCTGTTCCTTTACTTCACGGTAGCCCAGTCCTTTTAAAGTAAACACACTGCAGCCAAATAGTTGAACAAGTCTGACTCAAAATGTGAAACCTCACCTGGAAGTCTGCATTGCTGAGCACAAGTCTAAGCTTCTTCTTGGCGTCGAGGAAAGCCTTGCAGCTCTCGAGGTTGTTGGGGTCGTATGCAGGAGGGCCCTCTTCCTCCTCCACCGGTCTCGATCCACCCCCTGCTGAGGACGTAAGAGAAGAACTGGCACTGGCATCCGACAGCTTAGGACCAGGCTTACCACGATACTTGGCCAAGATCTCGTCCGATGTGTCTGCTGAAAACCAGATAAATGTTCATTTGTGGCTAAGCGGAATATGTTCGTTTGTGGAAAACTGGGATTATGTTCACCTTGATGTTCAATATTAAAATGAGATGTACACAGTGAAGTTCAATATTAAAATAAGATGTACACAGTGATGTTCAATATTAAAATGAGATGTACACAGTGAAGTTCAATATTAAAATAAGATGTACACAGTGAAGTTCAATATTAAAATGAGATGTACACAGTGATGTTCAATATTAAAATGAGATGTACACAGTGAAGTTCAATATTAAAATAAGATGTACACAGTGAAGTTCAATATTAAAATAAGATGTACACAGTGAAGTTCAATATTAAAATGAGATGTACACAGTGAAGTTCAATATTAAAATAAGATGTACACAGTGAAGTTCAATATTAAAATAAGATGTACACAGTGATGTTCAATATTAAAATGAGATGTACACAGTGAAGTTCAATATTAAAATGAGATGTACACAGTGAAGTTCAATATTAAAATAAGATGTACACAGTGATGTTCAATATTAAAATGAGATGTACACAGTGAAGTTCAATATTAAAATCAGATGTACACAGTGAAGTTCAATATTAAAATAAGATGTACACAGTGAAGTTCAATATTAAAATAAGATGTACACAGTGAAGTTCAATATTAAAATGAGATGTACACAGTGAAGTTCAATATTAAAATGAGATGTACACAGTGATGTTCAATATTAAAATGAGATGTACACAGTGAAGTTCAATATTAAAATAAGATGTACACAGTGAAGTTCAATATTAAAATGAGATGTACACAGTGAAGTTCAATATTAAAATGAGATGTACACAGTGAAGTTCAATATTAAAATAAGATGAAAACAGTGAAGTTCAATAATAAAATAAGATGTACACAGTGAAGTTCAATATTAAAATGAGATGTACACAGTGAAGTTCAATATTAAAATAAGATGTACACAGTGAAGTTCAATATTAAAATAAGATGTACACAGTGAAGTTCAATATTAAAATAAGATGTACACAGTGAAGTTCAATATTAAAATGAGATGTACACAGTGAAGTTCAATATTAAAATGAGATGTACACAGTGATGTTCAATATTAAAATGAGATGTACACAGTGATGTTCAATATTAAAATGAGATGTACACAGTGAAGTTCAATATTAAAATAAGATGTACACAGTGAAGTTCAATATTAAAATGAGATGTACACAGTGAAGTTCAATATTAAAATAAGATGTACACAGTGAAGTTCAATATTAAAATAAGATGTACACAGTGAAGTTCAATATTAAAATGAGATGAAAACAGTGAAGTTCAATAATAAAATAAGATGTACACAGTGAAGTTCAATATTAAAATGAGATGTACACAGTGATGTTCAATATTAAAATGAGATGTACACAGTGAAGTTCAATATTAAAATAAGATGTACACAGTGAAGTTCAATATTAAAATGAGATGTACACAGTGAAGTTCAATATTAAAATCAGATGTACACAGTGAAGTTCAATATTAAAATAAGATGTACACAGTGAAGTTCAATATTAAAATAAGATGTACACAGTGAAGTTCAATATTAAAATAAGATGTACACAGTGAAGTTCAATATTAAAATGAGATGTACACAGTGATGTTCAATATTAAAATGAGATGTACACAGTGAAGTTCAATATTAAAATAAGATGTACACAGTGAAGTTCAATATTAAAATAAGATGTACACAGTGAAGTTCAATATTAAAATGAGATGTACACAGTGAAGTTCAATATTAAAATGAGAAGTACACAGTGAAGTTCAATATTAAAATAAGATGTACACAGTGAAGTTCAATATTAAAATGAGATGTACACAGTGAAGTTCAATATTAAAATAAGATGTACACAGTGAAGTTCAATATTAAAATGAGATGTACACAGTGATGTTCAATATTAAAATGAGATGTACACAGTGAAGTTCAATATTAAAATAAGATGTACACAGTGAAGTTCAATATTAAAATGAGATGTACACAGTGAAGTTCAATATTAAAATGAGATGTACACAGTGAAGTTCAATATTAAAATGAGATGTACACAGTGAAGTTCAATATTAAAATAAGATGTACACAGTGAAGTTCAATATTAAAATGAGATGTACACAGTGAAGTTCAATATTAAAATAAGATGTACACAGTGAAGTTCAATATTAAAATGAGATGTACACAGTGAAGTTCAATATTAAAATGAGATGTACACAGTGATGTTCAATATTAAAATGAGATGTACACAGTGAAGTTCAATATTAAAATAAGATGTACACAGTGAAGTTCAATATTAAAATAAGATGTACACAGTGAAGTTCAATATTAAAATGAGATGTACACAGTGATGTTCAATATTAAAATGAGATGTACACAGTGAAGTTCAATATTAAAATAAGATGTACACAGTGAAGTTCAATATTAAAATGAGATGTACACAGTGAAGTTCAATATTAAAATGAGATGTACACAGTGAAGTTCAATATTAAAATGAGATGTACACAGTAAAGTTCAATATTAAAATAAGATGTACACAGTGAAGTTCAATATTAAAATGAGATGTACACAGTGAAGTTCAATATTAAAATGCGATGTACACAGTGAAGTTCAATATTAAAATAAGATGTACACAGTGAAGTTCAATATTAAAATGAGATGTACACAGTGAAGTTCAATATTAAAATAAGATGTACACAGTGAAGTTCAATATTAAAATGAGATGTACACAGTGATGTTCAATATTAAAATGAGATGTACACAGTGAAGTTCAATATTAAAATAAGATGTACACAGTGAAGTTCAATATTAAAATGAGATGTACACAGTGAAGTTCAATATTAAAATGAGATGTACACAGTGAAGTTCAATATTAAAATGAGATGTACACAGTGATGTTCAATATTAAAATGAGATGTACACAGTGAAGTTCAATATTAAAATCAGATGTACACAGTGAAGTTCAATATTAAAATGAGATGTACACAGTGAAGTTCAATATTAAAATAAGATGTACACAGTGAAGTTCAATATTAAAATGAGATGTACACAGTGAAGTTCAATATTAAAATGAGATGTACACAGTGATGTTCAATATTAAAATGAGATGTACACAGTGAAGTTCAATATTAAAATAAGATGTACACAGTGATGTTCAATATTAAAATAAGATGTACACAGTGATGTTCAATATTAAAATAAGATGTACACAGTGAAGTTCAATATTAAAATAAGATGTACACAGTGAAGTTCAATATTAAAATGAGATGTACACAGTGAAGTTCAATATTAAAATGAGATGTACACAGTGAAGTTCAATATTAAAATGAGATGTACACAGTAAAGTTCAATATTAAAATAAGATGTACACAGTGAAGTTCAATATTAAAATGAGATGTACACAGTGAAGTTCAATATTAAAATGAGATGTACACAGTGAAGTTCAATATTAAAATAAGATGTACACAGTGAAGTTCAATATTAAAATGAGATGTACACAGTGAAGTTCAATATTAAAATAAGATGTACACAGTGAAGTTCAATATTAAAATGAGATGTACACAGTGATGTTCAATATTAAAATGAGATGTACACAGTGAAGTTCAATATTAAAATAAGATGTACACAGTGAAGTTCAATATTAAAATGAGATGTACACAGTGAAGTTCAATATTAAAATGAGATGTACACAGTGAAGTTCAATATTAAAATGAGATGTACACAGTGATGTTCAATATTAAAATGAGATGTACACAGTGAAGTTCAATATTAAAATAAGATGTACACAGTGAAGTTCAATATTAAAATGAGATGTACACAGTGAAGTTCAATATTAAAATAAGATGTACACAGTGAAGTTCAATATTAAAATAAGATGTACACAGTGATGTTCAATATTAAAATGAGATGTACACAGTGATGTTCAATATTAAAATGAGATGTACACAGTGAAGTTCAATATTAAAATCAGATGTACACAGTGAAGTTCAATATTAAAATGAGATGTACACAGTGAAGTTCAATATTAAAATAAGATGTACACAGTGAAGTTCAATATTAAAATGAGATGTACACAGTGAAGTTCAATATTAAAATGAGATGTACACAGTGATGTTCAATATTAAAATGAGATGTACACAGTGAAGTTCAATATTAAAATAAGATGTACACAGTGATGTTCAATATTAAAATAAGGATGTACACAGTGAAGTTCAATATTAAAATAAGATGTACACAGTGAAGTTCAATATTAAAATGAGATGTACACAGTGAAGTTCAATATTAAAATGAGATGTACACAGTGATGTTCAATATTAAAATGAGATGTACACAGTGATGTTCAATATTAAAATGAGATGTACACAGTGAAGTTCAATATTAAAATGAGATGTACACAGTGATGTTCAATATTAAAATCAGATGTACACAGTGAAGTTCAATATTAAAATAAGTAAGATGTACACAATGAAGTTCAATATTAAAATAAGATGTACACAGTGATGTTCAATATTAAAATGAGATGTACACAGTGAATTTCAATATTAAAATGAGATGTACACAGTGAAGTTCAATATTAAAATGAGATGTACACAGTGATGTTCAATATTAAAATAAGATGTACACAGTGAAGTTCAATATTAAAATGAGATGTACACAGTGATGTTCAATATTAAAATGAGATGTACACAGTGAAGTTCAATATTAAAATAAGATGTACACAGTGATGTTCAATATTAAAATAAGATGTACACAGTGATGTTCAATATTAAAAAAAGATGTACACAGTGAAGTTCAATATTAAAATGTTCAATATTAAAATGAGATGTACACAGTGAAGTTCAATATTAAAATAAGATGTACACAGTGAAGTTCAATATTAAAATGAGATGTACACAGTGAAGTTCAATATTAAAATAAGATGTACACAGTGAAGTTCAATATTAAAATAAGATGTACACAGTGAAGTTCAATATTAAAATAAGATGTACACAGTGAAGTTCAATATTAAAATGAGATGTACACAGTGAAGTTCAATATTAAAATGAGATGTACACAGTGATGTTCAATATTAAAATGAGATGTACACAGTGATGTTCAATATTAAAATGAGATGTACACAGTGAAGTTCAATATTAAAATAAGATGTACACAGTGAAGTTCAATATTAAAATAAGATGTACACAGTGATGTTCAATATTAAAATGAGATGTACACAGTGAAGTTCAATACAGTGAAGTTCAATATTAAAATAAGATGTACACAGTGAAGTTCAATATTAAAATGAGATGTACACAGTGATGTTCAATATTAAAATAAGTATTAAAAAAAGATGACAGTGATGTTCAATATTAAAATGAGATGTACACAGTGAAGTTCAATATTAAAATGAGATGTACACAGTGAAGTTCAATATTAAAATAAGATGTACACAGTGATGTTCAATATTAAAATGAGATGTACACAGTGATGTTCAATATTAAAATGAGATGTACACAGTGAGGTTCAATATTAAAATAAGATGCACACAGTGATGTTCAATATTAAAATGAGATGTGGCTACAGATCATCTGATTGAATGTCCATTTTTTCCTTCTGACTATTGTCCAGTCAAGCTAAAGAAATTTCCTAATAAACATGTCATACTGAGATAGCTGTTGCCAAATAAATTAATGAAATTATCTTTAAGATTAGATTCATGGATAAACAGTGAGCCAACCAACCAACCAGCAAAGATACTACAACTGTAAACTCGAAATTTCTAAAACACTACTTAAAAGCCAAGCACAGGGCACCAGCTTATTCATGAGCGCTGTGTCAAGTCAGTGGGACTGTCCAAAGATGCCACGTCAAGAATCAAATCCGATTGCCAGAAGACCAGGGAGAGAAGGGGGAAAGGAACTGTTAGGGTGGGTTGCGATTAAGCTGAGAGAAATGGGAAGGCAGCGGATTCGATGGATCAGGGTGGCAAGGATAGAGGTAGGATAAAACCACCTGCAAGCATCCTCTAACAAGTGCTCTGCACAAAACTGTCAAAACGAACAGACAGAAAACAATGTCTAACCAGTAACCATTGCCAGGTCTTCCGTTTTACTTCCTGTTGCACCTAACAACCTTTGTTTGCTCGTTGCCTCATCAGTTGCCATATCAGTAGCCAATGGAGTGAGCACTTTGTTCACAGCGTCACTACCTACATGCAACAGAACCAAGTAAGTGCAGACTGGCTGAGGCTCAGTGTCTATGTCAGTCAATGTCAGATTGGTTGACAAGTCAAGTCAAGTAAACGCAAGATCAGCACAAGGTCTTTCTCAAACTGTTGCTGAATAAAGTTCAGTTATACAGCCACGTTGGCAGCAATTTTGAGAGGTCAAATTAAGTGTTGCGATACATACAAACATACATACATGTACACAAACATGCAATGACACACACACACATATAGTGCGCGTATGTATTTAAGTATGTATATACATTGGCTGTCAGCCTGCATCTGTCTATCTCTGTCTCATCCTTGGCTCCTCTACTATAAATACCTGGACAAAGTTTATAAGTCCAAGACTCAGGTTTCCTGATTATTAAAACGCTGTTGGAATAGATAACCAACCTTTATCAGAATCGATTACAACTGTTGGTCTAAAGACATCGTCAGCAGATTTTGTTGGTACTTTGCGTTTGCTACCTGCAATGGAGCATCAAAGTTTGATCATTTTTATTTAGAATAACATTAATAATGGTAATAATATTTACATTTACAATATTAACTCCACAGAAGTTGTTTGAATGCCTCTCAAATCTTTTTAAAGCATCCAAGTAGTTTTCATGTAGGGGCACTATATAAATTCCCTTAATATACATTTATATATATATATATATATATAAATTTATACATTTATATACATTTCATTAATACAAAACAACAGACACTTTAAATAATCACTGATGACTAAAACAAACAAACAACAGAATAAGCAACATGACAAGACAACAAAAAGATGCAACCAAGAAAGCCAACACAACGAAGCAGCATGCTTTTAATTCAAATTCTTTTCAGCTATCTGGTAGCACACCAGATTTGTAAGCCAACGATTGTGACCCTAGCCAAGCTGTTCATGCTCACTTGTCTCACACTTCAAATTCAGACTCCTGATCTTAATTAAGCACGTATCATGTGCAATAAATAAATGAATGTGTAAATATAATTCAGTTTTACGCACACAAGACCTTTTCAAACATGCATTTTTATTGCCAAAGTTATCACATGACGTGGCCAAAGAAATCAACCACAAATTTACTTCCGCTTCTGAATGCAGAAGTAGACTCCTACATGACACAGCGGCTCATAGCAGAGATGCTAATCACGTCAACCAGTACAAAAGAACCTCAATGTATGCCAAGGAGCTTCCGTGCACGAGGATCCCCAGTTTGCAAACCTGAATGTGGCTTATTTCAGAGATCTGAATCTCGGGGTAGCACAGTTGGGGACCTTAAATGGCGTGGCGCCCACTCAAATGGAAAGTGGTGGTGAAGGAGTTCACCCAATCAATTCACTGAAAAACAGCAGCCATACGGTTGCTATAGAAAATCGTGTAATTTACATTTACAGTCTACAGGGCATCTGATCTGTGGAAAAGAAGCACAAGCATTGTATCTAAACTGTACAATACTTATACAAATCTGTGAGTCACAATGCAGTCCAAAACAATACCTCACTTAGATAATCCCTCAAGAGACAAAGCACAATGACCACAGAGGATTTTTCTCGAAATGTTGCTTGCTGCAGAATGGATGTCAATGCACCGTTTTGTGATATTAACGAAATTTTTAAATCATTCATGAATTTAAAGAAATAAACTGGCCAAAACCCAAGGATCTTTCTTAACATGTTGCTCATTTTAAAATGGAATTTGTTGTTGGGTTACACTTAAGATATATTTCATAAATAAATATCTTTCAAGCTATGAATTTGTCACAGCTTGACGTCTTTCTTGAAATTTGCTCATTTTAAAATGGAAGTCTTCTTTTGTTGTACAAGCACTTGAGTTATTTCCATAAGTAACGATCCTAAAAAGTACACCACAATCAGACAATTACAGCACAATAGCTGTTAGACAAAAACTCAAAGCAGCAACAGACATTAAAAGCAACAGATGCAAGCGACAGCAGCGACAGAGAAATGTTTGTACCTCTTGGCACTTGAACTGGAACAGGAAACGAACCTTCACCAACATAAAAAATTGATTATCAGAAGCCACGAACAAAACCAACTTGACCCCAACCAGTTTTACCCCTAACAAATTTTTACCCCAACCTTATCTAAACACAGCTTCATGGGTAGGGTCCAGCAGTTGATTTACCATAAAGCCATTTATATAGCGCCCTAGCTTGGCCTCAAAAGGCTCCATAAAAATATCAGTCAAGGTACTGGTACTCATTAGTGACCACTGAAGAAGAGAAGCCATTCCATTAAAGAACAATGGGTATAAGTGCTAATGACTTCATTTTTTTGTAGCCTCTACACATCAGTGTGGAAGGTCAGTCTTCTCCATTCCACTGACAGTGCATAGTATGTGTACATATTTTATAACCAAGTTCGCTAGGGCAGCAGATGGAGCAGACTTAAATACCATTCCCCTGGAAGGGATTTGAACCCCTGACTTTATGGTTGACAGTCCAGCTTTGATAACCACTGGGCCCCATAATAATTGGCCACATGAAATAAAATACGTTGATTTTAAGCAACTTTCCTATTACACTAGATTAGGTTAAACTGGTTAAACTTCACTCATTAGTTTTGATAGGTTATATTAGATTAGGTTAGATAAACCCCAACCACAAAATACACAACATAAGTAAATGCGGCCAAAGGAAGCCACAACATACCAAGAACCAGGTCAGCAGAAAGTTGACAGACCTCTTAAACAAATCATAAAAAGTTTATTAATAAATACTTAAATCTAAGTTTAGTTACTGTAGCTGTTAGTTTAGCATAGCAACAGTTCTTCTGCTTGCTTGTGAGCAACTCACCCCTAGTCAGGCGCTCACGAAACGCGTTAAAAAAGCCGGGTTTCCTTTTGTCATGCTTATCCTGTTTTCTGTCCTCGTCTTCCTGCAGAAGATAGAAAACTTCAGTCATTTAGCAGCAGAACCAAAATCTCACCCAGAAGCCAACAACTACACTAAAAGTACCAAGCTCTTACATCAAACTACGGCTGATAACACAATTCTTTCAACCGTTAGACGCCATAACATTTGTGTAGTGTTATTTTCTTATAGCAATATAAATTTGATATGTACAGTAGAGACTCCTTATAAAATGCTTTGTTATCACATAAATTCTGATATAACACAGTCAGGGATGTAGATTCAAAATTTAATTCAGCTTAAGAAAACGATCTCGTGAAAACGCAATCTTGTTACAAGGAGGTTCTTGATGTGGCTTCAAAGGCAGCACATACACATGAATATGTCTAAACAAAGCCACAAAGCCTCTTCTTCTGAGATGGTTACTGTGCAGGGACCATAAGTCCTCCTTGCATAAATGCTGAGTGACATTGACTGATGCTTGTCATAAGATGTACTTATCTATCTGGATATTTCAGGCTCTAAAACACATGACTATCAGCCCTGTATAGGTACGACTTCAGACCAACTGAAAGAGTATTAAAACTGCCGCATAATGACGGTATAAAAAAATAAAATTTTCTCAACAAAGTACCTTGTTCAATGATGTGCCAGGAAGTGCCTCAGAGCTTGTCTGCATCACCATGGAAACGAACAACGGTTTGGAACCTGTTCTAGGTGGAGCTATTGGAGTTGCACCCGAAGCAGAATCAGCTGTTTTCATCACAACCCCATCGGAAGAAGCCATACCCACATCGCCTAAGTGATCGCTTTCCCCTCGTGCCCCTTTTGACGCTGGTGGCTGAACCTTTCCATTGGGAACCCCCAGGGCTCCCTTGCCCTTTAGAAGTGCCCCTGGTTGCACTGTTGCACTCATCTGGCTCACGGATATCTTCGGAGGGGCGGGATAACAGCCAGACGAGGTCTTTGGCCTGGCTCCCTGTTCTACGTAACTCGTGCCCTTACACCGTGGCAGATCTCCAGTTGATGCAGTCTGGCGGGTCGTGACGCCGTCCTGCATCAGTGGATCGAAGTAGCATGACGACACGGACGACAGGCGTCGCTCATCAAGTTTCTCGTTCTGGTGCTCTGTCAGTTTCAGTCCATCCGAAAACTCGTTCGTCAGCGTGTCCACAGAGACTGAGCTTCCCATCGTAGTCGTCGAATTGACGCCGGAGGAGTCGCCATGGCCTCGTTCCGAGAAGTCGACAAGCGATCCAACCGAACTGCTCGAGTGGAACGACAGGTCGAGGCCGGATGGCCCCGATTCAAGGCAGTTAAGGCAGGCATCTGAACCGGCCTTGGAGACAGGACTGCGGTGGTCCTTGTCGCTGCCCTCAGTCTCAACGAGGTTCAAATCGTCTGAGGAAAAGACGGCATTCGCTTCGCCTTCCTGCTCAATCTCTTCACTTCTCACCCTGTCTGGGGGTGCTGCCAGTTTGCCATCGGGTACCAACTTCAGTGGCAATGGGGAATGGATGGCTTTGCCTCGACGTCCGGTTACAAGGAACTCCGTCAGATGGACTGCAGAAACCTGCCGGTCACCTTCGTCGGAAATGTAGCGATTCATTCGGAAGAAGGACTGCTCACTGGAAGAGGACGAAGCGTTATAGGAGTGGCGATTGGAAGACGTCTGTGGTGGTTGGTTGGCGCTGGCAACTGCATCTTTTGTCAGTCGCACTGCAACCTTGGGACTCCTCGTCCTGGAATCTGCGTCACCTGGTTCAAATGGAGACTCGTGGGGACTTTGGTTTCCTGAAAACATGATCAAGATTGTATGTCTCTACCTAGACGCTTAACTTAGCATCTGTTAAATACCTCTCACCAGAGCTACGCTGCCAGCCTAAAAGTTGCTAAAGTTAAATAGGAAAACCAAGCTCATATGGGGATCGCTTGTGACACATCTTTGTCAAGTGCTCAACAATTTTCATAAATTCATCAACTCCAACTCAACTGGAAACAACAGTTGTCCATTTAAGATGAACTTCAGGTGGCAGTGATCTCTCTGGACTTAAAATAGCCCCAGTTCATTGGGTGCCTGCCTGATGGACTGCCCTTGTGCGTGTGTGTGTGTGTGTGCGTGTGTGTGTGTGGCTTCCTAAATTAATTATTGACAGCCTAAATGATGGACTGCTTGTCTTACTGCCTGTGCATCTCAATGCCTGCCTATTTTAACACTTTCAGGGATAAATAATTTTTTTTAAATCAGGGATATAGGCTGAATATTACTCCTATACGTCAATGTTTGTTGCCAACCGCCTCGAAAGTGTTAATGACTGCCTGACTGCCTTATTGCCGGCCTGTCTTACTGTGTTACTGACTGCCTGTCGTAATGAATGTCTAACTGACAACCTTACAGCCCGTCTGTCTTACTGACTGCCTGGTTCACTGACTGCTTATCTTACTCACTGCCTGTCTCACTGACTGCTTATCTTACTCACTGCCTGTCTCACTGACTGCTTATCTTACTCACTGCCTGTCTCACTGACTGTTTATCTTACTCACTGCCTGTCTCACTGACTGCTTATCTTACTCACTGCCTGTCTCACTGACTGTTTATCTTACTCACTGCCTGTCTCACTGACTGCTTATCTTACTCACTGCCTGTCTCACTGACTGCTTATCTTACTCACTGCCTGTCTCACTGACTGCTTATCTTACTCACTGCCTGTCTCACTGACTGCTTATCTTACTCACTGCCTGTCTCACTGACTGCTTATCTTACTCACTGCCTGTCTCACTGACTGTTTATCTTACTCACTGCCTGTCTCACTGACTGCTTATCTTACTCACTGCCTGTCTCACTGACTGTTTATCTTACTGACTGCCTGTCTCACTGACTGCTTACCAGATGCTTGTGGTGTGTTGTCACCCGTTGTCTCTCCAGGAAGTTCACCGATCTCAGAGCCAGGACCAACACCGCGACTGCTCACACTAGCCACATCATCCTGACAAATACACAAGAAACGGTCCATGATAACAACGACAACAACAACGACAAACACTGCACAAGGACTTGTTGAGTGACACATTTCCACGGGGCACAATTTATGGCACTGGTTGTTATAAGATTAACAAAGAATCTGGAATAAAAACTCCTTGACTGCACCATTATTCATTAGGATAATTAATTAATTACCTAATTTATTAACAATCATACCTGATCAAGTTCGAGCAGTCGATCAGCCTGTCTTTCACTCGTGTCACTGGCCAGAACATCTGTGCTCCATGCATCGCTTGCCGTCTCCGAAATCTCCATTACCTGCAGGCAAACAATTAAAATGTTTATCTGGATCGATCAATCAATCAATACCTGTATACACCCATACTGGGTAATTTCTCAGTTGAAACAGAAACACACATACACCCACACATATATACACAGGAAACTTGCTATAACACTGGTTTTGGGAGCTATATCGAGACTGGCTCAAAACGAGCTCATGATATAACTAAATGATTTTTATAGCTGAACAAATATTGGAATTCATATCTAGACAATATTATAATCAGAAAGCATGCTGCAATGAAGCGTGTCACACACACACCAACCCACACACACACGTATACACTCACACACACACACACACACTCACACACATACGCACATAATTGCACATACATTACTGCTTTGTTTCCACAGAATATGAGTCTGCTGACTAACCACCTCCTGAACTCCAAGGACGTTGTTGGCTGGCTCCTCTGCCACCTCCTCCAGTCGCTCCAGCTGGTTCTGCTCCGGGGGTTCTGAGTCGCTAGCCAACACATCCGTGCTCCAGGTGTCACTCACAGTAGACTTCGTTTCATCTCCTGGTAAAGAATTATTTCTTAAAAATAACTAACAACTCAACTATAAACCAAAACATCATCATTACCGGTATTCAACGGTAATAATTAATACTTGTAATAATTTAGTGATAATACATTAAATACTAACAGCAAAAATAATAACACAAATAATTAAATACTGCTAACAATGCCAATAGTAATAATAATAAATAAATAAAAAATATTAATAAAAAAAAATTATAAAAATAATAATAATAAAAAATAATAAAAAATAATAAAAATCTTAATACAAAATTATAACCAATATAATGCATATACAGTCGGTAACACCACAAAATATCAGAGTCGGTAAAGTCACAAACACGACCACAGCAATCCATTTTAACGCCTCCTTAAACTCCCAACTTGCGGTGTTACTCATTTACTGACCAATAAAGCTTGGAAGGCTGAGTGGGCACCAGGTCACATGGTATTCCATAAAAGGTTACTCATTCAAGTACTAACCTGGCTCCGTATGTCTTAATTTAATCTCGCCTGCCAGTGTTGTATCAACAAAACCAAGTGACCACCTTAAGAAAAAGTCAGGGAAGCCCAGGATAGCTTACTTTCAATTTCGTGTTTGATTTCAAACTTTCCGAATCGGTCCGTAACGTCTTCACGATTCGTCTTCTGGACGATAACTGGAAGGTCTGGAACCATCGGCTGGCGCTCCTCTGGGCCTTCCATCTGGGAATCCGCCTGTGAGGTGGGCGTGTCGCGACCGCTGACGTTGGGAGTGCCTCGGCCGCTGACGTTGGCCGACATCATGTCCGAAAGGTTGTCATTCTCGTTGTCAAGGTCAGAGGTCACAGAGTGGCTTGAGGCGGCTTCAGATATGGCTTCAAGATTGTCACTTGTGGCTACAGATTAGAAAAGAAGTCAATAGACAACAGGGGTACACAAAAAACATAGGAAGGCAAATAAAATATTTATTGATGGACTAAAACTATTTGAATAGACTAAAATTAATAAACTGAATAAAAATAATTAAATTTAAATAAATATGAACAAAATTAAATAAATGACTAAATTAAATAAAAATTAAAATGAATAAATTAAAATAAGCTTAAATAAAAATCACTATGTTAATTAATTTTACAAAAAATAAAAACGAATATATTAATTAAAAAGAAATAACTCTGACTAAACATGAATTAAAATAAATTTTTAAAATTAAACAAGAAATGATAAAAATTTAGTAAACTAAAAAAATAATTAAAAGAGATAATCGTGACTAAATGTAACTAAATTAATTATTAAACTAAATACAAATAATTAAAATCAAAAAAAGAAATATTCATAACTAAAAGTGAGTATACTGACACAGCCATCTTGTATTCGATCACCAAAAAACTCACCAATCGAGTCCTGGTCGTGTGAAAGAGAGAATCGAGTGCGTTTTTCATGCACAAGGACTTCGCTTTCGCTGACTGGATCGTCTTCACCCGGCAACAGACTGTTGTACTTCACCTTCTTCTGTCGAACCTCTTGCTCCAAAACCTACAACCAACATTCAACCAGACTTTCTTACACCTCGGACCTTGCTATTGTAAAGTTGTTACATCAGGGACCTTGTTATAGTAGGCCTCATCATAACAAGGTCTTTAACATGGTTACAGTGGAAACCCCTCCACTGGTTCAGACCCACTGAAAATAATTTTCCCCATAAAGTTTTCTCCTACCCACAGGTATTTCCTCTCTATGGTCAACCTGTATCTCCCAATGAAGACATGATTTTCCCCATATGTTTAACTCCTGCCATTGTTTTACTCTCCATATGTTTTACTCCTCCCAATCTTCAGGAGGTGCCTAGAAGATGCTATAAACACGATCGATCACTCCACATTACATTAACACCACTCCTGCTAACAATAACAATAAATCATTCCTTGGTTGATGGCCACCGTGAAACAAAAGCCAGAGAGATAGCCTGCTGACCTTTTGCTCAGAAAGCAGCCCTGGACATTCGTTGACCACTCCAAATGAAATGACCAAGATGTCTTCAGCAAACTGGATGCTGTCCAGTTCCTCGTTGTCATTGACCCCCGGCGGAGACAAGAAAAGCTTCTTTTTATCTTTAGCTTAATCAAAGACAAAAACTTATGTCAAGAACGTTAGAAAAAATGATTGCAAGGCCCCACTTACCTCATGTATAACGTAACATAAAAATAACATGATATAAACTAATGACTTCTATAGCGCCAATATCATAATGCACAAGGTATCAGTTAATGGTCTCTTCAAGAGAGATCATAGTCAAAAATCACAACCCACGGCAGAAGCCCGGCCGAAATCCATTAAGATAATGTAAGGTAAAGTAATGTAAGGTAAGGCTATGCAATGAATGTAACCTAATTCAAAGTAATGTAATGAAAAATTTACATGCAGTCTGGTGAAGCTCCTCAGCTTTTGTCCAAGCAGAAAGTATATAAAGTAAGGTAAGGAAACTGTCCAATAATTACCCAAGTCCTGCACCATGCTATAAATGCATGAATATGCATAAGCCACAAATCGTGAATATACATCAATAATGAATATATAAATATGAATAGGCCTTAGTCCGATGCCCACCAGGTATATGTACACAATCATTTCCAGACACAAGTGACATATTACAGTGAGTCATTAAAAATATGGGCATCGCAGTTTAGCGATAGTGAGCCTAAGCAGAACGCCATCTGGCCAATAATTCAAACAAATAATACCTGTCATCTGCATAGTTCAAAATCCTGTACCAATAAAATCGGGATGGAAGCTTCTATGTATGTATGATGCAAGTACGTATGGTGTATATGTGTATGCATGTAATTAAGTATGCATGTACCAGCATTTATGCTGCTGTATTTATGCATTTATATAGCCCCTTTATGAACCTCTCAAAAGTGCTGCACACACATATACATGTAATGTTTTCAAGTATATACAATTGCCCTTATCTGCACATTTAGGTTAATTAAGATTAGATCACAGAGAAAGCAATACCTCTGCTCAGTTTCTTCGAGGACACCGGAGTTCCCGGCGGCGTTGCCTGTGGAGTAGAATTAGGGGAGTTATGAGCAGAATGCGAGGAGTTTGCACACAACGCCTGGATGACGGACTGAGGTGGGAGATTGCAGGTTGACAGTAGCTCCTCCAGTTGCTTCTTCTCCGCACTGTCCTCCTTCAGGCCAGTCACGACGTTGTGCAGAAAACCAATCTGCACAGCAGTATAACTGATTAGATGAAAAAGATAAAGAAATCACAGAAGAATAAAGAAAACTGATAATCATCCCAGCATTCAAAAGAAAGTGAGATATGCAAGACTGCAGGAATTACAAAGGTATCAGCCCACAGGATATCCCAGGAAAAGTGTTCACCAATAAGACACAAAACACAATGAAACAGTATGATGAGATAGAGTACTTGGAGAAGAACAAGCTGGTCAGACCAGGAAGAAGCACAACTGACCAGCTATTCACAGTGAGATAGACACTTGAAAGAACATCGAGCACAACTAGAAAGTCTTATTGAACTTCATAGATATCAAACAAGCATTTGACAGCGTATGACAAGACAATGTGCAGAGCGATGCAAGATCTAGGAATACCAGAAAAACTGATCCAACTTGTGCAAGAAATAAGCCAGAAATCTTCGAGTACGATAAAGGTAGACTTTCAGATGAAAACAGGAGTACGTCATGTATGCACGTTATCACCATACTTATTCAACTTATTACTAAATGCAGTAATGGCACTCGGCCTAAACAACACTGTGGCAGGAATCAAACTAAACAGAAGCATAGTGAACACTCTTCAATTTCCTGAAGACATTGGTCTTTTAACTAGAAATGCAGCAGAACTACAAGACATCACAGCATAGATAGACAACACCAGTAGAAGATTCAGACGAATGATTAATGCTGAGAAAACCAATTTAGTGGCCAATGAAAAAACCAGAGACACCAGTTAACATCAGCATCCAATGAGAAACTATTTAACAGTTAGGTCAGTTTGTCTAACTTTGAGGTCTAATAACTGCAGATAGTAACAGTGAAAAGGCAGACAGAGGAGAACTTGATGCACATCAAAGCATTAGGAAGAATGGCCAAGATATGGAGAAGCAGGGAAATAACAAGGAAAACAAAAGCAAGAATATATGAGACGATGATACAACCAATTTTTCTATATGGATCAGAATGCCGGACAAACAGAAAACAAGACTTAAATGAATCCTTACAACAGAAATGAGCTGGCCATGAAAAACTGCAGGAATCTCACGATTATAAAAAAATCAAAAATGATGAAATATGACAATTCTTGAATATGCAGACAACCGTATTAGATAAAGTTGTACAGCGAAGACTCCAATGGTCTGGTCATGTGGAAAGAATGGCAACTGACTGAATCCCGCCCAATGCATTACATGCAAGATGTGAAGGAAAGAGAAGAAGAAGGAAACAAAGAAGAGGACATAACAAGACTTGGACTAAACAAGAGAACACCACTTAATAAGACAAATGACCAGAAAGAGTGGAGATCATTTATTCCCATCCATCGTTGCCAAACAGCTGGCATCAGGAACTGATGATGATGATGATGATGAAGATGATAATGATGTATACATGGCAAACTCATTTAAGGTGGGGCCATTTTTGGTTTGCATACGCATCAGGCAGGAAGGAGTAGGGGAGAGGCAACTGTTCTCAGCGGAGTGGACAGTCAGTGTGCCTTGACCTCAGTGTGCCTTGACCTCAGTGTGCCTTGACCTCAGTGTGCCTTGACCTCAGTGTGCCTTGACCTCAGTGTGCCTTGACCTCAGTGGGAAGATGAAGAAGTGACTGTTTACTCAGTATGATAGGAACTGTGTAGTTTAGCGACAATTTTGTATATAGGACTGAACATTTGGCCTTTTTAAATTGTTATCATCATCTTCATTTGGTTTTTCTTTTGTTTTGCACATTAAATATTGAAAGAAAAACAAATATCAAGCCTCATTTTGCCCAAATAGTAGAGAAATAAATTAAAGAGGTAAGACAAGATAAGGCTAAAAAATAAGGCGAGTTTGATCAGACAGGTAAGGTAAGATAGGGTTCATAAGGTGAGAATATTAAGTAAAGTAAGATAAAATATATTGCATGGTAAGATGAGATTAAGGAGGTAAGGTAAGGTGATGAGGCTGTAATTGATGAGGTAGCATAAAACAAGGTAAGGTAAGACACGGTTCATAACATAAGGTGAGAACATGATGTAAAATATGGTTGCATGGTAAGGTGAGATTAAGGAGGTAAGGTAAGGTGATGAGGGTGTAATTACTGAGGTATGGTAAGGCAAGGTAAGATGAACTGAGCATAAAAGCAATGTGCATTGTTAAAGAAGGTATATCTTACAAGTTCCGTGAGTTCGGAGCAGCTCAGCAGTGCCGCTGAGCGAGAAAATCCGCTCAAGTTCGACTGGCTCGGAGCTGGTGCATTGACCAACGGGGCATCCAAAAGAGCGTCAAGAAGAAAAGACATGAAACCCTAAAAGAAATCAACAAAAACTACAATTACACAAAGACAAAGATAACGTAAAACATTTTCACAGATCTCTTCAGGGTCCAAACTCAGATGTGCATCAAACTTATAAATTTATAGGAATTTGCTGGTCTACCGATAGGTGTCTGTGTGAGACTGCTAGTCGAGACCATCTCTAGCTATCCAAGGATCATTCACTTACAGCCTTATCCTTCTTTATTGCAACTCTTACCAGCAGCGGCAAGCAAGAAGCACTTTTGCAAAGTACTTAAAGGCAATATAAAATGCCCAGAGACCCAGAGACCCACATCCCAGTCTTAAGACAGAGAACAGTAAGGTAAGGTAAAATCCACTTATTATCAGCAACACTATCAGCTGTACTAAAATTACCTAAATTACTAATCGCTAAAATTATCTTCACTAACAATAATGCTATTCCTCACAAGACAGATTCTGGAGTCATATTACTCCATATTACATCCCAACCCAGTCATTCAAATTAAAGATAGGGTAAGACAAGTTCAGTTAAGATAAAACAAGGATAATGTAAGACAAGTATTAGGCAAAGATATGGTAAGGTAAGAAGTCTATTAAGGCAATGATATTGTTTCAATGTTTCAAAACAATACGATGCTAAACTTGGTGTTATTAAGCAACTTTTGTAGCAACTGACGTGAAGTTGTTTACCATCAGCCAACATAAATAAACAAGCAGGAAAAATACGGCTAATTCTTTATTTGCTAAGTCAACCCACACAGAGACTGCACTGTGAGCCAGAAAACAACTGTTTCATCAGAAGACCTGTAGGCTAGCATAATGAAGTCTGAGGCCCATATTCATTAGTACAGTTTAATAATTACAGTCAAATTACTGCTGATATAAAATGGGAAAAAACAAAATCGTATCGTAAAAGCCAGACGTATCCTACACACTTCCACCATAGAAATCTGTCAATAAGACTTGATTAAATTAGAATAGACTAGGCAAGATTAGATTGGAATAGACTGATTTAGAAAATATCAGACTAGAATATATTAGACAAGATTTGACCAGATTGGATTAGATTGGACAGGATTAGATGAATTTAGAACAGAATAGACAAAAATTATGCAAAACTAAATTGCAGTCTAAATTAGAATAGATTAGATAAGACTCATTCACAGATTAGCCTGGATTATATTAGACAAGATTAGAGTATAATAGACTGTTCTAAATTAGACCAGACCAGATCGAAGTGGATTATATTAAATTAGTGCAAACTCACTGGTGGAAATTTACTGTACAAATCTCGCGTTTTGTTGTCAATTTCTTCCGGCTTTGAAATGGCAAGCACTTGCAGAATCTGCCCGACCTGAATCAGGTTATGCCTGGCAATGTAGCTAATGGGTGCATCTGTTGTGATCCCATACGGTTCCGGGTCACAGACCGCAGGGCAAATGAAAAAGGTCAACACAAGGTCGGCACAGATGGCCCGCGCCTCGGCACGGTCGACCGTCTCTGCCTTCACCAGGGTGTGGTACAGCTGCGAGATGATCCACGCCAGACTCGGTGGAAAACAGTACATGTTTGCCTGCAGGTTGATAACAAAGTGGTTGACAAGGGCGACCAGTTTGTCGGTTGTGACGTCGCGGTAACGCTGGATCTTTTGTTCATAGTCGACGGAGCCGGGCTGGCCAAAACGCCGGAGTCGCTCGTGGGGCGGAAAGCGGTGGAGGGCGCGGTCAGGGTCGATGTCGTAGAACCACTCATCCTCCATCAGCAGCTGCATCACCGGTTTGTGTAAGGCGGCGGTTAGGAACAGCCGCGACGAGAAATGGCCCTCGTTGAGGAGTTTGAAAATCATGCTGAACGTGCAGGAACTCTTGCGCAGAAGTCGACGTGGGTCAGCTGACTGAGTGACCTGAAGGTCAATCAGATGCTTTAGGATCTGCACAACATATGCCTCATCTTCTGGAAGTACAACATTGCCGTACAGTCCTGACATCACGGTGCCGGCAATGTTCTGCATTGTCTCAATGCTCTGCTTTTCTGCATGCATCAGGCAGGTCGCCACGAGCTTTGGAATCTCTCGGAACAGCTTCAGGAACCTTCCAATCTTTGACTCGTGATATGTGAGCTGCTTGTAGCCGTCGATGAACGTCACCACCTCGAAGGCGTTTACCCTCTGGCAACAAGCGGCCGGCATTGTGTTTCGATCTGCAAGGATCAGCCGATCAAGTTCGTTCTTCTGCTGCCGAGCGATCCAAGTCACGTGGTAGAGCCGCTGCGACTTGGATCCGATGGTTGTGTGCAGGGCATGGAGCTGCTCCTTCTCGGCGTTCACAAACAGCCGCTCCTGCTTCAAGTGACGTGAGAGCTCGAGGAGCTCGGAAATGCCTCCTGACGACATATTCCGCTGACTCTTAGATCTCACTCTGCAACATGTAGTAGAATGCCACAGAATTGAAGTTAATTAACCGGTTGTACAGCACCTTTTAAGAACTTTTCAAAAACTATGTTATTTGGCCATTTTTTTTAACACGACACTTACTGGTTTTAGATGATTTCATTCATGCTTAAGATCAACAACACGCAGCCATTGCCATGGTTTGGATCATAAAAAAATGGGTGATCTGGGATTTCCACATGCTTCAGCCATAAGACTACAGCTTCGACTTTCAAAACGCCACCAACACACCACTTGTGGATGAGAATCTCAAGGCAATATACTGTCGGAAAGAATCTTCTCATATCGGACATCATACTTATAATTCGGCATCATCTTTGTAAGCAACAATTGCCTACTGATGTACTTACTGTTCTTCAAACTATACGTCATCCTGAAGCAAGTGTCATAAGCGCTTGTAGCACAGCACACGTCCCGTTTACGCGCAACCCATTTACTTAAATGCATGAATCCGCTTAACATGTGAATCCACTTAACGCGGTTATATCATGGCTCTCGCCAAAATCTATTTAATATGCGGATGCATTAGCATACAGTACTACCAGTAAACACAGTACTGGCTAATATTCAGTCTCATTTGTCTTTATATTAGCCTGCATCGGTTGCAATAGCTGTCTCAACGGACAGCAACAGTTGCTGGCTACAAATGGTTTAAGTTCTGGTGGGGCAGTACAGTTCCAAAGTATGTGAACTTAATGTAGCTGCACATGCTTCCCTCCCTAAATCCAGCAGGCCAGCTCTGCCCCAGGTAGGAGCTTGGACAAAATCATCTGGCAGCAGGCCACAGTGCAAGTGCCTTCACATCAAACAACCTATATCTTTGCGCTTTCTAGAAAGTCACACTAAGACTTACATAAAACATACACTACTGTATTTCAGCATGACCCTCTTAATCCAGTTTGTTAACATGTGGATTGCAGTGATTTAGGCGCTCAGCAACTATGCAAAAACGGGACCACACTGCAGCTGCGATGGACGTGCCTCTTTGGGCTTTTCCTGACAGACAGTAAAAGTTAACTAAGTGAACTGTTAATTTTGTGAAATGTGAGCTTTTGTCTTCCATTAATTAAAGACTACTTATTTAATTAATTGTCTTCTTGCCAGCTCTACAAGCTCAGTTCCAGGGAAGGAGAACAGTCTTAAGATGAGGAAAATGGGCAAAAGGGCCACAGGTCCCCGTGAGAATCAAAAGGCCAAGATTGCGAGCTAACCAAGTCACATGCAACGACGGCGAATCTCGTGCTTCAGCTTCTGTTAACACTGGTCAGTTGTCATACTCGATCTCCATAAGCATGAACAGCATGCTTTCCCTAGGTAAGAAACAACACTGCCACGTTGAACGTGGAAAGGTTTAGCGTAAATGTAAACGACACCGCAATAATGGACGTTAATGCTTATGAGCAGAATGTTGATGAGCAATTTTGTGTTCGGACAAGAATTAAAAATTGGGCAATCCAATGCGATACACTGATGGCAACTCCCTCTTTCCTTGAAACTTTATTCCAGATACGAATTCCGCAAAACACACACAAAAAACAACTTGGCCAAACCAGAGGACCCGTAGTTTTATTTATTTCCCACTTCAGTACGTAATGTACTTCGATTAAATGATTTAAAAGACTCAAAAATCATCATCTTTAATTACCTCCAAGTACATGATAAACATCACAGCCGGAAGTTGAGCGTACAACTGCCCAACAAGGTAATAGAAGAACTAGAGAAAGCGCTGCCGTGTATTGGGCTTTCGGCAGTTGTAGCTGACGGAAGTGACGTATCACCAGGCCAGCTGGTAGACCATCAGCTGGCCTGGTGATACATGCATAATTACATTATTATTAAGTACAGGTTTCTGACTTGGTCCTATAATTTTACGGATGAGTTCAGCTGATTTACACACAGCTATAGCATCAGGTGATGGAGAAACTAGACCACCTCTGTCCTTAATTTCAATCAAGCCAAAATCATTTTGGCTAACGTCCTCTTGTCTCACAGATTGTAGTGAACCAAGACATACCTCACAACAGGTCAGATTCTAATGATCTCACAACAAAACCAGAAATACAAAAACATAATCAACAAATTTTGACAAAGATCCTATATTTGGCAGATAGTCATGGTCGAAACAAACTGAATCAGGTTCCTTAACAACATCACTTAGCAGTTTCTGATGAGCTTCATCCATGCGTCGCTTTAGTGTCCGAAGGGTTGGCATAGAATATGGGTGATCTGCATTGTCTCGAGATGTGCTTGTTGTAACTGTTGCCAATGGTTCTGTTGAAGGGAGATGTAGTAATCCAAAAACTGCAAGCTTTGGCATAGATATGTCTTTTGGAGCTCTGTGTGGCTTACAGTTCTTCTGCAGATGTGACGATAGACTGAAGATGGTTGGAACAGCATCTGTAAATATCACAGTATAAGCTCTGAATATCTCATTTGACAGATACTTTAGAGCAGCACTTCCCAAACTTCTCAGTGTCACGGACCGGCAGGAATTTTCCCATTGCAGCAGGACCAGTGTCCAATTTATTAATTATTCCGCTTTTTTGAGCACCTAAAATTTCCTAAATTCCTAAGATATATTTTTAAATTATGTTAAATGCAGTTTTAGCCAATTCTATGACTCTATTGCCCTTTAAAATACTAGCCTAACAAGTGTTTTTGTTATGAATTTTAAAAATATAATAGTTCTTTCTAATTCATATGAGAAATATGGCAGAACCATTTCTTCATTATTCTGTTTTCTGAAGATGGTTGTGGACCGGCAACTGAGGGCTCGCGGACAGGCGCTAGTTCGTGGACCACCAATCTGGGAAGCGCTGCTTTAGAAACTGGAACTGAACAGGTTTCTGGATTGCAAAGATCTATTTATAGCTCATACTGTCCTACGTCGGTCGGAGAAATATACCAAAGAATCGTTAATTGCCGAGATGCGAATCAACTGGCGCCACCAAATTCATAGCGACGGCGAGGAAAAACAATTATTTATCCTTTCACTTGTCTAACCTTCGCTGTCAGTCTGTCTACCGCAGACCGAACCTAGGTCAAGTCTGGCTTTCACTTCCTGGGCAATCTTTCTCTCCACTCCCGTCTCTAAGAAAACGACCCAAACGCCACCGAAACGAGCGGACGATGTTCGTCGTCGTTGCCGATATATCGACTGCAGGCTCCTTCGCCAACGCTAGGGGGCAGCTCACGCCGACGGAAATGAGCAAACGACATCTGGTGGCATAAGCGTCGTTTACACAGTCGTCATCGTAAACTCGAGATATCCATAGCGCCCAATAAAACCAAGTCGCGAAAATCAGTTTATTCACAGGCGCTCAGTCAAAGTAAATCAATAAGCAGGACAACGTGTCTAGGTGACCTCCTTGAGGTCCCCTAACAACGTCCTTATTATTACTACTACTGTTATTGTTTTTAGAATAAATAGATGATTAGTTCTCATAGGAGCCTGTTTTTGAAACAGTATTAGCGAACTGGAAGTTTAAACTTGTGCTATATAAATGTCCAGGTATGTTGCGTTAAATGATCTGATTGTCTTATGCTTGATGCCACGTCGGAACTCATTTGCATTCAGTTTAGGTTGTAGAGGGCTTCATTTTGATGCTTCCACGTTGTTTCCTGAGTACTCTGTAATGTAACGAAAGAGTATCATTCGATGCTTCCACATTGTTTCCTGAGTACTCAGGAATGTAACGAAAGAGTATCATTCGATGCTTCCACATTGTTTCTTGAGTACTCTGTAATGTAACGAAAGAGTATCATTCGATGCTTCCACATTGTTTCTTGAGTACTCTGCAATGTAACGAAAGGGGTAAAGTAACAGTTTTCTGCCACTATGGAAGCTTGTTGGCAACATGGTCCGTAGGTGTGAAGGATCTTTTGGCTGAGAAGCAGACATGACCACGGCAATGATCGATCCAACAACCCGACTCCAACAGGATGGAGGACTGAGTTGGCCTAGATAGCATGGTATCCCATGGAACATCGGTTCTCAACCGGTGGTACGCGTACCCCTAGGGGTACGCCAGCTGTTGCCAGGGGGTACGCAAGAAAAAAGATTACAACTTTCATGTGATGGTGGATTGAAGAATGAATTCAACAATGACTTGTTGAGTGATTTCTGGCTTAGAAGAAGAGCAGGATATGGATTAATTTCCGACAGAGCTATGACATTTTTAATTCCTTTCAGTACTTCATATCTCTGTGAAACTGGATTTTCGGCAATGCTTGCGATTAAAAATAAATACAGACCGAAACTTGAACTTGAGCCAGACTTACGTCTAAAACTAACAAAATTAAAGCCCGATATTGCAAAATTATGCAAATCTAAACAAGCTCAATGCTCGCATTAAAATTAAACTTGTAAGTTGACTCTGAATAGGCCTAACCGTTGATAACCATTAGCCCTACTCTTCATGTCTTATTGTTATTAGAAAAGAATGAACGTAAAATAAAATAAATTTATTGTTGTGCAACAGTAATAATTTTAATATAATAAAATTTAATAAAATTCATATAGGTACACAAAAATGTTTACAAAAAGGTTTTATAATTAGGTTAGAACTTATTAAACTAAATCACGATTATAATAAACTTACTAAAGAACGTTTCTGACAAGTTTTTCTGGTGGGGGTACGCCAGAAAATAACTTTTATACTTGGTGATACAGCAAAAAATAAGGTTGACCACCGCTGCCATGGAAGACCAACTAATTGAGCTCAGTGTTATTCAGTTTCACCGAGTCTGCATGGAGTACCATGTCGCTGTCCGTAGATAATATTAATAATGGACTCTTTTTGGTTCCTGAGGGATTGCACGCATCTCTAGCAAAAAAATATTAGCCCAAATAATAATATAGTAATAATTGTGTGTGATTATATAATGGCTTTTGAGAACATGGCTAGAGTGCTATGCATAGCTGTCTACGAGTTCTAAGCAAGTGCAATTTAATGTACGTTGAAAATGTAATAATAATAATAAATAATAATAATAATTAATAATAATAATTAATAATAATAATAACGAATCGGATATTTAATGCACGACTTACACTTCTAATGATCAAAAGTGCTTTGCAATTGGGTATTGAGTTTGAGATCTTAACCCTCATGCGTAAATGGCTTGGCTCTGCTCCATCATACCTTAAGGACTTCTGCACTTTGGTTTCTTCGGTCCCAGGCTGTGGTTCTCTCCGTTCGGCTGTCCATGAGTGCCTCACTGTCCCTCGTATCCGTACTCTACGCCTCAGCGTAGAACCTTTGCCTATGTTGGACCTACCAGTTGGAATAGACTTTCTCGTGAGTTGCGACTTGAGCTCCTCAGTTTGTCCCTTCCGCAGTTTCGCGGTTTTGCCTGAAGTCTGTCTTATTTGACAATGGTTTTGCTGGTCTGGGTCGAAAGCGCCTCTGATGTGTTTGTTCTTGAAGTGGCGCTTTATAAATGTCAAATTACAATTACAAATTACAGCAATGTATCCGACGACAGGACTTCCTCTTTGACATCCCTACTAGTGTTGGTACTCGCGCCGACCCCAGTAGGATGGGGATGAGATGACATGGTAATCCATGGGTGGCCACCCATCCAGATACCACGTGCCATGGGCTCGATGGTGCTTAACTTCCGCCGGGTCTGCCAGCGCCGCAATAACAGTCACCAATCGGCTAATAATTATCATGATAAATAGGGAAACAACGGTCTTGATTTAAGCCTCGTTAATGAGCCGCCATCTAAGCCAACTGTTCATTGGGAGTTGTTCTTCAGTCTCCGAACGAGTTCTTGAAGTGACTACTTGACAATGGAGTTCTATAAAATGGCATATAACCGTGTGATTTACTGCCTCGTAGGAATAGTCTGGGCGGCAAGACCCCGTTCCAAGCTGATACCGACTTCGCTCTGAGTATACTCTGTGTCAACTTTCAATGGGAGCCAAACGTACAGATGTAAGTCGCCGAAATTTTTCAGCCCTTCATAAAACTGCGTCTTGAATAACCCAAACCATGTCTTACAACAGCTACCCCGCCCGTTAAAACCCTCAGTTATTCCCTACGGCCCCACACCCATGTTCGTATTATTCCTCCCACTGATAGTTTAACGCGTAACTGTTTCATTATTAGGATGCATGCATACTAAGTTTTTCTTATGTTCTTAAATACTTGTAAACCGATGTGCGATTAGCTATTGGTTAATAAAGAGTATACTTACTTACTTAGAAAGACCAGCGCTTAGTCAAATCAAATTCTCAAGAGCCAGGTTACTGGGTCAGTTTCGGTGCCATCTTCAAAATTCAGAGAGGTAATAAGGGTGCGTTTTCGACCTCTGCCGAAGTCGGAAGAGAAGCTCTATCCTCTTACAGGAGGGGGCCGTGGTGGTGAAGGATCTCACCCGATCAGTTCATTGAAAAATGAGCAGGGTCGAGGTCATACGGTCACTATATAAAACCGTTTACATTTACATTTACATCTTACGGTAGATGAACATCAAAAGAAGCCAAGAGACTTTCGAATTTTAGACATGAAACTGCGTGCAGCCCAAAATGTAGCGGCGTTCGCGTTCAGTTGCTACTACCTGGAAGTCCACAGAGGAGGACAAACCGATGACGCAATTGGACCAATCCACATGCAGTGATAAACAAAGGACGCAGCTCGCCCCGTTCGAGCCCCCGCCCCGTCACCCCCCCCCCCCAGGTTCAGACTGCTCCAGACCCTCACCCTCGTTCCACTGTGCCCCTCATCTGTCGGGACACGCACGCATAAACACACTACAGCAGCCGGCGGTTCACTTAAGAGCCAAACGGCAGCTGAACGACCTAAATGTTAGGCCCAAATTGTAGGCCTAATGATGCTTAAAGACCCTAAAGCTGAGTCGGCTGCGAGAACAGGATCTACGCGAACTCAGTCGAATAGATGCGATGCGTATCGTGGGACCTCTGTCTACGAGGACACCAGTGAGGATATCTGAGAGGTTGAAGATGCGTCTGTCTTGATGGGACTTCTGGATTTATCTTATCACATCCCGGATTCGAACCATCACCCGACGACAAGAGGTGTTTAACTTCTTTTTAGGTAGGCCTACGTATCCTACTGGCCTGACTATGGACGCTTGTGTATTGATATTGATAATAGATAGTGCAATATATTAGACAGAATTGAGCGTAGGCCCTTGTGCGAGAAAGGCCTATTTGCCCAGACCGCGGATACATTTTATATTTATTTATTGTGTCGTCGATGTATAGGCCTATTAGGGGTCTAGGCCTACAAAGACTTTAGGCCTACGATGGGCCTAGACTTACGAAGAGCCTGGGCCTACAATGGGTGTAGGCCTACGAGGGGTATAGGCCTGCAAGAGATCTAGGCCTACGAGTGGTCTAAGCTTACGAGGAGTCTAGGTCTACGAGGGGCCTACGAAGGGCCTGAACCTACGGGGTCTGGGCTTACGATTGTCTAGGCCTCGCTCTTCTAGGCACCTCTCTGTTCGTTCTACTCATTCTCTTGTGTCATTTCGGTCTCAACTTAAAGACTTACCTTTTCAGTTCGCTTATCCATAGTAGGCTGGCTTTTTTGACTCAGGGGACTGACTGACTTTTTGAGTATTGACCGGACTGCGGCATCGGTGTGTGCCTTGTGCGTTAGACACCGGCCCAATAAAACTTGCTAATTAACAACAACAACAACAACAACTACTACTACAACAACAACAATATCGAGCACGATATCACCGAAGATTAGCCAATCCAGAACAACGCAATCCCTAATTTCTGAAATCCTGAGGGATCATAAGTGCCTCGGGTAAAATAATAATAATAATAATAGCAGTAGTAGTAACAGTGATAATAGCAGCAGCAGCAGCAGCAGCAGCAGCAGCAGCAGCAGTAGTAGTAGTAATAATAATAATAATAATAATAATAATAATAATAGTAATAATAATAATAGTGAAAACTACTGGGACGAGCCCTGATTTCTCGGAGATCATTTTATACTTCTAACTTAAATTATTAGTTCCTGAGAGATCATTTTTACCTCGGGTAAAAAAATAATCTAGGCGTACGATGGACCTAAGCCTACGAGGGGCCTAAAACTATGAGAAAGCTAGGCCTACAAGTGGTCCTGCGAGGCACCTGGGCTGTGGTATTACTTCAGATTTCGGGCCCTCCTCAGATTACTCAAATGGACCCTCAGATTCGGTTCGGACCCCCACAGTTGCTGGCCCTGGTGGCCCATGATTACGCTACTTGACCTAAGCCTGCGAGAGGCCTACAACGGGCCTATAGGCCTGGGCCTGCTGGGCCTAAAATCGCGGTTGCTAAAACTAGGTCGATCGAGTTATTTCGTGAGAGAAACTGGCGAGGTCATCTAAGGTCAACAGGTCAAGTGAAAAGTTGAACTTCAGAGGCATCAGGTTCTCTTCGTGGATTTATAGCTCGTCTAAAACGCAGAAAGAGACCAACAACAAAAGCTGTAATAAAATGAAACAGTCTAAACCGGTCAAATCCGGTCTGTTCCGGCTGGGTCCTGTCTCGCTCCTGCTTATCGTATGTTCGAGTGACTTTCTCTGATTTACTGGATTTCGAACTGGCTTGATTAGATTAGATTAAGATTAGATTAGATTGAGATTATATTGGATCAGATAAGATTGAGCTAAGCTATGATTAGATTAGATCAGATCAGGTGAGATTAAGGTAAGCTTATATTAGAATAGATTAGATTAGCTTAGATCAGATTAAGCTAAGCTTAGATTAGATTGGATCAGATTAGATTGGATCACATCAGATTAGATTAGACTAGATTTGATTTGATTAGCAAGCGTGTGGCTGGTTATGCATGAAAATATGAGGTGCCCACTCAGCCCTCGATGCTTTCGGGCTCGGTAACTTAGTAATAATGCAGGTTGGTATACGTTAAGCAGGTATCCTGTGGTTGGTTTTCGTGGTCATGTCTGCGCCTCAGCCGAATGGTATTTCAACCCCAGGTCCACCACTTCTTGGCACATTCATTTAACCAACAAGTTATAGGCAGAGATTAAGTTAAACTGTGTGACGCGGTAGTGTAGTGGTATGTTTTGTGCCGGAGGGTCGCGGGTTCGAAGCCACTGCGTAGCGACCTTGGATAAGTTGCACACCCACAATTGTCTGTGAGGAAGGCAACGGGAAACCACCTCACCATCTCATCCCCGGGTGGCATAAAAGCCAATGGACCTTCCTTCGGGCAGAGAACTCATCATCATCATCATCATCATCATCATCATCATCATCAAAGTTAAACTACTGTTTAAACTTTGTCTTCTACACCGAGGTGGGCGTCATCGGCCTCACCTCTCACCTCTCTCCACCTTCTGGACGTCTTCGAAGTAGACCCTATCGGGGTTTCTTATCGTCTGACGTGGCCTTGCCTCCTGCAAGGAAACCTATGGATCTATAAATTCTAGGGATTCGAAACTTTCAAACGGTCGTGCGTGACTCTCACGTGTAAATTCTCACGAAGGCCTTATACACGTAGGCCTTAGGCCCAAGTGTGCCAACGCAAGCTGGCCTGCCTTAAATCCTTATATATATATGTATGTATACATGTATATATATATATAAATGACATCTTTCTTTGATATATATATTACGCAGTATATGCATATGGCTGCGTGATGTGTGTGTGTGTGTAATTTAGGCCTATTTATAATTTCAGTCTAATTACGCTTGTTAACACTCACACTGCATATTGTGTATTAAAGTAATCGCTCTGAAGCACCTTTGACCTACTTTACGATAAAAGCAGAGACGAATGCGACATAAGAGCAAGCATGTACTGCTCATATGTCAACACCTCTTTACGTCTCTTCATATAGCGCTGTAGGGGGCTTGCCGCTAGCTACTTGCTCTCTTGTGACGGATCAAACTGCGCTTTCGAAAGTAAAACTAGAGATGTTATATCCTCTCAGATAATGAGGTGGCAACCAGACACTATTGCCTAAATCAGTTATTTGTGAAAGGGGACAATTACTCTTCCCACCCTTCACAATTTCTTTCCTCCCACTTTAGAGTCAATGGGTTCGTTGGATGACGAAAGCTGTTCATTGGTAAACTATGGAAACTATTTCCGTGGCTGAAACCACGGCAAGCTTTAGATTACGACAATTATCTTACCTACCATAGGAACTCACCGACACTTCACCCCTTGTAATCAGTGCCCCGGGAAGTTAAAAAATTATGTGAGCCGACTTCAGTCAAGTACTGACCTAAGGTGGATAAAATTAATTTGTGACGTAATATCAGAGTATATATCACTGTATTATTTTTATAGTATTAATATTTTGTTCAGTGGCATAGGTAGATTTATCCGTAGTCTAAAAGTTGTGTGAGCATGCCTCTGCATCGGCGTCACAGAGCCAAAACTTGTGTGAGCATCGGCGCCTTTGACGCCATAACCTCTTCCACAAATCCTATCCTGATTCCTCTTCTTCCCCTCATCTAGCCTGCTGCTCCAGTTCCAAACAACATCCACAGTAACAGCCTGAAGAGCCTGCCTGACTCTTGTATCTTGACCAGGAACCGAACTCTTCCTGCTTAACGATTTTGTTTTTGACTGAGCGCCAGTGAATAAGCTGGTTCCCGTGAGTTAACTTTTGTTGGGCGCCGTAAAAATCTTGATTTTATAATTACAATTAAATTATTGAGCGAATTAAGTAAGACGACCCTTGAAGAAGTTCGGGCCTAAGTCCCATGCTGCCATTACATAATTAGGCTATTCTGATTATATCTCTTGAAGCGGCGCTACGTAAACTTCTTATCACAGTTACAATTTATAATTACTGTTTATTAATAATGGTGAGCTCATTTGAGTTGTCTTTTCTGAAAGAGGCGCTATATAAATTGATATGTAATATAACGCAATACGCCTGCCTGACGTTTGGCTCTTGACCTGGAACCGAACCTGACCTTACCTGCCTATCGACTTTGTTTTGACTGAGCGCCTGTGAATAAGCTGGTTCCCGCGACTTAGACATTAGCTTAGTTTGGACGCTGTAGTGGTCTTGAGATTACGATTACGATACAGAACAAATCACACAATGTCTGACTACGGGTCACATTTAATGCCCTTCACGGCTAGACAAAACATGTCTAAGGACGTCCTATGGTGGCCACATTAATTTCTGCTGTTACAGACAATTGTTAACTGTGAGCAAAGCGTTTAACAGCTCTAATGACTCTAAAGGGAGGTCCTTCGTAAAATCACAGGCCTACAGAGAGGCCTGGTCTGTTGTCCTGCTGAGTTGCTGATTCACTGGGTTAGTTCCTAATTCTCGTTTCAGTGCGAACGGACGGTTGGTGGAAAATCTTTGTCGTAGTCGTAAGACTTGGCTGTTTTAAATGGCCTTCTGAAAGCTGTGCGGAGGTGGTTTGGTGGCCGAGCTGCGAACTCGTCGGCTTTTCAGCCCTGCGACCCGGGTTCGAAATCGACAAAGACCTCGATATCGGACTGCGCATAACCTCGTATGTATGTATAAGACGTTCCTCTTTAGAGTTCAGTAGGTAGCCGTGCTGCAGCGCCTTTGTGAGTTACTTAAAAGGCGCTTCACAAATTTAGTGATACATACATACGGTTTTCTATAGCGACTGTATGGCCTCGACTCCACTCGGGTGAGATCCTTCACCACCGCTGCCCGTTTGTAGAAGTAGTGGTTCCGTTGTTTAACGACATGTTATGGTATAAAAGGCCGTTGACGTCGCCCTCCTCCTTTAACCAGACGTGGGACTGGCACTATCCGACTAAAGGCAGTGGCGGAGTTAGTCCCCATCTGAATGGGCGCCACATCATTTAAAGTCCCCGTGCGCGGACCGTGCTAGCCCGAGATTCAAATCTCTTAAATAAGCCACGATCGGGTTCCTTGGCGTAGGCGTTTACCGATGTAGCTAACTGGGCCATATATATATATATATTTATGTATAGGCCTATATGTATTCATGTATGCATGCAAGCATGCATGTAGTAGTAGTAGTAGTTCTGTACCTATATATGTATGTATGTGTGTGTGTGGGTGTATGTATGATCCTCTCGTTATGATATAATTCCAGTCAAACTGACAAGAACTTCAAAGGCTGTAGACTGCAGATAGGGAAATAAATTTATGTATATATTATATAAACACTAATATATAGGGCCTATACTCTATATGTAATATGTGGGCTTGCGATTATATATATATAGATATATGTGTGTATATATATATACGTAGATATATGTATATATATATATACGTAGATATATATATATATATTAGATTATAATGAGATGTATCTATGTATGTCTGTGTATGCATAAGTGTGTGTGTATATATGTGTGTGTGTATACATATATACATAGTGACAGATGTGTGTAAGCTCAGATGAGAACCGTCTGATGCAACCAGAACATTAGGACCAAAATGTTCCCATCATTTTGCTCTGAAGATATATATATATATATATATATATATATATATATATATATATATATATATATATATATATATATATATATATATATATATATATATATATATTCAATTCGATATCTGGAGACAGCAGCAACTTATGTTGCCAGGTTATGGACAAGATGCAACTCATGTCTGGTATAAAGAGCATATCAAGTGATCTATGTATGTATTTATGTATGTACGTATGTATGTACGTATGTATGTATGTATTTATGTATGTATGTGTGTGTAAGTATGTATGTATGTATTTATGTATGTATGTGTGTGTAAGTATGTATGTATGTATGTATGTATGTATGTATGTATGTATGTATGTATGTACGTATGTACGTATGTGTGTATGTATGTATGTATGTATGTATGTACAGCATGATTATAGGGCCTACTTAATATGGCGACTTTAAATACCTTTCAAAAGCACTCCAAGTGTCAATAGCTATCAAGACGTGAGGTTTAGCTGTTAGGCTATTATCAAAAGAAATGCCTGATTGTGGGTCAATTATGCTGTGCTGTTTTATCAGCTAATCTAATCTAATCTAATAGCTTTTATAGCGCAATAATCATAATGCACAGGACATCATCACTCGATGTTTGCTTAAAGGGAAACCGCAGCCAAGAAATCGTGATCCGTTGGAAAAGTTTAATAGGAATCGAGTAATTTCGCAAATTCTCTGTTCCACCATCCTTTCTGTCGTTCACCCATCATCACCTGTCTCAAGACCATCTATCTATTACTCCTCAGGCATTCCATTCATAACTGAAGTCTGTGTAACCTTTTCAAGAAATTCCACCCTGAAACATCGAATCCGCTGCCTTCCCATTTCTCTCAGCTTAAACACAACCCACCTTAAGCGCTCCTTTCCCCTTCTCTCTCTGGTCTTCTGGCAACCGGACTTGGTTCTTGACATGGCGTCTTTGGACAACCCCACTGACTGGACGCAGCGCTCGTGAATAACCTGGTGTCATGCGCCTAGCTTTTAAGTAACAGTTTAGAAATTTCGAGTGTACGATTACGATTACTAGTGGTGAAGGAACTGACCAGATTAATTCACTGAAAAATGAGCCGGGCCGTAATCGTATTCGTAATTCCGAGATTTCTACAGCGCCCAATGAAAGCCACGTCGCGTGGACCAGCTTATTCACATGCGCTCAGTCAAAACAACATCGATAGGCAAAAGGGATCGGTTCCCGGTCAGGATCCAAAAGTCAGACGGACAGACAGCGTGGGTCGACGCCATAAGGTCGCTATAGAAATATGTGTACAATTTACAATTACATTTACACATGTCTATAAAAATGTGTACAATTTACAATTACATTTACACATGTCTATAAAAATGTGTACAATTTACAATTACATTTACACTGTCTACTGGTTCTCTGTCAGTGGCCACAATAGAGTTGTTTGCAGCTGTGGCGACAGTCGACACTAGGCGTGGAGCTGGCAATTTAATTGGCTGAGTTGAGTTTGGCTATGCCTTTGCGCGCGGAGGGTGTTGCTTAGCACAGCGGGGAGGAGGACAGGGTAGGAGTATTTCCCCTTTTCCCTAAGTCTGATCCTGTCGAACTGACATACCTCGCCCGCTAGTCACCACGCCCGGTCCACGACCTAAGCAGATCACGGCCACATCAGTCCACAATCCGTGCTACACAAAGCACCTTGTTCCAAGTTCCAGCTGTAGGAACCGGTGGATATACAAGTAACGTCCGCCGGGTAGCGTAGCATCCCATTCTCACCCCTATTCAGCGTTCGAGAAATACACTGAGGAGCTAGGACACCGTTTAATGCGGCCTGGCGTTGAGTGTTTAAAAATGACTCGGATGACCAAGTGCGATATAATCGCAATCGTAATCGTAAACTCGAAATTTCTAAAGCGCTATATAAAAGCTAAATGCAGGACACCAGCTTATTCACGAGCGCTGCGTCAGGTCAATGAGGTTGTCCAAAGATGCCATGTCAAGAACCAAGTCCGGTTGCTAGAAGACGAGAGAGAGAGAAGGGGGAAAGGAGCTGTTAGGGTGGGTTGTGTTTAAACTGAGAGAAATGGGAAGGCAGCGGATTCGATGGATCAAGGTGTGAGGTTCCTGACAGAAGCGCATTCCGAATTTCGTCAGACCTTGCAGTGCAAAATAACGTAACGAAACGAGTCGTAATTTAATGTATCATATTGTAAAGAATAAACAATGCAATGTGAAGCATCACCTACAAACTGTGTTTAGTCACATACAAGGCTCTGAATGGTCTTATTCCGGACTATATATCCGAATTCTGCATTCGAGTAGCAGACAACCAGAAAACATATCGGCTGCGGTCCTCATCGAGGAATCACCTGCATGTCCCGCAGTCTTCCACGAGGTTAAGCGATTGTTCCTTCTCTGTCGCCGGACCCACTGCGTGGACCAGTCTTCATGACCTTGTGACGAATGCCCCATCTCTGGACACATTCAAGTCACCACTCAAGACCCACCTTTTCAAATATCATATGACTGTCACTGATTTTTGAACTCATTTACACCGACCTTTTCTTCTGCCTCGGCCGTGCTACGGCGCTATATAAATTGTTTTTTTTTATTATTTTTTTACCAAGGTAAATATAATCCCTTGGTTGTTCAAAAATTTCCGGAGAAATTATTATTATTATTATTATTATTATTATTATTATTATTATTATTATTATTATTAGAGCAATGCAACGCATTGTAAATTTAGTGTAATGTATTGCAACTCATTTTAACGTAATATAATAGAATGTAATTATGCAGAAACATTAATAGTCAAGTCGTGCCTTTCTGCTGGGTTTTAAGTTTAACGACGTACCTTTATGTAGCGCCTCTCGAGGACCTGTGCAGACATTCATTAGCTTACTTTACACAAAATAACTGCTACCTTCTGAGACTACTCGCTTGCTTTCCACTATGCCCCTATATATATCTATGTATATGTGTGTATATAAATGTATATGTATGTATATGTGTGTATATAAATGTATATGTATGTATATGTGTATATAAATGTATATGTATGTATATGTGTGTATATAAATGCATATGTATGTATGTGTGTATATAAATGTATATGAATGTATATGTGTGTATATAAATGTATGTGAATGTATGTGTGTATATAAATGTATATGTATGTATGGGTGTGTATAAATGTGTATGTATGTATATGTGTGTATATAAATGTATATGTATGTATAAGTGTGTATATAAATGTATATGTATGTATATGTGTGTATATAAATGTATATGCATGTATATGTGTGTATATAAATGTATATGTATGTATATGTGTGTATATAAATGTATATGTATGTATATGTGTGTATATAAATGTATATGAATGTATATGTGTGTATATAAATGTATATGTATGTATATGTGTGTATATAAATGTATATGAATGTTTATATTAGGGCTGTTACTGATTTAAACATTATTCACTGATTAATATCAAAACTTTAATTCGATTAATTTGGGAGGATTACACATACACACATACATACATACATACATACATAAATACATAAATACATACATACATACACACGTACATATACAAACATGCACACATACATACATATATACATACATACATACATACATGCATACAGGCCTATATATCTATATATCATATAATGTATAATTTATATGAATTTTTGTTATGCCAAAGTATTAGGCTGTTTCTTTCTTCATGGACTGATGTTGTTCTCATTTTAGTTAAGAATTGATTAGCTGTTCGATGGTTGGACATTAGCCATTGTTACATTATCGTGTAATAGGCTGCCCTAAATTAGCGGAACCTCGGCCCCTTTTGGGTAGACCTTTACATCCAAACAAGTGTATTTTTTTGTTATTTGCAATGTTTTTATTTTGTTCTTCTTTGGAGCAATAAACTTACTTACAACTTACTTATAATCTGTAATCTGTTTGGTAAAACGTGAAAAAACTGTGGAAAATGTATTCAGTAGTTACTTCTGTGTTTCTACAAAAAAAAAAACTTCAACCATTTTACATGCTAAAGTTAAAATTCCCAACAGTCAGTAAGTTAATATGCCGACGGATGTTTGTGCTAAATGTGATACGTCCGCCATGTGTTAGAACCACGAATTGTTTATTGCAATGAAGACAGTTAATTCTGTCGCCATCTTGGACTTTTCCATCAACATCTAACACAAATGCAAAATTTTCCACTCGAATGTTTTACTTTATCATTGTTCGCCATATTGTTTACTCCGGAAATGGGCCGATCGTCGGCATTAAATAAGTAAAAAAATTAATCGAACAGACCAAAATTAATCGATTAAAATGTTTAATTAATCGATTAATTAATCGTTAAAATTGGCAGCCCTAGTTTATGTATGTCTATATAATTACATATGTATATGTAGACATATACACGAAGTTAGCAGTACCTATATATATATAATGGTGACCAACTAGGACAAAGTCGACGGATTACTTATATATATGTATGTATTATATATACATACATATGTGTGTATATATATAGGTTGCGCTCGGAGAGTACCCAGATACGCTGGACGAAGGCACCCGTGGCAGGTGCTCGCTTCCACTCATTCATTGTTGCTCCGGTAATTTGAGAATAATCCCAAGGGCGTCGTTCGCCGATTCTGCCATATTTGGTTACCATTACCTGGTTCCCGCGGGGCTTTTCCAGCGGCTCTTTGATGTCCGAAAGGTAGGCCACCATTTACGTTACTGTCCGTCAACTTCAGACATTAGTGTGGCTACGCTCGACGACATCTGATGTCTGGTTATAAAGGACACGCAGACATTCTCTGAAGCGGCGCTAAACAAATTTATGATAGCAATTACAATTACAGTCGTAGCCTGCTTACCCTCCTTAGGTTGCTTTTTTCTTATCAGACTGACCCTTGGAATTGACCAGATTTCAATTATGTTTTGGAGAGCCATCGATTGATGCCTAATGCGTCATCATAACGGCACTATATAAGTTCTAAGCTTAGATTAGATAAAGGACAGTTATATAATATATATATAGCTATATAAATTCTAAGCTTAGATTAGACTAAGGACAGTTATATAATACATATTGCTATATAAGTAAGGACAGTTATATAATACATATAGCTATATAAGTTCTAAGCTTAGATTAGATTAAGGACAGTTATCGTGGAATAAATTCAGACAGGAACTCAGCTGTCTGTGGTACTCAGAAGTGTCTAGCCGTATTCCACGGCATCTGTGCTATATCATCAGACAATCGATGCGTGTAATAGCTACGGCCACAGCAGTGTCTGCTGTTGGAAGATGTTACTTCTAGAAACATCTACCCACCCAGCGTCAGAATGTGTACATTAATTCGGCAATTCACACACTAATACACAAATACTGTTTCTAGACTTCAAGAATGTTCCAGCATAGGCCTAAAGATCAGTTCAATCACGTGATGTGAGTTTATAGGTGTAAACAACTATCTGATTACTATCTGATGAGTAATGAACAAAGGCGCCAGTAATGGCACTCTGCTCGATTTTGTCACAGACAGGGGGCGCTGCAGGGGCGGCTTCAGGATTGCTTGCTTTGGGAAGAGCATTTCCAGAGGGACGCCACATTCTGGCAGTCTATCATGCACAGGTCTGGTAGTAGTAGTAGTGGTAGTAGTGGTAATGGTAGTAGTAGTAGTAGTAGTTGTAGTAGTTCCAGTGTTTAGCGACATCTTATGGCATCAAAGGTCGCTGACGTCGCCCTCCTCCTTTATCCAGGCTTGGGACTGGCACTATCACAGTGCGGCATTGGTGGTTTGGTCTGGTCTGAGGGGCGCTGGCATATAACCAAGAAGGACGCAGTTTCGAACCCCCCCCCCCCACGCCTATAACTAAATCCGCCACTGGGACGCTGTCTAACTTAAACTTTTGGAGAACACAAAGAAACTAGCTTGCTGCCACCCCCAACGTCTTGCAATTGTAGCCCAGTGCTTCAATGCCGTCGTCTTCAGTGGTTCTCTTGCTCTGCCTGAACTTGACGAGATGCAGCCGACACTTCTCCCGACACCTCTGACAATTCTGTTGGGTCATATCTACTTCGGGATAAAAATTAATTATTTTAATTGTATTTAAATCCTATTTTCGTGCCGAGATCAACAAGTACTTTAACCCCAGCTGTGTCCGATGTATTTAACAGACAATTCTTATTCGAAGTAATAATACTCCGTGACTCACATTCCTTCATTTCTCTCACGTCTTCAGCTGTCTCGGACAAGTAGAAGCCAGTTTCTCGGGCCGTGGCAATCAACAGGTTGTTGGTGAACCCTGTGCCTTAGCGATGCCTCTTATACTTTGGACCCTTGTTCTTGCAGTACCATTAAACAAAGCACGATGAAACCATATGGCTATTTGTATTTCACATACACACATACATACATACAAACATACATCCATACATATAATATACCGTAGTACACGCTTGGTTATATGGTTATATATGGAACACATGCACACATGAACGTATACATTTATAACAATATATTTATATTCATTTATTTGCATGTATGGTTTCTCTCTCCATATATATGTGTGTGTATATATATATATATATAATTCATGCGGTTTACTTGTTAATCTCTATCTTAATCGCGGATTGCCAGCTGTATTGGTTCCTTATCCGACTGTTTTCAGCGCTGATCGTATTTCCGTCGTCTAAGATTCAAAGAATGCCATCGTCTACTTTCGACTGAAAACGTCGCAGGCGCCAACTCATCCAACCATCCACCCAACCACCCACCCATCCAACAGGGCATCACCTAACCAACGTCGCCTGTGCCGCCTCGCCCAGTGCCAACTCATCAACCCCCCCCCCCATCCAACAGGGCATCAGCAGCAGCAGCAACAGCTGTTTGCATCATCTGGACATGTATGTGCAGCTCCGATTCTGATTGACGTCGGTGGCGTTGGATTGATTGAGAGAGAGTTCAGACGAGTTCGTTCTTCCACCGCAGACGACACAGACAACGCGTCAGTTTTCGTCGATGATCACAGCTTGCAACTTATATAGCGCTGGTGTAATCTTTGGTTTCGTATCTGGCTTTACGTTACCTTGCCATTCCTAACACTACATCTTGTCTTACGTAACTTCATGTTATCCCATCTTACCATATCTTACCTCATCTTACTTTTCCTTACTTTACTCCATCCTATCTTATTTTGCCTTACCCCGTCATACCTTAATTTATCCCTTATTACCATACCTTACTATACCTTACCTCATATTTGCCTTACCTTGCCTTATCTTACCTAATCTTACCCCAACTTACATTATCTACCCGGCTTACCATACCTCATCTTATCCCATCTTACCTTACTTTACCTAATATGACCATACCTTGCTGTACGAAGGGCTATGTGCAAAAACCAACCTGATGCTCGTTGTTTCAGGAGATAAATGGACGACAGTCGGACATCAAAGTCCGACTTCGCATCCGACTCAACCGAGATCCGCAGCGGAAGCGGAAATGGCCGAGCGGAAGCGACAGATTCCACCGGAGCGACGATGACCTTGGCGCCTCTGAAGTCGATCCAGCCGTATCGAACGCAGGACGAGTTCCTCGTGGCGATGAAGGAAGACCTGGCCGAGTGGCTCACTTCCGTCTACGACATCGACATGGACGAGAATTCGCTGTTCACCCATCTGGCCACCGGGGTTCTGCTCTGCAGGCACGCCAACTCCTTCAATGCAGCCGCTACAGTATGTCGATTCTCACACCAAATCGTACCTGACCTGACCTGACCTGACCTGATATATGCTAATCCAATCTATTATTATGTGATCTTCTGTGATTGAATATAATCTGGTGACGTTCAATCTAATCTTATCCAGCCTAATCTAATCGATTCTGATCTTATCTGATCTTTTCGATTTTTGACTACGAATGCACTCGAGGCGACAATTGATTGATACTTAATGCATTATTATAACGGCGCTACAGAAGTTATTAGATTAGATGATCTAATATCATATGATCTTTTTTATTGTAATCTAATCCGATATGATCCAGTCGGGTGTAATATAGTCTAAAAATATTAACTAATCTTACGTAATCTACTTTATTTCCACATAGTAGGCTTACTTAATAATATCCTAGCATTATACTTGTTATTATGATTAACAGTGGCAAAAACCGTGGTAATAATATTCTTATTAATAGTCGACCTACAGGACGTATTAGTTATTCTTCCTACTTAATTTTACTATTAATAATAACAAATTTAATAATAGTACTGATATGCTCATTGAGTTGACGCAGGGCTCTGGAACAGTCGGATCAAGGCGCAATTCCGGCATCAATTTTTCCACTTCCGGCGTCAATCCTTCCTCTTCCAGTCCCAGTTCATGCAATTCCGGTGCCTGTCCTTCCATTTCCGGTGCCATTAATTCCTCTTCCGTCACGCCATTCTCCACGGTCTCGTACCGCGAGAACGCGCAGCCCGGTACCTTTCAGAGCCGGGACAACATCGCCAATTTTCTCCGCTGGTGTCGCTACACTCTCGGTCTGAGGGACACTCTGCTCTTCGAGACGGAGGACCTCGTCCAGGGCCGCAACGAGCGCAACGTCGTCCTCTGCCTCCTTGAGGTCGCTCGTCGGGGCGCCCGCATCGGGATGCCTGCGCCAAGCCTCGTCCGACTCGAGGCTGAGATCGACGCCGAGATCGCCAGGGACGAGGCTGCGTCCCTGTTGCTAATCAACGAGGAGGATTCGAAGTCTGGTGGTCCCCATGGCAACTGCGATACCAGTCGACAGAAGCACGACGATGTCCATGGCAATAGCACATGTACGCATCCCCATGGCGACGCGGCGGCCGCATCCGATGGCAAGACGAAAGATGCTCAGATTCAGACAACGGATGAGGATCTACTGGAAGCAGCATCTCCTCCTCCTAACTGTCGTCCTCCGCCGTTCCTCCTCCTGCGATCGTCGTTTGACTCCATCTCCTCGAGTGATTCCTCCTCCGTCAGAGGAGGCTATCCTCATCATTCGCCGGCACAACCACGTGTTGCGGCCGCCGCTGCTGCTGCTGCAGCAGTTGGTCGCCAGCGACGACCAGTCATAGAAGTCGACATGATGTCGCTCGACGAAATGGTACGTCGTAGTCGTCGTCATCATCAGTATCATCATCGGTTTTCAGCGCCTCTGATAGGTTCTCAGAAGCGCTACATAAATGATCAGATATCACTACCATCATCATCGACACCATCATCATCAGCATGATCATCAACAACAGCAATAACAACAGCAATAACTTGCTTCTTGTCTTTGGTAACTTTGGATGTTGTGTTTTCTAGGTTCGAAATATCCTGAACAAGTGCACTTGTGAGTTTCAGTATCCGATGGTTCGCGTGTCGGAAGGAAAGTACAAAATTGGAGACAGCCTGACACTAATATTCGTCCGGGTACGTACTATGTAGCTGGACCTAAGCCCAGAATATCGTATAAGCCCATCGCACGGATAACCAAGACAGCCTGGATGTCCTCCAACTTTCTATGCCTCAACCCCTCAGAAACAGAACTTCTCATAACTGGTCTCTGCGAACAACTAAACAAACTTATCCTCCGAGCCCTTCTCCAAAGGACCTCATTTCATCTGCGCCTTTATCTTCTCCAGTCTGCAATCTCGAAATCATCGTCGACAAACACCTTACCTTTTTCGACCACATCATTCAGTTATCTCGAACCTTCTACGTGCATATTCATGACCTCAGCTACATGTATGACTTCGTCCCATACCAGACTAGAAAACTGGCTGCACAACAGCCACATCAATTGTTCACTCCAAACTACACTACTGCAACTCCCTCTTCTATAACATAGATTCGTCTCAAATAAAACTCCTTCAAACGATCCAAAATGCTCTTGCACACGCAGTTACCAGACTCCCAAACACCACATTGCTCACTTCGTCGGCTTAATTAAGATTCCTCAGCGCATCCGATACGAAATTGTGTCTCTCATCCACAATGCCTTTTAACTTCTCAACCCTCTTACATTCGCCAGGTATTCAATCTTCAGCCTACTTGCTTCAGTCTCCTCCTCTCGCAAATTCTCAGACCGCTCATTAATTCTATGCTGCGAACCATCTCCCGAAAGTCATTCGCCCACCCCTTGATGGCCTGTCAGTACGAGCCCTCCTCCGCTCGGTTTCTTTCCTGCACACCCCACTTTTCACACAAGATTGAAAACCTAATTCTTCAAACTATCCTATCCTGCTTCTGCTCCTTCACCATCTCATGACCTTTATCTCATCACAGTCTTCCCGGCTTGACCCCCAGGATTATGACTTGGCACCAAAACTGACCAACTTTGCTCTTGCGGACTTGATTCGACATAGCGCCGGTGTATAAGCTGGTCTCCCTGACGCGGATTTTGTGTGGCGCTGAGAAATTTACAATCTCAGAATTTCTGCTAAACAATCTTTTTTGTTCTCATATTATTCGCCGGAAGGCGTCAGCGTTCACCATCACACAGAGTCATCTCTGCTATCACATACATACTGCCGGACCCGCAATCATCCGTCTGACTATTACTACGTAACAAAAGCCTCGTTATTAGCCTCGTTTAAACACTTACGTCCTTTGTCAAGAAGGAATTGTTTCTGTTTTACAGATTCTTCGTAATCACGTGATGGTGCGAATTGGTGGCGGATGGGACACTCTGGAAAATTACTTAAATCGTCACGACCCCTGCCGAATGGAGACTCGAGGCTGGTTTTATTATTATTATTAGTAGTAGTAGTAGTGGTGGTAATGCAAATACTTGCATATCTTTGGCAAATTCCATTTCGTGAATACGACTTTTGGTACATTCAGTTCTGTAATTCTACGTGTGGCCAATTCCGTTCATAAATACTACCTTTGGTACACTCCATTTCAAAATTACGTACGACTATTGGGAATATTCCGCTCCGTAGCCTAAATACGACTTTTTGTCTTGGTACATTCAATACGACAAATGCAACCTTTAAGACGTGCGATAATCAACAATATATTCGCGGAATTTTTTTCTGTTCCCAGTAGTTATAACTTCGGAACTTTTGTCAATCTATCAAGTACTGCAGTGGACCTGTGCTAGAAAACTCTTCTCAGTAGATAAAATTATCTTAAATGAGCGCTGTATAAATCAGCAGTAATATTATATTACACGTCTATGCATTTTTGCAGTTACAAAGTCAAGTTCAAGTCACTTACGAAGTGGTGCACACACGTGTGGAGCAGCAGCAGCTGGAGTAGGGGCAGGAGGAGTAGGAAGAACAGGAGTAGCAGCGAAAGATGGAACTGTTTCCTGTGATACAGTCTCTGAAGCTAGGAACGAAAGAAGCTTCGAAGAGAATCCGGCCCCAGAAAGTTCTGAGGAATACACAAAGCACAAAGTCCCCAGGTAGAACAGCTTCTTCGTTTTCATTGCCTCGTTGTTTGTTCCCCTACTCCACCTCTTCCTTTACATCCATCTTCTCCTCATCCGCTCTCCCTCCATTTCTTTATTCCTCATCATCCTCATCCTGTTACCATTTCATTTTATTGATATAAAATATTTAGCTGAAGGGCATGTTACCCATGAGAATTGCAAATATAAGGCTAGGCTACAGAGTTTATCTTCAAATGACTAGCCCTCGTTAATGTCATGCTTGGTGGCATAGATGCTGTGGAAGCGATTGATTTGGAGGTCACAGATAAGCGCTTGTAGAAGAATTTATCTCCTCTATTATTTACTCGGTAGGACTTTTTAGGGTCATTGCACGCACCTTTGATGGTGTTGTTAATTGCATCTTTAAATGTCTGTTAAATGTCTATTTAATAATAATAATAATAATAATAATAATAATAATAATAATAATAATAATAATAATAATAATAATAATAATAATAATAATAATAATAATAATAATAATAATAATAATAATAATAATAATAATAATAATAATAATAATAATAATAATAATAATAATAATAATGATTATAATATTCTCTGTTACCTGGGCAAGGCGACGTCCACGGCAGTTGACAAAATCGAGTCCTTCTTTGTATAATTGTAATAGTTGAAAAGTTCTGTAACTATTTTTTTCCTGAAAGTTTTAAAGATAAGTTCAGTATAATGCTGTTTTCTTGCATGATATGCATCTTCTTTTCATTGCTGCAACAGCCGCCCCGTTGATCCAGTCATCCATGAAGCTGCAAACCTCATCAACGAACCAGACGATCTAACGAGTGACGTCATTTCAAGTCAGCAGTCGTTGCAAACCGAAACACAAGACAGCGCCGGCGACGGAGCGGATCGGTCAACAGGACCAACGTTCTCGGATAAACGTACGGCGGATGTGGCGTGCCAGACGGATGACCCGACCCGGCGCTATTCTTCGTCCTCCGGGGCGTCTTCGTGGGAGTCGACAAGAGGCGACGACAAGTAAAGTCTCAGATGCATAGGCGTGGCTTTGTGGTTACGTGGGCGTGGCTTTCTTTGAAGTAGGCGTGGTTTTATTGAAAGTGGGTTTGGTCTTCATAAAACTAGGCGTGGTTTTCTTGGAAGTAGGTGTGGGCTTTTGGATGCAGACATGGCTTTCGTGGAACTAGGCGTGGCTTTACTGAAAGTAGGCGTGATTTTCTTGAAAGTAGGTTTGGTCTTCATAAAACTAGGCGTGGCTTTACTGGAAGTAGGCGTGATTTTCTTGAAAGTAGGTTTGGTCTTCATAAAACTAGGCGTGGATTTCTTGAAAGTAGGTGTGACGTTCTGTATCGTGGGCGGTGTTTTCTGTACATCGACGCCCACATTTTTACAGACTTTATAGACTTTCGTAGTACTCTTCTGGATGCCCTAACAGTCACCTTAGTTGGGCCAACACTGAGCCCATAGCTGCCACCAGTTACCATCAGTGGCACAATGTGGGCCAGCTATGGGCCTAATGAACAGCTATGGGCCTAAGGAACAGCTATGGGCCTAATGCCTGGTTGGTGAGTTTTCCCTTCATCGTTGAAGGCGGCCGGGGAAGCAAGCAGAGCGGGTAAAAGAGCAGTTTTGCCTTTTCCATTTTAGATGTAGTCGTGTGGAGGTGACTGGATGCAATGACGTCACTTTAGATGCTGCAGCTCCGCCGGACTTCGACAACTGTTATCCGTCTAGAATCGAATTCTCCGAAGGTTCTGTTACTGATCCGCTGTCCAATCGACCAGACTGCACCCCTGAAAGGGAAAGCGGCCGTAGCGGTGGGCGTAGCAACATCGGGCAGCCGACTCCATCGCGACTGGGGTGTCCACAGTGCGGTCAGTCCGTTGCAGCTGGAAAGCAGACGGTCGGCTTGTGTCGCCTGTGCAGGCAACGGCGCGGACAGCTCCGTCCAGCCTCGGCCAAAGACGCGCGCCACCTGCCGCAGTGTCCTTCTCCGGCCCAGGCTCCAGCGCCGACGACATCATACTCTGGGGCGACCCAGGAGAGGCGAATACGTGCCCTGCGTCCTGCCTCCGCCCAGAATAACCAAGAGCGCCTTCTCTGCCTCGATTCCGATTTACATCCCGGCATCCCGCATGCAGTCCTAGCTGCACAGCGCCCCACTTCGGCCCAGAGCCAACGGCAGCGGACAACTGGCTCTGCCCCGGCCCAGAAGCAGCGCAGACGGACGTTGGGTCCTGCCTCGATTATTCAAGATAACTTGAATCGCACTCTCGGTCATACATCAACACCGGGCCAGCTAAATCGAACCGTTGGCTACGCCCCGGGTCAAGAACGGTTGGTCACGGAGCAGCGTAGGAACTCCCTAGGCCCTGTTTCTACTCTAGGTCAACTACACCGAACCTCGGGTCCCGCCTTGGCTCAAGACCTGCTGGATCAGGATCAGGAGCAGCAGCGGCCACGACAGCGTACCCAGCGTCCTGCCTCGGCCCAGGAGCATCGGCGCTTCGCCAAACGATCCAGAGCGGACGCGGAACTCAAGCCCGAATCAATCCTTGAGTCCGCACGCCGAGGCGAAAACACCCCACTCCGATATTCCCCAGCCGAGTTTTCCCGGAAACCATTACCGTTAACTTCGACGCTAAAAGCGGCGCCGGAAAAATCAAAAAGCCAAGACGACCTTCTGACGAAAGAGGGCGCTGCTACAAACCGGAAGAGTCCCGGCGAAACACAAATATCCCGGAAGATCAGCTCGAGAAGCCAGGCCGATCGGCAGCACATTCGGGAACTCTTCAAAATAAAGAACTTGGACACCGGTTGCAGTTACGACATTCCAGAGCTAGTGGAGCAATCCAGCGAAGACCTTCCTCCAACTCCGGCTCAGGCATCCATGGAGACCCAGATACGGCCGCGAAAGGACGTCGGGAGGAATAGATCCTTCTCGAAGATCCCGAAACCAGTTGCGATGAATTGAAATTGAACGACCACCAATTCTGTGTGTTTCTTGAGATTTGTAGCGTTCACGGTTCCCGAATGGCCGGCCTCTCAAAGATTTGTAAAGCTCCCAATGGAATTGGCTCAACAGATATTGTAAAATTTCATATGTTGCTCCAAATTCTTTGCGAAATCCGTACAATGTGGATTGTACCGGCTTCGTAAATCCGGCTACAAATGAGGCTAAAGATTTGTTTAAGGAAAGGAAAGCGGTATTCGGGTGTAAAAGAACCGGATTATATCAATCTTTGTAGCTGTGGGAGTGTTAAGGGCCTTTGGTATACAAATGGTATGGCTGCGTCAATTCATGGCTGCACCATGGGGTTTTTATTGGGGCTGGGTATACAACTGGTTGAGTTGTATCAACCCTATTGTGGTATTCATGGGATTTTAAATGGCACTGGATCAATACATGTTAAGAGCTGGGGACTGTAGCTGATGTAGTGTCTGATGAGTAGTTAGTTGAGATGTTCACTCTGGCTACAAGTATGATCTCTGTCTTATTGCTCACGTATTTTACGAGGTCTGTGTTAGTGGCTGGGAAAGACAATGGGGAGCAAGTGAGTGCTTCGTTGATGAACCGTACATACAAAAAGCGCCGAGTTGCAGTGAGAACTTCTTGAGAAGTGAGGACGGGAAGAGTATGGATGAATGCGTAAGGTCAGTAAAAGTTAAACAAGAAATGCAAGGCAAAGCAAATTGTGATAAGGTAGGTTACACGTTATGGTCAAGAAAGATAAGGCAAGGTGAGATGGGGCGAGGAAGGCGAAGTAAAGTAAGGTAAAGCAATCAAAGGTAAGGTAAGGAAAGGTAAAACTGATTAAAGTAAGATACGGATGGATGCACAGGCTTTAACATTAAGTTGCAAAATGGCCCGTGGAACCGCTAAAGTTCTTTCCAAGAGGAGAAGGTCAGTTCGGAGGACAGCAGTGGGTGAGGGAAAGAGGGAAGACCGAGATAGGGGGAAGTAAAGAAGCATACGGAAGAAGCTGGAGGACAAGGAATCGAATGTGAATGAGAGAGAAATGAAAATGGACACGACCATCAATAGGAAAAAGTTTAACATTTGTACATGAACATTTATATACCGCGTTTAAGAACCTCCCAAACTACCCTATGCGTTTTTCTTCACCATAATTCAGTTTGAAGTGTAACTTGAAAAGGCGCAGTTTGAAATGTATTTCCGATAGTTCAAGAGAATTGTTTGCTAAATTATTTGTTTGCTTTATGTATATATAATTGGTTCTATTCCCGTAGCCAATAAGCAGCGAGTATTCTTGTTATCTTTACATGTACATTGCTTTATAATTAGCATATTTAAATTTACTTTCAGCGTACAGTTAACTGTTTTCAGCCAAGTAGGCGTATATGGTGTAGTGTCGGAATATGTCCAGAATATGTAGGACAGAGGCTTCTGCTGATTAAAATTAACTACTCGTGAATATTGTAAACATCCTGGAAGTCATATATAGGTCAGTGAAGATAGTCCAGTTCTTCATTAGCCTCACCTATTTATCTAAACTTTCTATTGTATATTACACATGATTCTAACATGTAGCTTATTCTTCTAAATTACAAATCGAATTTTATAATTTTATTAAGTCATTTTAATCGGCTTAATCTTTGGATACAATCAAAGGCTTCAAAACCATTTGCAAACCAAGCTTCTAATCGGAACATTTTGATGTTGCTTTCGCTTATAGAAAAAAGTTGACCTATGAATCCTTTGTGACACAGTAACATATTACGTAGCATATTACGAAGTGTCGAGGGGCTTTAAAGAGACGCTATATAAATGTCCTTATATATAGGTTTCTGGGTACATGATACCGAATACAGGACGATGGTTTTGAGGTCCTATACTCCATAAAGTAATTACATTGTAGCTCATGTAAGCTAAGGTTAAACACTTCGAGTCGTGTTAGGTTATCCCTAAGAGTTGGTTGAGGTTAGTTTCATTGTTAGGGTTAAGGTTAGCGGAATGGTTAGTGTTAGGGTTTGGGATGGGATGGATCCTAAGTGTGAATGTAGATTAGGGATAGATTTTCGGATTACGGTTATGGTTAGAGTTGCTATAAGTGTAGGGCTATGGTAGCATGTGGTAGGTACTTTGGTTAGTGTTGGCTTTGCTAATTAATGTGTTCCGTAAACCCAGACTCGCTGTAGTCCAGGCTTGATGTAACTCAGGCTCTCTGTGTCAATGTCTTGCTACAGTGTCACTTAAGGTACCTATTCATAGCTTAACCTCATTAGGCCTGTAAAGTTAACTCGTTATGATGTAACCTCATTATGACATACTTCATTTTAACGTAACCACATTATCACTCAACCTAATTATAGCATTACCTTAATATAGCATGACCTAATCATAACTCGACCTGTTTATAACAAACCTCTTTATAACCCGACCTAATTGCTACACATCCTCGTCATAACAAAGCTTTGTTATGAAGCATCCTCATTAAAGATCGCGTTTGGTCCAAGCAATTTGTTTGCACTAAATCTCAGAACAGTTGAGATACCGCGAGAATACTTACAGCTTGTCGGACTGTTTTGTTAGCCACTTACAAAAGAGGTTAGTTAATTTCTCCGCCAAGGGCAAAGAAATCAAATGATGTCATTGTAACTAGCTAACGAGCTGCTAATGTGGCCGATAGATGTCGTCGACGTCAGTTGCTAAGGATATTTTAAAAAAGCTCTCGTTTCTAGCTCGTTGACGGACCTTGCTTCGTAAATGTCACAGATTACATAATTGTATGCAGAATCTACGCCAGATGACGCAAGTTGAATCAATAACAAGGCGTCACCTCAGAACAAAGCTAATCGCTCGAGTTTTTCTATGGCAAAGTAACGAAAATTTCAGGCTTTTTATTTAAGCATTATATGTTATATGCTGATATTCGAGTGGTAGTCTTTTACTGAAGTCGTTAACGTATTGATTTCTTTGCAAAATCGCAATATCAGAGGTCATTAATTTATTCAAATGATAGATGACGCTATAGCGCCGATTGACGTCATAGCGTAGCTTGCTGATTCAGGCTGTAATATGTCATCTGTGTAAATGTCAAACAAACATGGCATCTGGAAAGTTTAGCGAGGCTTCTTCGGTTCAAACGGCGCCAGCGATGGGGCCAAAGAAGGTCTCTTCCGTTGTCGGCCCCGTACGGGTTGGGTACTATCAGATCGAACGAACCATAGGAAAAGGGAATTTTGCCGTTGTCAAGCTTGCCACGCACATCGTCACGAAAAGCAAGGTAGGGAAATCCGTCTGCTGCAGCTACTTGTGGATAACGTGTGGGTGGTATTGTGACTTTTGCTCGATCTCGCATTGTAATAAAGCGCATTTATTCGGGGTGTGAACGTATAATTCTGATGATAGTTCGCTCCCGAAGTAGATGCATAGCTGGATTCTTTTTCCATTGTTTTCTTGTCGCAGTTTTTGAGAACTGTTCGTACCTCCCTGTCGTCTGTCCGGGCCTGGATTGTGACCCGGCACCGAAAATGATCTGGTTTCTGCCTTATCGATTTTGGTTCAGTCAGTTAAGTAGGGGGAAGTCCAGCCATCAGTGCCTCCATATATCCATCCTGCGATACTTTCATCCCAGTTCGTTCCTCCTGCTCCAACTCCTCTGCACTTTCTTTGGGCTCTTTCTCCTTTTGCCCGTTCCTCGTGAAGAATTTCAATCCAAACTCAGTGAAACTGTTTATAAAATATCCCAGGTTCACGTATTTCACAGTCCTATGGTAAGAGAAATTAATGCTAGCTGTCATGGCTTGACCTCATTGGATTTGACCTGATACCACAACTGAGCAAACAATGTGCAGATTTGATTTGATTAAGCACCTGATGCCTGGGAATCAGTTACTCCTAGCCTCAGCTGCTGTCTTTTGCTGATAAATTGGGCAATCTACATTAAGTAAGATTATATTAACTGACTATATTATATGATGTCTGCTGGTTGTGATTGGTAAGCCTGTGTTTGCATTTTGATTGCATAAGAGAGAACTACTGAGGACAAGAAATTCAGGGTGCTTGCATTTCGTATAGGAATATGAAGGTAAGATAAGATAAGTTACGATAAGGTAAAGCAAGGTAAGGTGATGCTTCGTCTCTCAGATGGTCGATAGAACTAGAATGTTTTATGTTATACTTGAGACTCTTATCCTAATACACCAGAACCTTCTAATAACATGATTCATTATTACACAAATTCTGATATTGCATGAATTCTGTTAAAGCATGAATTATGATATTTATTTATTTATATATTGCACTTATTACTCATCTTCTTCTAGTTCTCTGCCCTCAGGCAGGTTCGAACGTCCAGTGGTGCCATTCCTAATGTTGTTGAGCCTCATCCTTCAGTTTACAGTATCCATCCACCGTCATCCAAACTAGTAGCATTTGTCTAGGTCTTCCTGTTCTTTGCTTTCCTTCCATTCTTCTCTCTATGATATTTCTCAGAAGGGAATCACACCTCAGTATGTGTCCAGTCCATTTCCTCTGTCTCTCTCTATTATTATTCATGTGAGGTGAGTAAATCTGAATATGTTGCACACAACATGCATGCACTTCTATAGTGCCATTACCGTAATGCCAAAGGCATCAATCGATGGATGCTTGCACGAATAACTTGTACAGGGTTGTTACACAGAGTCTGCTCAGTAGGCATGAAACTGCAATCGTCGTTTTACAGACCCAGTTGCTGCTGGAGTGAGCACCGTATAACTTGTTTGGGGAGATGGAGAAAATAATTTCGTACATCTTCGTAACACGAAATCATTATGAGCTTGGTGTCATCTGTCAGCGCTGGATCAGACAGTAAATGTGGGACAGATCACTAGAAACATCACCATCAATGGTGACGTGTCTACTTATCTGAGCATTGTTTACTTATCGATGAAGTTTTTGTTATTAACGGACTTCGGCGTCTATTAGGCTAGCACAGAAGGTGCGCCTGATTAGTTTTTCTTTTGAAGTGGCTGTAAACAAATTTCTGATTACGTTTACACTTACAATGCAACTTTGTTATGATGTGGTACTTGACGACATCAGAGGTCGCCCTGTAAGAGGTTTTGGTGCATGTGCTTATGCGAAGTGCTACTGTAGTTGAGATTTGCTAGAGTGAAGGGGCATTTCAGTGAAACACTTGTTAAAGTCCAAACGATGACTGATTAAATGAGTTGTTAGTGTGTGCTTTGAACAGTCGCTGATTAATGTTATGGACCCATGGTACTTATACGGTTGTTGACATTTATCTTAATAATGGGTTTAATCTGCATAATTTCGAAGAAATGTATAGAAGGAAGGCTGTGGATTTTAAACCGTGCGACGATGTGAGCAGGATTATTTAACATGTCACATTTTGACATGTAACTAATGAGGGGTTGCCCTGTTGTTCTACTGCTCTTGCAGTGGATTGTTTTTGATTGAGTTGCTGTTGCACCGTTGTTTTTGATTCATTTATTGTTGGGTATGGTTGTCCTGCTGTGTTGTTGGTGTTGCACTGGATTGTGTTTGATTCACGTGTTGTTGTCCTTGGTTGTCCTATTGTTCAGTTGTTGCTGCACTGGGTTTTGACTCAGTATTTGTTGCACTCGGTTGCCTTGCTGTTGTCTTGATGTTGCACTGAGCTTTTTTTGAATCAGTTGTTGCAATGGGTTGTATTTGATCACCTACAGTAACTACTGCTGATATAGATAATAAAGGAATGATTACATTACCTTAACTTGTCTTACCTGACCTTACTTTACAAGACTCCATCCTTTCCATCATTCACCCATCACCATCTGTCTCAAGCCCCACTGTCTATTACTCCTCAGGTATTCCATTAAAAACTGAAGGCTCACCCTTTCAAGAAATCCCACCCTAATCCATCAAATCCGCTGCCTTCCCATTTCTCTCAGCTTAAACACAACTTCACCCTAACAGCACCTTTCCCCTTCTCCCTCTGGTCTTCTGGCAACCGGACTTGGTTCTTGACATGACGTCTTTAGTCAGCCCCACTGACTTGACACAGAGCTTGTGAATAAGCTGTTACCCTGCATGTAGCTTTTAAGTAGCACTTTAGAAATTTCAGATTTATGATTACGATTACTTTACAAGACTTTGCCATTCCACGTGAGGAGTTAGCTTGATGCTGCTGCTCAGAAGGTTACTACACTTTCTTATATCAATATTTTCTTTATTATAATTCATTACTGTATAAATCCTGATGTAACGGAAATTTGGATATAGGACAAAATATGATGTAGCATAAATTCTTACATAACACAAATTCCTATATAGTAGAGGATTTTGCTTTAGGGCATCTTCTGGCATAACACATATTCTTGTATAAAACATATTTATATGATGATAACATGGTTGGGATGTGGATTTGAAATTTCATTCAGCTTTAGAACATGATCTTGTTACAAGACAGCCTCGTTATACCACAGTGCTTGATCTTAGTCAAACATTTATGCTGTGGCATTATCTTCAAAATATGCTGTAGGTCACTGTTAACTCAGTGTAGCCTACAACGTTACCATACCTTATCTTTCACTTGACTTTGACTTGCCTTGCTTTACATTGCCTCACCTTAGCTTCAGCACCAGACATTTTATGCCTGTGAATGTTTGTTCTGTGGCCACATTAATGACTACTGTCACCAGACTACAGACATCTGTGTTTTCACGAGCCATTTGTCAAACGGTGCAGCTCAAAGAGCGGGACAACGCAACTGTTTTGAAAAGGTTTTCCCGAACCTCAGTGTATTTTGGTGCAGAGGATTTTTTCATCGAAATTGCCCTCCGGGGTTTATGCCCCATTGTCCCCGGACCGTAGATCACTGATATTTCGCTGAACTAGATTCCCTGCAACGGGGTGGTGGGGCCACTCATGGCGCGGGAAGGCTGATACAGGATTTGAGGTTGGAGTGTGAAACAAAACGATAGTGGAGCCGGGATTGTTGTGATAAAGCAATTAGGGTAGATGTCGGTCGGCTGCGATTTTGTGTTAGCCCCCCCCCCCCCTCCTCACGGAATCCGCCTCTGGTAAAGCACCCAGTCGTATGCGCTGTAGCCTGGGTCGCATTTTTTGAATCCCAGTCAACAGGAAGCATTGCTATGGAACTATTAGCATAGCTTTTCTTAACTCCCCTACCTTATCTAACATTATCGGCCGTATATGTCTGTACCTTACAATTGCTTTACCCTGCCTTACCATACCTTATCTTACACTTACCTTACCTTACTTTACCTTATCTGCTATGCCTTATTTGGGCTAACCTAATCTAACCCTAGTACTTTACATTTAATATACTTTACCTTAACCTTACCCTGCCTTACCTTGTCTGATCTACCTAATCTAACCCTACTGCACTTTACCTTACCTGATCTTACCTTGATATCTCTTATCTTACCTCACATACCAATTGTGCTTAGCCTTACTTTAACTTACGTTTACCCTACCCGTATCTGTCGGTACCTTACCTGACCTTAGCTCACTTTGCCGTATAAGGTATTAGGGTGTTTACCTTTAAGAAACCAGTTTATTTTGGGAGTGGTTTAGAAACTGACGGGTTACCATTCTGAACTTGGCCTCGATGTAACGGTTGACGCGCTGTGACGAATAGAACGGCCTGCATAGGAGATAGACAGAGACAGACAGACAGACAGACACACACACACAGCAAGAGAGTGGAATGAGGGAAAGAGGAAAGAGAGGGAAGGTAGGAGGGAGAGACAGCTGGACAAACAATGCATTTGCCGTACCCACTGTACTCTTCTGAACGTCTGTGATGAGTATGTCTTGAAGAGGCGCTATATAAATCTTCGATTACAATTACTGTACTCTAGGTACTTACACTGCCAGTTGAACTTTCTGGCCCATCTCCTTTGTGTTTTGGGGTATGATCATCGACTACATACACGCCTACCTACCTACTGGCACACACACACACACAGATTCAGACGGACGGGTGGACAGAAAGACAGACAGGTGAAAGGACAGACGTACAGAGACAGACAAGCAGACAGACAGAGACGGACAAACGAGGCGGTGACTGTAACTGAATAGCTGAATAGGTGGCTGGCGGAAGCATGTGGCTTTGTCACAGTTGTTGTCATATGATGATGATGATGATGATGACGATGATGATGACAGTTGCCGCCCAGTGAAGATGTCTCCACTTTCTTTCCGTCTTAGGCCTTATGGGGGTGAGGAACTCGTGAGGAGGGTTAAGGGTGGATATCAAGGTTAAATGTTGTCAGATTGCCCTATTGCAAAGTTGTGAGGGCAGTAGCTAATTGGTTAGAGCACTCAGCTTGTAAGGCGAAGAGTAGGGGTTCGAGCCTCTCCTGTGTAGGAGCCTTGAGCAAGTCCTTCACTCGCAGTTGCTCAGCACCATTGATTGATACCAAGTTGTTAGATAGTGGCAGTTAATAAATGCAGAAATAATGCCCCATGTTGTGTTCTGATTTCCTAGTTTCCTGAGTGCCGTTGATAAGTTTCGCTTGAAGTGATACTTAATATGACTTTGTGGTTGCAATTATAGTTATTTATTTGTTTATTTTGACCTGAAGTTAAAATGCTCACTCAGGAAGTAGAAACTTAGGTTAAGAGCGGAGAATTGATTGGCTTACGTGCTCACTTATGTTCTTCTAGTTGTAATAGTACCTGAACATGATGATAATGATGATGATGATGATGTTAGTGATGGTGATGGTGATGATGACTGATGAAGACGACAACAATGATTTTGAACCTCTGTTTCCAAAGTTTATTCGACCTTGCATGACCCCAGGATGAAATTCAAATTCATGATGAAGACGATTATGGTGATAATGATGACGACGACGACGATATGATAATGATATGATAATGATAATGATTATGATTATAGCGACGATGATGACGAAGACTACGAAGACGATGATGACTCATGTTGACGACGATGAAGTATGATTAAGTTGGGCTAGTTTTTCCGGCCTTAAGATTTGCATGAACACGCCCGAAAACAGTTTCGCTGGGCTGGGACTTGTTGTCTTTGAAAGCGGAACATGAGCCAAATGCCTGACGAATCAACCAACACCAGCGTTCAACAGATTATTCGCTGATGACCGACCTACCGACCGAATGGACACAGAGGAAGACTCTTGACCTCTTGCTCTTTGACCTCATTTTCGAGAGTTTATACAGCCTCGCCTGATTCCATGACGAAATTCTTGGCCCTTTTCCATGTGTATGTGTATGTATGTATGTATGTTTGTATGTATGTATGAATGTATATGTGTATGTATGTATGAATGTATGTATGTATGTGTGTTGTATGTATGTATGTGTGTTGTATGTATGTATGAATGTATGTATTTTATGTATGAATATGTTTGCATGTATTGTATGTATGTATAAATGTATGTATGTGTCTATGTATGTATGACTATGTATGTAAAACTGTATGTATGTATTGTATGAATGTGTTGGTTTCACAAGAGGGGCCTGGGATTCGAACCTGGGTCGCTGAGGTGAGAAGCCGACCCGTTAGCCACTCGGTCATTGTGCCACTTCCTCAGATCATATTCTGAACATCTATATAACGCCTTTATGGACATATCTGAGCCTTGTAATCTATGCATGGATGCATGAGGCAATTGATATAGCGCCTGTCAAAAGAGCTGCCTCTCAGTGCGTCTGTCTTGGTGGGGAGCAGGGTTGTGTTTGATGATTCTGAATGGTTTCTCGTTCAGCCAGAGGTCATGTTCTTCTCGTCTGTGCTTGACTATGAAGAAGAGCCTTTGAACGGTGACTGCGGAGGCTGAGAGGCCTTGAGACAGAGCTGATGCAGATGTTGTCTGCTTAAAAGTAAGACACACTCCTCAGAGTTATGTCTGGTACCAGCAGACACTGGTGTTGCCACGAGTGCAGCTCTTTTGAGAGGTCTGTAAAAGCCACTTTATTAATTTTATTGATACATACATATGTTTACATACATATGCGTACATACATTTGCAAATATATACATACTTACATATATAGATGTATACATATAAACGTCTTGAAAACATGCGTGTTTAGCACGACTCTGTATGCATGTGAGGCATGGACAATCAAAAAGACTGATCCAGATAAGATATTAGCATTTGAAATGTACTGCATAGACGAATATTACATCTGAATTGGACAATGAAGGTAAAAAATACGGAGATCCGAAGAAGACTGAGCATAAAAGAAGATCTAATACAAGTAACAATGAGCAGGAAATTACGGTTGTTTGGACATAATATATGCAGGATGGATGACAGTAGAAAAATAAAAAGCGTGATGGGAATCATGGACGGAAATGGGAGAAGAGGAAGACCTAACAGGGAGTGGACAGATGATATAAGGGATTGGTGTAAGCAAGACTTGCACGCCTTGATAAGAACAGAGCAAGATCGGGAACTGTGGAGACAAGCGACAGCGCATGCAGTGGACACCTACGGGCTCTTGGCCCATGGATCATGATGATGATGATACATATATACATACATACCTTTATGTAGACATTTAAAGACACATAACCTGTAGCCAGAAAGCATGTAAACTTCAGTTGTCTAGATATAAAACAAAATCACTGTGGCATTTAAGCTGGAAGTACTGTGGCCTTTTGAAGTGATCAGGCAAAGCTGTATGGTGGCAGGCGACACTGAATGTGCTTTGACACCAGACAGTTTATGTCAGCGAGAATTCTAGTCAGCACACAAGTGTCTGCCCTTGGTAGACTTTAGTTTTAGGAGTCCATAGTGGAGAGAGAGAGAGAGAGAGAGAGAGAGAGAGAGAGAGAGAGAGAGAGAGAGAGAGAGAGGGGGGAGTTCCTCAGGATTAGGACGCACTGGTGCAACTGTTTCCCGATAAGGATAACGATAAGGTGGACGTTATCCTTTGCAGAGAGGCAGACAACAGTTAAGAGTCTCTTCAACTGGGCCTTGAAAGGAGCTACATAAATGCGTAGAGACATGTACGCATGTATGTGAGCCTACTTACTCATTTTAGGTGCTGACTCTGATAGCTACATTCTTTGGGCGTTCACTGGACCCACAGCTGGCCATTAGGTGCCACCAGCAGCAACTAATGGCCAGACGAAGGTATGTGGGCCCAAAACAAAGGTATGTGCATGACGGAGGTGTGTATACCTGCAAACTTAAGCTATTTACCCAACAAAGCTAACTGTCAAAAATATATCTTCCTGACATATCTACCGGACAAATATCTCTATCTGACAAACATATCTACCTGACAAATATATTTACCTGACAAAGGTATAAACCTGTCAAAGATATATCTACCTGACAAATATATCTATGTGACAGAGATATAAACCTGTCAAAGATATATCTACCTGACAAATATATCTACGTGACAGAGGTGTAAACCTGTCAAAGATATATCTACCTGACAAATATATCTATGTGACAGAGGTATAAACCTGTCCAAGATATATATCTACCTGACAAATATATCTACCTGACATAGGTATAAACCTGTCAAAGATATATCTACCTGACAAATATATCTACCTGACATAGGTATAAACCTGTCAAAGATATATATCTACCTGACAAATATATCTACCTGAAAAAGGTATAAACCTGTCAGTCTACCTGAAAATGATAATATACCTGACAAAGATATGCCAACAACGATGTACGTCTTTAGTCTCAAATTTATGATTATAGTCATTGAGTTTTATTTGGCTCGAAAGAAGATGCGCTCGGACTGACGTCCAGTGATCTATAAATAGATGTTGTTTCTTGTGAAGAACTATGTTAATAGGTATACTATTTTTGCATTCCATTGGCTTTTGATGATGTGACGTGGAGACCCTTGGCTGTTGGTGGTTGCGACTTTGTTCAACACAGTTCTCCGCTGACTTTTGGTGATACAACTGGAATGCTGTATCTGACCCAGAAATTATGCCGATTTAAATCAGATGGAAGGAGACAAAATGGCCGAGCTGGTGCAAATTGGGCGAAATGAACAACATGGGGCATGTCAAGGCAGATCCGGGTCAAACTGCTGAACTCGTTGGATCCAGATTCTGCCAGTTTTGCAACGTTTGATTCTTAATTTTTATGAAAAGTCGGGTTCAGTCAGACCCGAATTAAGTGATGGATATAGTTAAAGTAATGTCTGCCGGCAGCACACACTAACGTGTCTTTAATACTGAACAGATAGATAATGACTTAGAAACCGCTGCAGCACCTGAGTCTACTGCAGAAGGCTTCAACCGATGACGCACGTGCATACCATAAAGTCAGTCCATCGAGACAGAGAGACAGCCTATGGTGGATAAGACAGCTGAAAAAGGTCTTGAATTGAGACCGAAGTGACATAAGAGACTGAGCAGAATGAGCAGATGCACCGAGGAGCATTCCCTTTAAGACCTTGAGAGGTGGCCATGGGTATGAAGCGTTAACAGCTTCATTTTCTTAGCCTCGGCGTATGAGGCTGGATGGCTAGTTCTCTCCCTTGCTGGCTGATCTTCCCGTCTACAGCATACAGTAATATACTCGTTTTATTGGGGAGTTTGGAGTCCAAAATTTCATATTGGTAGAACAGGACCTTTGACCCCAGACCTCTGAGTTGACAGTTCATCCCTAGACTGCCACCTTGGCGGTTCTAAAGGGGGACCTGGCTCCCCAAATGAACCTTTGACCTCCCCATTTGCCGCCCCAACATTACAGGCCACTTCTTAACATTTTGATATCCAACAGAGATGATGTGCTCTTTAGACCCGAGAAATTGTACACATACAGTATATGGCAGAATGTCATATTCTTGGTTAATTGTGGTGTCTCGGGTTTTCTGTGAGATATCGAAGTTGCTTTGTTGTGAATCTGACTCAGTGGCCCTCTGTCGCAAGCCAGGATTTGAACCACAGACCAGACGCGTTGACAGTCCTCAATATTAGCAGCTAGATGATCCGCTCTGTTTCAAGCCTTGGACAGGTCCGATGATCACACTAGACTGCAGACACAGGCAGACAGACTGAAAGACAGACAGGTGGATCCAGACGGAAACAGACTGACTGATGGCCTGACTGACCACAAATCGATCTATCTGATTGATTTATTCATTGTTTGATTCATCGATCAGATGACTTACTGAATGACTGATGCACAGACAGACAGAAGTCCGGAAAGGGTAGGGAAAGAGACAGAGAGAAACATAGGTAGACACAAACTGAGACAAGAAGACAGACAGACATACAGATGCAGACAGACAGACAGTGAAAGAGAAATATAGAATTGTTACGATGCCAAGGTTGTAGTCATGGCTTCAGTTGCATTTTTTTACTCGATCTGTTGAGGGGACAGATTATCTAAACAGGTGATCGGGGTCAATTGTCTCTCGTCCGTAGATAAGGCTCTTCTGCTGTCAGTCGCTTCTCCGCTTAAAACTGCGCAGGTGTTCGGATTCGGGCAAATGTTCACCTCTCGTTGCCTCCGTCAGTCTCAACACGACCTCATTTCCTGACTTTCTTTACGTAGCGCCTGCGTAAGGTTCTTAAAAGTCGCAACATAAATAGATAGATACATAATGACTGGCTGGTAATCGACAACTGTTGCATTGACCAACCGCCCATTGGCTGATGAAATATCAGGTCAGGTCAAGAATAGATTGGATTGACCTGGTGTGACCTGATTCTCTTTTGTTGAGCTGATGACACGTGTAGGACTGACAGGGGCTTAGAATTTGGGGTCAGTTTGTCAGAGATCAGCTTGGGGTTTAAGGTTGGCATGATGTCAGCTGTGTAGAAATTCCTGGATTGGATTGGATTTGAGCAGCTGGTGTGCTTTCAGCTAATGACAAGCTGCTGAACTGGAGATTAGGGATGCCTCCATTGTAACCGACATTGTGAAGGACCTGGAGAACGAGTCCTTGTAGCACTGATGCTAAGTGGCACGTTATGCGTGAAAGAGCAGCCCCTTAAGCTAGCGCCTGGGGGCAGACATGGGTATGAAGTGTTAACCACTTCATTTTCTTAGACTCTGCAGATGAGGGCGGGTGGCCAGTCTTCGCTCTGGCCGCCTGATCTTCCCACTGGCAGTGTACGCAATTTATAGCTGAGTTTACTAGCGGAACAAAAATTCAGAAATAGCTTGCACTCCTGGTGTGAATTTTAACACCCAACCTCTGAATTGACAGCTGAACATGTGAATCACTAGAACGTTGCACACCCAACGCACTTTCATTATTTATATAGCACCACTGTCTAATGCCTTGTCATTACAGTACAAGCATATAAGAAACAAGTACATTAAACATGCTATAGTAAGTGTCATGCATGCATACATCTATACATCCATACATACATGCATAAAAACATCCATCCTTCCATCCCTCCATCCATCCATCCATTCATCTATCCATCCATCCATCCATCCATCTCTACATACATACATACAGCCACACGTACGTACATATATGTATGTAAGAAAATAAATAAATAAATGAAATAAAGTAAATGCTAGTCATCTCCTGCTAATGGGACAGTTGGTCTTGTCTCCTCTAGGATGCTTAGTTGCAATTGTGAGTTTCGGAGAAGTCAGTCGGAGGCAGAAATTTCGACCTGTCTTATCAGAGTGCAGTTTCTTTTTCTTGACCGTACCTCCCTGCGGGTAGACTGAAAGATGAATACACTCTTAAAAGTAATGTCGGGAAATACCGGACACTAATGCAGCCAGACATTAAGTGCTGGTAATAAAGCACGGTTGCTGTGACCTGCAACCAGACAGTGTACCATTGAGTTTCAACTTGCATACCCACCGTAGACTGAATTGGGTTTCCCTGACGTTTGGTTTCGTGCTGGACTTATCCAACAGATTACGATTTTTTATTATAGTTTAACTTGAAGCGACCATCAACTGATTCACTTTGCAGTATGATAACGGCGCATAGAAGTCATGAGATTAGATTAGATTAGTGTAGTGAAGTAGTTAGACAAAACAGTCTGGTGGCAGACGACAGTCAATGTGTTTTTGGCACCAAACAGTTTGTGTGCATGCGTTCTAACCACGCTAATGCCTGCTCTTAGCAGACATTACTTTTTAGAGTTTAGAGTGTGGGCCACTGTAGGTAGGTCGGTAAGTAAGTAACTTTGGCACAGCCTTATGCAAAGTCTTTGGTCACCGCTGCAGCTTAAGAGGGAAGCATCAGGAAGGAAAGCTATGAAAAGAAGGGTATTAGAGTGAATGAGAGAGACAAAATGAGTGAAATGAAGGGACTAGAGAGGGACTGAAACAGATGAACAGAAGAAACAGCGAACAGAAGAGAGAGACAGGAAAAAGTGGGATTTCGTGAGAAGATAGACGAAAAGATAGTTTGGAAAAAGTCGAATTGATATGAATTTATGACAAAAGTTTGTACGGCGTAGTCAAAAGGTTTCATAAAGCAAATGTTAAACTGAAGAACTTATACTTAGCACAGACCATACTAGAATTTAAATATAGCTTACCATGCAATAAATTAAACATACCTTACCTTACCTAAATAAAACATACTTTACCATAACTTAAGCTCACCTCACAATACCGTATTGTCGAGAAACAGACCGTCTTGACTCGGTCTCAAGAAAATGGTTGACAACAAATGCTTAGCTGTGGTCTGAAGTTACGATAGCATGTAGGGGACAAACGACGGTAATAAGGATACTCGACATTTCTCCGGATTCTAAATTGCTGATCAATGAGGAGTTCGCAGTTATAAATAACGTCAAGAGGTCCGATATACTGAATTTTTGAACGTCAATGAACGTCGGCAATTTATCTTGATAACGTAAGTCTCGATTGTTGATAATTAGGCAAATTTGTTTTGCACGACAGTCCTGTATTTAATTGGTGGCATGCCATCGTATTTTCCGTAAGCCTGTTTGCCAGCAGTCCATGAATATACACACGTATATGTACGTATAATACTGTCATTGTAATCGTGAATTATATAGGGCCACTTCATGAGAAATTCAACAGAGGGACTTCTGACCTTGCAAAGCAAAACCAGAATCAATTAGAATAATTTCTAGCACTTATAGAAAAGAGAGAAAGAAAGACACATACAGATACAGCAGATGTATACATACATACGTACATACATACCTACATACATACCGGAACTTAAATGACTGTTGGTTCCAGCATGCAAGCTGTGCCCTATAACTTTGTAGCAACCTCTGAGCTGTAGGTTTCATGGCTTGGGGTAATCTGCAAGTTCCAGTTATGCACTGACCCCATGTCCAGGATCAAGACACTTAATACGCTGCCTTTTGACTTACCTCGCAAAGGACACTTAATAATATAGCGCCTTCAAGTATGTAACTAATGCTGTGGAGTGCACAAAACTTGGCAGGACTTTATCCATAGCGGCATACTCTTTCCTCTTTGTTAGCAAGTTGATTGAATTTTGGATTGTACAAATCATGCATGTTTAATCAGATTCAGTTATCCATGTCAGCGTATTCTGTTGCGGTGATATTGTGGCCCTTTCAAAGGTGGTCAGCGGCCTTTACCTATTCTGTTGTTTTCCATTGTTGGCAGGCTGCCAGTTAATTAATTAACCTCTGTCTAGCATTGTCCGCCCAAAATGAAAGTCCGGAAAATTTGAACCTCATCCGTAAACTTGTAGTATGTAGTATTGAAGTTTAGCATTTTGTTTGTTCAAAATGAAAGTGTGAAAAATTTGAGCCACATCGGTAAGCTTTCAGTGGGGAAAGTCCAGAAGTTATGGAGAAACTTTGCTGTTCAAGGTATAAACCGGTCAGAAGCGTCGTTGTTATTACGTTCTGGGGTAGCTACATGTTGGGGTGCCACCCTAGTCTAATGTCACCCCTGCTGAGTGCATGGTAAGGCGTTTTGAGAGGTCCATGAAGGCGCAGTGAGGGTCTTCATACGTGTATTGCTAAGAAAATTTGACGTGTTGAGTTGCCAAACAAGGGGTGACCCAGTTTGTCTGGATAGGTTTTTACGCGGTCGCCTGACGGTACAGTACTGAGTTATGAAATAGGTCGAAGAAGGTTGTCTGTGCTGACGTAATACTCGCTTGAAACATACACTGTTAAAACTAATGTCTGGTCAACAGCAGACAAGTTAATGTGGCTGCAACACTTGTGCATTGTACTGTAATGTCTGATAACAGGAGACGGTAATGTCACCACAATGCTCTTTGTTTGAACCATCTTCTGCCCGTCCGTCCGTGTCTGTCTGTCTGTCTGCATTCCGTGTCTCACATGGTGGCTGACAGTGTGTTTTATGATGATTTATTTTGCTATTCAAGAAACGTTAAGGAAATGGACCGCACCCTGCCTCTCCCCTCCCCGCCCAGCTCTACCGTACCCTACTCCGAATTTAGCTATCTTGATGTCTGACTCCCCTGCATATAGTACTTTCGCTTAAAGTTGCGGATCTGATCGCTTTTAGACTAAGTCGACACTTGTCAACTGGCGACATGCATTAGATCAGACTTACTTTGATGATTCATCCGACGAAGAGGAATCTAGGTCGTGCTTGATAGTTGCCATGGCATTTGTTGCCATGGTGTATGTTAGCAGAACGTTCCTGGGCCGGTTTCTTGGATTCGTTGCTGAGATTTTGTTGACATAGAGTTTTCTAAGGTTCTACCTGAAACAAGCTCCTTGGTTGTTGTTGTTGTCTTTGTGGTTTTTGGTTGCCATGGAATCTATCATGGCAGAAAGTTGTTTTGCTGGTTCTTGGATATTTGTTGCATGTGCAACTGTTGCTGTGGCGATCTCTTGTTTAATCTCAACTGCTTCTGTGGCAATTTCTTGCTTAGATGATGTGACTCTCTCTAACCACACTCTAGTAAAAGTAGTTATCACCTTTAACAACACTTCTCTATTTGAGACTGATAATTTGGGTGCCTTTTGGGTCATGTACAACAGTCCACATCAAATCATCAAATAGGAAGATAATAGATATTAATGTCTGTACAAGTATTTTCAAGCAAAGTCAAATCTTTATATATAGCCTAACCTATGACCAGCATTTATTATGTAATCTAACTGTTAGTTTTATTACTACCCTAACCACATTTGCCAGCGGGAAAACTGGTTCTTTACTTTAGGAAGTTCCCTGAATTTGGAAAGAATTTGACTTGGTGCACATTCCTCAGTCAGGCAGTTGTTGTTTTAAGCAAGCATCCTTCAATGCGGATGTACGCTCGCTTACAAACTTGGTTTGATCTCGCCCAAAGTTCGTGGTTCATATCAAACACTCCTATGTGTTACGCGGTAGTCCTCGGCAAATTTTCTTCCGTCATGACTCCACAAACAAAAGGCGACGAGGTGTCGATTAACTTTTGAACTTCCAGCCATCTCTCACGGCTAAGCGCACCTCAGTTCTAATCAATGGCAGTTCTGAACTTAAAATCGCTTTGATTTGATGTGTCGAATTCTGCCGCTTCGAAGTTAAACTCAAAGTTTCTTTACTGTTTCAACAGTACGTTCTTAAGACAAACTTTTTCATCGACTAACTGCAAATCACGCAGTCCTTACAATATCAGTTAGGAGTTCTCTTTACGACATGAGCTGGGTTCTCGACTATGTCTTGGGCTGAACTGAACTGAACTTTAAGCATCTTGCGTTGGCGATGTTGCATGAAACATCATCTGCCTTTGCAGATGGTGCACGACAAACCACTACGAATTTGAAATCCTTCCTGCGGCTTCTCTACTTTCCATTGCAGTCAATACCAGCGTTTTAAGTTCTCTTCCATAATACCCCACTTAATTGTTGTTACTTTGGCAGTGCTGGTTGTTTCTAACATATTATATTAAAGTAACTACATGCTGGTCGATCTTCATTTATATATATATATATATATATATATATATATACAAATTTATATTTATATATATATATATATATATATATACAAATTTATATACGCTAGTCACCAACCGACACTGTACATAACTTCTTAATATTAATACATTCTCAACTTAACCATATGCCTGAACAGGAATTAATGGAGAATCACTACAGTAACTATTGCCTTGGTGTTTTTTGCTGCCTGTTGGGTAATTTCTGCAAAAATGTAGGTTATTTGCTGTTCCTTTCTGAGTATAAATCATGACGAAGCATCGAGTTCATTTGGGGTTAGCTGTGTAGAGGTGCCCCTCGGAAAAAGTTTCGGAAGTAGACAATAAAAACTTCTGGTAGTAGTTGCTCGTTTTATTCATTGTGGAAACGGCGTATCTAGATCAAGGAATCGCCCCCTCACCCTCACTTAACCCCCTTCTCCGCTCTCCCTCAGGGACCGAAGGCCCTATGTTGATGTGTGGTGGCGAGGGACCCTGACTGAATTCACCCTATGATATATGTCCACGGGGCACTGAGGTATGGGACTATAAGTCTCAGTCAGAGGGAGAGGGTACGGGATGTAGCCCCCCACCTGATAATGTCCTCGGGCCATTCCGTGTATAGTCTAGTTGTTACAAATAATGTTAACTGTGAGCAGAAACTAGTGTATTCTTGAGTAAAGTAGACATATTACGTGTGTATGCAGTGACAGTTAAATCTGTCACAGGTTTAGAGTAGTCTGATTTGGTAAACAGAAAACTCTAATGTGGCCTCGGTCTGATTTGGTAACGGAAAACACTAATGTGACCTCGGTCAGATTTGGTAACAGAAAACACTAATGTGGCCTCGGTCAGATTTGGTAACAGAAAACACTGATGTGGCCTCTGTCTGATTTGGTAACAGAAAACACTTATGTGGCCTCTGTCAGATTTGGTAACAGAAAACACTTATGTGGCCTCTGTCTGATTTGGTAACAGAAAACACTAATGTGGCCTTGGTCTGATTTGGTAACAGAAAACACCAATGTGACCTCGGTCAGATTTGGTAACGGAAAACACTAATGTGGCCTCGGTCAGATTTGGTAACAGAAAACACTGATGTGGCCTCTGTCTGATTTGGTAACAGAAAACACTGATGTGGCCTCTGTCTGATTTGGTAACAGAAAACACTTATGTGGCCTCTGTCTGATTTGGTAACAGAAAACACTAATGTGGCCTTGGTCTGATTTGGTAACAGAAAACACTGTAGTAATTAGACAGAATTGTCTGGCAGCAGGCGAAGACATTGTCTGTCAGCGTGCAGGACTGTCAGCCTAGAGGTCGTAGGTTTCAGCTCTACTGACACCTCATAGCAAACTCGACTATAAAATGAGTACACTGACCGTACATTGTCGGTGGGAGGATCAGGCGGTGAGGGAGAGGATTTGCCACCCGCCCTAATATGCCGAGGCTAAGCAAAATGAGGTCACTGACGCTTCATACCTTTGGCTGCCTCTGAGGATTAGCTAAAGGGACTAATGTTCTTCTACTTCTTTGTAAAATTTCACATTTGCCAAGGTTAAGAAAATGAAGTTGTTAGCACAGTGTACCCATGGCTCAAGGGACTGTTCTCCTTCTTCCACTTCTTCGTAGCGTAATTCTTGTGTGCCAAGGCTAAGCAGGTGAAGTCGCTAGCACTTCATGCCCTTGGCTGGATCAAGGGACTGCTCTTCTTCTTCCACTTCTTCTTTACGGAAGTCCACGTGTGCCAAGACCAAGAAAATGAAGTCGTTAACACTTCGTACCCATATCTTAAGGTCGGCTTGTCTGCTTCTGCATTTGTCACACTGGTGTCTGAGAGCACAGTGGCCACAGTAGCATCTGAGCTGTGATGAATGTGGGATATGGGTCTCACTCCTTCTTATCGTGCAGACGGTTTTCGGGTTGCAGAGGGTATTGGGCCATTAGTCGTTTTGTTCAAAGGGACCGCTTTCGTTTGGCTCCGTCAGCTTTTAAGGCGTCTAATTAGCGGCTTAAGTAATTAATTTACTGGATTTCGATTACGTCTAATGCTTTTGATAATTGCCCGCGTGACCACCCATGTTTGGTTGTTTCTGTGGTTGTTTGTTTGGTTGGGCGTTTGTTTGGTTATATTTCTGGATATTAGTTTGTTTGTTTGGGTATTTGCTTAGGTGTTTGTTTGGATATATGTTTGGATGGTGGTTTCTTTGTTTGGTGTATGTGTGGTTAGATGTTTGCTAGTTTGTTTGGTTATTTGGTTGGTTAGAGGTTTGTTTATTTGGTTGGGTGTTTGTTTAATTGTTTGGTTGGTGTTTAATTGATTGGGTTGGTCGTTGATTTGTTTATTGCCAAGGTCTGGGTTGGTTTGCGTAGAAGGTTTGTTGAGGTTGTTGAATGACTTGACATAACTGGGTCATAACGTTACTTTATTATAGGCGTCGGACTTCTTTGCATTCCGCTATCGGCCTTCGAGATCGTGAAAATTAAGCGTTAATGATTGATAATAGGCCGTTGGTCGTCAAGGGAAACTCAGCAAGGTCACTTTCGACGGTCAAGGTGGCATCTGCTTGCTTTTTCTCCATCTGGCTCTGTGTCTCTGTCTGTCTTTCTATCTCTCTCAGTCTCTTTTTATCGATATCTCTTTTTCACTTTTGAACTTTGATAAGACAGAGTTTTGCCATCGGGCAGCAGTAATGAATGGACTTTCAATATCTGTGATAACAAGAAGAGTGATGACGACGACGAAGGTGTTGATGATGATTGGTGATCATGACGATCATGACCTATGGTGATAAAGATGATGACAACAATGATCAATATTGATGGTTATGATTGTGATGATATGATGATGGTGACAACAAAACGACGATTCGTCAGCGCTAAATAAATTAACTTTTATGAAATATGGAAACGGGATGTGATTTGAAAGCGTGAAATGATGGTGAATTCCTCCCTCCTAGCCTCTGTTATGAAAACAGCACAGAAGTCTTGGGATTAGAAAAAAAGTTCTGACTCTGAGGTTTTGTAACTGTTTTAAAGATCTTTTTGCTATAGCTTTGTTTCCTTGGCCAAGAATTAGGTTGTAGTTCGAGATAGTGTTAAAAATGCATCTTGGGCCGCATGACTTTAATAAATTGAATTAATTTAATGTGGGGATAAATCTGAAAGCTGTTTGGAAGACAGAGCAGTCTGCAAGGGGTATTTCTGGGAAAGGGGGTTTTATCAGCCCCCCAAATGGTGACTTCCTTTCCACTTGACCAGATTTCTTTCAATACTTGAGCATTCATGCAGATGTTTCAAAGTTCTTTATGACAGTAGTAAAATGTTTTAAAAGGAATTATGATTTATTGTTATTGCTGAACTAGATTCAGATGTTTATGAGCCTTTAGAGGCGCCGAACGCTTCATGGTGTACTAACATTTAAAAACTTTAAAGATAGTTGTCAACCCGTTACAGCCTGGGCATTTGGGTAATCAAGTCAGGTGGGGTGTTTTTGTCTGTATATGTGTCGGCATATGTCTGTGTTTGTCTTTTTGTCTGTCCGGGTATGTCTGCGTTTGTCTGTGTGCATGTATGCCTGTCTGTATGCGTGGCAAGTTCGGTACTCAAGTCAAGGAGGTTGTTTGTCAGTGTGTCTGTCTTGGTGTATCTGTGTTTGTGTGCAGACTGATACGTGCCAGAGTTAACGTTCACCACCTCCTCACGGATTTGTTTTCTTACCTGTTTTTACCTGATCACCTCTGAAACACCCAACTGTCCTATTGACCCAAAGTCTGGTGGTTTTGTCCATGCAAGAACGTTAACTTACTTCAGTTTACTTAACTAACCTGCTTCTGTCTACAACATTTGAGGGGTTCTTAAAGGCATTGTAGAAATATCTAGTTACATTACATTACTTTTTGGATGCATAGTTCGAAAAGGTTAAAGTTAAGGCTTAAAGTTAAAGGTTTTACTTGCTTACCTGCCTCTGTTCTCTGTAAAAAATAGTCTGGAGAATAGTTCAGATGTTTGGATTTAGGCTGAACACCAAATGTTGAGGTCTGGCTGAGGAGTGGATAGACATTCTGTGGAACAAGTTTTCTAGATGATTCACAACAAAGCTTGGACTTATACCGGTACAAGTCTATGTCCACATTTTGTTGCAAAAACTTCCACATTGGTGTAAGAAAATCAGCTCAGCAAAAAGTGTAGACAGAGTGGTCTACAGTTTTTTCACAGCATAAGTCGCCTTTGAGAGAATTTGTGAAGGGGACCTTATAAATGTCCAATTACAATTACAATTAATTGGGATTATGGTCAACTGACATTCCATGTTACCAAACCGTCAGATTATTCACTGAAGGAATTTATCCAAGAGAGTTTTTCATACATATCCAAGGACTTTTATTTCTTCATTTCTGATTTTTTTTAGTCTTGAGATTCTGACAGAATTTCCCAACTTAATTCTGCTGTACAGTGCAATACAAAATCAACGTTTACGTGTAATCAGGTTGCTGCATTGTTCCCTGGTCAAATTGTTCCTGCTATACAATAAATACAATACAACATTGGTGTGATCATTTAGCTGCGCTCGTCCCAAGCAAACTCATTTCTGTTGTGCAATACAGTACAGTATAATACAATTAATTTGATGCGGAGACTTGTGCGTCTCCGTTATCTTCCTGGGAACTCCCCAACGTTCGATGAACTCTGTGGCACAGCTGATGCTCGTCTCTTTAAAGCAATCTTGAACAACCCAAATCATGTCTTACATCAGCAACTCCCACCAATTAAAACCCTCAGTTATTCCCTTTGGCCCCACACCCATGATCGTATTATTCCTCCTGCTGACAATCTAACGCGTATATGTTTTATTGTTAGGATGTTGTATGAATATTAAGTTTTCTTGTGTTCTTAAATACTTGTAAACCGATGTGCGATTAGCTATTGGTTACTAAAGAATATACTTACTTACTTACTTACTTAATTAATTAATTAATTAATTACATGTTTCTGTGTGATCAGGTCGCCATAAAAATAATCGAGAAGACACAGCTTGACGACGAGAACTTAAAGAAGATCCTGCAGGAAATTCAAGTCATGAAACTGCTCGACCATCCTCACATTGTCCGGCTCTACCAGGTAACACACTCAACAATATCTCCCTATAGGCTTTAGCTATTCTAATCTAATCTTATGTAGAGCTATGCTTATCTAATCGTTGAGAGGATGATACGAGCTAATACTGCAGCTAATCTAAGCTAAGCCTAATCTACTACTAGAACTGATTCAGTCTAATCATAGAAAGTGTTATTCAGATGATCAAAACAAATGCTTCCTGCTACTATATCTGATCTCTGCTGATTGTAAAGCTAATCTAATTAAATGCTAGAGTGTGATACTAGATATTACTACAGAGTGTAATACTAGGTAATTCTACAGATTAATAAAATACTAGATAATAGTAATAAATTGTAATTGTAATTTAAAATTTGTATAGCGCCACTTCAATATAAACTCATCAGTGGCGCTCTCTGGGCAAACCGTATGATGTTAGAAATGTCATTAAGATCATAAAGTTTATCGTTTAGTAATATCAATCATATCAATTAATAATAAAACAATTGAGTTTATCGTTTAGTAATATCAATCATATCAATTAATAATAAAACAATTGAGCTGATCTAATACTGTCAGACTAATCTGAGATGATGTCTGTATGGATCAGGCTTCAGGATATAATTTTATTTTGGGAAAAAACCAGTACCTTTCAGTTTTGTTTCTGACTGTGACATTTTCCTTCTTCTGGCTAAGCCATAAAAATGCATTCATTTGTTCTTTGACTTGATAAGGCTTTGACATTGTTGGACATTGCTAGCTGAAGCCATTGTTTGAATTTTGCAAGGCTTTGACATTTTGGAGTTGGACATTGCTAGTTCTAAACCCATTGTTTGACTTTTTGCAAACCTTTGATATTAATGAACATCTTTGTCCTGCCTCTCTTACTTTCTGATATTGTGTGTGATTATGGATGATAATCCTCCGATGGGTTTACGTCATTTCTAGTATTCTTTGAGTCTCACTGACTCATGAAGAGCATTAGCTGTTTTGAAATTTCATGTTATCTTTCAGGATTAAAAAAATCCCAGATAAATGAAAAGTCATCTGGAATAGCTGCATCTTTATTATTATTATTATTGTTGTTATTGTTGTTGTTGTTGTTATTATTGTTGTTATTATTGTTGTTGTATTATGTTTGTTATTATTATTATTATAATTTTTTACCCGAGGTAGGTATAATCCCTCAGGTGGTGAAAAATTAGTCCGGAGACAGTAATTATAATTATTATAATTATTATTATGTTTTCCCTAGGTACATATGCTGCCTCAGGATTACAAAGATTAGGAGGAGAATTACTGTGGGAATGCTAATCTTTGCTGGTGGTTTTTGGGTGGAAAAGGTGCTACAGAAAGCGACGAAATGCTGGATGATCATAGATAAGCGCTGGATGGTGGAAAGTAGTCTCCCTATCATCTCCCGATAGCTGTGCAAGCGATAGCCGATGCTCCTGATGAAAGAGAGGCCATCTTGATTTATTGGGCCCAAAGTTTCAAAGGCAAAGAGCACTAATCAGTTTGATGAAAGAATGGCGCTGTATTTAGGTATATTTCTTTCAGTTGCTATCTCAGAGGCTGGGCCCGCAGCCTCGGCTCATCCTACGCGATATGATTCTACCAGGGTGACAACAATAACAGGGGCGTCCCAGGCAAGGCATCTGCCGCTCTCCCAGGGCAGCAGAGTCGCACCTTCGGGCCTGGCAAGTCCAGCTGGCTCATGTGTAAAAGAGAAACGGGTTTATGAGGGCACGCCAGTTGAATAAGGCGTGTATGTCGGTGTGACCTGGCCCAAGGCTACACGACAAGCCGTGCGAGCCGTCCTCTTGGACCGTTGCTCTAAGAGGGCATTCATGCTGGGCATATAGGTCAGTCCTGAGACTTAGGGGCTGTTGCAGTACGAACTGCCTCATCGTCGAGCCCCAAACTGCAAGCGCTTATGGGGGCGCGAGGTCCCGACCACCTGTATGCCATGTGGCGACTGCCTGGCTTAGTTGTTATGGAGGCCTTTAAGGCGGCCAAGCCCTTCTGAATGAGGGGGCGGTTCCAGGCACTCTGTTTATATGAGGAAGTTTCATTCGGCAAAGAAGCACTCGATTCTGTAAGCCACTGTTCACGGGCCTCCATTACGTGAGAGTCTCAAGGCACTTCATGGTTGGACAAGAGGGAGGCTTGCAAATTATTATAATTATTATTATTACTGTTGTTATTGTTATTGTTATCATTATTAAGTTATCATAACAAATATTGCCTTACCTGATACCAGTTGGACTGGTATGTTTAAAATGTGGATGAGCTGCTGTTAGGTGTTTTCCATTGGGATTTTCATTTTCATTGTGAGATGAAGTGGGCCATGGAAAAACCCCCTCCCTTACCGTGGCTGGGAGTGGTCGATAGGTGACCAAAACGAGACCAGGGCCCCACTTCCTTGATCATCGATGGTCTCCTATGATTCAGTCAGCGTCCTCTGAGAAGACCATTGAACACGTTGCAGCGTCACTTTTATGCAGATACGGTATGCATACACATGCACGCACGTATCACACATAAAGTGGATACCGTGTGTATATATATATATATGTTATATGGATGAATATATATCCATAGAGTGGATATGTATGTATGTCTGCATCTAGATATTAGATATCTAGATATCTACATAGGTATTTAGACATACATATAGATCAGGTAGATATCCATGTTTCGGCACTATATTAAGTGTTTGATACATACATACATCCATACATACATTACGTATATACAGACGTACATCCATGCATACATTGTTTTGCATTGTTGGGTTGGAAGTGCATCTTGGGGTCTTTCTTGAAGAGGCACGGTACAGATTTGTGACTACAGTTACGATGCATACATACATATTGGCCATGTTTATGTCTGCTATCATCAGACATTTATTGCAACAGGTTTTAAACGGCAGAACTATGCAAGCACTTGACCTTCAGACAAGTTGCATGTGGAGATCTACTGGTAGATGGGATAAAACCTGACTGGACGGTTGATCATAAACCGAAATAATGGGTGATTCTGTGGGGAGCAGATTTCCCTGCTTTCATTGTGGGTCTTGGGTTATGTCATCTCTTGGGTTATGCATGCATGTATATATGCATACATATACACACACGTACATACAGCTAGTATGTGTGCTCTTCGGCGTGTGACTGCCGACTCGTTAGTTAGTGTGTTTTTCATCGGTTTCGTTCAGTTTTCAGGCGTTTTAAGTTCTCCCTTTTGATATTTACTCAGTCTGCGTTCTCGTCGTCATCTCCATTGACTTTTGTGTCGTCTGGAGTGACTTTTACGGGTGCTTTACGCCATCTTTACCGGCCTATCTCTAGTTAACACTGCTAAGCTGCAATCTGTGCGTAACTCTGCTGCTCGTCTCATTGGGGGCATTCCAAGATATGGCGACATCTCGTCTTATAGTCGTGACACTCTTCACTGGCTCCCCGTCCAGCAGCGTGTCCACTTTAAGATCCTCTCTATCATGCGCATTGTGTTGTTGGCTCTGCTCCCCTTTACCTCATTCACTTCTGCACTTTGGTCTCCTTGTTGCCGGGTCGTGGCAACCTTCGCTTGGCCACTCAGGATCTCCTGTTTGTCCCTCGCATGCGTACCGCTGCGGCCCAGTCCAGAAGCTTTGCTTACGTTGGTCCCACTTGCTGGAAGCGTCTCCCTTGAGAATTGCGACTTGAGCTCCTTTCTCTCTCCCTCTCAGTGTTTCACAAGCGCGTAAAGACTGTACTGTTCAACAGTGATTTTACTCTGTCGGGTCGGAAGCACCTCTGTTGAGTTTACCCTTTAAGACTAAGAGGCACTTTCTAAATCTCAAATTACAGTTACAATTACAATGACAAATGTATGTATTTATGTATGTATGTATATGTATGTATGTATGTTTTATGTATGTACGTATGTATGTATATGTATGTATGTATATGTATGTATGTATGTTGTATGTATGTATATGTACGTACATATGTGTATGTATGTACGTATGTATGTATATACGTATGTATGCATGTACGTATGTATGTATGTACGCAACCCCAAGCAGTCCCTCGCAGATGGTAGAAGACGCTGTGTCCGAACGTCCCTCATCCTTCTGGTATATGGAGGATGACATTCTTCAGCAGCCAGGCAATTGGTCGTTGAGCTTCTCGGCTCAACAGAACAGTCAGCACCAATCGAAGGACTCTCTTAGCCTTTCGAGCTTTTAACCTGAAACCCCTCACGGTGGGCGAATCCACTGGCGGCGCTCGAGACTTCGATAGCATGTGTCAGCACACCGTTCAAAACACTCAGAAACGACAGCAAAAGAGAAATAACTCTAAATCTGCCATTTGGTAACCTTAGAAGTTTGAACGAATATTTATGTAGCAAGACACTTAATTTATGTAGCTCCTTGCAAGTACCTCTCCAAAGCATTGTACTGTACCTTTCAAGGCTCTGGCAGATCCCAGATTTCAGATTGAAGTGAGGCAAAGTGGTGCTAGTCTATGGGGAAGTAGTAGCATGCACGTGCTTATGTACAGCATCTACGTGTCTGAACAGTTGCATTGCGCCTTTTGAGAACTTTTCAGAAGGCACATCAACCTTCCTGGTGTGTGAAAACAGGGTTCATTGATAAGGCCCCTAAATCTGCCACTGGAAGCGAAATGAGAAAAGTTTGGGACCTTAGAAACGCAGAAATCTTGCCAGAAAATTACATCAGAGAGCTGTTCAGAGAGTCATTCCAGTTGACTGACTGATTGTGCTTTGTGTGTTCACTGCATCCCAGTTTGGACAATAGACTGGGTATCTTCAACAAGTGACGTTTGACACGTAGCTTGATCTAAACTAGCCTATCCTGTGCAGATCCTCTGTATGTTAGTGTAACAAAATGTTCCTAATGGAAATACTCCCCTGTTTCTACCAGTTTCTCCCTTCCCTGTCCCTTTCCTCTCCCCTTTCCTCTTTTCCTTCCTGGCCCCTCCGCTCTCTCACGTTCTGTCGTTAGCTACAAGACATTAAAGCATCTGCCAAAAAATATTCACATATTCACCAGAAGGCACTACTGTCGGACTGCATACAGATACGTCTAAGCGTATTACTTTACAGATGTTCTGTGCAGTATGAAATGAAAACAAATTACATGATCAGCCAAGATATTCTCTATGGAAACTATTCGAGAAATCTGGTTTATAAACCTGCGGGAGAGTAGAAGCTTTTACCTGTTGGGACGCAATATAAGTTCAACAACAGATTACAGTAATTTGTGAGTTTTCTGTTCATTTTAGGTGATGCAAACGGATCGTTTGATTTACTTGGTGACCGAATATGCCAGCGGCGGTGAAATATTTGGTAAGCAGGGTTTTGGAAATTATTCATTGAAACTGAAATGGCCATCAATTAAATCAGGTTACTTCTGATCATTCGGTCCTATCATTTCAAATTAGTTCAGTTTAATATGATTCTATCAGTTCAGTTCAATCAGTGTGTAAGTAAGTAAGCATTTCTTAGCTTGCCATGCGTCCGTTGTGTGACAGGGTGGTCTGTGGGTAACGTGTTTGCTCAATGGTCATGTCGTTGCAAGTTCAGCTCTGTGTAACTACCCTGTGCAAGTTGTTTTTGCACACCTCTGTCACCAAGCAGTATAATTTGGACCAGCTTAAGCTGGGAAGTAAACGGCAAGTCCTGCGATGCACTGTCCCCCTGTCCAGGATCTTGGGCTTCGTCCATTGCCAGCTTAAGGGCCTAAGAAAAGGAAATGAGCGCTTCCCCTATGTTCCTTATGGGCTTACTTACTTACTTACTTACTTACGTGTTTTCATCAGCTGAGGGTGGAATCATAGGTGGGTAACGGCGGTCAGACAACAAAAGCAAGATTGGGTTGGTTTGGTTCAAATGGTTTGGTTGAATCAGTTCAGTAAATTCGGGTGGTTCAATGAGTGAGGAGAGTGCTGGATGGGGCAACCGTCTTCACAAGATGTATGCCGAAAGTTTATGAACGCAGTTAAAAGTAGGAAGCTATAAAATGTCATTGTTTGAGCTTGTTAGATAATGGCCAATTAACCTATGGCTATGCTTAACATAAAAATACTCCGATATGTGCATAGATATGTACATTACTTATGTATGCACATATCTGGGTATTTGTATGTTACACATGTACATACACACACACACACACATACATACATGCATGCACACATACATGCATGCACACATACATACATGCACACATACATACATACACACATACATACATACACACATACATACATACACACATACATGCATGCACACCTGTAAGTTGTTTTGGTCTGTATGCCGGAACTGAATGTTTCAGGAATGTTGTCACGTGGTGGCTCTTGTTAAGTTGTTAAATTTTTAACTGTGTTTTTATAAGAATTTTATTGTGTTGTGTTACTGTTGTGTGTTTAACGTGTCAGGCATATCACTGTCATGTGTAAAATGATAAATGTGATGATACTTTGATTTTATGCTTGAATTAGTGGAAACAAGAAGCTTGTCATGTCTGACCACTTAATGCTTCAATAAGTTGTTTATTGCATTCCAGTTTGTAGCCTTGGTTTTTATTCCATGCACGTTTAATACTATTAATACTGTTAATATATACTCGTTTATTGTGTACCTGTGTGTTAGAAAGCCACATTAATCACGTGACAGGTCACCTTTCCAACTTGTAATTAGAAAAGGATGGTGGGCTGAGTTGGCACTAAGTGGTATGGTATTTCATGGATTATCACCCATCCGAGAACTAACCAGACTTGATTTGTCTTAACTTCTCCCAACTTGCACTGGTATTCACTTACCAACTAATAAAGGATGAAGGGCTTAGTTGGCACCAAGTGTTCTTGTATCGTAGATGGTCATCTGTCCTAGTACTAATCCGGCTGGGTTAGTCTTAAATTTACAACCAAATGAGTTGTGTTACTTGGACCGTCCAAATGTGTTGCTGTGGCCAACGAGGTGTGTCACTTTGGCCCAACGAGGTTAGTAGCTTGGCCCAACGAGGTTAGTAGCTTGGCCCAACAAGGTTAGTAGCTTGGCCCAACGAGGTTAGTAGCTTGGCCCAACGAGGTTAGTAGCTTGGCCCAACGAGGTTAGTAGCTTGGCCCAACGAGGTTAGTAGCTTGGCCCAAAGAGGTTAGTAGCTTGGCCCAACGAGGTTAGTAGCTTGGCCCAACGAGGTTAGTAGCTTGGCCCAAAGAGGTTAGTAGCTTGGCCCAACGAGGTTAGTAGCTTGGCCCAACGAGGTTAGTAGCTTGGCCCAACGAGGTTAGTAGCTTGGCCCAACAAGGTTTGTTACTTGGGCCAACCAGATGTGTTATTTGTACCTGTGTAGATCATCTGGTAGCCCACGGGAGAATGAGGGAGAAGGAAGCGAGGGAGAAATTCAAGCAGATCATCTCAGCAGTTGCTTACTGCCACGTGAAGCATGTCGTCCATCGAGACCTCAAGGCCGAAAACCTACTCCTAGATGCCAATCGTAACATTAAAGTAGCAGGTAATTGTAAGCTGTAACGGGATATTTATATAGCACCTATAAGAGGCGAGATTACTTAAATTATGGATCTGTCAGATATGGGTTAGACAACTTATCTGTGAGACGTAATTGCATGTTATGCTTAGACATGGTGAGGCAACATAATTGCTTGTTTCAGTAAGATCAGGTAAGGTAATTGGATTTTAAACCAAGTTAAGGTAAGGTAATTGCATTTTAAACATCAAGGTAAGGTAGTTAGGTAAGGTATTGTTGTGTTACAGCAAGGTGAGGTCAGGTAAGGTAAACTGAAGCCAAGGCAAGGTAAGGTATTCATATTACAGTGAGATAAGTTTAGGTAACTTAAATGCATTTTATGCCATGTGTGGTAGATGATTTTTGCTAAAAATCTGTCAGATATCATACCAGTTTAAATTCCATGGCTGTGGAGAATCTTCGTTTGTGTTTGTTACATGTGAAGTTTTTGGAAAATGTCTTGTAGACTTTGGATTCAGCAACAACTACCGACCAGGGGTGTTTCTGCGCACCCACTGTGGCAGTCCACCCTACGCTGCCCCTGAACTCTTCGAAGGCAAAGAATACGATGGGCCCAAGGTTGATATATGGGTAAGATATGTTGCATTTGCACAATGTTTTATTTTTATTTTAGTTATTTGTTATTTATTGCACTTAGAAATATGGGGTGAGACGATAAGATAGCTGACAAAGTTGTGCGGCCAACATGTGGGCAGTGGGCCGAGTACCAATGGTATGGAGAGACAGTATCATCGTTCCAATCTCTAAAAGGGAAGTTTGAGAGAATGGTCAAATTGCTCAAGGTCCCTACACAGTAACCGCCTTGGTTCAGGTTCGAACTTCTTACTGTCTGTGTTTCAAACAAAGCGCTCTGACCAATCAGCTGCTGTATTACGTCTATCGTAGCGTATTGTTGTTGTTTACAGAGTCTTGGTGTAGTTCTTTACGTCTTAGTCTGTGGTACGCTTCCATTTGATGGCAGCACTCTGCACAGCCTTCGATCACGAATCCTCGAAGGAAAGTTCCGCGTTCCGTTTTTCATGAGCACAGGTCTGTGGCACACTGACCTCCTTGCATGTTCACTCAGTTAGCCATGCGATTATTTAGCCATTCAGCTGTTTATGCATTTTGTCATTTAGCCATTCATCCAGTTCAGCCATTTTACCCCCGGTCATTCAGTCATTTAACCATTCAGGCGTTTATGCGTACTGTCGTATAGATTTCTGGTCATTTAGCCTTCTGTCATTTAGCCATTAATTCAGTTAACCAATCATTCAGATAGCCATTTGTCTTTTCTTCTATTCAATTGTTCAAAATTTGGCCATTGGCGCTTGTCATGAAAAGTGTTGCAATACAAATGTTCATCATTGCTGCACAGAGGCGACAAAAAGTGACAGGTGCCTATTGTCTTGTGTCTGCAGAGTGCGAGGACCTGATTCGACGCCTGCTTTGCACAGATCCGCACAAGAGAATCACCATCAGCGAGATCATCTGCCACAAGTGGATCAAGATCGGTGGAGACGATCCAGTATTCGAGAAGCTGATCGAAGAGTCGCTTTCTTCTACAGGCTGCGAGGATCGAACCCTGAACCAGCAAGTTCTTCAGCACATGCAGAACCTCGGTCTTGACCGCGAGGACACAGTCAAGGTTCGAACAGATGCCGCATTGTCTTAGGCTGCTTCAGCCACCTAGTATTTGGCTGTGTATGTTTTGATTGTAATTTGTAACTGTAATTGTAATTTGAGATTTATATAGCGCCTCTTAGAGGATAAACTCAACCAGAGGTGCTTCCGACCCAAGAAAGTAAAATCGCTGTTGAACAGTACAGTCTTCAGGCGCCTGCGGAACACTGAGAGGGGGAGAGAAAGGAGCTCTAGTCGTATATGTGTATTGAAGTGGTGTATGTATTGAATATGTATGTGTGCATGTATCTGTTGTTTCTTTCAAGTGTGTGTATGTGGGTGCACGATGTTCTAGTGGTTAGCATGGTCTTTCAGTCGTACGGTTGGAGGTTCAAATTTACACCAGGGCAGAAATTTGTTTTTCAAATCTGGTGTTTTGGTGCCACTTGCACCCCCTATCAGACTTGGCTATGTTGATTATGCTGACTGGAGAAGGATCAGGCAGTGCAGGAGAGAACTGGCTAGTTAGCCTAGTTAGCTATGTCACTAAGCACCTACACCAAGGAAGCTTCTGTGCATGAGGATCCCCGGTTTGCATTCCGGTCGTGGCTTATTTTAGAGATTTGAATCTCGAGCTAGCACGGTCTGTGCACGAGGACCTTAAATATCGTGTAGCAAGGGTGAAGGACCTCACCTGATAGGGTCGAGGCCATACGTTCGCTATAGAAAAACGTGTACAATTTATTTTTTTACATGTCTTTATATGCTGAGGCGGAAAATGAAGTCGCTGACACTAAATATCTATGGCTGCCTGTTGGGGCTAGCTTAGTGGACTGCTCTTGTTTCACTTCTCTGTATGTATTTACGTATGCATGAAGAACTTTACAAAGGCATTGAAGCCCGGCTTTCAACAGACTTTTAAAAGGTGCAAAAGTAGATACATGTATTTGTTTATGGACCTTTTATGGACCTAGCAGAGGCATGATACAGGGCCATGTAACAGTTAAGAAAATGTGCAACTTGAGCATGAAATCTAATTAAACCTTTGCTTGCAAAGTTAAGCAATGTGGTCAGTAGTCAGTGTTTTGATGGGCCAATTCAGCCCACCATTCTATTGCAGTTGATGTATGAATGCAGATATAAGTAGGGAGGTTAAACAAGGTGTCATACCAACTCAAACCACCATCCTTTTGCAATCGTTGTATGAATCTAGATATATGTAGGGAGGCTAAACACGTTGTCCTACCAACTTAGCCCTCAGTCTTTTAGCAGTGAGTGTTCGAAAGAGACATAAATCTGGAGGTGAAAAATTGTGTCATTTTGTTGTTGGGTTGCACTGGGCACGTCACTGCTTCAGCCGCAACAAATGAGTAAATATTTTCATATGATTGTTACAGAGCGTGAGGGAGAACAAGTTCGACAACCGTAGCGCCATCTATTATCTGCTGTTGGATAAGTGGAAACGGCACAAAGGAGCCAAACTGACGGCCACTCCCCTCGATAAACTTCCAGAGCCAACGAGAACGGAGAGGAGATCCAGTATTACCACTGGGAAAGGTTTGTCAGGTCATAGGTGGTAACAGAATAGGCAGGTATTCAGTGCCAGGTTAAAGTAAGGCATGCAAGGTAAGGTAAAGAAGGGTCGATGTCAAGAAGAGTAAGATAAGATAAGATAATGTCAGGAAAGGTAAGGAAGTATAAAGGTAGGTTAGGGGAAGTCAGAATAGGTGACATTCCTCTGTCAGAGTTGGTCTTGAGATTCTTGCTTTGGAGCTTGAATGACACACATGAGCTTTAATTATGGCAAGAGCTTTCTTTACCTTACATTGTCCTACTTTACCTTACATTACCTTACTTGGATTTTGGAAGAATTTGGCACTCCACAGATGAGTTCATGTTTATTGGTAATTAATTATTCAGCATCTTTTATGGACTTCTTAAGCGTGCAGACTGTAAAGTAACTACAGTGCTGTAAAGTAACTACAGTGCTGTAAAGTAACTACAGTGCACAGTTTCTGTACTCATGCTGATTGTAAATTGTTTGATAAAACAGTTGAACAAGTTGAAGTTCCGGTGGAAGTTCACGACACTTCGCTGAGTCCTGTCTCAAAAACTATGGTCAGTTCTTCGTTCTCGTAATTCCATAGCTAAATTCCCGTAGTATAGTGATCGTTATGTTTTGATGATATGGATGTGTGTATTTACTAGCATATCCAGCACAGAGTAGGTATGCTTTAGTTTGGCAAAATATACAACAGCGACTTGGTAAATGTAAATAACATTCACAAATACTTGTAATAGGCTACTGCTTTATATACTGATTTTTCGAAATTTTTTACATCTGAAAGTGAAGACTCTAGAGAAAATTGAACACCAGATTTAGCTTAAGGCCTACTAAGTTCACCATATAATTCGTCATTTTCTGCTTGGATCTAAAGTACTGGTTACTAATCAGCTGAGATGGATGTGGCTGAATTTGTTAAACTACTTTATCCATGTTTAGCTGCAATGCAGATGCTGCAGTCTTCAAAATGGAATGGAAATTGTTAGGAGTCAGATTTTATCTCAGTTTATTCTTATTGAGGTTCTTGATTGAAAATGTTTGTTCGCTTAAATATGTACTTTCAAATATTGAAAACAACTTTTAGAGCAAATTCCTTAAATTTACCATATTTGTGTGGACAGAGACTGCTAAAAATATTATTTTGAAAGATTCCTGCAAATGTTATTTTTCTTAAAGGCCAATTTCTTTAAAGGCCACTTTCAGTTCAGCTGAAAACTGTACATCAATTACCTCCATCTGGTATTTGTCAGGAATAGATTCCAGAGCACAGGAAAAGGGATCATGCGTTGAAATTAAATATTTTCCATGAAGTCTTAAACTAATCAAGCACCACATGGAATTGTCATTAAAAGCATCCCTAATAAATACTGAAATATACGTGTAACTGAACTGATGATATAACTATTGAATCTTAAGCTGTTTTTTGGCAGTTTTGCTAATGGTACTGTAAATTTTTGTTTAAATGAAGCATGTTTTGTCTTAATTATCAATTATCCTGTTGATGCCAATGAAGTAAACATTTTCTAAAATGACCGAAGTACAGAACTGGAATAAGATCGCACAACTAGCTACTAATCAAAGGTCTTAGTAATCAACAAAGATTTTGGTAATAGACTAGAATAGTGCTTTTTCAGGCTGAACATTGTTAGTAACCGAATGAAGTTCTAATCGCTTTTTTATATTTACAGTTCCCTGGCCGTTTCCTTTTGTCATTTCAAATTGCGTCGAAGGCCACACAGAACAAGTTCGAGGCCACACGCATCCCGCGGGTTTTGCATCCCTAATATGTGGACTCATATTAGCATATAATGAACTAGCCTTTCCCAAGCAGAGCTTCTGCATGCAAACATGAGAAATTTTTACTGAACTACAGCCGTATATCTGACGTATTACGCTGCGTAACGACTAGCCTCAGTAGCAGCTGGCTTTGTTATCTCAGTTGTAATTGGCTGAGATAGCGGAGTTTCATATTGTTATGCATAATTTGTGAAACAGTATTTTATTATCGAGTTTGAAATACTTTGAAGTACCAGTGTTTCTCTTGGCGTTCAACCAGCAGTCGTCTGTTTAGTAAATTTAATTTTCCGCTGGCACATACACACACACACCTGTAGCTATTATTATGCAGGTGTACATATATCTCTGTGTGCAGGAGGGTGGTGTTCCGAGTGATGATGAGCAGGATAGTGACGAGCCATCTCCAGAAGCCCTGGCGCGTTACCTCGCCATGAGGCGCCACACGGTTGGACCAGGAAATGAAAATGCGGGTGATGAACTTCGAAAGAAAATGGCCGGCCAGACGGCAAAGAACAGGCAGTTGGGCGGGGCGCCTGCAAATCACCCCACTGCCAATCCTGACGAACATCTAAAGCTGTCAAGTAAGCTGTGAACTTGCTTTATTAGTTGTCATCATCATCATCTCATCATTGGTTTCTCCATTCTTTTTGGTCATTTGTTAGATCCAGTGCTCCTGTCATGTTAGCCCAAGTCTTGTTATGTCTTCATTTATGTCAGTGGTTCTCGAAGTGTGGTCTGGGGACCCTTGAGGTCCCTGAGACCATTTCAGAGGGTCTGCGAGGTCTAGAACTGTTTTCATAATGATACTAAGACGTTAGTTGCCATTTTCATTGTCTTTCTCTCATGAATGTAGAGTGGAGTTTTCCAGGGAAACACAAGATATAAGGACACTTTGCTGTCTTATTTTGCAATAATATTTTAAAATTGTTTTAAAAAACTTTTCTAAATTTTATGTTTTTATCTAAAACTGTTATTATTTTATAAAAAATAAAATGTGAAACAATGCCACTCTTTGCACTAAATTTTTTTGGGTAAAATTTACTTTTTTATTCATGTTAACATTTAATGGGTTTATTATTGTTATTTTGTTATGAATTAATACATTAATTTCTCAGTTTTATTTTCAGATATGGTAAATTTCGATAGATATAACCCACATGAACAAAAGCTCTTTGGGGTCTTCAGTAATTTTTAAGAATTTAAAGTGGTCCTGAGTCCAAAATGTTTGAGAACTGCTGATTTACGTTATCGGTCATGCGCAGTCTTGGTCCTCCAATGCTTCTCTTGTCTTTCCGTCTTGCGTGTAGATTCCTGTCTAGTTACTATTGTTTGAAATGCTAATCTCTGGAAAATCGAGATGTTTGTTTTTATATTAGTTCATTAATTAATTAATTTATTTGTTTCTTATATATAATTTAACATTTTGGATTGGTCGATGTTATGGTTCATGTGTTACAGAATATATTTAATTAATTATTTGTTTTAATATATTTACCTAATGGTGTTTTGCTGTGTAGAATCAGTTTGAAGAGAAGATTGTATAATGTAAATCAATTTATTCACTTCATTTATATCTGTTATTAATATATAAACTTGACATATTTGATTGGTCTGTTATATTTCATATATTATAATATATATTTGTTTATTATTTATACATAATTCTAGCGTCTGTTGTGCGGTGCATCTTCTGGATCTGCACGCTAGTTTGGCAAAAGTGCTTTTTGGGGAAAATCCTCATTGCTCATTATTTAGCTACAATCTCGCCGCTTCCTGTCCCTCCCTCCCCCTCATTCGCAAAACGGCGCCGGCGTTGTTTGTGGCCTGTTTTAAATGTACTAAATGTACTAAATGTACTAAATGGACCACGTTCGTGTCTAAAACATCCTGGATTGGTCTGGTATATCATGTGTTAATTAATTAATTGTATCTCGTGTGTACGTGTGTGAATGTGTTACTGTTTTAGGTGATCTGGGTCGTCGATCATCTGATGGTGCTGCATTGGTCAATTCCCTAGCGCAGCAACTGCACAATAAGGAGATGTCTGCTCTCAGCCAAACAGATGGACGAGATGCCACCAGACAGATGGTAACAGCCTCCTGTTCAGGCTTCTTTGTAACTGTAACTGTAATCAAGGACTTCTATAGCACTGCTGCTTGAAAACACCTTCCTTTTCCGGCCTGCTTGGGCTGCTTTCTGATTGTAACTGTAATCAAGGACTTTTATAGCACTGCTGGTTGAAAACACCTTCTTCTAACGTCCTGCTCCATGTGAGGCTTTTCACCATTCTTTTCTTTAGATCCAGATTCAGCCTTCCTCTCAGAAGTTCTCCTCTGTTCCAGATTGCTTCTTAACCCATTGCTATTCTTCTCTTGATCGCGGCACTGCGTCTGCAGTCATCTGATATTAAGCGTCCCAGATAACAAAACTGGTGGACTTGTTCAATTTTTGTACCATTGACTACAATAGTTATTCTTTTTCCTTTGCATTTACTCAGTCTCATCACTTTTGTTTTCTTTCTATTTATCTTCATACCATATTCTTCTGATTTTTTTGTTCAGCAAATCCATTATTCTTTGTAGTCCGGCATTGGTACCTGCCACAATTGCCCGGTCATCTGCAAATCTTAAGGGATTTACCAGATTCCCCCCAACCTTGATCCCATCATCTATCTTTGCCAGTGCTTCTGTGAGCAACATCTGTATGCAGATGTTGAACAGTAAAAGTGATAGTGGGCAGTCTTGTTTGACTATTCTGTCTATTCCTCCAGGTTGTGAGTTCATTCCCTGTACTCTCACCACCACTGATTGGTCCATGTACATTGACCATCTGTCCCTCCAATCTACTCCTATCTTTTTGAGTATTGCCATGAGTTTGCATCAGTTCACTCTGTCAAAGGCCTTTTCATAATCCACAAAGCAGATATACAAATCTTTGCCATGTTGTAAACATCTCTCCCCCCCCAGTGTCCTTAGGACTCCAATCCTTATGTGTTATATAACAATTATTTTGTTATAATGAAGTGTTTTATAACAAGTCTCTGATGCACATTGGAACAAAAATGAATATGTAGTTGGATAATGGGAAAGACAGATACATACATACATACGTACATGCATGCATGTGTACTTACAAATATATGTCCATACATACCCAGTTGATACGTACTAATACATATGTACATAAACACACATAAGTGCACACATGCATACATAGATATACACATACATACATATGTTCGTATGTACATACATACATACATACATAAACACGTAAATACACACACACATACATAATTATACATACGTACATATATACCCAGTTGATGCGTACTAATACATACGTACATAAACACATAAATGCACACATGCATAGATAGGTATACACATACATAAATACGTTCGTACGTACATACATACATACATACATAGACACGTAAATACACATACACACATACATAATTACACATACGTACATACATATATGCATGCATTGTCTCTGAACCAAGAGTGCAGTCGAAGTTCATGAGAAATTATTGTTTCAGTTGTTTGTTGTTTGCAGTTTGGCGTTCGGCCAAGAACGAAACTGGAAGGAGGTCTGGTAACGGAGGAGGAGGACTCGCTGGAGATAGAAAAGGTTCCAAGGTAGACCAAATCTTCTAATGCACTGGAGGTAAGATAAGGTAAGGTAAGATAACTGAGCAATTTATTGACTATGGTGAAGTCAGGTAAGTTACTTTCCCAAATAAAGTCCAGTAAGTTACCTGTAATGTAAGAACTTTGGCAAACCTCTGAAGCATGTGTATGTATTTGGGCATTTATATTAAGTATAGGCTTTTAAGAACTGTTGGAAGGTGGCCTTCGTTTGGTGGCATGTATGATATTGTGATGGCTCTATGGAAGTTTTCAGATTAGATGTTAAGAGAGTTTGTTAAATAGTTATTTGTGTACACAGTTGTATTTGTATAAAGCACTATCAGGAGATAATAAAGAGATGCTGCATTAAGTTTCTAGACAGCTAACTATTATTTACACAAATTACGTGAATAATTATGGCTCATGAATGTTAATGGCTCTTGAATATATATTATTTCAGGAAAGTCTGTGTGGAATTGTCACTTAAAACCAAATCCACACACTTATTAAGGGTGAAAATGCACAGTAAGTGGTGTTTAACCGATTGAGGTAACCACTTTAGCTTTTGTTTCTGTGAAGGTATTTACGAATTCGTCACCAGGCTGTTCCGAACGTCCTTCCGGTAGAAGAACTCTCCGAAGAAGACGACAGTCCGCAGGACGATCGATCTGGTCTGAGTCCCATTGAACAGAATCCCCCGACAGGTTCCAAGCCACTTCGTAAGTGATCGCTTTCAGTCGATTCCTAATTATCTTTTTGTTTGAATTTAGTTACAATATGCTGTTGGCATCGCTGTATTGGTGCCGTCTTATTAACATCATTGTGTTACTACCATCCCATTGGCACCACCGTTTTGGCACAATTCCTGCTGGCACCATCATTCTAGCACCATCAGTTTTGTACGACAAATTTGGCACCATGATGTTGGCACCATCGTGTCACATTCATTTTGGTGGTATCCTCTGGACTATCGTACTGGTACCATCCTGTTGGCATATTTTCTTATTGGCACCATCGTATTTATTACTGGACCGTGAACGCTTCGGAGTGGATGGCATCAACAGGCGCACCATAAATGCTCATTTACGTCGTATTACATTACAGATAAAGGTGGTCCCATTGCCAAGATCCTGTCTGGAAAGTTTAACGACAGCCGCCGTGCAAGCGATGGTCTGGCCAACATCGGGAAGTACCAGTCACACTTGGAACAGATCTACAACCGCACTCTGAAAAACCAGGTACTGTAATCAAGGACTTCTGTAGCACTTCTGATTGAAAACACCTTCCTCTTCTGGCCTGCTCGGGTTTCTTTGTAATCGTAAGTGTAATCAAGGACTTCCATAGTACTGCTGACTGAAAACACCTTCCTGAAAAGCAGTTACGCAGTCCAGTCCAATAGAATGGTCTTCACTCACCGGCAAATTAGAGACAGAGAAAGGATAGGAAGAGCATTTCACAATTTGCACGTCTGCCAGTTACATTGTCCAGTCCATCAGCGTAGTTCTTAGCGTTCCTACAGCTTTCGTTCCTTCAATTCTTCTAAGACCATCCTCGGAAGCAAATTCCCATGAAGCACGTAACCGTTGAGATATTGCAGACAAAAATCTTCTGTTTTCAGACGGATTCAGGCAGCAGTTTTCTTGGTCAGGTTCGACCCGAGTGTCAGCATCATCACCTCCAGCGGCAGCCCGGAACCCACAATCTGCAGCTGATGGATCTATCGAATCAGAAAGGCACAATTGCCGCACAGTCCCTCCAGGTAAGCGGAAGCCTTCGGATGGGAAAGCTTCCAGGATCTAGACATATGGGAATGTCATGTCGGTGGCTTGTGGTGTTTGGAGTAGAGTAGATGTGAAAAGGAGCTACGTGTTGTTTCTTCTGTCTTTTTCTGCCTGACTCCTTCCCGTTAAGTCGTTTTCTGATGAGGTTGGAAAGCGACTTTTTGCTTCTCACAACTGTCAGAATAAAAGTGTTGCAGATCTCTTTGTTCCTTCTGTTTAGCTCATATTTGCTTATGTGTTGTGCAGTTATTGTCTGCTTGTTTATTTATATTTATTTATTTATTTATTTAATAGGGTTTATTTATTTATTAGTGTTTATGTATTATTTACTATTGGTGTTTTATCCAAAGTATAAACAATCTCTCAGGACATAAACTCGCCTGAAAAACTTTTTTATGTATATTTGATAAATTTATTTATTTATTTTACTTATTTATTTATTTATCTTATTTTTGGGTAGAAATTGTAATTGCACTTTATGTAGGTCCTGTTAAGGAAAGCAATCAGAAAACTTGACTACGCTTCCTTATGTTCAATATTTTGCATTTAATCCAGATTTTTAATATATTTTACCTTTAAAAATTGTCCATAAACCTTTTATTTATCTATTTAGATTACTTGATGGATTGTCTTTAGTTTTGGATTTTTAACATTTTATCATTTTCTGCATGAATGTATGTTGTGTTTGGTGTCTTTTGTTTATTTAAATTACAATTTTTTAAAATATCGCTAGTCTGAAATCTAGTATTTGCATATGAATCAAAATTCGCAAATTCAACATGTTGCTAAAAATATGTTGTTTTCATTGTGTAACCATTTTACTGCATTTGTTACATTTATTTATGCAACCATTTTGCTGCCTTACAAATGTGTTTCCTTTATTTGTGCAACTGTTTTGTTGTTTTCCTGTATGCAACCACTTTGTTGCCATACAGCTGTGTTGCATTTATTTGTGCAACCATCTTATTACTTTTCTGCGTGCAACTGCTTTTTTGTCGTATGGGTGCATTGCTTTAAGTGCGCAACTGTTCTGTTTCCACGTGTGTATTGTTTTCTTGTGTTTAACTATTGATTCTGATATGCTTTGCAGAAGAAGTTTTTGAAAACGGCCACCCAGGTGGCAGAGCAACTGGCCAAGGTAGCTGAACACTCAAACGAATCAGCGAACCTGTCCTTAGTCCTTCCTAATGGGTCCTCGTCCAAATCTTCCTCTTCTGACTGTCGTTTGTGCTCTTCGGGCGAATCCAACCTGTGTACCCATCATTTTATAGAAAGTCTTGAGGATAACGATGATAGCCTTATGACTCACCTGTAAATCTGTACATGGTTTACGTCAGATGGCTGTAAAAGAATACACCGTGGCGTAACAAAGATTTTTATTTGCATGTTGCGCTCAGGCATGCTGCACATGTGCGGGACTTGTTTTTGTCGGGGAGTAACATTCCGTGGTTGCTGGTTAGCAGATTTGATTTTCTCTGTGCAAAGTAATGACTTGTAGCCAGCAGTATTACACTGTATCACTGTATACCCGGGTATGTGTGTCCTTTGTCCTTCAGTATTTACATATGTCAGGTGTAATGACTGCCAAGTATTAGCAGTAGCAGTGTTTCGTGGAATAACGACTTGAGTCACAGAGTTGTGGCTGAATCTAATGACTGTGGCATATGTCAAAGAATCACTCATTGATCTGTATGTCTTGAAGTATAGTGGCTTGAGTCACAGAGTAAATTACTTGAGTCCAAAACCAGTGTCAAGGTATAGCGGTATAGATTGTAGTTCAGGATTAGTGACTTGACTCATGGTTTAGTGACACATGTTGCTAAGTGGAGACATTAGTGTGGTGTAGGACAATTTCACAAATACTGGTAGTGACATTTGTGCTAAGATAGAAAAGCAGTTAATTATGTTAAGGATTAGAAGTGTAGGTATTTGTCCAGGATTAGTGACTGGAGTAAAGGAGTGGTGATGTCTTGCAAGATGGAGTTGTTCATTGTAGAGTAGTAGTAGTGCCGCTAGTGCAGAAATGGTGTTGGTGAAATTTCTTCAGACATGCAGCTGTTAGTTCAGGTTAAGTGACATATGTTCCACAGTGGAAAAATTAGTTCAAAAATAGCGAAAGGAATGCAGGAGTAGCAGTGACACTTGTCCTCCTTTTTTAAATGTCTTGCGTAAAATCGTTGTTTACTACGTTTCTGTTCTGAGCTTTTTCATGTTTTGTCAAATTGCGTGCCAAGGAAAGCCCGTTGTGCTTACCGCACCAAGTAGATAGGAGGGACTTTAAAGCAAAGCTGGTAGCCAATTGCTGATGAAATAATGCTTGTACATTTGCACTCGAACTGCCAATACTGTGTATCAGTTATTCGTATGTCACGTTTTGTAACGTATTTGTAAATACCCGGGTTTTCATTGTCCTGTAAGCCCAAAGTTTGATAATGCTTGTTGTACGTGCAATAGTCTTTGTTTTCATGGCCTTGCAGATAGGAACAGCGTCTAGCTTGTTGTCACAGGACTACTTTTGCAGGTTTCATGCTGAAGTTTCTGCAAAAGAACTGTGTGGCTTGAACTTGACGTGAAGTGACCAGGTGAAGGTAAAGGTAATACTTTTGTTCATGTGTCCTATAGAAACTCCTCACGTAAATCCAATGACAGGACGCCCGTTCCACCCTCCCAACATGCCATGGTACTCATTTACCGACTCTGGACGGATGGATGGTTGAGTCTTGCATCAGATTGCTTGTCTTGAACTTTGAAAATACCAAGACCAGTTTGGGCCAAAGCTATAACAATATGCCATTAATTTCCTTATATATGTGGCTTATTTTAATGTGCAGTTATAGCCTAAATGTGCATTGTGGACAGAAGTGAAATATGCGTTTGTGAAAACAGTTTTCTTGCAGTTTTACACTAAAAGTTACGAAAGTCGGTAAAAAATTTCAGTGACAGATTTTTCCTAAAATCCCTCAGGAAAACAGGAAAATTTTTTACGTTACTACTATTCTTTCCTAGTTATCTTGGCTAAGTCCAAAATGTCATGGTTGTCAATTTCATGCATTTTATTTGAGGAACATTGTGATGTAGTGGCCAAATTTTTTTTATCTTGTTAGAAATTATTAAAATTGTTTTTTAAAAAAATAAGAAAAATTATGTTATCGGACTTTGCATCAGATGGCAATACGTATATATATGTGTGTGCGTGTGTTGTTCCGAAGTCATGTAGACAATTCGTCTCGGCTGAAGCGTTGTTTTCGGTTGGTTTCAGCAAGAGATGAATTTTTTCGTTGAGTTTGATTCTGTTAACAGTTTCACATTGTGCTTATAACACACTGTTGCATGTTTATGTGACATCTGGTTTGATGCATAGCTGTGGTGTTGTCTGTTGCATGTTTTTCTGTCCATTTTTAGTTTAGTGTTTCAGTTTGTTGCTTCTACTAATCTTTTGTTGTGGGATTTGTAATTTTCTCGTTCACTCTTAACAAACAGCTGTTAGGCTAACCTGTTTTCAGCTGTACATTGGAACCTTTTATATCACTAGTTTTGTAAACCATATAAAAAAGAAGCACTGTTTGCAAGTGGCTAACGTGTCGGCTTTTTCAGCTCTGCAACCCAGGTTCGAAACCCAGGCATTTTGTATGAAATCAACTTTGATCAAAGTAGGTGAAGCCTTTGAGAGATGAGTGCATCCTTACATCCAACACACCATATCAAGTATTGTCTTCTGATCGAGAAAAACTTCATGAAAAAATGTGATCTGTTTCCCAATCACGTTGTCAGAAGTTGCTTTACAATAACGTATGCTACAATAAGGTTCTGCTGTGTTTAGGAGAGGGTTACTGTGGGAGTTATGCAGAAAGGAATTTCCTCAAAAGTTGTTAGCGTGTATAGTCAGTGTCCTTTTGGAAATCCTGTGATATTTTGTGTAAAATTTGGGCTGAAAGCTCGAACTGGTCCGTGGTTTTGTCGGAACATTCGTGTAAATGTAATTCCATGCTGAGTAACAAAAGTTAACAATGAAAGTAATATGTTGCTGGTTTTCTGTATTTAATGAGTTAGTCTTATGATGTAAACTTTTAAGTGATTCTTTGAATTATTGTTTCTTGGCATAGGACAGCTTCTTTGAGAGATTCTTAAAAGGGGCTATATAAATGTCCAGATGCATACATAGAATGACCTGTTACACTGGCATACAAAATTTGTTCATGAATACACACACACACACACACGTGAACACCAACAAAGAGGACTGCCTAATTGCACGCACTGACTTCTCTTAGTCACTTCTCTGTAAGTGGTTGTAGCTATTTGGTTTGACTGGTTTTCTGCCATGAGTTTAGGGGTGCTTATCGGGAGTCTCCACTGAGCAGGTGCTACGTAAATGTGCACTTAGGTTTGTAGGCTATAGTTGTTCACCTTTACCTAAATAGTAGGAAATCTTGGCTATGATCCTCATGTTTGACTTATGTTGTATCGGTAAGTGGATATTTATACAGCGCATTTATTGCTTCCAAAAGGCTCTATATGAATGTCCAGCTCCCGTATGTACGTAAGTAAGTACTTAGCGACGTCTGTGGCGCTGTTGTCCAATGTACAAGGCATCAACTGATGGCGCACCAAAACCAAGCGGTGATCAAGTCGTGTAGTGGGTGGTGTTTATTGGGTAAAGGGGGCATGGACTAGTAGTAATGCAACAATTTTCCTGAATTGTCGGCCTAGTTCACCGTCTGCAGTTAGAAATTTTCTGTGCATCTGTTGAGGAGCAGGGTAAGACACAACCAAGCCCATAAAATAGTCCATCCTGGTAAGATTTTCTCTCAGTTTTTCAATTTGTTCCTGGATCAGGTACAAGAAAAACAAATATACAAAATTTGAGTTAGATATATTTTTGGTTAGCTGAAATGCGTATTATCGATTTTATCACATAGCTTTCAAATGTCCCATACATTCTGTTTTCTGTGAATGTAGATTCAGTTAGCAAAGCACTTCGGTGGTCCCTTTAAAACAAAAATGCACCTGCCCTTCAGAATTTCCTAGACAGTTCCATGACATCAACGTTCAGGAGGTTATAGCCCAGCTGCCCTGATGTACCTTTGCATATCCCTTCATTGACCCACATTATTCCACTTCTAGGCCCCCACAGTAGACCTTCTGCATTTCACTTTGTTGACTCTCTAGTCCCTGTTGTAGACCCACTTTGTAATCCCACACAAGTACCCTCTGTAGACCCAATTTATGCTTCCAAAGTTATTGTTAACAGTACTTATATCTGTAACGGCACATTTATATAGCGCCGCTTTAAGAAAACTGCTTGTCCAGTGCATGTGATTAGCAGTGATTTTAACTGGTGTTTTTGGCTCTTGTTCAGGCGTCGCCTGTCCTCTCCAGCCGCTTTTCTCCGTTCTCCCTCTCGCCCTACTTCTACGAAATGGGTTATGGTACGACTCATCGACACCCACACTTCGGTCTCCCTGACTACCCGCTCGACCAGCTCTACGAACACCTGCACCAGCTCGACCTCCAGCCGTTCCTCCTACATCCATATTCAACGCCGACCGGCACGCCGTCCGCCGGGGGACTGCCCGGGGCGTCGACCGCCACCGTTCCTCTGGCGGCAACAATCCACCCGCGCCTTGGCCAGACGCTAATGCTCGGATCGCTCGAGAGCGGCCTGAGCGGTCGCCACCGGCGCTGCAGCTCGCCCGGGTCCTTCCTGCACATGATCCGCGAAGACGTGACCGACTGTCCGACGGGCGGTGACGATCTTTGGCCGGCCGTCGGCGACCTGGCCTTGCGAAAGACTTCGCTGGCGCTGGACGACTCGAGTCCGGTGGGTGATTGGTCGCGGAAGACTTCGTCGACGTCCGGATACAGTGAAATGACGGACAGCGCGCTGCGGAAGCTGTCTACGGCGTCCGAGGAGGAGAAGCTGAGCATCTACAGCAGCTTGTCGCGCAAGACGTCTGGAGCGTCAGAGGACGAGCAGGAGTACATGGAACGCTTCCTCAAAGGACATGATCGAAGTTCAAAGTCGAGAGGGCGCCGGCCGACCGACGACGAAGGAGTCGTGATGCTCGGTGAAGATGTGTCTTTGGTGGGAGCGGTCGAGGGTGACTTGGACTTTCCAAAATCGCCCCAGGCAGAGCCGATTCCAACGTTTCAGCTCGTCGTTCACAAAGCTGATTCGGAGGATTCATCGGCGAATGTAACGGTTCAGCCAGACGAGGAGTAAGACCGTTGGATCTGTGCAAAAAGTCTCTCTCCACTGCTTCAAATAACTTCGTCATAATACTGCAAGATGCACGCTATGCACTCAGATTGGTTCAACAATGGCGACATCATGTTCCGACCGGAGTCTGTTCATCGAAATGCGCTACTGCCCTGACCAACTCGACCAGGAGGAAGTCCACTGCCTTCTCTGGTGACTCGTGTGCCATCTGGATCTATGGCTTTGCTCTCAAGTCGCTCATCATATCAAATAGCATTTAGACGGTGTCAGACACGGTCAACTTCCAATCTACTTGCCTTCCCAGGCGGACTCACGCCATCGGAAACAACTCTTAGGTAAATTTGTCCAGACAGCACCCGTGTAACTGGACAAACAGAACAAAAACTCCGAAAGTAGAGCTTAAAAATCCGGTAGAGATGTTAATTTCGTCTTATGCTGTGACTTGCGTAGGTCTTGGCGAGGATTTGACGTCATGGAATTGTGCATCAATATTCTAGATTTCAGCTTTGCAGCTTCTCTTAACAATCAGAAGTTTATTATTCTCGTTAAGTGATACAATGTTGCAACAGTTTTTAGATTGCTTGAATTTAATCTTGAAATCAATTTCTTAATGTTGTGCAATAACACATTCATTGTTTGGCTCTGCTGTAGAAATTTCTTAAGTGGTTGAGCAAGATCGTATGATCATCCTTCTAAGTTCTGCCAAGTATATCTTAGCTGCATTTTTACTTTAATAATTTATCGTAGCAGTCATCATGAGAATTACTGTCATTTTATACAACCCGACATGTGGTCAGTTATCCAAGGTCATCGGAAACGTCACAGTGACCTCTACATGAACGATTATCTTTTCATATGAATTGCACTATTTGGTGGTTCTCTTGAAATGGTGCTGTATAAATGTTCAATCAGATTGACGGTTTCCTCCCAAAGTACTTGTAAATACACCAACAGTAATGCAGGAATTCTAGAAAGAAGCATTTGGAGGGCTCGTGAAAAAGTGCTTCATAAAAATGTTCTGTTACATCAGATTACAAAGATTATGGCATGGGCAGAACAGATGAAATACCTTAAATATGTGCCACAGTACTGTCTAAATTTGATACCTTTCTTGTTTGCTAATGAATGAGTCCACAAAAGTTCAGCTATTTTGTTGGCAAATGTACAACGTTAATGCTAGTCCATTTCATAGAAAAAATTGAGACGATACAGTTGAATGTCTGTAACATGTAAATAGTAATTTATATAAATTGTTCATCTATAGAGAAGGTGGACGCATGCATTTATGGCTAGCAGGCTGGCTGAAATGGTTGGATGTTGTTGTATACTGAGTAGATTCATCAAGTGGATAGGAGGGCTGGGGTAGTAGAGCACGCTCTAAGCTTATTTAGAAATGACTGCAATGGCCTAGGAGAGTGAAGTAATATTTGGTTGAGATAGGAACCAGCAGAAGCATTTCATTTTTGATCTGTGATGTTTTGAACCAAACAAGACCGTTCATGCCACTTGTGATGGTCGTTTTATGTTGTTTATGCATGACCAACATAGCATTTACTTGTAAAACCATCTGTTCAAGTACTGGAATAATAATTTCATTGGCATGGTGTTGATGTGAAGACAGTTAAGTATGCGTGATTACTATTAAAATTTGACCAGTAAAACGTGTATTTACAGGGCAGTTTTTTTGTACTGTTCAGAAAAATTATGTTAAACTGTCAACATAAAAATTATGTACATAATACATACAAATGTCATTCCAGTGTCCTTTCGCATGCTTTTTGTATGCCTAAACAACTTTTTGGTTTACTGATTTTAAACATTCGTATTAAAGATGGGTCGTAAGAACTGTTTGAAATTTGTTTGCTTAAAACAAAAATAACATTATGGTCCTTCATGGGCACAAACAAGTTGATTGCAGACCGATGTAGAGTGAAGTAGTGTGGACGTCTGTCAAATTTACGAGTTTTGGTGCAACTAGGCAGTTCTCCAACACACTTTTTACAGTATATTGTAATCACAGTTTAATAGCCAGAGAAACCAACTATATATACAAAGGTTGCGTTATTGTCATATATATGTTGCAGTGCAGTATCATGAAAACTGTCCAGATTTTGAATAATAAATTTAGAAGTAGTAGATAAACCTCGTTTCTGATCAAGTGCCAGTAAATGCGTTGATTCCAATGACTCGGCTTTCTAGGCACTGAAGAAATACGGAGGTTACAATTAGGATGCCAAAGGCCCCTTCCTCAAAACGACTTGAACACCATTTACCGATATTAAAGCCCAAGAATTTTTAGAGTATTGTGTCAAAGAAATGTGGCATTTCCAAAGAACTGTCACAAGCTAGTGAATTGTGTAAGGAGTCTGCATTATGTCTTGTTCAACGTAAACGGTCCTGCACGTGGCAGTATGCGTCCCTACTTTTGTTCAGATTTTTGTCTGCTCTTGCCTGCTATGTTTTTCATGTAATTTCGCCATAATATGAAACCTTTCAGTTTAAAATCTTGTGCTTGCAGACTTCCACACATATCACGGGCTTTGCTTGTAGCTGCAAGACTTCTGCCGTATTTCCACCGTGCGAAATCTTTAGTGGAAAAACTGTTGTTTGCGTTACAGTTTCTGCAATTACCCTGAGAAAATTTTATTCATCATCTTGAACAACTCAAATAGTCATTTCACAGAAAACTTGTTAAGCAAGAAACGTTTGTGGAATTGTGGTCAAACAGAATGGGTTCCGTTGCACAAGAAAGTAAATGTATAAGCTGTTAGTAACATTCAGTATCAGTAAAACTGTCAGTTAATAGTATTCACACAGATTTGATAGCGGATATTAGTGGCCAGGACCTTCATAAAGTCTGACACTGAATAAATCCTTTAGCCACTAACTAAAGACACAATTCGTTTGCTTTATTTACTTTCAATTGATGATGTTACATGCTGTTGGTCACCAAAAGGTGTAAGTGGCACAGTAGAAGTGAAGAGATGTAAAACAAACTGGTGTCAAAACATATGGTTGCCTATTCTTGTACAATGGCGCTTCAGAAGTCATTATTAGGCTGATCACACAGACAATTTAGTCCCATTATTACAACAGTTTGACTATAATGCATACGCTTTATTATCAGACAATGTCCAACAGCAATCCAGCTACAAGTGTCTGCCATTTTCAGACATTACCCACGTACTTCAAGAGCACGCGCTTGCCCCAGCTGAAACCCAGTTGGAGTTCTTCCATTAAGGACGTCTGCAAAGAATGGGAGGGAGGGGTCACCCAAAAGTGGACAAGGGGATGAGTTCATGCCCAATTCTGACGTCCGCGTCAAGATTTCGTACATATAGTTACTTCAGGGTCATTCCAGCTCAACTCAACCAATTCTGAGGAAAGTTCCCGCCCGACCATCTTAGAATTGGCTGAAATTTTAACCACATGTTGCAAGATGTATTGGATGGAAAAGATCAAAATTTTTGTGCGATATTTAAGATACTTTCCAAGACATCGTTGATTCCATGACCCACCCTCCGAAGGCATTTCGCGAAACTTCACGATGTCCACTTTGAGAATTGATATCTCCAGAGCTGTTAGACCAATTTAGATGGTACCAGCAACGGAAATGGCACGCCTCCCAAAGACTTCAGTGAGTCCAGTCAGTCCACACCAAGTGTTTCCATATCCTCCCCCATACTTCAAGGCTGGGATTTCCTTCTTCTACATCTATTATGACAAAGGATCGACAGTTATCTTCCATCTAAACAGAAATATTTAGAAAACTAATTAAGCCTGAAGTTCCACAAAGAGCCAAAGAATTTCCAACATTGCTGCAACATTTGGTGCTTCATGTTCCTTAATAAATGTTTAACTGCAGTGAGAAAACCAGTTTGTTAGACTGGTACATACGCATAAATATTAAACAGTAAATAATACATTAAATTCAGTTTACCTAAACTTAGCCATGCAGAAAATTTAATCAAAATTTAAAGAAATAACCTATATCTAAATAATTACCAAAATATATGATACAGTAGAATTTTTTAGGCATCCAGATACTGTAATTTCTCAACATCTCACTATGCATCAAGACTTAAATGTCAAACATCGGTTCACAAGTCTTGAGCAACTGAGTTGCTGATCACTGAAACTGTAAGAAACACAGCAGAAATACGGTGTTACAAGTTCATTGTAACAAGCCTTTATCCAGCCCTTCAAAAAAAACTGGACAGCAAAACGCCAGTTACCTCTTGCTCTATAGAAAATCTGACAGCTACAAAGATACTAGCAGCTTACCATGTCAATCCAGTTTACCTTGGCTCTGTTTTCGGTAAAGCTCAAAAAGAAGACAAACATTCCTGCGACTTATAACAATTCAGTTATTTTCCTCTTCAATTTCACTTCATTCTTTTTCCAACCTTTCAAAAAAACAATCGATGCAGCAGAACACGAAAACATACTGCATCGGTAAATCATCAAACAATTTCCAAAATTCATTTTCACCCAGTCAAATTTGCTTTTCATTGGTGCTATACAAACTATAAACTTTATTGCCAGCAAATGGTGCTTTCGCCAAAATTCAATCCAGTCTCTGTAGGTATCGGTAACACTGAGCAAAGCCACTGAAAAAATATTGCCTTGAAAAGCAAACACCCCAAACTAATAAACTCAACAAAATAGAAATAATGATAACAAAGATAACAACTCTTACAAAATCTGTTCTTGAGAAAGCAGAAAACTTAAGTTTTGCTAGAAGCTGAATCCAAATTAATCAAAATTTTTACAGAAAGATCAGATGAACTGCACAAAACAGACATAAATACAGAAACAACACCAGCCGCATTACATGCATACATCTTTAACAACCACGAAACTTCAAATAAACTACGAGCAAAGTTACATGGTAACAGCTAATACAATACATAATATTTAATAACAAAAATAATAAAACATGTTTGATACTGCAATGAGCTGCTACAAAGCTGCTACAACAAGACATAGAGGAACAATAGGTAGACTTAACTATAATGTAACAAACACCACAGTACAATAGCATGCTAAACACTTACATCATATTGTTAATATGCCTTGAACTACAGCAACAATACAGTAACTTAGGAAATACACTAATACATAACTTCATATAAACATGTACAATGGACCCAAACACAACCAAGGAGGAAGTGTAGCTAAACAAAGCTGCTATTCAAGAATCCAAATTATATTAATGCAGCACAAACAATAATCTTTGTAACAGTTTCCAATGTTTAACGACATCTTATAGCTGCCAAGGCCCTTGATGTTGACCTTGCTTCACATCAAATTTACATCCACACCATACAATAACCAGTTTGACTATATTTCTTCTCTTCTGAACAACCCCTGCCTGTCAATGTGATGTGATGTAACTGTAATGTAACAGAACATTTCTATAGGGCCTTTTAAGCACTTCTTAAAAGATCTGATAACATGGCCATTTAAAACGTGCAACTTAAGGTAACACAGAGTGTATGTTTGAACTGAATCACATGAAGCAGTTCATCCACTGGTTACAGCTGCTTGTCAGAAAGCCACTCTCTGCCAAGAATAAATGGAAATGATCGTATCTGGTGACATCACGAGGTCATTCAAGTCATTTTGCATTTTTGTAATACCACTGTGTTGGGCAGAAGGGATGGCCAATGCATCCTAACAGCGTCACAGCTGCCTACATCCTAACCTCCAGTCTCTTATCCAGGAAAATTCCATTTCACAACCCAGAATTTAAATTATCCAACAACAAGAATTATGCGCGGTTCAATCACGACTATGACGACTGTGCGGTGTTTCTACTCTCCAAGTTTTGCTGAACCTTTTGGGGCACTGGAATTTTAGTCTCATATGTATTAATAAAGTAATAACTTCTACAGCACCAGTGTCTGATGCACCAACCGATGGCAACCAAAACCAAGCCACAATATCTATATCAGTCCACTATGACAGAGAGGCAGTCGGTGGAAAAGGTAAGCCTTAATTTGAGAATGATACAACACAAGAGACCGAGCAGAATAAACAGGTACAGGTAGACAGCTTTGCTGAGGGCTACATCCTTTTTGAGGTTTATTTTGATTTACACAGACCACACCACATGTGAACAATCTGTCATATTTGTTTTAAATGCAAGTTGTAAAAATTTGCATTTCTGTCATCGCTGAAACGTGGGCAAGTAGGTGCATTTTATTAACGTGAAACGCTGCTTATTTGTGTACTTAATGGGCACAAAGTTATGAAACATGTCTACAGACTGCTCAAATGCAGAGAAACTTGTACATTTTGATGTGCAGGAACATGGGTGCATGTTTTTATTTGTTTATTTCATGTATACGAACATAGGTGCATTTTGTGGTGGAAAAGCCGCACATTGGTGCAGGAACATGAGTGCATTTGCATAATCAGAGTGTTAATGCTCATGCTTGAAAGCGTTCTCTCACCTGTGCATCTGATGCTCATGAGATATTTTACAAGTAATGTGCATGGTAAAATGGTATTCTGCAACCACCCCCTTGAACCACCAGTTAGACAAACCAGGCTTGTAGTTATAAAATAACCTTTGCATAACCCTATCCACAAGTGCCCAGTAATGCAAATACATTTATACCCCTTTTGGCAAGAATCGGCTAAGCAACACCAAACTTGAACTGAACCCCAAAGATCAAGAAGTCTTGCGGTGGCAGAGGGCGTAAGAGAGGCATCCCCACAGACTGAAGTTTTCCTACCACGCAGTCACTTCACACATGTAACTTCCAATCCTGGAAAAGCCCATGCACAGTGAACATAAACTTTCACAACACACAAAGGTTTGCCTGGAATATCAGCATAACACTACCCCACAATAGCTAAATTTCAAGTTAAACTGCAACAAGAGCTGCTGAGCAAAATTTGATTCCAATTCCATTTTTCACAACAAACATCAAGCAACAGAAAACAAATCCCTAAAACTTTTGACCAACACCAAGCAGCACTAAGTGGCAAGAGTCAACTTTCGGCAGAATCACTAAAACAATGCAAATTTAGGGCACATTATGCTTTTGTTAATAACTAATAAATAAATTCTTAACACACCGGTACTTAATACACAGCAGCCTTTTGAAACCATATCAAGAACTGCATTCTGATGAGGTTGTGTTGTAGAAAAGTCATTTCCTGAACCTGAATCAAATAGGGATCTGTGTCCCTGGCCAAGTCGTATCATAATCTGTTGTAGAATGAAGCATCTCAAAGGCAGTAGTTTGTCATTTGAGTTTTTCTTAATAAGGATATATACACTTATGTGCAACCTGAACGTCTGTGTGTGTGTGTGTGTCTGTGCAGAAAAAATCCTGCTTTTCATTTAACCAACTGTCCATTGAACTGTTCAGTTTGTGTGTGCATATTGTGCAGTAAAAACCCAGGCACTGTCATTTGTTTAGATGATTTTTGCGAAGAATTAAGAGCAGCTGATGCAAGAAACCTGAATTAAACTGAGAAGGTTAAGAAATGACGGAGGACGACAACTGAAAGACAACGACCTCAGGCTTAAAGGGTAAACCCTTTTTACCTCGCACAAATTTCCTTCTTTCTTGTTTCCTTCCTTCCCATAATTTCTATTTAACGAATAACATAAAGCACCGGCTTCTTTTTTCAATTCTTCAATTTATTCTTTCTTCACCCTTACAAAGAACAAGAACATCATTACTTTTCCTCTTTGAAGGCAATCAAGAACGTGAAGAATAAGTGAAAAAGAACAAGAATAACACAGAACTTAAGAACTTGACTAAATTAAGCTTCATCAAACAATGTTTATTAATAAATGTCATTTTTTAGGGCGACAGTTTATGTCGCAACTGAAATGTCACGTATGACAAGTTCTGCTGTCCACGTCAATATCGACCTATGGTAGATAAACAATAATAATCATTTAATAATCAGAAAATAAAACAGCAAATCACATCAAGTCTAAACATTCACAGCACTTATGTCTACTGCACAATGCTCTGTTCAACTGCCCTTAGCGTTAAAAAAATTGCACGGTAGGAAAAGATCACATCACTTGCGCAATGTTTATCCAGTAGATCATACTTACGACAGCAAACAGCCAATCCTCTAACCAAAGCAAATCTCCTGGTAAAAAACTGCAACAAATGCTGCAGAAAAGTTCCTGCTGTGCCTTTGTTTACCTATGTATCTAGTTTCTTCATTTAATCCAACCATTTCTGAAGACTTCTTTTGCACCATTATCATAATATACTCTAGCAAGCAAGGCAAGCATTCATTTGGAAGTCCGAATAACATGGCTTCTTAATGGATATTTTCATGAATGTTAATATCATTCTTCATAACGAATTGTACCATCTGGACAATAACCCAGTGGCTGGAATCTGTGTGTGTGTTCCAGCCTCCAGTGAGTGTTATCTAGGTACAATGGAGCATTATGCACATTCTTCTTAACGAATTCTAACACCTGACCAAGAAGCCAATTGTTGGGATCTACAAGTGTGTAAGAGCCTGCTAGTGGTGCCCACTCCAGTTAAGTTGGCCATTATTCGCTTGCTGGCAAGCTCGTTTTTCTAAATGAATTCTGACATCTGGATGTGCAGTCAATGGTTGGGATGCATGTGGGTGCAAGAGCCTAGCAGTGGTGTCTTCTCCAGCTACTCAACCATTATTCACATTGTATGAGAGCAAGTTGAATTAGTAGAACTAGTGAGAAGCGCCTTCAGCAGGTACTGATAAGGTACCATATAAATGCTTGGATACATTATCATCTTCATCATCACCGCTGTCATCATCTTCAGTGGTGTACCCTTCTCTGCCAGCTATCCTGTCTTCTAAATGCCTTCTACATACCTACCCGAACATACGCTAAGCAACACATTAAGACTGTAAAGGCATGGCTTACAAGACATTAAATAATAATAATAAAATGCAGAATAGAGTTAGGACAAAATTAGCTACAAAAGACAGTAGAAAGATGATAAAGTCTGCAAAGGAGTCTTTCAGTAAACCTATTTTTCTACTCCAAGAATTAGATTTAACAACATTTTAAAATTTATCACATCCTCAACATAATCAAAAGACTATAAGAAAATCTCATTGTCAACGCTTACGCCTTGAATTGGAGCGTGACCTTGAGCGTGACCTCGAGTAGCGAGTGGCGCCACCTCTGCCTGGTGAAGGCGATCTGCGTCCATAGCGCATGCCACCACTGAAAACCAAACACAGCAAATATTTTATTTCATTAGTTGGTTAGTAAGTTATCTATAAAACTAATAAAGTGCCTTTTAAGGCCCTCACAAAAGTGCTGCATATGCTAGTGTAGATGGCATTGAAGTTCAGCAAGCACAAAAAAATTATGAGTAACCAAACAGTGTCAGATAACACAGAGTCCAATCAACAGCTTCCCATCCAGAGCAGACAGCAGATGGAGCGTGTTCGCAGTATCTGGACCATGTCGCATCGAGGATGAGGAATGACAGCTGAGGAAGGCACTGAAACTATCTGGGTCTATATTAAATTCTGAAGCCTAGAATTTTATACAATAACTATTAAAATCTGCTCAAAATGTTAAGAAGCCATTTCTTTTTCACCTTAGAATACAGAGACTTTTAACCCATCCAAGTCAAAGATGTCATAAAAGTAGAGTTTTTCTGGAAGTGGAACTATATAAAGTTACAATTACAATTACTACAATTCAACAGGAAGAAAAGTACCCAGCAGTTCTTCCAAGATAGACCCCAGGAGTTGGCGTATGAGCCCGCTCAGTGATGGAGTAATCAATGCGGATGTTACGTCCGTCCAAATTCACGCCCGTGGCTTGTTCTTTCGCCTACAATTATAAACATCAAATGAGAACAATTCCAGTCACTTAGGCAATAAAAAATTCCTAGAAGCCTCACAATATCTTTGAAATGAGGCCCAGAGACTACCACATAGCTTTTCCTCTACAAACCAGGTTCTAATCCCAAGCCAGTCAAGTGAAATCAACACAGTACTGTCGAACTATGCGTAACTTCATAGGCCATCATCTTCAAAATGAGTGCCTCCTCAAATCCAAACACAACCTTTCAAAATTTTACCTTTATAAAAACCTCACTAAACAACTTATAAATTAAACAGAACAAGCGTTTTGTTCAGTTAAAGAATGCAAAATACATAAATAAGTTTCCATGTAGGACTATATGCTAACTGAATCAACCTTAAGACCACGAACAGGCATATCGAGCTTAAATGCTTTATAAACAGACTGAGATTCATTCAATGCTAAAGAGAGGAAAATGAAACATACGTCGATTGCATCTTCTATGTACTTGAAGTACACAAAGCCAAATCCTCGTGATCGCCCAGTCTGATGATCATAGACGATCTGCAGGTCATCAATCGGTCCATACCGCTCAAAGATGTCGCGCAGGTCACGCTCTTGAGTACGGAGACTGAGGCCAAAGACACCCAGGCAACGACTCTTCCTCGGATTGTCCTGCAGTTATATACAAACATAGTACAAGGAAATTCTTCACTTGCTTTGTGATTCAGTGATGCACTGGAAGACACTTTTGCAGGTAAAAACCATTGAAAACAATTGAAAACCTGTCCCTTGCCAACAAGTTACAATGCAGCATGGCATGGTAGCCTTTCACCTCTGCGACCCAGGCTCAAATCCGGGTAAATTTAATATAATCTAATCTAATCCGATGATTTCTATAGCACAGTTGCACTAGAACATAATGCCCAAGGCATCAACCAATGGTCACTTCGTGTGAAACTGTAATCAAAATCATTATCCATTGGAGAAGCCAGGTCAAAACAAATTTAATATCTGCTTTTGAAAACTAGTAATAAATTGAGGAATGGTATCATTTCTGTATCTCTATAGCATCATTATCTGCATTTATAAAGCTCCACTGTATTAATGATGAATCCTCAATCGAGGACACACGGCAACCATGAGTGAGAAATTCCTTGTGGTCTTTGCACAGAAACCATACAAGTAAAGCAACCAAGTAATGCAGTGTAACAGGGAAGAAGGTGCTCATTTCCAACTCTTTGGCCGTTGTGCCAACATTGAACAAATCCCAAGGTCTTTGATACAGGGCCATGACATTTACTTCCCCACTTGCTGGTAATAAATTCTTCTCCTTGGTCGCAGAAACAAGTGTGCTCAAACAACTTGTGCGAACAGACACCTAAGGCAAGGCTAAAACAGGCACTCTGTCTTACAAAGCCCTCACCATTCAGTCAGCATCTCCCACGTTGGATGAAAGCATTCGGAACTATACACACGATTTTTAGCTTAGGCAACAGCGCGAATAGTGTCCCAGCCCAATACTGCCATGAAACTTTCTTAATGGCTTATTAGGTTTTCAAGATTAGTTATAGATATGAAAACAAGTCAACTTACAGTATTTTTACTTACTCGGTCTCCCTGATGACGACGGCGGTCAGAGAGCGGGGAACGTTCCCGATCATACTGATGCGAGGAACGTGACGAACGCTCATACCTGTCGCTACAACGACCACACAATGTCTTAAGACTCATCGCAAAAGGAATTTCAAAAGCTTCAAACTGTCAGCTGACAAAGCATTAAAACAACTCTAAAATTATTATATCTCATATTCAAATCCACACCATAGAAGGTGCTGTACAAATGTCCACACACATACTATATACATACACTTATGTACGCAAATATATACAAGCATAAATATGTGTCTAAATGTCCAAACACACATACCTACATGCACACATACATGCATATATACATACACACATAAACAGATGAAGTCTGTGTAACCATCTCATTTTAAGCATCATATGTGCCTGCTTTACAAATGTTGAGATAAGACAGAAATTTGCAAATTAGCATACGGTTCCTCACAATTTGAAGAAATACTTACTACTTAGTCGATCGCTTACGATCATAGCTTCTGGATCGAGAGCGTGTACGGCGTCGACGACTGCGTGACCTGTTAGGAAAACAAGACTACAATGACACATTAAAAAACCAGAGATGAATATCCACAAAATGTTTAACCTATAAAACACTAATCCAGTAAGTTCTATGATACCAAAATGCCTACTAAACAGCATGTTACAGGTAGTTAAAAGTACCAGCCAAAAATCAGTAAAAACTTTTGACATTGAGTACTGGTAAGTGGAAAATTTCTGCCTCACTGGTGCAGATCTTGTTCCACACTGGGAAATATACTCCCAATCACTAAGCTCCCCCATTGCTTCCAACAGCAATCACACCATGGCCAAACTCCACAAGTTTTGCCCACTGGAAGAGATGGGAGCCTATGTGGGTCGGCCAGGACGTGCATCTTACGATGAGATGGGTTGCATTTTAGATCAGATCACGTAATTCTACATGGATAAACTTCTCAACTGATAGCATGCACTTGCATCATTTGGAAACAATTTTTCCCAAAATAAAGAGTAAAAATAACTGATGATTATTTGTAAGTAACCAGCTTGACTTCCGTACTCACCTCGACCTTGTATGCTTTCTCTCACGGCTACGCGACCTTAATATGAAACAAACATGACTTTGAAGCACATGTCATGAAATGCCCAAATCGTGTATTTCTCATCAACATCAAAATCCATTTTGATGCACATCCTTCTCTGATTTGCACCTCACTCTTCTATCTTAGTACCTGGTGAAATTTCATCTGCACTTCACATTCAGATTCCCTTACTTTGGACACATAATAAGGATTTGAATTTGATTTGAAAACACAGAAATAAAACAACTGCAATGAAGATGGGAGGCCAGAAAAGACCTGATGGACACCCCGCCACACATGGACAAGAAAAGTGGAAGCTGACCTGCGCCCGCTTACATACAGCCTGGAGACGAGCAGAGAATAGAAATGGCGGGCTACACATCATGGAAATGGCAACGCTCCAGAGAGCAGCATGCCACAGACGATGATGATGATTATGATGAACATGCGAAACTAACAGTGCTTTCAACAGCCTTTTACAGAATCTATATGAATATGACTGGTTTATTCAACGTCTGGTCAGGTTAATAAGGGTTGGAAAATTAATAGCAAACTGACCGTCACTTTAGTTATACATGTTTCCTTTGAGTTTAAGAGAAATTACCATTACAGATACGTTTTAGCTCACAGCATAATGGGTACTTATAAGTTCAAAGCATAACAGATAATTTTCATATATAAAACATAACGGAGAGTTTTTAGCTAGAAGTATAACAGGTAATTTTTAGCCTGTCATAATGCCACCAATTCACTACAAGTTCCTCCATTCACCACTGCGTTCAGAGTTTATATGCGGTCATTCCGTCTCAAATCAACAAATTTTTCATAAAGTTCCAGCTCGACCATCTCAGATTTCAACAAAAATTTCACAGAATGGTATTAGAGGAAGTTATGCAAAATTTTAGATCAATATGACAAGTAGTTTTGAAGATACTGAGTCTCAAAGACGTATAGGGTGACCTCGTCTTTGCCGTTTCGGAACTCGCGTCTAAATCTATAGTGACGTTCAGAAGCTCATAACTTCATTAAAATTGCAGATAATTTGATGAAATTTTCAGGATATTTAGTCTTTGTTGTTTAGATGAAATGCTGTAAAAAATGATGAGTGTTGAAAACTGTGATATTATGACCCATCTGAAAATGGTTAAAAAAAACTTGTGCTTGTCTGACGATCATACTTTGCAGCCCCGACATGGCCAAACTAATGTAGTATTAAAGAATGTTTTCACAACTCATAATGCTAATATACGTTCTCTACAAAAATATGCAGAAATGTTCTTTTTCTGATGCATGTCTGCTACCACATGGCCTTCCAAAAATGGAAAATTGTATTCTGAAGACCATTTTCAAAGCCAAAGATCATCATGTGGGACAGGGCATGGAGCAATGCATCATTGGAAAGAGCGTCGAAAGAGATGGTCGAGCTGGAGCCATTTGTAGAATTGAGGTGGAATGACCCTATACTGAAATATGCAAAAATCAAACTGAAGATAGGTCTATGAAACACAGCAATCCAATCACTTCACACAAAAATCAAATGTCTGAATAAAAAACTGTCGAAAGGGAAAGATCCTTACCGTGTCTCACGACGATAACTTCGTGACCTACGCTCAAAAAACAAACTATTCTGAAACACACTCTACTATGAATGATAAATGCAACTGCATCTGGTGTAATTTATAAGTTCACGTCTGCAGTTTTTCCAGCAGCGCTGCAAAGTATGGTGTGAACGGCTTCACATGACATACAGAGTATTTAGCCCAAAATCTGCTTCCTAACACCCATACACTAATCATTAAAACCAACCAATCAAAATACTCCACAATGTCACTATTGACAAATGCCATTACAAGGCATTTAACTTCAGAAGCCAAGACAAGAACCACATCATAACAATGTGCTGTTCTAAAGTGGAATTAAATTTAAGAACCGTGTCCCTTACTGCATTGCTATTTCAGGATTCATTTTATAACGAAATATGCCGTGAAAAGACCCCATTCAGCTCAAATAGAAAACCGATAGTAACAATAATAACAAAAGTTTGGTGCATGTGCATTTAAACTCTAAATTTTGCAGAAAAACACAAAATACAATAGGAACTTTTTAAAATCTTTCAGTAATGATTTCCCGTGATTTCAATTTCTAATAAATGCAGATGCAATTTCCCCAGGTGAAACTCTGAAAGGCACTGCACAAATCTCCAAATACCTTCCAATAATTGTCAAATGCCTATTCCGGATGATTTCATCATTTCTCACTTCAATCTTTGAATCAAACTGGAAAAAATCAGTTATTTATTGACAAAGCCATTCTGCAGCAGCACACTAAGCCTGGTGATGATGGTACACAAATAATCATGAACAGCAAACCATTCAATCTTGAACACCAATATTTTAAGGTTTTGAACAACAAAATCATTCCATTTTTAACATTAAACTCTGACTCTGAACACGAACACCATACAGTTTTGAACAGCAAAACCATTTGAATCTGAACAATAAACCATTCAATTATGAACAGTAAATTTCAATTTTGAAAAGTAAATTCTTCAGTTTTGTACAGTAAACCCTTCAATTTTTAATCATAAACTGATTTTCAACAACAAAACCTTCGATTTTGAACAAAACCTTTGCTCTCATTTAATGTCTGTCCAGGGCTTTCTTTCATGTTTTGTCCCAAATTTTTCCTCCCAGACCGTGCAATGGTCCATTCACTTCATGGTCTTACAAGTCACGGTCTTGCTGCCTTGGCACATTATACACTGGCAGTTCATAATAAGTAATGGGGGGGGACTTTATCCAATGGTCCTCACAGGATGCAGGGTCCTCAAATCGAAAATAGCGTTTTGAATGAATGTTTCTGACTCTAACCTTGATCGACGCACAGGACTCTTGGAGGCAGATCGAGAACGCTTTTTGGAAATCGAGCGTGGCCTTGAGTTTGATCGCTTGGGCGAGACAGATTTGTGTGATGACGCTGACCGTGAATGTGATCTGCTTAAAGTATCCTAGAACAAAGGAAAACACAAGAATGAATTCTGAGCAACTGCAGTATCCTTCGTATACTGTAAGCTTCTTGGCAGTTCAATATATAAAGTACACTTGAAACTCATGATACTTGTGTCTTTGGCAGCAGTAACAAGAACTGCTGCTAAGTTATGCTGTGTTATAATCAGGTCATTTTCTAAAGTCCAACTAAATTTTTAATCCATGATCCCAACTGCATTAGATCCGAATCCGCACCGGAATGATGTTAAAAATCACAATCTAATCTAATCTCAGAACTTGCAGAATTACAATTACAATGTACCTACCAGGTAGGCCTGTCGACAGACATCAAGAAGCCTGGGTATCCACCTCTGGAAGGGTACCCTAGCCGCAAATTCAATACCTGATACCTGACCCTTCTAGATATTACTTTGAAGGGTGATGAGCCAGCAGGTGACAGCCTATGACACCAGCATGCACCTGTTATTGCGTCTGTCAATACAACAGCATCACTGAGTATCACATCCTGTGTCGCTTCTGCATCAAACATGGCGGACATCGTTTTGTGTGAAGTAAAGCTGGAAATTTACTTATTTATTCATGCGCACGAGTGTGTGCAAATACGACAATTACAGCAGTACCTTAACCAATGCAATAACGCGTACCAAGCCAAAAAGTGGTTATGTATCGCGTGCTTATGAAAAACAGGAAGTACATTCTGTTGATGCAAATACAATCCAATACAGAAAAATTTCTAACCTCTCGATCACTCATTTCTCCGTCTTCTCTGGTCGAATTCGTTTTTAAAGATAAACTTGTACAATTTCTAAATCAAACGCCTTCTAATCTTACTTTCACTACTAAACCTCACAAAGCAACGGAAGCAGAGATATTGCCAACTTCCGTTTTGCCAACATAGATGTTAACCCCTGCGCTAAACTCTTCATTTTGCAAATTAATTAGAAACGTCTAGAGCGCCGGTGTCTAACGCACAAGGCATCGACAGAAGGCGAATCAAATTTAAGCCCCATTCAGGTCAGTGTCCAGAAGATCAGTCCACTAAGGCAGAGATACAAGCTACGGCGGAAAAGCCTACTGAAAAGGTAAGTCTTAAGTCGAAAACGAAATGACATTCTAATATGCCCGATGAACTGTTTAATTCACTTTTCCTCAATATTGACACAACCCAGATAAATCGCCTACAAGCTATCCAGAATGCTCTCGCACGTGCCGTCACCAAAACCCCCAAACACCATCACATCACCCCTGTCCTCAAATCACTGCACTGGCTTAAAATACCAGAACGAATAGAGTACAAAGTCTTATCCCTCACCTACAACACACTTCAATCCTCCCAACCCTCCTATCTTCGTCAATTATTTATTATCCAACCACTCCGTTCAACCCGCTCCTCATCTGTCCTAACACTTCTTCGCCCCCCCCCCCCCGTCACCTCATCCTTAAAATTTGGTAATCGCTCCATAACCATAGCTGCCCCACCTCTTTGGAATAAACTCCCGCCAGAATTGTGACAGTTGTCTGGTCAATCATACGAACTCACCAACACTTCACCTCTTTCAGTTTCTGCGCAAGTCTTTCACTCAAGACTGAAAACACTTCTTTTCCAAAAATCTTATCCTGAATCTTCCTCTTCCACTTATCTCTCTTCTCGCTTCAATTTCAAACATCATCCACCGTAGCCGTCCGACTGTCTGACTGCCTGACTCCTGGATCTTGACCTGGAACTGAACCCTTTTGCCTATCGATTTTGTTTTGACTGAGCGCTTGTGAATAAGCTGGTTCCCGCGACTTAGCTTTCGTTGAGCGCTATAGAAATCTCGAGATTACGATTACCCAAAGCCCATGCATAAAAGCAGGTCGAAACCAAACAACGACCAAGTAATCACTGCAGCCATTTGATCCAAGTTGGAAGACGGCAATGTCATGGCAGCAGTAAGAAGACTCACTTCAGACGATAAGCCGTTACTAGTAAACCTGGATACTCTCGAAGAGTTACAGCTGAAGCATCCTGTGCCTCCTCCGATCTGCGTTTCATTTCCTCCAGTAAGCAATGTCACCTCTTCTAGGCCACCGAACAGGAGGTGCTTGGCTGCAATTGTTCCTTTCCAATGGGTTCATCCGGGGACCCGACCGTCTCCGACCCTAAGACCTCGATCTGGCAGGCTCCGCCGAGACTGGACCCGGACTCGTTTCAGCCATCACTGCCCTAGTTAACATCCTTTTACCTAGATTATGTTAGAAGTAAGTTCGATAAACTCTTTGGTGGTACACTTTTTGCGCTGCGGAAAAATCTAGCGGTCTTCGTCCAATAGAAATAGAATACTACTGGCCCAGTTTAGCATCCAAATGTGCTGACAGTTTTGCTCTTCCAAAAGCTACCGCATATATGTCCAACAAACAGGCAGGTGTTGGTGTACCTGGCGACTGCAAAGCTCCTGTGCTGTTTGACCAGGTCGGCCCATGTGAGTCAACTCGTTCGGGGCTGCTTCTACCAACTGCGTCGTACAAAATTCATCCGCAAACTGAATCATACCTCAACAGCCATCACCTTGGTCAACAGATTCATAGTCTCCAGGGTTGACTACTGCAACAGCCTGCTAGCGGGTATGCCTGCTTATCAGCTAGATCGGGTGCAGTCAGTGCTGAACTCTGCCGCATGTCTCATCTATTGCCGGACACCATCCGATCATATTAGTGACCTGCTGCGCGACAATCTGCACTGGCTGCGCGTTCCTCAACGGATCACATACAAACTATGTCTGTTCGCCTACAAAGCACTGAACGGCCTCATGCCAGACTATATCTCTGAATTTTGTATCCGACTGGGAGACAATGAGAACAGATGTCGGCTGCGGTCCTTGTCGAGGAACCTACTGCAGGTCCCGAGGTCTTCCAACGGTTTGGCGACAGCTCTTTCTCGGTTGCCCGACTCACAGCGTGGAATAGCCTTCCGGACCATGTGAAGAACGCTCCATCCCTGGATACGTTTAAGAAATGGCTAATGATAAACCTTCCTGTTTAAATTATACTTTGACTACAGTTAATTTCTTATATTGTCGCTTGAACTCATGTATAGCGCCCCTTTCTTCGGCCTCGGCCGTGTTACGCCGCTTAGTAATTGTCTTATTATTATTATTAATCCAACTCAAAGCTGTAGTCATTGGCACCAAACGTTTGCGACTTGGTTTTTTAGACTCATCCGGCCAAGCCTCAGCCTAGTATAGTAGCCTGATCCTTGCCATGGGCGCTCACACGATTAACTCCTTTTACAGCTGAGCTGACCAGAGGGCGCCAGCTGAACAGCAACTATTAAACGTGTATGCCAAGGCGAGAAATTTCATCCACGACCTTTAAGACGCTAACCATTTCTTAAACCGTCTACATAGTTTCTAACCGGTCCAAGGAAAACAAAACGTACAAACAAAATGTACACATGCATATTGAAACAAACAAATTACTGAAAATAAATCTTCCAGTGATTTCTGTAAGCCAAGAAACGAGTCAAAGAAAATTAACTTATGCCTAATGAGTGACTGATCTTACCTATTCACCAAATAGTTAGCTTTATTTACCGATAACTCGTCATCAGATGCAATGTATGTCTGCAAAAACCGAAGTGTATTTACAGTTTCTGACTTTACAATAAGACAAAACACGTTCATTCACATGATTAACCGGCCACAGACCAAAACAAGGACGTGCTCACTTATAAAATATTTTAATTTAAACAGTTCAATTTAAAATAACATGATAACTAATAATATATATACATACAGACACATATAGAGACATATACATATACATTCCATATATATATGTATATATATATAAATCTGAAATAGTTCAGCAACATTATTATTTTCTGTATCTGTCAAGCGCCACTATCTAATGACAAAGTATCAATCAATGATGCTGAGCAATTGTGTGTGAAGGACTTCCTCGAGGTCCCAACACAGTAACCATCTCACGCATCTATCAACATTAGTCTTCAAAGAGTTCTATATTCCTTGGTAAGGAGGACAGACGTAGAACAGGCAGGAGGAAGAAGAGGACAAAGGAAAGGACAAACCAAAGGATAAAAGAACAAGAAAGAGACGAGAAAAGACCAAGATCAGAAATGGAGATGATGAAAGGAGAGACTTCTTAAAGTATACCAAGACAGACAGACAGACAAACAGACAGACAGACAGACAGACACACACACACACACACACAAGGAAAGAAAACACAACATACACATGAGACAGACAGAAAAACACAGACAAAGAAAGAAACAGAAGAATAAAGACAGAGATAGATAAGAGACAGACAGAGACACAGAGAGATAAGAGTCGACAGACTGAAAGCGAGAGGCACAGAGAAAGGTGGACAGCAGGCACACATTTCCCTTAAATAACAGTCATTCATTCTGACTAAATCAAATCACAAGAGAAACACAACTGAAAACTGCAAACCACGTAAAGCCATGTAACATAAGATTTGGCTTTTGATCACAGTAACATAGCCAGAACTGTGCAAAGCAATCAGCATTTGTTACAAACCACCATCACACAGCACAACCCCCTAGTTTCTCTGTCAGTCTGTGGCAAGCACCTGTGTAACAGCTAACCATCCCGAGTCCACAGAGGTGAAAACCCTTTACGATATATAGCCTCTGGTTTCCCTGATCATATAGCAGTCTGATGGGGCTTCCAACAGCTTACAATTTTTTCCTACAGTTTCACTCGAAGTAACCTTGTGGATAATGGTGCTATAGAAGTTATCAGATTAGCCTGAACTACTACAGTATAACTTTATATGTATCAGTGAGACATAACAAATTTACCAGAATGTGATTTGGGTGTGGGAACAGCGTGGGAAGACCTACAGTCACGAGCGAATGAGAAGAATGTAATTTCAATGTCAGAGTTTGAGCCAGTGGGGGATAAGTTTCCCTTCCGCTCTACAAATCATACCCTGGACTTTACTGAAAATAATAAGACTTGTGAAAGACTTCAACAAAACACAAACACAACAGATTTCGTTTGTAAGTGAATTCCGAACCTCACGTACCCGCAAAATTTGCAACTACGCAAGTGAAGGAATGTTTTACGCATTGCGGCTAAGCAAAATGGCAGCCGACCAATCACAAGAAGCTGCTTATCCCAGAAACCAAATTTGTTGGTTTCATAACCCAGATCAGGATCTCATAAAATACAACGTTCAGATCATTCAAGACAATGAACCTTAACTCATGACAATCCTTCCCAGCACAGCAGCCAAAGTCACAAAAAGAAAAGCCTCATTACAGAAATATAATTCACATAACAGTAAAATATTGCTGCAGCACTCACCGCGCACACAGCACACCGTGTTTGAATACAGCCTATGTAGCTCCTGTACAACTGCACAAGCATTTGCATTTGTCAGTAAATGAAAACTCTTGTAGCGGCACGGCTCTTGGCATGGATATAAATTCTGACAAGCAAGTCCTGGCCAAGTTGAAGATTAAAGGCAGAGAGGTTAAACAGAGACAGAAAACGTGCGTTGCAGTAAACAAGACGGAGGCAATCCATTAACAGCGTGCTGTGCATAAGAATTCGGTAATTCAACTAATCCAAGCGCTTGATTTCTACAAATTTAAAATTCTATAAGGTTTTAAAAATGCTAGCAAGTCTTCTTGTGCTCTAATTCTCAAGTTTTTTCCGTTTTTTGTTCATCATCTGTGAAATCACTTCACTGCAAAAGTGCAAGCTGCAACAGCAAGATATGGTATTATCTGACACTTAAATCACTGAAACCTTGTTACTATGCTCTAAAAGCAACATCCATCTGACCATCGAACTTCTTAAAGTTGGTGATGTACGGCACTTGTTTCTTTTACAGTCATACACAAACTTTTAAACTGCAGTCGTATAGGTGTGTTGTCCACAGTTTTAGATAGTCTTCTAGTACCAGCAACAACTGTACAATCAATCATACTGACTACGGCTTGACTTTAATTCTGCAACACTTTCGATTCAATATGACTTACATAAATACACACCAAACCATACAAGCAAATACCCCTTCATCTCATAAATTAAATTAACTCTTAAAACGCTTTACCTTGCAAATAAAATAACTTTAAGGAACGTTAAGGAACTTCACAAGTCATATGTTTGAAATTCTGACGTGTGTGCAGACTTTTCAACAATAGAAAAACTTGAATTGCAAAGCGAAATTAGCACTGGTACTTGCAACATTTCACAGCATTTAAGAAACACATTTAAAGCCAAACTGCTTATGCTGCTTATTTACAGAAACCACAGATTAATCGGAACTCTAGCATGGCATTACATGCACGCTTCCAACAGTGCTATCTGACTCGTTACACAACTTCACTCACTCCAGTCCTCAGCAGACAATTACGGAACAGTCCACGTAGGTTTTCTGTGGTTGACAGATTTTTTGGCTTAAGCGCAAGCACAATTACAGCAATCCCTGAACCGCACGACCTTTCGTCAGAGGTCGCAGCCATAATAACAAATAAGTAACTTCACATGACACACAAAAATTCAAGATACAGCAGCGATGGGTGTCCGATAGAACCACTACATCTGCAAGCTAGTATTAGAAAAATATTCTTCCACTTGGTATCCAACTGTGTCCCTTCCCCCCGCACAGGACTAGAATCTGCAGCCATTAAAGAAACGCAGTGGTGCACCAGAATCCCCCAATAACACTTTGGTATATGAAGGATTCAGCTACAGCACAGTCAGGGATGTGGAACCCAAATTTAATACGTCTTCATAATGTGGCATCATTACGACACACCGTTCTTATAATGCGTTAACAGACTCGGCTCTCACAGATAGCATTGTAAGGTTTCAGTGCACACGTCATTCTAGGTACCACCAGTCTGGAAAAGTCTGAGTTTAAAGTTAGAGCAGACTAACTAGAACAGGTTTCAGTCCACAAAGACGCATATTACGCATAAGTGTAGAGCCTTAGCAAAGACTAAGTCAAATGTTACAGAAGGACCAACAATCTGAAGAATTAACTAAAAGACTGCAGAGAAGTGAAACGAATCTTCTCCTTAACAGGATACCTGTAAACCATCAAATACAAAACTGGTTCAAACCAATCAAAACAGGCTAAACACGCTCAAACCGACTGATACCATTAATCAGTCAATTCAATCGCGGATAGACACAAGTTGTGATTTCATGATAAATACATAGTACTGTTCACCATAAGTTTTCCACGTACAAGCAGCAGGTTGTGTGAAAGAAAAACAGTGCTGAATTTACGTTTAGTTAAGAATAAAAACATTGCCTAGTTAATAGTGAGTGCCTGAAGACCCAATCTGCTAATGAGACTGCCGTGCGCTGAACAAAATCGTAAAAGATCAAAACCTAGCAAAAAACTGAAAAAGCGTAATGAAAAGGATTAAACTACTTACACGGGATGAGAACAGCTTATCGATAAAAGTAAAAGCAATGAGAAAAAGTAAAATGTCTATGCTACTAGGATGCTTTAAAACGATAATCTCGATCTAAATGAGTGAAACCACTACATACACGATCTCGGCAAGTGAACAAGAACCGGTGGGCCGGTCCGACCGAGGACCACATCAACCGAGATAAATCAAACCAGCCAGAGATCAAGAAAGGTCAACCGGCGACATCTGGTGCTGTCGTCGTTGGTTGAGTCACGATAATGACGATAGCACTTGACGAAAGACTTAAAATCGTTGAGCCGAAAGGAGAGCATCGCGGCAGCAACAACACTAACAACTCCGACATGTACAAAGCAGCACCAAAACGACGCACAACTAAAAGACAGGCCGGCGACGAAGCCGCAACAACGTGCGTGCGAATGCACCTTCGGAGAAACAAAACCGAGAAAGATATAAGCCCTTGAAAGGCTGAGCCGAAGAAACACTCAACAAAATTGTTCACTGGTCGCCCACGTCAGCTATGTTCCGAAACCGACCGTCGGTTGCGTGACGTTGAGAGGGACGACACGGTGCAACGTTGGATCTTGGTGTTCCGAGTGGTGCACACCAGCAAGATATCCCCCAGCGGGTCGCTCCACGGTGCTACTTGGATTGAGGTACTGCCGGTGAACCAGAGCAGTGGTAGTGCACGTTCTGCCATTTGCCACCGGTTCTCTGCCAGATGCGAGTCTCCTCTGACTGCATTGTCTTTGGGCTTCCATTTCTGGGAACAGACAATAAAACACAGAGAGCATTATTATTTAACTTGTGCTGACAACTGACGTTGTAAAACACCCTAGAAGTAGCTTGTTAATTAAAATGCCATAAAAATAGAGCAAGTATAATTATATAATGTCATCCTTTGAACATATCTTCATTTTAAGTAGCATACTATTACACCTGCACACATACTTTCACATTCAAAAACATACCTTAGTCAAATTTAAAAACTCTAATAATTTTAGAACTTTGGATCTCACTCCTTTAATTAGATTCTACTCCTTTTATTAGATTACCATGCCATACTTTGTTCTAAAACTGAGGACCAAACATTACTTTTATATCTATTTATAGATAGCAAAAACCGTTTGACATATTTTAGACGACAAACAATGCGACATATTTTAGACGACAAACAATGCAACATATTTTAGAGACATACAGTGTTACACAAAACAACCACTAATAACTAAAACCTAAGCCAGTCCAACAATTCCTAAAAATTGAAGGCCTTCCGAACCCAAGCGCTTTAGTTTGCTGACTGACTGCACAACAAGGCATGTCCAAGCGAACAGGTGTTACTAATACTAATTCGAATGGGAACTAACTTAAGGGACTGTGTTTAGAAGGTAATCGTTGCTCCGCCCACTGACCTGTCAATCATCTGAGTGAGGCGTGTATAGGCGATGCAGGCCGCATCGTCCGACATAAAGTGAACGTGAGGTTTCAGGATGAATGTGTTCATGGCAGTTTTGCTGTTTTTCGACAAAACTGAGGTCACAAACATCACAGCAACGTACGGTAGTACATAACAATATGTAATGTACAGAATACTTAAACAGTGCTATTTTATTTATTTACTATATTTATTTACTTTATTTATTTATTTAAAGTGCCTCTGATTCAAGTTCTATGCTTCTCATTCAAGTTCCGTTCTTCTGATTCAAGTTCTGTGCCTCCGACTCAAGTCTGACGTCTGGCGCGTTAACCTTCTCTTCTTATTACTAAAGCACTTAATATGCTCACAAAGTAAATCTGAACTTGAGACAAGAATACAACTCAGTGGTCGAACAGAAAGGTGTAATAAATCTAATCAACTTTAATCTGGAAACTTAGTGCTGGCATCGTAATGCAAAATGCATCCAGTGATTGTCGCTTCAACCCATCACCACCAGTGCCACCACCACTCATCCATCGTCTCCATCATCTAACATAATCATCATAATTATCATCGCCCGGCCTATACATCATCAACGTCATCTGAACTGACTCAGTTAGAAAAAAGCAGTCCTTACCATTGTCAAAGTAGAACTTGTGAAATCCAAGTCCTTCGATAAGATTACCATTCGACTCCGGCTCAAAGCAGGTCATCTGGGGATCAACCAATTTACTAAAAAAGATTTAAAACATTTTTATTAGTAACTCATCCACCAATTAAATATTATTTTATTATTAACTCATCTATGAGTCAAGTCAACCTATCAATCAATCAACCATGCACCACAGAAAAGCAACATTAAATGATGTGAAGTAATTTAATGGATGTAAGAATTTGTGTTTATGAAAACAAACGTACTGTACATACGTCCATCCTTTGAGATGTTCTCAAAAAGGTGCAATAAAAATGTAATTGCTGTAGGTAAGTATGTGCATATCAAGATGCACAAAAAACACCAGTGAAGTGTTTAAAGGTGTCATTTATAAATATCCCAATACAAGTATGCACACAGCTTTTACAGACCTCTAACAAGAGCTGAACCCATGGCCAAATTGTATGTACGTACGTACGCGTGTATGAATGTTACTGCCATATGTATCAAGACACTTAATATAGCACCTTTAAAGTACCACTCAGAAGCACTGCAAGTACCTCTCAAAGGCACTATGAAACTTATAAAGAACAAGTTCATCTGTACACAAATAATGCTCGTAACACAATGTAACACAATCAGCGTCTACGTAGCACAGCTTCCAGCCGGTCTAATCTAGTAACTTCTATAGCGCCACATAGGGTAATGCACAAAGCCTCAACTGATGCCATTTGTGCAACGATAGAAAACACCAAGCACTGACACAAAGCCATCAAAGTCGCCTCTCATCATCGCTGACGTCACCTGCTCCGTCAACCGGACAATTTCCTGCTTACGACCTACAAGTGACACACAGCACAAGAAACAGACCAATAAAAAACGTATATACATATATATATATAAATATATATATATTTCTTTATGTATTTGTATGAGTTTGCATATATTTCTGTATGTATATATGTATTTGTGTATGTGCAGTATGTGTCTGTACGTATGTATAATGTATGTACGTTCGTTTGTGTGTGTGTATGCATGTGTATGTGTGTCTGTATGTACATACATACAGACACCGTACATACATATATATACAGTGAAAATCCAACAGTCAAACAAAATCAGTACACACATGCAGTGGAAGATATCTAAAAAAGGATTAACCCTACAAAAGAAAGCACGACAGACAAAATTATGTATTACACCTAATCTAATATTCAAATAGCGTCATTAACATATATTGTACACACTATCAATCAAGTGAATCAAGTCAGAAACTGAAGGTCCAGTCAAAATCCAACAGGCCAGAGAAACCAAAAGTCGGGCAACGGTAACTTCAAAAACAGTTACACTGTGCTATGTTACCAAGAAGGCCAGGAACTCTGAACATGGTCTCTACTATAAACTCTGGATGGGAGTCGGTTGGTTGAGTTCTGTGTGTCTGCAAAAGCCCACAAGTAGCAACTCTTCTAGTATCCGAGTACTGTTCGCTCACTGATAACTTTTAAAATGACTTTACCATTGTTTCGGCAATTGAAGGCAGCACTTTTGTATGGTACATAGAAGACTCCATAGTATCTACATACATACATACATACATACATACATACATACATACATACATACATACATACATACATACATAGCCTCACACATGCGCAGGTATCTTACGGTGGGTAATGAAGCTAAAACAGTATTACAGCGCTATAGTTGAAGGCATTAATGAAGCAAAACCACAGTAAACATTCGAAGTCCAGTCGAAATGCAATAGATCAGGAAAACCAGAATTGAGGTTACGGCAAATAAACAAGTTCAAAAAGTTATGTGTTGCTATGTTACTAACGTGGCTGTACATGTGCGCAGATATCTTACAGAGGGTACAGAATTATACTGCAATGTTACCTGGCCAAAAGGTGTTGCTTACCAGTGCGATCAGACGTGGTGCCAGAGGGGTCGGTCTTGTTGGCGACAATCACTGGAATGGAGCTGTCCTTGTTCTCTGCTCCGCTTTCTGTACTCTTGCTGTTCGTGTTCAAGTCCTTGCTGCCCTTAGATGAGTCTGAAATCACCATCAACTAAGCAGTCAGACGCTGAAAACATCAACACAATGCAGGATGTTTACCACCAAGAAGATCCACTGAACCAGTACTGTATCTGTTCATTTATGTATGTAAACAGATATCAACACATTTATATAGCGCCTTTAAGAGCCTCTCAACAGCGCTGCTAACGTGGCTGTCTAGCAGATCTAAACATGTGTGATTAAAGGAAATGGTAAATGCATGCTGAGCATTACAAGAAACAGCACACATATCCATACATATCCATATGTACACCAGAACAACGTTGCAGTTGAAAGTCATATCAAGTACTGTGTTATAACAAGGTTTTGTTACAACGATACTTTACTAATTACACAACCACATTATACAAAAAGAATTCAGCATATTTGGGCATTTAGAAAAGTGCCTGCGTAAGAAAGGCCTGTCAAAAGTGAAGTGTCACAGCAAATTACCACAACATTACGCTGGTAATTTAAAATGATGAATTGGTATTAGTTATTAACTGCAGTCAAAAATATCCCTCAGGACTTTAATAAATATTGGCCAAATAAAGAATTATTATTCTTATTATTATTAATCAAATAAATATAAAATTACTTTAACAGGTGATTGTCTTCAATAAGAATGGTATGGTTCGGAAAAGACACATGATCAATTTGAATGACCTGCATCCCAGTAAAAGATAATTGGCTGTGGTGACCTTTCTTAGAAGTGACCAATGACTGGCATCTAGCATGTTATGATAACAGTGCCACAGAAGTCTTCAGATTAGATTAGATTAGATCACCTGGCTACAAAGAATCACAGAATATTAGGATTCACGTATTAGACAATCAATGTGAACAGTTTGAAGGAACTTAATTGATAAGTAATACTAAAAGGACCACTGTTCATATCTTAGATTTGTGAAGTTTTCAACATCTGATTTAATGTTGAATTTCACCTAGACTCCTTCATCCATTCTGAATAGCTTGTCTAACAATCTACAGCATGAGCACTGAGGTCTTTTGCTGTCTCTTTCCATAAGCACTTGAAAACAATTTCACCTGAAATTGTTTCTGTTGCCAGGTTGGGAGCACTTCCATGAGTTTCTCAAGCAGATATGCTCTGCAAATTTGTGATTATAATTACAATTATCTAAGATTGGATACAGCGTTCGGCTTATATAAAGGGGAGAGTACGCGTTCAAGCACCCGAGATCATTACCCTGTAGGGACAATGGGCAAGTCCTTCAGTAACAGTTGCTCCTGAAGGCTTTCCACTGATGCTTAGTCATTAGATAGTGGCGCTTGATAAATGTTGAAAATGAAATAAATAAGGATTGAGCACTCTCTGCTATTTTGGCTAAATGTCCACGATCACACATAACTTAGAAATAAAGCCCAATTACTTTCAGGCTTCATACAACAACCAAAGACAATAACAAGCAATCAAACGTATGACTGGTTCACTGATTTCAACAGATAGAGCCCAATTTTATCACAAGAATTAAGAATGTTTAATTATTAAATGGTGGACACAACAACAAGCAGCTACTCAAATTCTCTGTGTCCTACCTATTTGTACAAGTTAGCTTAACTACGTCTTGACACAAAGGTCTGCTAAAAACTACTCTCATTATTACTATTAGTAGTAGTATTTAGGTTTGAGAAAATCTCTTTAAATTAGTTGTTCCAGTTCCTAAGCTGTTATTATTAACTAGTATTTTTATGACCCAAGACATGATAAAATATTGTTATTAGATAGATGCTTGTTCTGGAATGGCTATTCTGCTGATAATTAAAGCCATTTTAAGGAGTGTCTCATTCTTTGCTGATATTTGGCTGTCATTATTATTGTTATTATTTATTCTCATTTTATTTAAAATACAATTTTGAACATTTTGTCTGACAAGTGTGCTTTCATTATTACGTTTTATTATTATTAAATTTTATTATTATTTCTTTTACCCAAGGTACTTATGATCCCTTTCAGAAATTAGGGACTGCGTTGTTCTGGGATGGCTAGTCTTCGTTGATGTCGTGCTCAATGTCAAAAGTGCTGTGAAATTATTATTATTATAATAATAATAATTATTATTATTTGCCTGAGGTAAGTATAATCCCTCAGGAACTGAAAAATTACTATCATTATCATTATTATGAATATTTTAATGTTGATCCTAAGCCGTTGACAACACTCAATTGAGTTCACAAACACTGAGCAACATTTAAGACACGTCGACATGCAGTTGTGGTGAAGCACTAGACAAAGTCATGCAAGATATCCAGACAAACACAGAATCACAAGACAAATAACACAAAGCACCCAAGAAGCAGCCTTGGCTTCAGTTGTGCACCACTAGACACACGGACAACTGACGGCTACAACCCACACAAGCGTTCACAGGGCATTTACGTACTTGTCGCTTCTTGCACGGTCAGGTTGCGGCCCATGGATCGACAGAACCCTGTCAGCGTTTGTCCAAAGTATCAGAAAATGTGAGAAGTATTCATTTTGATAAAGTAACAGAAAATATGTGAGAAATATTTCAGCAAAGTAACAGAAAAAGAGTGAAATATTGCATCAGAAAATAAGCAAGAAATATTTTGACAACATAACGGAAGAAAAGTCAGAAAAGTTTTGACAAAGTAGCCAAGGACAAGTGAGAAATATTATAACAAAGTAACAGAAAAAATAGAGAAAGAAAACTGCATCGAAGTATAAAAAATTCTGTGAGAAATATTTCACCCATTGGAAAAAAGAGAGAGAAATGTTTGCGCAAAGTTGAAGAAAACAGTGAGATATATTTCACAAAAGTTTCCAAACTTATGTGAGAAATATTTTGCCAAAGCGACAGAAAAGAGTAAAAAACATTTCACAAAGTATAAGAAAATCTTTAAGACAAATTTCACCAAAGTACCAGAACGAAATATTTCACCAAAACATAAGAAAATAGGTGAGAAATATCTCACTTAAGTGTCAGAAAATTTATTATCACCAAAATAAGAGAAAATATGTGTAACTGAGCACTTCCGACGGATGTAGCACCAATCCAGAGTAACGTAATTCCAATGACTACATCAGAGTTTCATTAAGGGCTGAGTCAAACACTTACAAGAGGGGAGAAACTTAATGTAAAATTAATTTTAAAAAAGACTAAAAATAAATTTAGCAAAAATAAAACAAAGTAAAGATTAAATAAAATTTCTTAAATAAAAATTAAGTCAAAGGTCAATAAGTAAAACCAATCAAAGCAAAGTTGAGTAAAAATATTTAAATAAAAATTATGTCAACATGAAACTCAACTGGGAAAATTAGTTTATACAAGTATATGTCAATATTACACCTTAAAATAATGTATGTAAAATAATAGTTTTTCTGCAGGAAAATGAGGCAAAGGCTGAAGCCCTTAACAAGAATTCATGACATGAACAGCTGATTTAAAAAATATTTGGATGGCTGGACGTCCGAGCTGACTGGTCCATTGCAAATTCAGACATATAGCTTTGATTTTATATTTTTCAGAAACAGCAGTACAACTACTAGAATATCATGGTTTACTTTTACAAGTGCACAGTGCTGCATTGAGCGTTTTAACATGTGTGCGTATACCGTCGGCTTAAACCAGCTGGCGGAACAAAAAGTTATGATCCATGAACGAACTACATTCATAAACACCGTAGGTGCGTTGAGAATGTGGTTACTATTGGCAGAAAACGGTTCTTTTCGTGTATTTGCTTGAAGCAAGAGAGAGACAGACAAACAGACAGAGACAGAAGGGGTAATTATATTGGTGAGTCTTATTTTATGCTAAATGGAACTGTAAATGGAATGGAATTCTAAAATTCTTACTGAAGAAACATGACATCAGATAAAATTCTAAAATCCAGAAAGCTTTGTAGAGTAAGTCAATTTGAAAGGAAGACCAACCACGTGGATCTTCATCTTCAATGGTAGCATTACAATCTGTTGATTCCTTTATACCGTCCACCTTTTTGGCCATAAGGCTACGATCTGTAAAAGAAACAGAAACCATAATTTAATCTAAGATGAACACTATGCAGCTCAACGTTGAAAGTGAAATACAAAATAAATCTTATAACTACACAGACATGAAGAAGAGATCAGAAAATAAAAGCACCAGTGAAGCAAAGTAATTGGATGTTTAGAAAATGCCTGGCAACAGCTGTATAAATGCCATACAAACGCATACATACATGTACAAACATACATACATCGGTATTCATATATGCATGTATGTCTAGACACTTAACAAAACATGCTGTAAGGTGTGACATTCTAGTGGTCAGTGCGCTGGACTGTCAATCGAAAGGTCAGGGTTCATATCACGGTCAGTGCAGAAATTTGTTTCAAGACTTCAGATTCACTTGTGCCTCCTAGCAAACTCAGCTATAATGAGTACACTGACTGTACACTATTAGTGGGAAGATCATGCAGTGAGGGAAAGCCACCTACCCTCATCCAAGAAAAATGAAGTCACTACCACTTCATAACTATGGATGCCACTCTGAGCTGCTAAAGAGACTGCTCTTCTCCTTCAAGTACCTCACAAATGTGCGGCACAGATGACCACGTAACTGATCTGAACACGTGCCTTTTATGCTTACGACTTCTGACTATGGCACCACTTGAAGCCATTATATCAGATTCAATCATCTGGTACATTTCTATAGCATCTCTTCAAGATGTCTACTCAAGAGTGCTTCCAGCCCAAGTTTCTGGCAGTGCTAAAAGGTGTATTGTGTGTCCCTAGTCAGAAGATGCAGCTCTGGAGGGAGATGATTCCAAGCTGGTTGCCCAATGTTGAACAGAAGGAGTAATGTAAACTGCAGATAAGGTTCTATAAAATCATCTAAGATTTTTGCAAAAGAAACTGAACCTTACTTGAGAAGTTGCATGTGGCTAACATAGTCGTAAGTATCGCTCCCTGAAATGTAAACAAATATTCTTCATAAACGCATGTCAAGGAACTCTCTAACTTTAACCCTATTTCAACTGACTGACTGATAAAAACCTAGATATCAGATGTGAATCGTTTTCCGTGTTACATCATTGGTGCATAAATGACTGACAAAGTGAGAGTTTGATTGACTGAATGGATTTACTGACTGATTCTGATCGACTGGCTAGTTGGTTATTTGGCTTCTTGGTTGACGTGTTGACTGAACCACTTTAGCTTCGTGCAATTACTAATAGTTCATCCATTGATGGTTAACTGATGGTTCTGAGTTACACGATTGATTGATTGGGCTGACTGACTGAATCTGACACAATAACTGGCTATTTGGCTGGCTGACTGGATATGTTTGAATGACTAGCTAGCTGACTGCCTGATAGATTACCTTGAGCTTCCGGCGAGCATTGAACTTTTTCAACGAGTCAACAGTCTGTTGCCTGTGCACCATGGCAGCCACACGTTCTCTTTGCTGTCAATCAATACAAAGTTAGCTATCAATCATTAAAGTCATAACTGTCAACCAGATGAAACTGGTGATACAAACCTTTTTCTGTATTGCAACAGACCTACAGAAACTAGACTATCATTCAAGACGCACAAAAATCTAAATGCAAGCAAAGATTTAAATAATAAAATGTTGCGAACATTAACTTGGAAATTAAAGAGCACAATTCATAGGGGTCAAGAGCTTGATTATATCCGTACAACATGGATGGACCACCTCAAAAGGCAATACTTGGTAAGGTGAAGTAAGGTAAGATATTACAAAATATGGCAAGGTCACGTACGGTAACATAAGATAACGTAAGAAAGGCAAGATCAGGTAACATAATGTAAGGCAAGCAAGGTTAACATAGATAAGGTAAAGTAAGGTATGATAAGATACAGTAGAGTAAGATAAGGTACCGAGGTAACAAAAGATATGCCGCCCCTTACAGAACAATCCACTTGGGATACTCCTAGTGGCCATAGGTGAACTTAAAGTCAATGAGTTGCAACATTCCTGCCTCAAACAGACACCTGAGCTCAAATACTAAATGGAAGGTAACACCTAATGGAAGGTAAGATCTAGTGGAAGGTAAGATCTAATGGAAGGTGAGGTCTAATGGAAGGTAAGATCTAATCTAATCTAAAGACTTCTATAGCACCGTTATCATAATGCCCAAGGCATCAGTCAACGGACGCTTCAAGTCAAAATCGCAATACAAAATCATAATCCAACGGAGAAGCGAGATCGAATTCCAACAGGTCAGAGAAACCAGAAGCTAGGCTACAGTGAGTAAGGTAAGATCAGGTAAGGTAAAGTAAGGTGCAGGATGCTTAGGTTTATTATACAAAATGTACATGGATATAGTAAGATGCCCTCAAAGGAGGAAACTGCTCAGTTAGATAAAAGATGGAAGAAACTAAGTAAGTAATGCATTTGTTAAAACGCCATATGTCCATCGACTGAGCGAGGAATCGTAGGCGAAGACCTACGCTTATCCACGGATGTCTAAGGGCCTGTGCAGCTGTGATGCGCTTGGCTGGGTTGACTGTCAGCATGCTGTTGATAAGGTTCTTCGCCTCTGCCGTCACCGTGTCCCATTCCGGAGATGGGTACTGCCAAAAAAGAACCATCATTCACATATGTTACACACTCCATGCAACAAATCATCCACCAAAGTAAATGTGAACTACTTGCCCATCCAAAACACAAAATCTTAAAGCTACAACTGAAATGTGAAATCTTTATATGGACTGCAAAAGTTCCATCTCAAATGTGAAATTTTCATGTAAATGTGAAACTTTTAATTATGTTAAACATAAAATTTCCATCTTAAATATAAAACTTTCAGTGAGATGTCCTTGGACGGAGTTGCATAAATGCCATACACACAAACATACAAACAAGTACATACATGTACAAACATACACACATATGCACATAAATACATATATATATATCCACATAAATAGGTACATACATACATGTACATAATATATACGTGAAAGCATATACACATGACAGGAAAACTCACATCAAAAGCTCCTGCTTTGATCTGAGCATAGAGCTTATGCTGGTCTTCATCCCAGAATGGAGGATATCCCACCAACAGGATATACAGTATCACACCTACAGTGACACCAATCAGTCAACTCTCAATTTCTATCATCAGGCAAACACTAATCAAATCTAATCAGATCAAATCTAATATATCTACTTAGCAATCAAAGACATTGATATTAAGTCCCTATGCGAAAACAGTTAATATCCAGAGCATACTGGTTCCTTCTGAGTTTTCCCTTGATACTCCAAATCATGTATCTTGCATAAGTGTTTATACATATATTTATATATTTATCAAGACACTTAATACAGACCTTACAAAAATGATCCACGCTGCTAACCACCTAAACAAGTGCATTTTAATGTAGCTTTGAACAAGTAACCACTGTCTGTAGTCGCTGAACTGTGTGCTCAATAAAGACTGTTTCAATTCAGCTACGAATTCTAAGAAAATCTCCAGCCAAAGACACCGTAAGTAGCTTCGTCACATACCACATGCCCAGACGTCCACTGGCTTCCCGTACGGATCCTTCCTCAAGACTTCCGGAGAGAGATATCCCGGCGTACCAGCAAAGCCTAACAGTTCAGAAGACAGTCACTTTAGCAATTACCAACAAATTTACTCTTTTATCTGAAACATGAAAACTTTAAGATACCAGTGCAAAATTTAAATACATAAATAACCAATAAAGAAAAAAGGTCTTCCTTGCAGGTGCAAAAAGTAAGTTGTGCAAGACCAGTAGCCCTTTAATGCAGAATGATTAAGAAAGACCTGCTTACCAAACCACGATTGCTGATCACCTTGTACCTCAATTGCGAGGCCAAAATCGGCGAGCTTAACAGCCGCTCCTTTCACCTTACTCGCAAGCAGAAGGTTCTCTGGCTGTAAATGGAATGAAATACGCTTTTTAAGATGCACATCAGTATATTATGAATTCTGACATAACGCAGTTCGAGGCACTTTAACTGAGTCAACTTTATTCAGATGCAAAGGGCAAAAACAGCATATCTGAGATAATTCTTACTTAAGATGTCTTGCGTAAATGTAGCATTTTGTAATTGTAGTAACTTCCATTGTGCTGGTGTATAATGCTCAAGGCATCAACTGATGGTGCACCAAAGCCAAACTGCAATCAGGCAAGTCCACTAAGACTTCTATGCATCATAAATACATACAAATTTTCCTAAAGCAGCATCATCTGTGGCGTGCCTCTCTCACTCTCTCTCTCTCTCTCTCTCACACACACACTGCTGTTTCCACAACACATTGCCAACCGCCTCTACTCTGGGCTCATCTCCAGGCTGTGCGTAGTCCGAAATTCAGCAGGCATAGGTCAGACTCCACCACTTAAGAGGAGTCTGATCTGTGCAAGATGCATGTAAACAAACAATTCAGTCGCCTTTACATTTTCCCTTTTCAACACTACAAAATTAATGAGAATATTCAACATATTTGATATACCGGGAAATATTGTAAAAATTGGGAAATCTGGAAACATCTAACATGTCTATCAAACTCAAGAAATGGTCTGCTCACCCAAACCTTGACATTGGAAAGCAATGGAAAATATTGGAAATGTTTGAAAATATTGGAAACAATAGAAATTATTCAAAGTACTGGAAAATATTGCTTAAATATAGGGAAACACTGAGAAATATTGGGTAATATGTGATAAAAATTGTGCATAAACTGCTCACTTTGAGATCTCGATGAACGATATTCATTTGATGGCAGTAGTCGACGCTCTCCAGGATCTGCTGCATACAGTTGCTGGAGCAAAAGCAACACCAAATTTCAAAAAAGCCTATTGTTAATCTGCAGTACAGGTAGCCAGATACTGATCAGCAACTTACATGCAAGGCTTCCTATCTGCCTTCTTTCCTCAAGTTCCAGGGCTCAGTGACCACTGACGTCGATCACACATCTCCCTCAAGTCCATTGACTCAATGTTTGCTGAGGTCAATGGCACACCTCACTGTCGTCCTACGGCCAACCTTAACTAAGCAGGGTCTCTACAAACATTGTGGAAGGAGGAATAATTACACTACAGGAGGGCAAACTGGAACAAACTGAGGGTGCCTGCAATATGTAACTGGGAAAGAATGAATTTCTAAGACATGATAGCCAAATTTATATAGAACCAGGCAAAACAACTATAACTGTAAAGGCAGAGGTTTCTTTCCTATTTAAATGAAGCAAATTTCTCCTGATAACTTTACCTTGCATCAGCCTCGCTGTAGAATTCTCTAGCAACAATGTCTTCAAACAGTTCACCACCAGTAACTCTAAAAATGAAAATTTCTCAGATGAGGCCAGATTAGGACTTCATTATTCTAAAGTGACAAGCAAACGACATCTCCGAACTTCATCACTTAACAGTAGTTGCTTTTGTGCTGCACTGGACGATTTATATATCACTCCTTCCAAGAACAATCCACTGAGGAGTACTCCCAGCAACAACAGGTGAAATTTAAGTCAATGAGTTGCAAAAGTCCTGCTTCCCACAGCCACCTGAGCTCAAATACTAAATGGAAGACTGCTCCAAAGTGAAGGATCCACCACCGCAAAAGACATATGCTGCACCATGGAAGTTAAAAGCTTAACCGATCTCTCAAAACCAATGTTTACATGATAGGTCTACTGAAACCAATAATGCATAATAACGGAAGAAACATAATCTGTTGCCTAAAAAGGCTCAGGACTGCAAGGCCAAAGACAGAAAGGTTAAGGACAGGAAGGCCAAAGACAGAAAGGTTAAGGACAGGAAGGCCAAAGACAGAAAGGTTAAGGACAGGAAGGCCAAAGGCGTGACATTACATCAAGCTCAATAATAATTATGCACCTATAGAGAGAGGCTTTCAGTAATTTTTGCAGCATTGAGGTTTTTGCTACATGCAGCAGGACAGACAGGTAGGATACACCTGCTGGCCATAGTAAAGGTGCAGCTAAGCCTCATCTTTGCTCCTCACCTTATCAATCTCCACTCATCTCTTATCTATGCACATCTTCTGTTTATCGTAAACTCAACTCACAGATCAAAGATGAGATAATGAAATCCTTCGTCTTGAATACTGTCGTGAAGTCGTACTGGAAGACAAATAAACACCAAAATATTATTACATACAAGTTGAAAAAAAAGAAATATTATAAAAAAAGGAAGTTGAAACTCCACGTATCACCGTTACTCAACTGTGATCTGGTCTTTAGTTTGCTGCAGTCGCGTTTGTGTCTCAGCTGAACGATTTTTGACTACTGTTTGAGTACAATTTCATCAGAAGCGACCATCAACTGATGCTCAGCGCATTATGATAACAGCCCTATAGAAGATATATATTAGATTAGAATTATTCTTCAACCTCTGGCCAACATTACTGAGGAGTTTCTGTAGGAGTGGTCAAACAAGTGGATTACCTTTACCTTTTCTTACCTTTATCTTATACCTTTTTCTATAAACAGGTCCGACCCAGCATTACGTGCTCCCTCAACACATACCCAAGTCCTTTAGTTTTCATCGGCTGGAATAACTAGTACTATGTTATTATTCTTTCTCATGCCTTTCAGGTACACTCATTATCATCTACAAAATCTTTTAAAACTTAGAATAAAAAATCTTTTTATAATTTGCTGTAACCATCATAAACTGTAGACATGGGACTCGCTTTAAGTTCAATGCTACAATGAGTTGGCAGTACAACAAGGTCATTTCTAAAGCTGAAATTGATTATGCATCTGATAAAGAGACTGTGGTGTAATTTATTAATGTGTGATAATTCAAGCAATCAATTATCGTAAAGTGAAAAGCTATGCAAAAAATTGATAAAAATCAGAAATTAGGCAAGCAACAGGATATAATATTATAATCAACTGTATGCAAGTTAAGTAAGTTAATCATTAAAGATAAATGCAAATAAACGACGGCTGTCTCTGATTTACACAATGAACTGAATTATAACCACATGCAACAACTTCAAGAGGTTTTTACCGACCTGTTCTCAAAGCAACTTAATTGAAGCACACATACCAATGTTTGGATGTTTCAGAAGTCGACATATTCGAGCTTCTCGTTCTAACTTTTGATGATCTACAACAAAAGAACGTAACGTAATAATTTAACAGTCATAGTCTAGTGTGACACAACTCAACTGGCAACAGTAATCTATCTTAATCTAATCCAGTTACACATACAATGCAGTTATTGCTATGCACAAAGCATCACTCCCAGTCAAAATCCAATAGATCAGGGAAACCAGAAGTCAAGCAAAAGTGGGTGAGTGTTTCCAATCATTTTGTTCAGCAGATGCCTTTCCAGATATTAAAAACTCGACGAATCCATCAACCAGTTGGTCAAACCCCAAAGGGCTTGAATATTGTTATTGTTTCTGCCAAGGGAAGAAAAGGAGTCCAAAGAAGAACGTCTGCAGAAGGCTTCCTTCCTGGATGTAAAAAGTGAATTTCCTTGGGGCACAAAGTGGCCCAGGTGCAGGGGAAAATGAAATCCTGTTAGACGGTCTGTATGCACGTACACTTGAACTTTCTTACAGTCCCCTCTACCTTTGCAACCCAAGCACCATGTTGTAATGAGATGGTGTTATAATAATAGCTCATGTGTTATAATGAGGTATTGTTATGGGGTGTCATGTGCTAGACTATCAACCCAGAGGTCAGGGTTCAAATCTCCACCAGGTAGATAAATATTTCAAGATTTCTGCTCCACTTGCTCCCCCTAGCAAAACTCAGCTACAAAATGAGTACACTGGCAGTACAGTCAGTGGGATGATCGGGCAGTGAGGGAGGGAACTGGCAACCTGCCCTCATACTAAGAAAACAAAAAGAAGTTGCAAACAAATCATAGCCATGGATGCTTCTTGGTTTAGTTCAAGCTTCATGTCTTCAAGAAGGATTCAGTCTAGCTTGAAAATTTAAGGGGAGCAATGGAAACGTATGCAATGGAAAATCTTTCCACAAGAATGGTCACACACACAGCAGAAAGCATGATCCGCTGCAGTTAATGAAATGCATTTGCATGGTAACGACACTATACAGCTATCATTGGTAGCCACACCAAGTACTGCATTACAATGAGGTTGTGTTACATCAAGATCGTAACAAGGTCATGTCCTGAAGCTGAATGAAATTTTTGATCCAAGTCCCAGACCGTTATAACAGAATTCATCCCATAATAAGAAATGTTACAAAGGGGGTTCCGGTGTACCCACAATGCATCAAGTTCTGTGTTACCCAAAAATAATCAATTGAGATGTGCAGCACAACGTCATGCTGCTTCCATGAATTATGCACGAAGCATTCATAAACTGCCAGAAAACATGAAGAAGAATACAAAGAAGAAGATGCTGCTGCCCATGTAGCCTGTCTTCCTTGGGGTTCCTCGATGAAATGAACAAAGCTAATCCAGCAACGGTCTGCACAAAGGAAGAAGTCTGAGGACAGAAGTCCGATCAGAAATTCAACACGTGGAATCCAGTTCCTCAAAACAGACAGCTCTAACACACTAATGGTATTCAGTGTAGCAACTAACATACACACACTAGAAGTCGACACACCCCTAGAGGCAACGTCATTTTTTCTTCTTGCATCTGCTGGTGCAAAATAGTCTAGTGGTTAGTGTGCTGGACTGTCAGCCTAGAGTCACAGATTGAAATCCCTGGCAGGAACTGTGCTGCTAGTGAATTCAGCTATGAATGAGTACATAGACCATACACTGTTGGTGAAAAGATCTGACAGTCAAGGAAAGGACCAGCCAACCACCCAAACGTGCCAAGGATAAGAAAAATGAAGTTGCTAAACACGACTTATCACAGACTGAAAATGTTCCATGAGCACTACCTGACAAGTAATTTTGGTGGAAGAGTAGCTATTTTCTGTGAAATATTGTCCCAGCAGGAACAATCTGAAAACATCGAATGTTGCTCATGTCACCTGAATGTTACATTACTTAACTTAAGGGGAGGCATTCGCATTTCTTACCTCGCGCTGACAGCTTCTTTGTGTTTATGATTTTCGCAGCGAATTCTAGGCCCGTGCTTTTCTGAACGCATCTTCGCACAATCGAGAAGGCGCCCCTGCAACAGAATCAAAACCTATGAAACACAAAGCATAGTACCTTGTGGCCATCACTTGACATCTAATTGGTCAAATGTGTCTGTCAGTATGTACATATGTATGTATCAATGCACTTAGAGGCCATTGCAGTGGCACAGGATTTGGAATTCGCTACCTGATTCTGTCCGCTCTGCTGGTTCTGTGAAGTCATTTAACTCAGGGCTGAAAATCCCATCTTTTTCATATTGCTTGTCCTCCGTTGCCTGTCTTCTGGTGTCACTGGCCTCACGGATCTTGTCTGGTTTTGTCCAATGGATTATGCTTATATTGTGGTTTTGGTTTGGAATCAACAATTGATTGATGCCTGGTGCATTATGATAATTGCACCATAGAAGTTTCCAGATTAGATTTGAAGAATGCAGCACATTTCAAGAACCTAGCACAAGCACTGCACACATGGCTAGTTAACTGATCAAAATAAGTGTATTTTTGAGGTAGCTTGAAAACGAATGCTGAACAATCAAAAGCAACAGTTTGTATGCGCTGCCTGTAACAGCAGTACCATAAATATACTTCCTCCAAAACGCATTTTAGCAAATCGCCCCATGCCCACAGGGACCTCAACATTCAAAATGCTGACCATAACACCAGTCCCATAAACATCACAAACATAATCAAAATTTTCCAATATACAAGAAATACCAAACGAAGTGCAATGAAAACGGAACAACTGATCAATAAACTCGTTTATGTTGGCTGCTCAAGTTAATCTGTACACATATTTAGAGGAACCTTCAAAAAATTTACAGACAGCTAGAAGAGGGCACACCAACACCCACACGAGAACTTCCTCTTAGAACAATCTTCTGTTATATATATACATACATACTTTTTTACGTGATTCAGCTAAACATACAATCTCTGTTTACCATAAGTTGCATTCAAATCGACTAGAGCTGCGTTTGCAGCGCTTTGTGAGGTGCTTAAAAGGTTGACGCCACGTCTCAGTAAGAGCAAGTATGAGCAAGGAATGCTCACAAGGAATATTATGTAGGGCCACAGCTTTATTTTTAAGCGAACAAATGTGTTATTCACCAATATCCAGAGTCTGAAGTCTATCAGATCCAAAATTTATTTCAACAAAAGATGCAGCAGAAGTAAGAACACAGACAACCCATGGCATGTAGCTGAAGATGTTCTACGTGAATCCACATTCAACCCAGGAGGGAAAATAATGTTACTGGTATCACATAGCAGCACAACATATAACTGAATAGAAAGAGCAGCACCAGGAACCAGATAAAATGAATGGCCTTGAGCCAAGTTCAAAAACAGATCAGACCACAGCAGTCAATGTGTAAATCCAGCAACAGACGTCTCCACCAGATCTGGCAAGGAATGAAGCAAAATCAGCGACACAGAAATTGAAAACACAAGGAAACCAGGCAGAGCAGATAAAAAGACATGACCTATATAGAAAATAGCAGTTCATGGGTGACTCATAAACTCATACAATTAAAACAGTGCCACCCAGTATTAGTTTGGACCTAAAAATCACAAAATTAAGAGATTACGAGTGGGATTTTGCTGTGCCCATCCAGGTCATGAAACACAAACTGACATCTGTTCACAATGACACGAAAATCAATACAAAGAAATAAATAATTAAAACTTATCAGACAGCAAAGAAAAAAGACAAAGTAGTCAGAAAATAAAAATGTTAATATCAGAATCAATATTTTAACTCTTAAGAACAAAATTTACATAAGATGTGATAAGAAATTAAATTTAATACCTCCAGTAGACTGCCTCCCTATTGCTCATAATAAAGCTCATTACACGAAGACTCTATCTAGTGTATGCAAGTATGTATGTTGTTACGGTAGAGGGGTTTTGGTGAGTTACCGTAACAGTCATAAATGAAAGGACAGCAGCAACTGGAATTTCAGGGTTTTTAGATGGACCTCGAAGAGGGGGAGTTTTTGTTTTTGTTTGAGAAGTTAATTGTGAAGAAAGATGCAAGTCACTTTGATACGTTTGGTTTTGTAAAAGTTAAGGAAATTGAAACAGTATAAGCCGTAACAATGTAAGTTACCATATATGTATACACCATTCAAAAGATAGGATATATGACTGGACCCTTCAGCAAATATTTTACAAGTTCAAATATTATTTCAACTTGGAGTGTACAAGCCAAATGTTAATGTAGACTATAGTTGCTTTACTGAGTGTTCATAGTTTAGTGGAAGTTTTCTCCTAATACCTAATCTGTAAGCATCATCAGCCTACCAACAGCACTAAAGAAATCAATCCAGTTTTTATAATCAACACTGCAAATTCAATCCATTTACCTAATCTAATCTAATCCAATCTAACCAATCAGCACCGGTTTTTGAATCAATATCTAATACAAAACTGATTTTTCAATATCTAATACAAAACTGATTTTCGAATCAATATCTAATACAAAACTGATTCATGCTCTAATGAGAAATGTTACAAAGGGGGTTCCGGTTACAAAGGGGGTTCCGGTGTACCCACAATGCATCAAGTTTATGTGTTACCCATAAATAACCAATTGAGATGTGCAGCACAACGTCATGCTGCTTCCATGAATTATGCACGAAGCATTCATAAACTGCCAGAAAACATGAAGAAGAAAAACATGCAGAATAACTGAATCTAATCTAATCTTAAAACTTCCCTAATGTCAGGTAATACATTGGAACCTCTTATAATGCTACTTTGGATGCATTATAAAAAGGACATTCTCATAAGCCAAATTAAATTTGCGATCCATAACCATAACCATGCTATAGCAAAGTAATTCATGTTACAATGATGTGCTTGCTCTCTATAGGGTTTCCAGTGTAATTAGACAAAAGCATCAACCAATCAATGGTCACTTGGAGGCAAAATCGATCCCCCAAACAACTGGTTTTGTAAGTTTTATGAATAGCCTTCACTTGAATTAATTTTCTTAAACAAAGTTTTTGCACAGTTCCTGGTAGGCTGACTGTACACAGAAATTCTGATTCAACTGCATGTGCACTGAAGTTGTACAATAGCTGGCAAACAGATGACTTAAACTGCCTCTAATACAATCAGCACTTCATCGTTACAGACAACTCGGTGAACTGGATGCAGAACTGCAACATATCAATATGGAAATCCTTAAGGCAGTTTATTAAGTACAGTGCGGCAGAAGATACGAAATACAAAAATGCAAAGAACAGGCAGGCAGAGGCAGAGGATTCCTAGGGGGTCAACAGACGTATGACCCCCTCTTGTAAACTTAACAGACATCTTCTGTCTATTGCTTTATCACTACATTCCAGATTTGACTATAGCCTCACCCCTCCAACTTCTCACTGTATCTGCCCTAACACACACACACACACACACACACATCTATAATAAAAGTAACATGAACAACTGATGATCAGTTAGTACATTTACAACACACGACACGTAACACCAACGTCATCTCATGTATAATGTGAGGACAAAGTAATTTCTCTGCACTTGACCAGAGACAGGAACATGGAGCAAGACGGTCTATCCCAACAGCTACAACCTGGTAAGGCTGTAGCTGACGGGATAGACCAGGCTTGTCCAACATACGATCCACGGCCATGAAGTCTTAGATAAATGGCAATGTGGCCCTTCATCCCAAAAGGTTGGACACCTGTGGGACAGACTATCGGACCTGCAGTTTGCTTAGAACACACATCACTGCAATGCATGCAGTCTTATAGAAAGGAGTTCATGGACATCTATCCAAAGTCAAATTCAGTTTTTAAAAAGCTCTTGCTTTCTTCTGTACTTGTATTCAGTATTAAGTACCTTTTAATATTTAATAAGGCTCGTCAACGTATCACTATAAGGAGGCTCCTGTGCAGCTGTTAAACACAGCCCAACTGAGAAACTGGCAAAGCAACCAGCATTCATAACTGTAAAAGCAAACGCCCATTTACACTATGGTAATGTTCAAAAATGTTCTGTCTGGTATAGTCTTACACAGCAGAAGATTTGATTAGTAAGAACGACTCTTGTATGTGTTCCCATCAAAGCAATTCAATTTGAAACTTGGCATATCTCAAGTCTTTCAACTCAACTGTATGCCAATTTTAATTAAATCACTAACCAAGGAATTATCATGTTTTCAATTTGTTCTTCTGAGCAGAAGTTCAAGGTAAAACACATGACTAAATTATCTAAACATCGAGTACTGACTGAACTGCTAAGGACCGAAAAGAAGAAGTGAATCTAAGAGCAAGATAATGAGAAGTTTTCTTCTATACAAGCAGAAGTTATTCGATTTCATTCAGTAGTTTCCAATGGTCCATAAATCACAGGCTTATAGAAGTTCAGTGTTTTAAAGCCTACTGACCCGGTCTGACTTCAGTCTGAATAGTGTGATAATTCATCCTCTGAGATAGAGGAAATTTAATAAACTAAGTCATGTACAGTTGGCAAGTCGAAAGGTACATTTTCAGAAGTCAGAAAATGTGATCACACATGTAAACTAACTACAGTGCATACCCATTTATTCACGGTCGTCAGAAGATAAAGTTACCCTGACTGCATGTTAACAAACCAAGAGTTAATGCAGCCATGCTGAAATACAGTAGTGAGTAAGTTAATGCAAGTCTTAGTGTGACCACAGAGCTCAAAGATAGGCTTCTGATTTGAAGGAACATGCACTGAAGCTTGCTCCCAGTGATTTTGTACAAATACTTTCAAAGGCCACACTTTTGTCTTATTATGGGCAAAAGTTATTGTGTGATTTAATACCACACAATTAAGTTTATGGTTACCTAAACACTGACTGTTTCCAGATATTATTTTAAAGGTGAAGTACCTGCATTGGACTGCCAAGCCTATCGGTATACAACTGTTGTAACTTTGGCTGAGACGGCAGCCAAGCTCCTGCCAGTGTTTGCTAGGCCGCCTAGAGCATGCAAGGGCACAAGTACCACAATTTATCTCAGCTACAGCTGCTACTACGTGTGGCCCCTGTATCTGTTTTTTGGGGTTGGAGACATATACAGCTATATTAAGTTCACCTGCTTTGAAACTGAACTTTAAAGCCAGCTGCAGTCAGCAACTGTTGTGGTGCATTCATTATTTACAACTGCAAATTTAACTGAAATTCAAATTCGGGAATCACAGAGCTCAAAGAAGCAGCGACCCCAAGTTTCTGTTTCAGTGATCTGCATCTGCTCTGAACGTACTCCGAGTGGCTTAAAACACTCGAACTATGTTTCTTGGTTGCTTGGCGTACACTTACAGGATGCTCTATGCATACTCAGAATGGATGTGAAATACACCCTGTATAACAATGGCCACTTACTGGTGAGTTTAAGCACTTAATAAATTTCATGGCAAGGTGACATTTATGCCTGGCTATTATGATGCTTGTTCGCTCAAAAAAAGCACAGAACTGCATCCAGACAAGCACAGAATCCAACAGGAATGTCTGCTTAACAGCCCACACTCTTAACAGTAGTGTCTGGGAACAGCAGATACTAATACAGTCCTACACATCAATTGCCTGATAATATATTACAGTTACTGGGTCCCGGAGTCAGACATCAGTGTAACCTTTTGAAGTGATCTCAAAAAACTGTCTGTTGGCAGGCAAAAATGAATGTACTTTGATACAAGACAGTTTACCTTTGCCAGCGTTCTAGCCACACTGTCTACTCTTATCAGACATTACTGCTATCAGGGCAGACACTTGGTCACAGCAAGGGCACCGGAACAACCAGATGTCATTAGAGCAGAATCTAATTAATCGTCAAAGACCAGACTGTGCGGTCAGAGGTGAATGGCAACCGGCGCTTATCAAAACAAGAACAGATAACCACAAGGATTTTATCATCTTTGTTTCCAAGGTAATGACGAATTTGAGGCCTGGCCTGCAGACAGAACAACTGGTATCGTCATCACCCGAGGGTTTTGATTGCTCTCTGGCTTGTCTGGGCAACAACTGCCAGCTTCCGGAAGGTTTACAGTTGCCTCTTATTGCAAACAGAATTTACTACAACAAGTTTGATAGTTTCAGGTTCCCTGTGCCTTGCCTAAGGAACAGTTGCAACTGCAAGTTTCTGATATTATGATTATAATTATTTTTTTAATTATTACTATCATTATTACACATACAGCTGCAGCTTTATTTCGAAGAGAACAAATGTCTAATTGACCAACATCCAGACTCTGAAGTCTAACTGGTTCAGTATTTATCTCAACATCACCAGACAAAAGAAGCGACAGCAGCAGATACAAAGACAGCCCATGACAGATAGCAGAAGGTGCTCTACATGAATCTGCATTTAACCCAGGATGGAAAATAATGTTACTGATATCACAAAGTGACAGCTTATGTGATACCAGTAACATTATTTCAAACTTCTGAACTTCTGTTCAAAAACAGACCAGACCACAGAGATGCGTGTCTGTGAATTCAATAACCGCCCTGTCTTCACCAGATCTGACAAGCAGCAGGAAGAGGAACAAAACCAATGTACAATATAAAAGCAAGTAACAGCCAGTAATCACAATCACAGAAACTGAAAACACAAGAAAAGGGACCACAACAAGTAAAGAAGGGATGATTTAAATAAGAAAGACCAAAACAAGTAAAGAAGGGATGATTTAAATAAGAAAGAGCAGTTCTTCAGTTCAAAGGCGACACAAATGCAGACAAGAAAGTGTGCCAGTCAATTTAGTGTAGACCTAAACCTGTAAAATTAAGAGACTGCAATTGGGAGCCTTTTGGTGCCCATCCAAATCATGATTTCTTGGCCACACACACCTGTTGCAAATGATCACAACACAAATGGCACGTAAATCAATACAAAACGTGAAACAGATCATCAAAACTAATCTAAGCAGCAGAAAAAAAATTAGCCAAAAGATAAAAAATTGCAGGTCAAAACCAATAATATAACTGCAAAAAAGGCAGTTTTATGTAAAATACAACAAGAAATTTTAAATCAACACTAACATTATACTGCCTCCATAGGACAGTTTCAAGTAATTTTTTTACATATGGGCCTACAGTATATACGCTTATCTGAGCAGATACCCAGCACCTTTCAAGAATCTCTCACAGACGCTGAAACATGGCTGCCTAACTGACCAAACCAGATGCAACTTGAGATAAGCCGAACTGAGCAGATTCTGGTGGAAGACTTCCGATTTTCCACAATGAATTGTTCCAGAAGGGCAGTCCATGGCACGACAAAGCACGGTGCGCCTCAGTCGCGGTGCATAAACACAGGGCTGCCTGGTCCCCACAGGCATATGAGCGCAGTGCTTGTTGACCTGGGTAGCTTGCTCACTTCCCAAGGACCTTGGGCAAGTCCTTTACGCAAAACTGCTTTGGATTACTGATAATGAACACAGATATATATAGCGCCATCATGTGTGTGTGTGAGTGTGTGTGTGTGTGCAGAAGAACAGGTGGAGAGGGAGACAGATAGACAGACACTGAAAGCGGCAGGGAAACAGTAAGGGTGAAGCAGCTAAAGAACTGGATGACAGGACAGACCCAGGCTGAAAAATTGAATTCTTTCATTTGTGAACTGACCTTTGCTACAAGTCATTGCCAGCCAAGCATAATTAAAGACGCTGGCAGAAAGACAGACACACAGGCAGACACAGACATCTACGGACAGCCAAAGCTGTCAAATCAGACACCATGTCAGCACCTAAATGTCAGTCTAACACCAAAGCTGACAGGTGAAGGATCATAAAATGATCCATTACCTGGATGTGACTGGCTCCACACAAAGTGCTCCACATTACCCTGCAGTAGCAGCAGCAGCAGCTCCATGGCAACTGTAGCCCATCATCCTGGCAACAGCAAACCCATGGCAACCCAATCAGAAACTGCTCAAATAAATGCAACAGAAATGCCCAAAGATCCTACTTCATCACTCTTCCAATCCTCTACTTTTCCAATCCTCTAATTTTCCAATCCTCTACTTTTCCAATCCTCTAATTTTCCAATCCTCAACCCCCAATCCATCAATTTTCTATCATCAGTTTTTCTAAATCTCTAATCCTCTCAATCCTACAACACTCATTTATTCTTATCCTCTCCTACAATACTCCAATCCTCTAATCTTCAAACATCCCATCCCTTAATCCTCAAATCTTCTAATCTTTTGATACTCCTATCCTCTAATCTTGAAATACTCTAATTCTCTAATCCTAAAATCCTACTGATGAAAGCAATTTCTGCAATTGGAAATTGTAATTGTAATCTGAAATTGAAAGGTCTACATACATCAAATCAAATGAAGAAAACGTTTGCCTCTGCCTTGTTTTTAGATTTCAAAGCAGCTGAGCAGTTAGTAGTCAGTGGCACAGCCACTGAGTTGTTGCAGAGCTTACACCCCTTCCACTGTCCCCAAAGTGATCTACAGAAATTTTTGGTACATTTCAGATAGCAAAGGTTATAAACTAATGACGGTGGTGGTGAGACACTACAGTGAGACAAAGTTTGGTAAGGTAAAGTGATATAAGGTAAGGTATGATAAAATAAGGTAAAGGAAAAGGAAAGGCAATACAAGGTACGATAAGGTACAGTACGGGAAAGGCAATGCAAGACACGGTAAGGGAGGGTAAAGCTGGGCAAGCAGGTCATATAACAATGGCCTGATATACCCGAGACTAGACTGACAAACTGTGTCGGTTGGCCTGATTGACAAAAGCATTGATTAGACGCTGCAGGATCGTAAACCATTCGTTCAGAGAACGTCTTCTTCATGTTGTGACACGGGTTACACAAACCCACATCACATGAAATGCATAAAGCTGTGTACACTCGAGCATCCTACGGGAGTTTAACTTATAGTTATGAGCGTCATGAATATGTCACAAAAACCTGCAGTGATTTGCAACAGATGGTCGTTAAGGTAAACAAGTAAGACAATCTAAATGCAAAAGAGCTACAGATACCCCTATTATCAACTGTAAAACATCCGAGAAACAGACGACCCTCAAAACTATGAAAGAAAGTAAAATCTATCCACAGCCGTCATTAATGGTTGTGATTTGTAGGTTCAAAAGAATATCTTCACCTGGACCAACTTTCCCATTTAGCAATGTAGTGTGACACCGTGGTCTATGGTAGTAGTCTATAATCTGATGATTTTGGGGTCAAGCCTGCTCAGCGGAATCCGATTTTGCACACGTTGTTTGCATCACATGCACCAGTCACCAAGTCGTAAAATCTGGCACTGGAATGGAATGGGACAAACAATGGATATAGATGGAGATGGAAAGAGGGGTTAAATCTGTTAAATTTATGAAGTTCCTTTTGCTGAAACGCTACTCAAAGAGGTCAGGATAATAATTTCTCTTGAATCTTAAAATCAATGTTCAAATGACATGGGGGTCCCAAACGGCCATCTAACTGAAGGGGGACCATAGTAGATTGAAGGCAGGGTATTGTGAGCAATGCCCCTCTCCCCCATAGGAAGAAAGTACAAGCTGGCTTATTTATATGATCTCAACGAAACACACCCAACTTAGCCAGATAAATGACTGAATGGGAGACTTGTTCTTTAGACACAGAATGAGGCTCAGCAAGACCTGTCTGCACCGTCAAGTGTCTATTTACTGTGCCTGACTGAAAGCTTAATTGAAAGGAGGCCGCATCCCAAAGCCATCTCGCTAAGACAGACAACACGCTTAATCATACCCTGCAGGCAGGCACAGCGTGAATAAGAAATGCAAGGTCAACAGTATCAAACGCAACAGACAAATCAATCAGAAAACACAAGGTGATTTCGCCCACTTGATTGTTTACACATTTCACGTAACTGAAAAGGGCCTTTCAGTCAGCTGAACTTACAAAAATGTGATTAAAATGGATAAAATAATTATAATCATAGTCAAACACTTGTGTATTAACACCTCTTCGAGGGAAACTGCTCTAGCTCTGATGAAAACATCTTGTCATCACCCACATATGCATGTATTTATGGTGTATGCATGTAAGTCTGTATGTGTGTCTGTATGTGTGTAACAAGACTCTAAATACAGCACCTTTTACACACCTCACTAAAGTGCCAGGTGCTTTGAAACAATGACTAAATAGTTGACATCTGAGCTTTGAATCTGAATATGATGGCTTCTAAGCAGAGGCAACAATGCTAACCAACTCAATCAAATAAAAAATGACTCAATCCATCTCAGAAAATAACTCGTTAAGCATCAAATTTTAGCTTTGGAATCGTGGCCGTGACATCAGAACTAAAGAAGAGATACAGATGCTCTTGCTTCACCCACATTTAACGAGTTGGGCTTGGGCTAAGATAAAATCGGGTCATGACACATTTATCATCCACACAGACGTCTGCCAACTGTGCCGTCACAAGTCTGCCCACAACATGAATTCAGACATAAATTGCCTGGTAATAAGACCATTTGCTGTGACCTTCAGCCAGACCACCAGCCTGACAGCTAATGGGGCCTGCAGCCCGTTAATGTGGCATACAATCAGACAGCTAGCGATTGAAATTCACTAAGAAAATCAGTCAGAGAGGGATGGCGGCGATAAATATTCATAAACAATATTTGTTTGTTGTCAGAAAAGAGAGTAGCAGGCAGAACCTCAAATGACTTGGGCGCTGTAATAGGCACTGCGAATCTGTGTAGGGGGAATAAAACTTTAAAAGAAAAGTAAATCCCTCACCTTTACCACTGCACCAAGGATCAAGAGGAGAGATTAGGCTGACCAAGTGAGATTAGAAATAAATGCCAGTATATATCACTAGGTTGAAGCCAAGTCCCATTAAGAGCAAGTAAACGTAAGGAAAGTTTGTAATGAAAATTATGTGTAGGGTCGCAGCTTTATTTTGAAGACACCAAATGTTTACTTCACCAATATCCAAACTCTTAAGTCTAACTGGTCTAGAATTTATTTCAGTGTCACCAGCCAACAGAAGCAACAGAAGCAGATACAAAGACAACCCAAGATAGCAGTCAACGATGTTCTACTTGAATTTACATTCAACCCAGGACAAAAAAATAATGTTATTTGTATCACATAGCAGTAGCACACATGGCTGAACTGAAAAAGCAGCACCAGGAACCGGGTAAAATGAATGGGCTACAGCCAAGTTTAAAAAATAGACCATCCATAGCAATGCATGTGCAAATCCAGTAACAAAACTGTTTCCACCAGATTTGGTAAGGAGCAGGAATAGGAACAATGTACAATATAAAAGCAAGCAACGTAATGAAGCAGCTATAATCACAGAGACAGAAATAAAATCACAAGCAGAATCACTGCAGCAGAAATTAAAACAAAAGGAAAAGAGGCACAGCAAGCAAAAACAAGCTATGACCTAAGTAGGATAGAAATTCTTCAGTTCGTAGGCAACTCATGAACACAGACTTAATTAAAAGTATGCCAGCCATGTTAGTGTAGACCTAAAACCATAAAATTAGGCAAAAATAAGTAAATAGTAGTAAAAATAAAGTACAAATAAATAAAGTAATAGTAAATTGTTACGTAAAATTAATTAACTTTTCTAGTTATCGGAGCACTGACGAACATCTTGTTCTGAATGAACATCAGCACCAGTCGAAGAGGCGCTAAACAAATTTGCAATTACAATGACAACTACAGTTACCGTTAAAGCATTCTTAACACGCATCTGCTTAACACCAGGAACCAAGACAGTGTTTCTATTTAAATAGGGGTACAACAACACGACTGACCCTTGGGAATTCAACTGCATTTCTAGAAAGGAAATGGCATGCCATCAGTCAATAACTTGTGCATTAGACACCAGTTCTACGGATTACAAAAAATCACTGACTGAGGTTAAGCCAACTTCTTGGCTGGCATGGTGGCAGACAGCAAATGTGTTTGCTGTGACAGTCAAACGCATTTGTGTCTGGGGTTTGAATTCTGATGCACTGTGTGAAAACAACTCTTTATCAAGACATGCAAACCTGGGTTTCTGCTGTCTCTAACTTCATGTTCTGCATTTCTGTCTCAACTTAAGCCAAACCTCTTTCAGCTTGCGCTGAGCAAGTAAATAATTAATAACAATAATAAAAATATGGAACGCTTGCCCAGTTGTTGCATTGCTGTCGTGTTTATGCTTGGGCTGAAAGATTCTTCAACTGTTGGACCAGGCACTCCTTTAAGGACTACTGTTGAAAGAGGCATGCAATAAATTATTATTATTATTTACCCAAGGTAGGAATGATCTCTTAGAAACGAAATATAGGATAGGAGCATGTGGGAAGCAGATCTCTAAAAAATCAGGCCTCTCCCAAGTTTTGGGGTCACCCAGAAAGGTGACTCTGAAGGTAATGGCATTATGGCACTAGACAGAGAAAGCGAGGCGCTGGAAAAATACTGAACCACGTTTTGATCTTGTATGACACACTTGATACACGACACAAGACAACTCATATCTGACATAAATTCAATACCCTCAGCTTTTTTATTTATTGTTCCCAACATCATAAAATGTCGTATACCCAAACACAAGATACAAAGGGGCAGACCCAGAAAGGACCAGAGGCCAACTCAGTAGCATTGCATATGTAAACCAAATCGATTCTACCAGAAACTCATTATAAATCTATCTTTAGGAGCCATATTAAATGCTATCTTTAGGAGCCATATTAAAAACTGCATTATAATAAGACTGTTTTATAATGAGGTTATTTTCTACAGCAGATTTAAATTCGGGATTCAAGTCTCAACCGCATAATATCAGAATTCATCTTATAACGAAGCATTTTATAATGAGTCTCTGGTCAACCTTAGTTTATAATGAGCCTCTGGTCAACCTTAGTTTAACTTACTAAACTTTCTAAATAGCCAACCTTAACTGATAAGCAGACAGACTCACAGTAGTAGTTATGAGAGCAATCAACCAGTTATCTTTACAATTATAGTAATTACTTTATAAACAGCAATAAGAAATTAAGTCACAGTTGCTGCTTGCACACTGCTGTCTATTAGCCAATATCCCTAGCAGGGCACCTAAGAAATAATTACTGTCTATGACATTTTTGGCACTTGTTTGGTTAGAACAGCACCTAAATGTTCTTTGTAAAGGCTGACAGACTGAGACTGCTCAAATAAACCAAAAATAAATGTCCAAACCAAAGATATAAAACAAGAACCAGTAATAATATGTATGTGTTTACCATTACATATCTACACATTTATATAGCTCCTCTTAAGGAGCTATATAAATAAAGCTGTGTAAGGAGCTGCCTCACATCAAGCCTAGAGAATTGGATGAACACAAAACCAGCCCAATATCATCAAGGGGACATGGCAGGTTAACTAGAACTCCTAACTCCAACTGGATTCGGAACCTTTGTTCCATTCACAAAAGATGCACCAGATTCAAAGTTCTTAAGCTAAGGCAAACGTTGGCAGTCCGACTACTAGACCAGTAACACCATCCACAACCATTTCTATAACTATGTCAGTGTTTCTTGAGGCTCGTGTGTCCGTAATCACTTCCCAAATCCGTCCAAACACAGCCGCCTACAAGTAACTATATCATTAATGTTCCGCAATCAGCTGGGCTAACGGCCGCAACCTATACACCTGGCATTTCATTTCTAAAATCGTCGCAACGCGTATTAAATATTTCGTTTCCTGAGGATTTCCGAAATCGTCGAAACCTTCAGTCATACATCCGAAAGCCACAAATAGCGCAACGTAAATTTCCAAACGAAAACACAAGCGTTTGGCAGCAGCGGTTTCGGCTCATCATACTAATCATAATGTTCGGCCTCAAATTTCCGCTGTGCGGGAGCATCGGACCGGTTTTCGGCCGACAAAACATCACCGAGCCTCCGAAATCGATAGAAAACTCGTCAAATCGTACTTACTTGCCGAGTTCTTCTTTGAGTTCGTATAAATCGCAGATTTTGGCCGTTGTGGTTGCGTTACTCTGGCCGGCCATCTTGTGTCCTTATGTACGGTCGTCCCACAAGATGTCGCTCTAGCTGCGCCCAAAGCACCTTTGGCAAATCGATAGATGGGCTTACACATACACGGTGGCAATGTCTACGGTTTTCGCCCAACGCCCAGCCCCGTGTTGGCTAGGATAGCTGTTTGTGTACGCGTGCGTGCATCTGCCGTGTCCTCCATCATCAGTCTCACCTTTCGGGATGTCGAGTAAGCAAGTATGAAAAATCGTCGCTGTGTTTTCATACCTAGACGACCCGGCGAGCAGGGCATTGGGCAAGAGGAAAATTGCAACCGTAAAACATACTGTGATTGCTGTTTCGGCGCTATCGTGTCATGCCAGGCGGTTATTTTCATAATTCTGTGTGAATTTATGAGCCGCCATTATACTATGTGTACGGGTTAACAGCGGAAGCACTGGCTGACCGTCATTAGCTGTCGTCTGCGAATGCAAGTCACGCAAGTGCATGTGACAGACCGCCTGAACTAACTATGGCTGCTCTGCGCAATAGAATCGCTCTTAGCATGAGTCAAAGCGATTTTGCGGCAGCTGGGCAAGAATTCGAAAACAAGTGACAATTCACAAGCCATCATCATCGTCGTCATCGTCATCATCATCATAACCAACATCATCAATTTCAACGAAACTCCCATCAAAATCGAAGTCAAACGACATTTCTCACACCACCGTTATCGTCGTCGTCATCACCATAGCCGCCTCCGCCACTACCACCACCATCCGTCCATTCATCAATCCATACAACCATCCATACATCCATCCATCCATAACTTTAGCAGCGGACTCTGACTGTAAAATTTACAAAAATATTGCGTCACATATGATTTAGACAACTTTATACCGGCGACACCTAATGTTATTTTTGCAACTGTTCACTGAGTCTCCCATTATCACAACAGCAGCATAGGCCTACGTATATGCCTCACGACTGTGCTGCCGTGCCTGACTGGTTTAACACTCGCTGAACTTCCTCAGAGGCTGAATATTGCAAAAACTGACACTGGGTGTCGCCAGCATAAAAATAGTCTGATTAGATCGCGCCGTCTTTGTCCCTTATTGTTATGATTGCAAAACTGTTTGCTACCGTTAACGCTCATCGTGTACTTACTACCATCTATCGAATGGTCAGTCAATCATACTGCAGTGGCGGCTATGCTTGCCATCTTCCCAATGCGAAAAGAACTTGGACAGCAATGGGAGTATGACTTGCGAGGGCATATTATTATTATTAATTAGTAACTTCTACAGCGCCAGTGTCTGTTGAACAAGGCATCAACCGATGTCACACCCTAACCAATACCAAAATCGGGTCGATGTCCACAAAGAGAGAGAGAGACAGACAGACGGACAGAGACAGAAAGAGAGACAGAGAGAGACAGAGAGAAAGGGGGAGAGAGAGAGACAGACAGACAGACAGAGAGAGAGACAGAGACAGAGAGAGACAGAGAGAGAGAGAGAGACAGAGAGAGAGAGAGAGAGAGAGAGAGAGAGAGATGAGAGAGAGAAATCAGTTTGAAAAAAGCGAGAACAAACAGAGTTCCAAAATTTAGGTCCAGCAACCGAAAAGGCTCGTTCACCAAGAACAGTTCTAGTTCTAGGTATGACCAGACAGGTAATCAGATGACCTTGTGGAACAATGGCTACAGTTCAAAGTCAATTTCTTAATGCCAAATTCTGTGCATCGAGGCATATGACATGTCCATATTAAACTAGGACTGTCGGGTTCTGGGGATACCAGTACATTTGCCTCTCATGTTCTTCAGTGGATTCGTTTTTATACATGGAATTTGCTTGATAATTCTTGTATGTTCGGACTTCTGCCGTGACTGAGTCTGCGTTTCGGAATTATTGCATCCGCGGTAGATTTTGTGTGTACCTGACGGTATTTAGGTCGAATGTGATCGATGCGTGATCACCTATTTGGACCAGTCCGCCTATAAATGGTGGACAGTTTTCCACCTGGACAATGTCGAGCCTCTAACTGTCTAAAACCGGAAAATCTTGGATTCGATGAAGGAGGGGCGAGGAGAGTCCTTGGAGTGGCATCGACCACCAATCACGGACAAGAGCGTCGGAATTGTTTTAAAATGGGGGCGGCTCATTCTTAGCTGCGGAAAAGCTATTGAAGTTGCCAGAAGGTGAAAGATCGAATTTATTGAAGTATTGCTGGTTCCAGGTCGAGGACCCGATCGCATTCCAGATCCTCCTCGTGGAACGAGCCTCGCTTGTCGGTGCGGCCCCAAGTCACACCAGGGACCTCTAATTCCTGTATCTCTAGCCATGCAGCCGGGTCGACGATGACCCGTGGGGACTTATTAGTCCTGCGCTCCTGTACGGTGATGGGGGAACATCGTGCTTTCTTATGTGATGGATCGTCTTTCTGGAACAACCTTCATCTGAAAATATGCATTTTTCCTAAGAGACAACTCACGAAACAGTTTCAAGTCCCATTAAAACGCACGTTTAGATCCGTTATGTGTGTGTGTGTGTGTGTACCCATGTTTGACGCGGTTTCTGAGGTTCGTTAAAGGCGCTATATCAATAGCCATAGACATACAATGGCCAACATACAGTACATTGTCGGTTAGACGGTGAGGGAGAAGACTGGCCACCCGCCCCTCATATACCGAGACTAAGAAAATTGAAGTCGCTAACACCTGATACCCTTAATCGCCTCTCAGGACTCGGGTTAAGGGACGGCTCTTCGACCGCAGACAGTCCGTCGATTGTATTCATTTCCTTCTTTCGCCGGGGCTCACCTTTGTGTACTGTAGATATTTTGAAGGGTGCTATGGAACGCGGTGGTGTAGTGGTATGATCTGCGCCTCGTAACCGGAGGTCGCGGGTTCGAATCTACCTTAATTCACTGCGTAGGGGCCTTTGACAAGTTGCCAACCCACAATTGTCTGTGAAGTAGGCAACGGGAAACCACTTCACTCATCTCATCCCTGAGTGGCATAAAGCCAGTAGACCTGCCTTCGGGCAGAGAACTCATCATCATGCTCGTCGTCGTCGTTGACACCATCATCTTCTTCTTTTCTTCTTCTTCATCATCATCATTATCATCGTCATCATTATCATTTTCCTCTGAACAAATGAACGAATGAATGAATGAATATTTGCTCTATTTCAATTACGTACAAAATCGTTCTATTCCAACTACAGCAAGTGTTGCACATGCTACTTACTTACTTTCTTTAGACTATCGCACTCTTCATCATCACCTATACGGGCCTAACATATAATCGCTGTTTAACAATTTTATTTACACTTACTGCCACAAAACAACCGCAAGTTGCCTTTAAAGTGGAGGAAGATCAAGTGGGATTGTCACGAAATCTCCGACAAAATCTTAGCTATCTGTTTTAACGCCACTCCCATACAAATCACTGAGGCGGGAAGGACGCCTACTTCACTTATGGGGTGAACCACGAATGGTTCGAGCAGGACTCGGTTCGGTCCTGGAACAGCAGCGATTAGAGCCTGTAGTTCCTGAGCGATGGGTTATACTGGAACTGGCAACCACTTCGTCCCAGCACTTGATCCGTTGTCTAGGCCTATTACGAAAACGAGGGCTGAAGAAGTCTTCACAATAGACTGCATTATCCGCCAGTTTTCTCTGCAATCAAGCCACGCATATTAACCCAGCGCTTTTGAGAGGCGCTATATTAATTGTAAACTGGAGATTTCTACAGCGCCCGACGAAAGTTTATTCGCGGGAACCAGCTTATACACAAGTGCTCAGTCAAAACAAAATGTAGAAAAAGTTCCAGGTCAAGATCCAAGGGACCTCTTGGATCTTGACCTGGATGGTGTTTTGAATTGGAACGACAAGATAAATAGGGGAAGAAGAGGAATCGGGATAGGATCTGTGGAAGAGGGGTGTTTTTAGTTTTGAGTGAAACATGGCATGCTACATACATATATGCATACTGCGAGCATGATCGAAACATAGTGCAAACACACAGATACATACTGGCAAGCATACACACACACATACATACATACATACTCAGAGCATGCTCGGAGCAACCGTGCGAGAGTCCCTTAGCTTGCTTACGACATGGGGTCATCAATTAACATTAAACCAAGTTCCCAGTATACACCAATACATACGTCTGTATACATATGTACACTCCGTACACAATGCTCAGCCGGCCTGAAACTTTCCATGTACCATATAAAAATTTAACAAATAAATAATAAAATTACCGCAGCTTAAATTGCTTAAAATTTCAAGAAACATTTTTGCTTGATTTCCCAGCATTCTAGGTTGATTCTTGCCCTAAAATACTAGCTTTGTTATAAATTTATTAAATGAAATGCCGTGAGAAACATCCCTTTACATTCGCTAGGTGGCAGCGCAGTTTCATTACATGTCCATTAAGACAGCTTCGAATGATTCAATTGCATTCGCTAGATGGCGATAGAGAGAAATGAAATGTCCATAAACTGAAAAAATCGGTTCAAAGTGATTTTTACGCAACACGTGTTTTTCACGTTTTCGACAAATTTCATCGAAAATAATATCTTATATGGACTTACGGCGTAGGGAAAGCATCCACCGTCACCAGAGAACAGGTAATCCATGATTTTATCGCGATACATTCGACGTTAACACGATACATTGACGGACTGTGAACCTATCTCTGCCATGTGTTTGAGCCGACTGCCAAACACAGCGAAATTTCTTTGCCAGATTTGACTCTGAAAATTTGAGATTTCAAAAATTTTCGATCTTTTCGTCGAAACTTGGTGGATCTGATGCAGGACTCGAAACTACATGGGGCATTGTGTTTTTGGGGTCTGGGGATCAGAAATAATTGAGAAAATTAGGGGGAAAGTTGGTGAAGGTACGTACGTCCATCAGCCCGACCTATGCATCCGCCGGTGGCCATACATAACTCTAGGTCACATGATTTGGCAAGGCCTTCGCTAATGGTCACATGACTTGGCACCGAGCCAGTGAACGATTTACGGATCCATACAAACAGAGGAAGAGTGGTAAACACAGATACAAACAGAGATAACTGTGGTAAAGAGAGATAGAAAGAAAGAGACGCTGCATTGACTTACAGGAACACAATATATTTAGCCTGCGACTGTTTTCAGGTGCCTATAGAGATAGAATGTTGTGCAGAGATACAAATAGAGATACATATAGTGGTAAAGAGAGAAACAAAGCTTCCTACTAGGGCTTATTTATAGATGTCTATAAATATAGACACAGTGACAAAGAGCGTAATCGTAAACTCGAGATTTTTTAAAGCGCCAACGAAAGCTTTGTCGCGAGAACCAGCTTATTCGCAGGTGCTCAGTCAAAAGAAAATCGATAGACTTGAGGGTTAGAAAAGGTTCAAGGTCAAGGTATAAGAGGCAAGCATACAGTCAGACGGCTACGGTGGATGGTGTTTGGAATTGGAGCGACAAAATAGATAAGGGGAAGAACGGAGTGGGTGTAAGACGGAGTGGGTATGGCGAGGCTAAGGAAATACGTCTTTTAGTGTAAATTTGATTGCGCATTTTCCTGATTTGTACTGTCAGAGGTTGAAAAACGTTGTATTAACAGGTGGTTTTGCCATCAGGCCAGTAAAGCCCGATGGATACTTTGACCGAAAAAGTGCGCTATAGTTAAAGTTAAAAATATGGCGCCTCACAAAATGCCAATCAGAATTTGGTTTAAAATTGTTAAAATTAATCAAAAATCATAAATTATGGGTCTCAGATTTTAGTTGGAATATTGACAGGAGCTAATTAGAAGTATTCCATTTATTTTGTTGGTAGACGATTGGCAAGAGGTAATTAGAGATACGCGATCGCCGTTTATCAGATAAATGAAGCCAAATGTCACTAATTTATGGTGCCCCTGCAATCGGCTATATATGAAAATGTTTGCCTTTTAAAGTTAATTAATGTAATAATTTTTGATTATTATATATTGATGCTTTGTGCATTTGTGCATTATGAGAACGGCGCTTTAGAAGTCATTAGGTTAAATTCTATTACACTCAAGCTACGTTGAGGTAAGGTAACGTTCTTCTTTACACGCCTCTATAGAAGCTCCACAGTCTAAGGACCTTTTTAAAAGCACAATAAGCAAGGAAAAAATTCTTTCTTTACACATGTGCCGATGTATCATGAAGGTTACTACAAAATTTATTGTGAACAAAATTTTAAAAAATAATTGAATAAAGTAACTTAATGACATATTCTGTTTAGATGGAAATAAACAGGACAGTGCCAGTCTGCATCGTTCAAGACCAACTGGGACAACTTCTCAAGGTTAGCCTAAAAGATTGCCCTCTTTCGGTGGATTAATCTTTTCGATATTGACCTGATTACGACTTGGTTTTTGTGTGCGATCTGTTGATGCCTTGTGCATTAGGCACCAGCACAATGGAAGTTACTAATTAAGTGCACTTCTTCTTACCTGGTAATCTGTTTGGATCTGGAAATTTCTACAGTGATTTTATCATGATGCACAAGACATCAATCGATGGTCAGTTATTGGCGAAACAATCATTCAGATATCAGATATTATTGAACAGTTGAGAATGACTCCATACTTACCTTAATGAAAGGAACATAGCATATCACTCTCATCTTTTTAGAGGAGAACTGTAGCATATTGGATAGAGCGCTGGGCTTGTAACGCTGAGAGTATGGGTTCGAGACCTCTGTGAGACGGTTACTGTGTAGGGACCTTCACTCATAATTGCTTGGCACTATCGATTGATGCTAAGTCATTAGATAGCAGCGCCTAATAAATGCAGAAATAATACTAATAAATATCAGTGGTTGGGCCGTCCACCTGGAAGGTCCCCCTCTGGATCTGTGTGTCCTTCTGGGTATATGCCTTACTCTCAACACTTGAAGTTGTTCTCTGTTGCCGGGTCCCAGAGAGCTCTGACATATAAAATAATAAAAGAATGGAATGCTTTCATGTGTACTGAAATTTTATGTGACTTACCTTAGATTCTATCAGTTCTGCTCTGACAGATTGTATTGAATGTGATGTGTTTTGTTGACCAATTTATGTAGAGCCTCTTACAGAACAAACTGCTCAGAGGTGCTGCTGACATGATGCCTCTAGGAAAGAGTCAGAAAGAAGTGAATTGCAAGAGTCCTGTATCTCCAACCTAAGCTTGAGTAGTAAGTGGTGATGGCACGTCTAATATTTCCCCAGCTTAGTTTAGCTGTATGATGTCTGAACATTGATTCTTATTGTCATTATTATTAAATGCAAGTAAAACAATTCATGAGAACAGAGACAGCTTAGCAGATTTTCTAGTTATGATCTGAAGACTTGCTTTTTTATCTGCTTTATGCTTCATTTCCGTGGTAATTTAGAAGTTGTTTTTGGCTGTTTGAAGGGCTATTGAAGACATGAACATCAGGGCAAGAAGTTATCTGCTTCAAAGAAGTGACTTTGCAGCAAGAGTGGGTGTTCATTTAAGCAAACAATGGCTCATACACAACAGTTTTGATGTTTGGTAAATAGTTGGTTGATTTGATCGGTTTGGTTTGATTGGTTAGTTTGGTCGGTTGGTTTGTCATTTCATTCTCAGTTTAAAACTGACCTTTTTCAAAGTGCTTATCCATCGTAGTCTGTCTCTTTGTCTCATTGAACTGACCTTCTGGATATTGACCTGATTGTGGCTTGGCTTTGGTGCACCATCTATTGATGCCTTGTGCCTTAGACACTGTTGTGTATTTGAAGTTACTAATTACGATTACAATTCATTTATTCATTGTTTCATTTAGAACAGTGTTAATATTAGAATTACAGTGAAATTCATTCATTCATTCAGAGCGTTTTTAGTATGAAGTCACGGTTTTTTCATTCATTCATTCAGAGCATTTTCAAAATAAGTTTTGGTGCAGTTCTTTCGTCCATAAATTAATTTATTCCTTTATTCAGTCATTACTTTATTCGTCCATCCAATCATCTGCTTATCAGTCAATGTCCATCCTTCAGTCCAGGTGTTCATCTATTCATGATGTCTGTTTGTTGACTCCATATTTCTTGACTTTTGACCTGCTGTAGATTGGACTAGTCACACGCAATGCTAAGTGGAGAAGAAACTTGATCTGCAAATCTACAACATTTTCAGTGACACAGGTTCATCATCTAATCTGGAAACTTCAACAGCACCGTAGTCATAATACACAAAGCATCTCCTGATGGTCATATCTAATCATAACCAAAGCCATAATCCACAGGACAAAACCAGCTGAGAGTCTTGAGGCCCCTGAGACCAACAGAGAGGCTACGGAGAATAAGCAGTCTGAAAAAGATGTGCCTTCAGACATGATATAAGCAACATCACAGAATTTGCAGAAAGGTCAGAAGTGGGTAATGGCTTATCTGTCTGTCTGTCTGTATGTATGTATGTATGTCTCTCTTTCTCTTTCTCTCTCTCTTTCTCTCTCTCTCTCTCTCTCTTTCTCTCTTTCTTGTGGCGTACTTCTAGGCGCATAGCCTTGTCCGTGATGCAGAGCAAGCCAACCTAATTCTAATCTGGGCTCTCCTCGAACCATTGTGGAGCCTAATGTTCAAAGGTGAAGGATCTTTCTACACAGTTCTTGGCCTCGTGGCTTTCGGACGACTGTGTCGTCTTCTCCAGTTCCCGGGAATTTGTTCATCATTGACTATAAGGCTTTCCAGCATTCCTCTTCCTTGGGAGTGTGTGGTAATGGATTGATGTGCATTATGATAACGGCGCTATAGAAGTCAGATTTGGTTATATTATACTACAGACGGAGGCTTAATCAGTACTTAGTAACGTCTAATGTGCCAGTGTCTAATGGTTGAGGCATCATGTAATTGAACATTATCACCAGTACTTGTTATAATTAATGATTAGTTAATTAATTACTAATTATTAATTACTGTTTAGTTACTGATTTGGTGCTTAGTTAATTAATTACTAATTATTAATTACTGTTTAGTTACTGATTTGCTTTGGACAAGACAGACTGGGAAATCAGAATTACAGAAGACCTTAGAAGAAAGTTAGACTATGTCGCCATTTGAGATGAAAATTCTGTTTACTTGCTTTTTAACAAGTGTATGTATAATTTTATCAAATTCTTAACTGGAAATTGAGTGGCATGTTTAGGAATTTTGTTTTGCTTTGTCACAGCTTCTGAAGCTAGAAGAAATGGAAGGGAAGAAATCTGTGGTAGGTTACACGTGTCGTTGTGGAAGGGCTGATCTAATTTAATCTAATCTAAAAACTTTTATAGCGCCACTGTAATAATGCTCAAAGCATCAGTCGATGGTCACTGCTTAACAAAATCATTGTCCAAATCAAATTCCGTGGTGAGTCTGGGTCGAAAAGCCAGAAAGGAGTCCAGAAGTCATAGAAACAGCCTAAGGAGGAAATGAGTTCAGGAAAAGATAAGTTTTTAGTTGAGATCTGAAGGCAGAAACAGACTTTGCTAAGCGAATATTTGCAGGAAGAGAGTTCCAGAGTCTAGGGCTAGCGACAGAAAAGGCACGCCTGCCAAGAACTGTTCTTGTCCACGGAATAGTCAGAATTAGACAGCTAGAATCCAGTTTCGTTGAGCGCTGTAGAAATCTCGAGATTAGAATTACGATTACGGAGGAAATGAGTTCAGGAAAAGATGAGTTTTAAGTCGAGATCTGAAGGCCAAAGCAGACTTTGCCGAGCGAATATTCCCCGGAAGAGAGTTCCAGAGTCTAGGGCCAGCGACAGAAAAGGCACGCCTGCCAAGAGCTGTTCTTGTCCACGGAATAGTCAGAATTAGACAGCTAGAATCCAGTTTGGGTGTGGCTTTCATTTGATTTTGGGACACACGACTGAGTTGGCTCAGTCAGAGTTGCTTACTGAAATTATTAAGTAAAAATTGACAATGATATTATACTGTTTAAGAAAATAAAAGGAGGAAATATATAGAAAACTAAAGGAGAAAAGTAGGAAGGAGGGACAGAAAATGTGGAGAAGAACCAGAAAAATGTGGACCATGGTAAAATCTGACCCCTGGGTGAGCCTTTGTATCCATCCATATCTGTGTGATGCTGATTTGCTTCCAGAGCAAAATAGGGAGCAGGCGTCTGGTGGGCCGTCTACCAATATCTACATCTGTTTCTGGATAGAATCACTACGTACATATTTTGGCAACACTTGAAAACTTCTGTTTCGCCAGAGACGAGCTGGGAGCGCCTCTGCTTGGACATCTTGAAGGTGTACTATGTGAATGCTCTGATCAGTAAGTAGGTAGGTTGGTAGGTAGGTAGATGGCCGCCTAACCTTTAAATCTCTAAGTAAATTGATTTGTAAGTAGTTAATTGGTAGGCAGGTAGACACATACATATGTGGAATAGCTGGTAAGTAATTAGGGAAGTGAGTAGGTATCTGTAGGTAAGTATATACAGGTAGGTGTTTAGGTAGATTGGGTGTTTATGTGAGTGTATGGGTGAGTACATAGGTTGGTCATTCAGTATGGATAGTAAGTTAGGGTGGTTACGTCTGTTATGGTTTCATGTATGGTGCACAGATATTTGTACAGCAATACTTCAGCAAAGTTTCACAGTAGATTGAAATTGTTTTCTACATTTATTAGGTACCACTATCTAATAACTACGCATTGGGCCAATGGCACTGAGCAGTTATTATAAGAAGGACTTGCTTAAGGCCCCTTCACGGTAACCGTCTCAAGGGAGGAGGCTCCAACCAATTACAAGCCGAGCACTCAAACCAGTCAGCTACTGACTGCATGTGTGATTTGTATTGTACAAAGTTTTGGCCGCCATTTTGTATGATCTCATCATCTGTCGCTGTATCTTATTTCAGTTCTGAGGAAGAACAGAAGAGAGAAGAGAAAGATTACGAGATTCTTCCAAAAGAGAAGCAAGATGCAGAGTGAAGATGAAGTTTACTCAAGCTGACTTCAAATCTGGATGACACTGCATCAGTGTACTTGTCTACTGTGTATGTGTATAAGAGCTGACCAGTGGCTAGTTTTCCATTTAGCTGAGCTTTTTTGCTTGCAAACGAACTTTCTGTTCTTAGTCGACTTCAACACAACTTGTGAGGTTCTTAAATGTGCTAAATGTAATGTCTGGATATACACTTATAGGAGCTGGCTCAGAGTCAACTTTTGTAATTGTAATTGTGAATTTGCATAGCACCTCTTCAAGAGAAGTTAAACAGAGACAGTTTCTGTGCTGGCCTTAAAGAGGTTAAATGTCATGAAGAATGTAACATTCATCCATTCATAATTTATGTTATTGACTTACCTACTTACACTATCTGACCCACTTCTACTTTCTGGACCACCTCTCAGAGGAATAACATTTACGACAGAGTCACTTAGTGTATGAGGAATAACTGTACTTAATAACTGTAACTGTAATAACTGGAATAACTGTAGGTAAGTAGTAAGTAAGACATTTGTTGACAAGCCATGTGTCCATCGACTGAGCAAAGAATCGTAGGCTTTACCTCTAGTAAAACAAATAAGGCTCACATATTGCCTAGTGAAACGTAGATCAGGCGCTCATTTTCTGCCCTTTTCCCTTTGAGCTGGGAATGGACGAATCCCAAGGTCCTGCATTGCGACCAGCCAGTGCAGGGCTTGCTGTTTACTTCCCAGCATAGGCCAGTACCAAGCTATACATGCAGCTGGTGACAGAAACAAGTGAGTATGAACTACATGTTCATGGCCGTTACAGAAAGTCTGCTGAGCTGGCTCGAGCCCGTAATCTAACCGGCTCCATGCTGTACGTACTTTACGTACCTTCTCTTATGTTATTTCGTTCTCGACTTGAGACTTACCTTTTTCAGTTGGCTTTTCTGCCGTAGGCTGCCTCTCTGTCTTAGTGGACTGATCTTCTGAATGTTGACCTGAATGAGGCTTAAATTTGATGCACCATCGGTTGATGCCTTGTGCATTAGACACCGGCGCTCTAGAAGTTTCTAATTAATAATAATAATTATTATTAATAATAATTAATAATAATAATAATTAATAATAATAATAATTAATAATTATTATTATTAATAATAGTACCTTGCATGGGAGTCAGTTTATTTACTTATTTATTAAGGCGCTAAGTGTCCGTATGCTTGAATCTGAGGATGGAAAGTAATTCCCTATATTCCACTGAAACTGGTGTTTTCTTTTCTTTAAGAATTTTGTGATGATGCTGCGACAAGCAACAAAGAATTTGCAAAAAAGCAGACAGTCATTTGAAACTCGTAATATTAATTACAAATTTAAATAATTCTTTGATTACAACTTTTCATGTGATTGTCACTTTAAAAATCGAATGTTCCGTTGACTAATGATTTTTATGAATAATTGTTAGTTAATTTATGAAATGTCGTGAGAAACATCCCTTTACATTCGCTAGGTGGCAACACACTGTCATTACATGTCCATGGAGACAGCTTTGAATGATCCAACTGCATTCGCTAGATGGCGATGGTGAGAAATAAAATGTCCATAAACTGACCTCCTCACACAAATTCCTTAGCTCTGTTAAGCCAGCTGCATTGGCTTCTTGTGGAATTCCGGGAAAGATTTAAACTAGCCTCTTTGACCTACAAAACTCTTACTATGAGCACTCCTACCTACCTTCAGTCTCTAGTCTCTCCTTACATCCCTCCCCTCGGCCTACGATCTTCAGGTACGTGTCTCTTGGCTGAGCCACGATGCAGAACTGTCCTCGGATCTCGTGCATTCCACACCGCTGCCCCGAAGGAATGGAACCGTCTACCAATGTTTCTCCGAAGTTCGAACTCTTTTCCTTCTTTCAAGAAACGCCTGAAAGCTCACTATTTCACAGTGGGGCTGCTAAGACTAAACTTCATGATATGAGGGTTCCATGGATAAGACGGCTAATATATAAATGTGCAGCTGCCAACAAACTTGGCACACTTTTCTTCCGAATTTATATCCCAGGAAATCTTGACCGGTTCATAGGTCGACTGCGATAAACTCTGCTGACGTGACAACCATTTCCTACAACTGCACAAAAGTTCGATATTTACGATGACAGCTAAGATGCAGAGAGCGTTATCCTCCGAACATGGTGTTAACTATCAACTCTGGATGGGGACAGTGGCGAAATCGACTTTTATTAGTCAGGAAGGTCCAGTACTTTGATAAAATTAAGTAGGTCTAGGGCAGCGAGCACCGACGACGCAGAGCCCCTTGTGGGTCTGTGGTAGCGTCGTAAGCTTTCCCAGCGGGATCTGGGAGTCCAACACATTGTTAACATTTAGTATGAAATTAAGAATATTTTGGCTGTTTGTGCTACTTTTTACTGTGGTATAATTGTATCTATCGACGAAGCATAGTCAAGAGTGACCGATCTGGGTGGATATGCCTACCACGTCTCGTTGGGTCTCAGAGGGTTAGATCCCATCCAGGACTCCGCACCAGGTATGTCACTGGATGGGAGGGGATTCTTTAGTTTGGCTCTGCGTGTGTGCAGGAGCTTGTCAGTGGTGGCTTCTCTCGTTATCTGAGCATAGTTTGCTTTCTGGTGAACTTTTTGTTCTTAAGGAATCTGAATTCCATTTCGGTTAGCGTAGGCAGCTCTTCTGTATGAGGTAGGCCTACTTGAAGGCGCTTTAGCAAATGTCTGTAAAACTAAATAGTTAACTAACCAGTAAATAAAACGAAACTATACGAGTCTAAGACAGTGGCGGCTTCAGGATTGCTTGTGCGGGAGGGAGAGCATTTCCAGAGGGGCGCCCCATTCTGGCAGTCCACCATGCTCGGGTCTGGTTTGAGGGGCACCGGCATATCACCAAGAGGGGCTCGTTGGTGGGGGGGCGAACCATCCCCACGCTCATAGCTAAATCCGCCACTGGTCTAAGAAATAAGTTTGATGTCAGCAACGAAACTATATTTAGCCTACAGAAGACGTTCGACTGCAAGAAAAGTGTGTAACAACAGCTGATTGCAAATATGCAAGACGGTCATTGTGCAAATTCCTATTTAAATTCAAAACTAATGGCTCACTGCTTTGACCAAACAGGCAATATATTGAATTCTTTGTGAGTTCTTGTCACTGCAGAAAAATTCCGACTCCAGTCGAGGGCCTCCTGTCATCAGAAGACCCCATGCATTGCATAGTTTGCATACAGACTGAATGACACACCCACAGACTGACAGGCAGACAGACAGACAGACTGACTGACTGACTGACTGACTGACTGACTGACTGACTGACTGACTGACTGACTGACTGACTGACTGACTGACTGACTGACTGACTGACTGACTGACTGACTGACTGACTGACTGACTGACTGACTGACAAAAGGGCGGACGTACGGACGGACGGACGGACAGACGGACAGACTGCTATAGCTACATGATATGCTGTAACTTCCTCATAGAATTTAGATAAGAGGAAATGCTCTACCTAAATGCCTGTCCTGCACACCTGTCAGCCATGAAACGTGAGTCTAAATTGACTCAGACCTCTACTGAAAAAAGCCAAGCCCTAAAAAATGAAAAGGTTGAAAAAAAAATTTCTTAATTGGTCTATAATGTTGCGATCAGTCACTTCAAACGTCACAAAACATAAATAAAACTAAATCTTTACATATGGTGTTTCGATCCATTTTGATCGCGATCTCTCTAAATATCGATTTCTGCTGATCGCGATCTCATATACAAGGCCTCGATCTTTTCATTCATTCATTCAGTCAGTCAGTCAGTCCGTCAGTCAGTCCATCCGTCCGTCCGTCCGTCCGTCCGTCCGTCAGCCAGCCACCCCGTCCGTCCGTCAGTCAGTCAGTCCGTCCGTCCGTACGTTCATACGTCCGCCCTTTAGTCAGTCAGTCAGTCCGTCCGTCCGTCCGTACGTCCACCCTTTAGTCAGTCAGTCAGTCAGTCAGTCAGTCAGTCAGTCAGTCAGTCAGTCAGTCAGTCAGTCAGTCAGTCAGTCAGTCAGTCAGTCAGTCAGTCAGTCCGTCCATCGGTATATCTGTCCGTCCTTTTCTGACCGTCTGTCTGTCTCTATCTATCTATCTATTTATCTATCTATCTGTCTGTCTGTCTGTCTGTCTGTCTGTCTATCTATCTATCTATTTATCTATCTATTATATGCATCGCACATTTATATAGCTCCTTTACGGAACCTTTCACAAAGGCATACATAGTTGGGTCTGGTTTACGTGTAGCCTACTATTTGGAAGTCCTTGTTTACTCTCATGGTTAGTTCGTCTTACGAACCTTTGTCCGCTCACAACTCGTTAATAAAATATATATTTCTGTAATACATATAATATATGTATATGATATGTGCGTATATATGCTATGTATTTATGTATTTGCAGCCTATATTAGGCCTATGCCTGTTAGCTCAGTTGAATTTCCAGTTAGTCATCATTGAATGTAGGCCTCAGGAGTCAACGCCACGCACGCACGCGTGGATTGAAATCGAGATTTCAACCAAACATATATTAATTACATATAATATTATATAACAACTCATAAACATAACTGCATACGGCTATAATCTCGATATATATATATTTAAATATACATATAACCTCCTATGGTACACCTACACAAAGACCTCTCTGTTGACAGATATATATATATATATATATATATATATATATATATATATATATATATATATATATATATATATATATATATATATATATATATATATATATATATATATATATATATATATATATATATATATATATATATATCAGATATACATAGATATGATTTATATATATATATGTATATATGTATATATATATATGTGTATATATATTATATATAAGGAAAGCCAATTTGATAGGCATGTGCCAAAAGAGGTTTTCCAAGAAATGAACAAAAGCCAGTGTTAGACTAGAGACTCATTGGCTTCCTATGCATCAGCCAATTAGGTATTACGGCACGTCTGTCAGCCTGTCTGTGTGTATGACTGGCTGGCTGTCAGTCTGTCTGTGTGTATGGCTGGCTGGCTGTCTGTTTGGGTGTCTGTCCGGCCGGCTGTCTGTCTACCTGTCTGCCTTTCTGTGTCTGTTTCAAAATATATAGAAGGACAGATGCAAAGACCGGCACAACACATGGATCATGCGACAGACAGACAGACAGACAGTCAGACAGACAGACAGACAGTCAGACAGACAGACAGACTACTCATCAGCGCCGTAATGTAGTACTGTAGTCTGTGTACTCGCCAGCCGCACTTTAGGCCGGCAGGGTGGGCCATGTATGATCGTGTCCTGCAGTGGCGTGGGTTAACCCCACGTTGGGCCTACGTTACCCTGTAGCACGCAACGTTACACAGTTGCCCTCAATGGCTGCTCGAGGTCAAAGGTCAAAAACCTTCCCCTGTTCATCGTAGAGTGTTTTCGATGGACAAAGCACGTCGCAGTTTCTTTGTGAGCGATGAGTGTTCGAGCGCTCGCTAGATGACCAATCTTTGACTGCCCCACTCTGCACCGGTATTTTCCTCTGTATCTGTGTTCGTGTACGTGTCTCTATATGTGTATCTATGGCTCTTTCTGTGTATATGTGTTTGTGTATTTATCTCCGTCTTTTTATGTGTTTGATTGTATCCCTGACTGTACGTGTCTCTGTCTCACTCCCTCTGTCTCTGGCTGTGCAGTTGTCTGTCTCTGTGCTTCTGCCTTTGTTCCTACGGACGTCCCTGTTCCTTTCCTCCGTCTCTCTTTCTCTTTTTTGCATGCTTTCCCTCTCTTCGCCCAACCACCTGGCCACCTATCCTCCCATCTGACCCCCACCCACTTTTACCCTGTTACGCTGCGCAATTAGGGGCGGAAATAGTGCCCGCGAGTCTATCCACCCACGTAGAATCCACCCTATAAAACGTTTCACGCGCCGAATGTCCCGCGCGCACTTGCTGATACCCAACCCGACGCACCGTTTCCAAGTAGTCGAGAATCGGGGACACCGTGATCTCGTACACTGGCAGAACATCTAGACCTACGACGAGGCCTACCGCATATCGAGAACTACGAGAGGCTCGTTTTCGTGCCTTTGCAACGGCCTACGAAAGGCCTACGAAGAACAATAATAGGAAAAATGAGACCGAAATCTCCGCATAAACACTCGATCGGAGCTGAGGTTAACGCAGTTTGGTGAGCGTTCTGAGGTCTACAAAGGCGTGTGCGTACTGAGGCCTTCTGCAAATTGATCGTAGGCCTGTTGATTTGTAGGCCTGGGCCTATGTCGATGGCACTTTAGGCCCCGTGCAGCTGGGTTTAAAGGACCGCAGAATGTTGTACACAGTTGCTGCTGTTGTTGTCCAAAGGCGTTGTTTGAATAACTTCAGTGCACGCAGTTATCATTCGTAGATCATGCATGGATCATTCAGTGATCATGTATCGATCATTCGTAGATCATGTATCGATCATTCAGTGACCATGCTTGGATCATTCAGTGATCATGTATCGATCATTCAGTTATAATGTATCGATCATTCAGTGATCATGCATGGATCGTTCATGCGCTGAGGAGTGAATTCCACGCGAGGAGGAGGAGGAGGATTCGGATTCCCAGAGGACAGGAAGAGGAATTCCAAGCGGAAGTCGAAGAAAGCACGTGATCTGGACTAAGGACTACGGACAAAAGGTACTTGTCAAACATATGCTATGCTATGCTATCCTAGTCATTATCGTATAAGACTATAGTAATTTGCTTGCTATTGCATGCTATGCTATCCCACTCTACCCAATTCTATGTAATCCTAACCAATCCTACCTATCCAATCTTATCATATGATATTGTATCCTATTCTGATCTATAAACAGACAGACAGACAGACAGACAGAATTCCAAAAACTTTGGATCAGCTACCGAGAGGGCCAAGGAGCTCAACACAGTTCGGGTACGGAGTCCAGCGAGAGTCCAAGCGTCCATTGACCGACTGCAATATCTGTTAGGGGTTAGCATGGAACGTAGACAGGTCCGCTGATTTAAACGTAGTATTTTGTGAACGAACTGTAAGACAGGTTCCATAGTAAATTCTTTGCTCAGTGGGGAGCCAGCGCAGTGAATGTGAGATTGGCTGAATATGCTGATAAATAAGGGGTCTTTGAAATGGCTGTGGCCAGAGAGTTTTGAACGATTTGTAGTTTTTATAGATCTCTCTTAGTGATACCAATAAGTTGGTTACAGTAGTCAAGTCTGCTGGAAACCAATGGATTAGCTAGTTGGACTAAGACCGTTTCAGGCAAAAGAGATCTGATTCTAGAAATATCTAGCATGTGAAATTGAGCTGATCCATCCTTCCACCCACCCACACATCCATCCATCCATCTATCCATCCATCCAATCATCCAGTTATCCATTCATAGCCTAAGTAGCCACATGATAATCATCATCGTCGTCGTCGTCATCATCACCGTCATCATCATCACCACCACCACCTGCAGCAGCTGCAGCAGTAGCTTGGTATAATCGTCAGCATCATCTCTTGGGCGAATGAATGGAACGATTTTCAGCCAAACAAACCAACGACCGCATCTACAACTGGACCAAACGTATCTCATATTAGACTATAGTCACCTGTTCAGACAGACAGACAGACAGACAGACAGACAGACAGACAGACAGACAGACAGACAGTGAATATGAAAGAAAAGGAAAGATTATATTGTGTTGGGTTGCGCGAAATTCTAAAGGTTAGAATGCCGTACTGTCCGTCGTTCAAATCCCAGTAAGGGCAGAAATTTGTTTTGACATTTCGGCTTCACTTGCGGCGCCTCCTAGCCAACTCAGCTATAATAAGTAGGCCTTCACTGAACTGACAATGTCCGTAGGAAGATCAGGCGGCGAGGGAGAGGACTGGTCATCCGCTCTCTTATGCCAAGCCTAAGAAAAATGTAGTCATTAGCACTTCATATCTCTGGCTGCCTCTCATGCTATCTTAAGAGACCACTCTTCTTCTCTTCTATATTGTGAAGGCATGGGTTAGACAGCATGGCATAGGATAGGATAGGATACGATAGGATACGATAGAATAGGATAGGATAGGATAGGACAGGATAGGATAGGATAGGAGGATTGGAGGATAGGATAGGACAGGACAGGATAGGATAGGACAGGATAGGATAGGATAGGACAGAACAGGACAGGACAGGATAGGATAGGACAGAGACAAACAGAGACAAACAGCAAGAAAGACAGAAGGACAGACGTACTGAAAGAAATACAGGCAAACATTAGTGCTTGCCGTTGGCAAACATTACCTTTAAGGGTGTACAGCATTATGGCGACTTAATCCGCATTAGTTTCTGCAACTACTTGACGCTTCTCTGCGTTTACACCGATGCATCGTTTTAGAATCCATTAATACACCAACTGTTTGTTTACCCAAGACCCGCCAGAACGACCCAAGTGTGACTAAGGCGTGACGAGCTTCCCATTAGCCACGCAGTTTTCGCCTGACTGTTGTTTCGGGTATTCGCCAGATGTCGTACCTAACACTGTGTGCTTGTTTATTCCTACGGGTCAAATGTTGATTTGATGAGGTCATTTGTTTGTGTTTGCGTATCTAAACACGTGATTTATTTCGATTTTTAACGTTTAACAGTTGACATGAGGCATGGGAGACGATGTAAGTGATATAACGCAACACAAGAGGCCTGATGCATGGGAGACGTTGTTCTGCACTTGCATTCGACAGATGGCACCAGCTTTCGCTGATGATACCAACATTAAGGTAAGCATGGCGTGGGAAAACTAATTCGCCAGGTGTCGTTTTAATACAAGCGGTCCGTGTAGGTTCATGCGGCCATTTTAATTGTAGGCCTAATTGTAATCAGAAATTTGTATAGCGCCTTTTCCAGAGCAACTAATCCGAAGAGCTTTCTATACGCTACAAATCTCACCCTGATCCATCCTTCCCATTTCTCTCCACTTAAACATAACCCACGTTAACAGTTCCTTTCCCCCTTCTCCCTCTCGTCTTCTGGCAACCGGACTTGGTTCTTGACATGGCATATTTAGACAACCCAACTGACTTGACGCAGCGCTCGTGAATAAGCTGATGCCCTGCGCTTAGCTTTTAAGTAGAGCTTCAGAAATCTCGAGTTTACGATTACGATTACGATTAGTCTAAGCGATGCTACAGTTCATTAGCAACAAGTTTATCAGAAAGGAAACAGTACTCAGATAACTAGAAAAGTCATCAGGGCGGACTCCCGCACACACGTAGGTCCCAACCAACGGATTCCACGCCGAGTCCGTTTTTATCTCCTTGAGAGGCGCTAAACAAATGTCCTGTTACAATGATAAGCCGCGTAGGCCTATGTACGTATGTATGTATGCATGCATGTATGTATGTATGTATGTATGTATGTATGTACGTATGTATGTATGCATGCATGTGTGTATGTATGTATGTATGTATGCATGCATGTGTGTATGTATGTATGTATGTATGTATGTATGTATGTACCAATGTATGTACGCATGTATGTATGTATGCATGTGTGTATGTATGCATGTGTGTATGTATGTATGTATGTATGCATGTATGTATGTATGTATGTATGCATGTGTGTATGTATGTATGTATGCATGTGTGTATGTATGTATGCATGTATGCATGTGTGTATGTATGTATGCATGTATGTATGTATGTATGTATGCATGTGTGTATGTATGTATGTAAGCATGTGTGTATGTATGTATGCATGTATGCATGTATTTATGTATGCATGCATGCATGCAGGTATGTATGTATCTGAGCATTTATATTGCGCCTTTAAGTGCCTCTCAAAAGCGCCGAAATTTCAAGTACAAATACCAAATACAATGACAACATATCAAGCTCAGAGTCGTCTGCAGATCTAGATCCGGCCTTCACCAGACAGTTCATGCCTATGAGTGTTCTAGCAACAATAGAGTCTCCTGTAAGCATACACTAATGTGGCTTTTAAGAGACCTTAAATGTAAACTGAATCATTATCATTAAGAGTAACAGTCGCCTTTGCAGTTCTACTCTTCATCACATGGTTGTAATGTAATATATGTAATCTGAATGGGTCAGTATAAAATTTCTTCAGCGGTAGTATTGCTATAATGAAAGCCAGGTACAACCACGGATAAACGGATCCGGGGGCCATGAAAGTGCTGATCCAGAGGGGGACAATCAAGCCACCCTCTAATTTGAAATGACCACAGACTGGTTATAAGAGCGAGGGCTGCCTACTAAACTCGTAAAGTGAAGGTCTTGATAAATCTGGTCGACAAAAATTTGTCAGACTAAAAAAGACAGTCAATTTTTTTCAAGACCAAAAAGACCGTCACATCTTTTCGGCATAGTTGAACCCCATCCGTCTGGAATCGTCTCCTCGAGAATTGCGACTTGAGCTCCTTTCTCTCCCCTCTCAGTGTTCCGCAGGCGCCTGAAGACTGTACTGTTCAACAGCGATTTTACTTTTTCGGGTCGGAAGCACCTCTGTTGAGTTTGTCCTCTATGAGGCGCTTTATAAATCTCAAATTACAACTACAATTACAATCTGTTAACTTCTGCCAGGTGCACCAGCGTGTGGTTTGGTCCGCAGGTGATTGCAGGACTTGGCTGATTTTCTTAAGAAGTGTCTTCCATGGTTCCATTATTAACGACAAACGCTTCGATGTTTGTAACAGCTCCGTCGTCTGTTAGAGATTCGATTAATTCCTGGCGGTAAGTCTTCTTATCCATTTCCTCTGTGTCCTGGCAAACCTCCGATATCTAATCCAATCTCAGCTCTCTTGCCACCGAAGCCTAACTTCTGGTTTCTCTAATAGGAAGTCAGCCTACACGCCCTACAGGCTTCTCCGACGGATTGCAGGTTTCGAATATGATGTCACCTGAAGCGACCATCGATTGATGCCTTGGGTATTGTCATAACGGCGCTACAGAAGTCATCAGATTAGATCAGATAAACTCAAGATTACAACTACGATCGCATGCCTGCAGATGTGATGTAATCTAATGTAATATAATGCAATGCAATATGATGTAGTGTCTAATCTAATCTAATCCTATGACCTTATTATTCGTAAACAACCAATAATAATGCGCTTAATTAACAACAGCCTCAAATGATCGTGCAGCGACCCTAAGAAAGATCCCGTCGAATAACATCATGATTTTTAGATCAACAGGAATGCAAAGAAATCTAGGCAGGCCTATTAAATATGTATGTTTTTGGCTAAGCTTCTTTTTAAAACTTGTTATTGGAAGTGTTATCTTTGACGCTGGTGGGTAAGGCATTCCACACTGTCATGGGACAAGAGTAATACATTCCACGAGAGCCAAATGTAGTGTAAATCTCTGGACCTATGAGATTTCCACTCCAAGCTTGACTACTGCAACTCCCTCTTCTACAGCATCGACGCATCTCAAAAGAAACGTCTTCAAACATTCAAGAACGCTCTTGCCCGTGCATGCAAAACCCCCGAACGCTACCACATAACTCCAGTGCTCAAATCGTTAACTGCTCAGGGCGCCTCAGCGCATCCACTACAAAACTATCTCTTACCTACAGAGCTCTTCTCAACCCTCTTACATTCGCCAGCTATTCACTATCCAACCGCCCAGATCTACTCGTTCTTCTTCATACCTTTCTCTATCTCGGCCTCCAGTCTCCTCCTCTCTCAAATTCTGCAACCCCCGCTTCTTACTCTACGCGTCGCCAGCTTTTTGTAAAGAACTCCCGAAAGAACTCCGCCAATTCGCTCACCTTCATTTTCCGCCCTTAGTACAAGCACTCCTTCGTCTGCCTTCTCTTCTGCAGCATGTCACTAAAGATTTTAAACCGAACCATCCAACCTCTCCTATCTTGCTTCCCCTTCTGTACCATTCCATGACTACCATCACCAACGATTTCCACGCGGTAGCAGGATGTTGTCCCCCCGACATGACCCTCTGGATTCTGACCTGACGCCACAACTGACCAAACAACCTGGCTCTTGCGGACTTGATTTGATATAGCGCCGGTGAATAAGCTGGTCTCTCTTTTGTGAGGCTGAGAAATTCAGATATTTACATTTACATATGCGTAAATGATATACGTAAATAGGCGAGTATACCTTTCGACATTTGCTGATCAAAAGCTTCACAGTCTCCAGGGATCATTACTGGAAGACCCTGCTGGCGGGTCTGCCGACTTGTCAGTTAGAGCGGATACAGGCGGTGCTAAACTCTGCTGCCCGTCTCATCCTTGGCTGGACACCATCCAATCACGTCACTGATCTGCTGCTCGTCAACCTGCACTGGCTGCGCGTTCCTCAGCGCTTCATGTATACAAATCGTGCCCATAATCAAGTAGGCCTATACAAGGGTCTGAATGGTCTTATCCCGGAATATATATATCCGAATTCTGCATTCGAGTAGCAGACAACTAGAATAGGCCTATATATCGGCTGTGGTCCTCTTCGAGGAATCAATTGCATGTCCCGCGGTCTTCCATTGCAAGAGGTTCGGCGAATGTTCTTCTCTGTCGCCGGACCCACTGCGTGGAAGTTTTCCTGACCGTCAATGTGAAGAATGCCCCATCTGTGGACGCATTCAAGTCATGACTCAAGACTTATCTTTATAAAATATCACATAACTGTTGTTGACTTTTAAACTCGTGTACGGCGCTGTTTTCGGCCTCGGCTGTCTACGGCGCTATATAAATCGTCTTTTATAATTGTTATTATTCGATTGGCTGAACGCTAGCCTTGCATGTATAGGCCGTACAACGCGGAATCATTCGAGGTGCAGACAATACGAGGCTTCTCCACCTGAAATATGTATATATACGCTTTCGACAGGTTCTTAAAGGCGCTATATAAATGTCCAGATAGAAGAAGAACAGCAGATTCTAGAGCTGATCCCAGAGGTCGACATTGGTACAAACAGTTAGCGACTTAATTTTCTTAGCCTCGGTATATGGGGGGGATATTGCCAATCCTCTCCCTCGCTGCCTGATCTGGCTTACAAGTAATTATAGACCCGAAAGGCAGCCAGTGCAGCTTTGCCAGTACATGAGTGACGTGAACAAACCTGCACCAGTCGGGCCAACGAGTTCTGGACGCAATGCAGTTTGGCAATGTTAGACTGAAATGCGGTGCACCTCAGAGAATTGCAGTAGTCGAGTTTTACTCTGATTAAACTACAAGCGACTGCCTTCGTACACACGTTCCAGTGACAAGCACGGTCGAACGGACGATTCGATTTTACTAAGAAATATGATGCTTTGCAGACAGCGGTGACAGGCTGCTTAAATGTTAGCTTCAGGACACTCATGCACTTTAAATAGGTTGAAACTGCTGCTGCTGCAGATGGTGCTGCAGATGCTGCAGCAGATGCTGCTGCTGCTGATGCTGCTGTTGCTGATGCTGAAATCGCCACTTTAATTGCATAATATCCTTTGCTAACTGCAATCGTTATCCCGTCACATTTATTTCGTCTCTTCAAGACCAACCATGGCATATTCCGTATACCTGCCAACACCAGACCGAGATCGAATAGATTGGTCTTCAACCAATGATAGCAGTAATGATAGTAGCAGCAGCATTAATAGCAGCAGTAATGTTAATATAATCATATGGATATGCGACTCTCGATTTCTGAGTACTTATATATATATATAGGTTTAGCAAGGAATTTACGCGGCAAACCACTAAACTATCGCGCAGCCCCCATAACTTACTGAATTCGTCGCCCTGTATAGTAGGTAAGTACGTACCTCATTAAGTACGTAAGTAGCTGAGTAAGTACGTTTATACATTGTGTTTCCTGTTTAAGTGTACAGACAACGCATCAGGCAACGCAACATCTCTGCTCACTTCTGTCCATCTCTCGTTCTCTTCCTCGGCTCATGACATCTCCTGACATCGCAGGTAATCTCTGATGATCTACGGTCAATATATATTTTTCTTGGTATATTCCGCTTCTTCGACTTCCTTCGGGGATCCAATTTCATCGGTTGCTTGGTCCTTCCGTCTATACCCATCGTATACATGTGATCGTGGGTCTATAGACCGACGGTCACAGATCGGATCACTCTGCAGGCAAGGGTGATCTGGTTGTTCCCCCGATCCGTGCACCATGCACTTCCACAACGCAACATGGTATAGTTTCGCCGTGGTCTGTCCTTCAATCTTAAGCAAGGTGTCATGCAACCTGCGACACGAGGGTCTTCTCCTTTCATTCGTTTTGATTGTCATCTTGTGTTGTCAGATCGATAGCCCATCTCTGAAGTTTTCTTGAAGAGGCGCTAAATATATGTGCACAACGTCACGGCGCAAGACAGATCTTCTTAAGATATCTTCGTACGACTGCTGATGATTTTTGAACTCATATACAGCGCCCTTTTCTTCTGCTTCGGCCGTGCTACGGCACTATATCAATTGTCTTATTAATATTAATAATAATAATAATAATAATAATAATAATATTATTATTATTATTATTACGACAACGATTACGATTACGAACACGATCCAAACTACATGTGTATATATATGTATATCTATATAAACACATGGCACACCCGCTTCAGTATTTTTCCTGATGAATAGACCTATATATATATATATTCATAGGCCTTTATATTAATACATTCATATATATATATAATCATCAGGAAAAAATACTGAAGTGATGATGAGTATATATATTTATGTATATATTTATTCATATATACTTTTCATAAGGAAAAAATACTGAACTGGATGTGCCAAGTATATATATATACACACATGTGTAGTTCGGATCTTTATCGTAAGTGCACATTTATATATTTTAATATATATATATATATCGCCTGCGCTGTGTGGAACTATTTGCCTTCCTCCCGAGATATCGTTGCTCTTCCGATATCGCTCTACATAGGATCACTGCTATTTCCACACCCGCAATAGCTTAGTGGTTATCGTAGGCTGTGTGCATGCGTCATGAGAATACCATGCAGAGGCAAAGCGTGTAACTGCATGCTACATGTCTGAAGAAAAAGGAAAGTAAATTAGTCAGTATATTTAAATTAATATGATATATATACATAAATACTCGAGATATCCGTGGAACAGTATATTTAACAAGCGTTTGTATACTCGTCGTTGTGTTTGCTATCTAACTGTACGTCATTAGCTTTCTGAGTATTTGTATTTCAATTTTATCATGACGTCCTCCATAAAACTTAATAGAACATGTCTGTCCCTTATTTGAGGTCGTGTGCATCAGTTATTCTGCAAACGACTAAGTCATGTAAATATTCGTATTAACCAGTGTTCTTGGAGATTTCAGCGATGGCAGACTCTGAAGCGTATGATTATATGCTCCAATTTACTATTCTCATAAACATTCACAACTGCCAGGCGCATTTTTATACGTCTATATTCTGCTGGGTTTATCCGGGAGAGTTTAAGGTTTGTAAAATCAGTGTTTTTTCAGACGGAGTTCCGGCACCTTTTTTCGGCTAATAAAAATAATTTAGTTATTAATAAAATAATTGTGTTACTAAGTTATTTTATTTATGTAATATAATGTTACATATTTTAATTCAATTTCAGTGTTTACAACTTTACACTGTTTTCAGTGTTTATTGATTGATAAAAATAATGAAATTTTAGCAAAAAATTCCATAATTGTTCAGTTCCGGAACCTTATTTCTTAAAAAGCAACGTATAAAATATATGATTGCTGTTGGCTTTATGCTTCTATATATAGGCCTATATTACTTAGAGGCAGGGCTATACCATGAACTATTTGAGCAACGATTTGCCCATATATGAGGTAGTATTGTCTGAGCTAAGCGCCTTTATAAGGACCTCTCAATTAAAAGCGCTCTTTAAAAAATTATAACTTTTTCACTGCTTCTGACGGAAACATGCTGTTTTTACCTAACTATGCAGCAATTCCATGCAGTACAATCTAGTGCAATTCACATGCACCCTTTCAGTTGAATCAGTTCTGACATTTTCCCGACTTTATGAGGGTTTTCACAAGCACGGTCGCATTTTCTCTTATCTATCCTTATCTTTAGTTTCTCTTATTTCATTTCGCAACAATTAAAGACTTATCTTTTTCCAGTTACCCGTGTTTTTGGTGAATGCATAAATTAGGGCGATATAAGTGCCTAGTAAAGTAAAGTAACTCCGATGAGGAATGGCCGGATCTCCCATCGCCTAGATCCGCCCTTTACCAGTTTCCTTCTGAGTGAAACAGAAATTTAGTTCCAAACAATCCTGGAGCATAAGCAGGAACCAGTGTTTGTTTCACTTAAACTCAAGTTAAAACCTGCACAGACATACTATGTGGCATAGCTGCAACTCGCAGTGGGGTTTGTAAACGCCCACGCATCGGGCCCATCGACCTCATGAATATTAATATTCATGACGTCTATGACAAGACACACCCCTGCTTTCCACGCAATCACGTGTCCTAAAAACTCGCCATCTTATAGGACATCAAAAGCAGGGCCGGCCAGACATAGCCAGTGACTGACAGCTCCAGCGGACTCCCCGAGCGTGATGTAGGCCTGAAAATGGGTGGGCAGCCGGCTTAGGTTTATCCGGACCCGATATAGAAGCACAGTCAGTGGCAGGCAAGGTTCAGACAGAAAACGGACTGAGGGAGACACAGAGGACGAAAACAGCAACAGACGTATACACCAAATCGGGTTGATCGCACGAGAGGGACAGACGGATAGAGACAGACGAACGGACGAAGACAGACAGACAGAGGTTTGGCGCGCTTACCATTGTCTATTTTAGACGTTGGATGACGGCCGTTTATACGGACTGCATGCAGTTAACGCAGAGTTCGCTGCAGTCTCGAGTATTCGCGTATCGTATCTCGCTGGCTTCTGCAGCTTCCCTTCCTAGACTCGGTTTGTGGCAGCCTACTCTTACATCTATCCATATAATTATAATATAGTCATAGGTCATGATTGATGTATGTAGCCGACATAATCTGCTAACAGCGAACGGTATAAGGATAGACTGAATGCTGTGGCTTGAACGACGCCATTGAAAGCAGGAAGATGGCGGTCGCAGATTGGCTCCCGCTGCTCGCACCGCCTCTGTCTATAGGAATAATATGAAATCGATTAGTGAACGGTTTAATTCGCTCAGCAAATACGTTGTCTTCGATTACGACAGGCCTTGTTTCGTGTATATTTATAGACATACTGCAGGGATTAAGCCTATGGATAGACATAGACACACCAGTTTTCGATAAGAAGGCTTTGATCTTGACTGTAGATGCGAGCTCTGGTTATGAAGAATTTCCCACGTATAATAATAGGCTTTTAGATTTTGAAAAAATGTATATCTTATTATTACTGTTTATTACACTGTAATATTTTGAAAGAATGTCGATCTTGTAACTGTATGTTTAACCTTCGATTGATATGGAGCTGTCTTGCTCATTATAATATTTAAGCTGGTAAATTTCCATGCCAGACAGCATAGCCTGCATAGATTTAGAGGTTATAAGCTCAGGCTTATAAGGGGGGCCGGATTCCAATGGACGGATGCAAGACAAAGCATATATAATATAAAATAAATATATAATATATAATATAAAATAAATACATTGCAAAATATATACCAGACACTCATATATATATATATGCAAGACAACATGCATGTATGCACGTTTGCGCCAAATGATATATGCTCGGACGCAGGAATAAATGTCCGAACACTGTGTACACACATTACATTACATTGCATTGTTTAATTACAGAAAATGCAGAGATATAGGCCTACATGTATATTCTGCATTTTCTTTTGATATAAAATAAAATTTCATATAGAAAAGCCTTTTTAAATCAGTTATAAAAATGTCGTTCTTAAAACAATTTTTTGTACAAAGCGTTCTGTAATTGTTTTAAAATAATTCGTTTTTAAAATTCTCTCGTGGATGGATGGGCGACGAGTGTGATTGGATCATTTGAACGGGTGTGATACGGGGTCTCAGTGGGCATTGTCTTCAGTGTTCGAAACAAGAATGCCCTGTGAAATCCTGTCTCTCCGCCTGCTGTGTATGCAACGATCCACACACAAGTGTCTGCCTGCGACGACGTCTGTAGCCTACACGCAGACGGAACGATAGGTCTTCCTACAAATAAGAATCCGCTATAGATATCCACTACTCAGATATGATTAATACAATACAATACTTTACATAACTTTATATACTTTACATAAGGCATATACATTAAGCTATATGCATAAATCGCTTTGAATTTGCATGTTTAGCCGCACGTTTACATCCATTAAAACAGACCTATAGTCATATTCTCTATTTATGCTTATTATAAGTTTATATCAATTAGGATTTGCTTTGACTGTGGCATTATTACATGTACTATTAGGTATATATAATTATATATTACTATAATTATATGATATATATTCTGCAAGGAATATACACATAGTCTGCATGCTATATATGTGACCTATATGTAGTATAAATGTATATAAATATACATATTCGATATATATCTGAGTAGTGGATATCTATAGAGGATTCTTATTTGTATGAGGACCTATCTTTCCGTCTGCGTGTATAGACTTATTATACATACAAGACAAAATATATGCAAGACAAAGCATATATAATATAAAATAAATACATTGCAAAATATATACCAGACACTCATATATATATATATGCAAGACAACATGCATGTATGCACGTTTGCGCCAAATGATATATGCTCGGACGCAGGAATAAATGTCCGAACACTGTGTACACACATTACATTACATTGCATTGTTTAATTACAGAAAATGCAGAGATATAGGCCTACATGTATATTCTGCATTTTCTTTTGATATAAAATAAAATTTCATATAGAAAAGCCTTTTTAAATCAGTTATAAAAATGTCGTTCTTAAAACAATTTTTTGTACAAAGCGTTCTGTAATTGTTTTAAAATAATTCGTTTTTAAAATTCTCTCTAAAAGTTCGCATTGGTGTAACTATAAAGTCTTCTGTGCCCGGCGACAGTTAAGACACAAAATCTTCAGGCACTCCCATCCAAAAATTAGGGGCCTAAGCTAAATTCTGAATGGGGTAAACAGATCGGAAACCAACGCTTGCACATGACTTTAGGGAAAAACACATTCCTTGCATACATCATATTGTTCTTTGCGCCCCCTCAGCCCTGTACTGGGGACAACTGGCCCCTGCGCCCCTCGCTACGCATCTAGATGTTTGTAGGCCCTACTGTTGGGTCCGCTTTCAAGCGAGGGTACCATCGCACAATTTCCAACAACCATGGCAGCTATAGATGTATTACTTTCCGATCTTCCCTTCTCGTGTAATCTTCCGCTTCCTTCGTTATTTAATAAAAATAAATTAGTTTGGCCTATTGCTGATTTTCCATTTCGCTGCAGAGTTTAGTAATTTACTAATATTTAAATTAGGCTCAAAGCTTCAGTTCTGGAACGATTACTTGGGCGTCTCAATAATGTGTATTTCGAGATCAAGCATATACACGTTTATAAATCCTGTCTCATGCATTTATATTTTATATGGGGATAGGATACTATCATCCTCTGGCATTTTACTTTCGATTTGACTTTGTGATTTAATATGTGAAAATATACATAAGTTAGAACATAATGTCTATATGATTTTTATTTGCTCGTGTCAATCATTCAGTCCAAACAGATTAAATAGATTTTTATTCCGTGAACTCCTTATGCTTGTGCCAATATGTAAGCTAATTCGGTCTCTATTGACAACTACGGAATGGCATTCATAGTCATAAACTATAGACATATCTTACCATAAATTGTGATAACTAAATTGTCAATATTATGTGATGGAAAATGAAAATGATGACACGGAGTAAATTAAGGGTCATATGCCACTGAAAGTGTAATCCGCTGGAAATCAAAAAGAGTGAAAGGGGTATATAAATTATAATTAGGAATCAGGGGTCTCACTGCAGTGTGTTCCCATATTTATATAAGATCAGAGGCGTAACTATGGTCTGTATAGAAAGTAAGGAGTTTTACAGATTTCTTTACCTCCTTTCGCGTAATAATAGTAGGCCTATCATTATTTGACTAATCTAATGACTTCTATAGCGTCGTTATCATAAGGCCCAAGGCATCAATCGACGGTCGCTAATAGTATGAAATGCCATTTGAGAATGCCAAGCTCATACTAAACTAAATGCTAGGAAATTGTTGATTCACGGTTCAAAAGCGCAAAGGGGGGGGGGGGGTACGAGTACCTCTGTGCCCGAAAATTACACCTATATTGATGATAAACATTTGAGGTTGGGGTGCATGGGCAAAGCGGTGTCTGAGCGAATATAAATACGCGCTGAAGGAAGACGGATGCATGGGACACGAGTCCTTTGTGGATCACTCCCGTTTTGGAAATTCTAGCAATAACTTTATTTGAAAAAACTAGAAAACTTTGTCAATTTCTGTTACGTCAGTTACATGACTTGCCACGTTCAGTAGTTGAAAAAATAGTTGGATATAAATTTAAATATTTCTGCCTGCACATGTATAGTTCTCAGGTGCTCGAACGGATTATCATTTAATATTGTGACGGTATCAAACAGGTGTTTAGTGGGACAAAAAAGTAAGTAATAATATTTAGTAAAATATCAAGTAATAATATTTAGTAAATCATATTTTGTCTACTAAATTTCTCTGCTACGTTATAAATTATACGATGGACTTGCCCTTTCTCCATTCTCCCAGCTCCTTTCTCTCCCTCTGTCAGTGTTCCGCAGGCGCCTGAAGACTGTACTGTTTAACAGTGATTTTACTTTTTCGGGTCGGAAGCACCTCTGTTGAGTTTATCCTCTAAGAGGCGCTTTATAAATCTCAAATTACAATTACAATTACAATTGCCCTTTTCCAAGCTTTTAGACAAATAGGCCTTTGGATCGTGCAAATGCTAGGTGAGAAAAGAATCCTCATAACAGATATAAGTTGGCTATGGGAAAATGTATACAGGAATCTCAATTTTTAAGAAACTTAGAAATGATAAAATACGACAACAACAACAACAATAATAATAATAATATTGATAATAATAATAATAATAATAATCTAAGAATTCCTATAGCGCTACTGCAATAGCGTTCAAGGCATCAATCTGCTAGATTCTAAGTAAAGAGAAGCAAATGATGACTATAGATACCTTGCATGTCATGCATGAGGATGGACAATAAAATTCGAAGATAAACAAGACTTGGACTAATTATGAGGAACTGTCGATTCCAAAGAGAAGGTGGCGTGAGGAACTGATGATAATGACGACGATGATGATGATGATATATTACGTGCATGCATGTGGGCTGAGCATATATAGACTTTTGCTTGAGTGCCCTTGATATGGTCTATAGATTAAATCGCTATGTTTAATGAAGAATATTCACATCCTATGATAATTCGCAGCATTTCGCTTAGTCACTTCTTTCAAATCAAAAAGCTTTAAGAATCATTTTGCGCTATATAGACGCAATTCCAATGATACACTTGTGACACATGAAAATTAGATTAATTAGCCCATACTCTTTCTCAAATAGTGCATGCAAATCCTGTAACCTGCGGCCTATAAGGAACGGTTGGTTGTCCGGTGTTGTATTGCTGTTGGAGTGCTTGGGCTTCAGCTGAAAGACCATATCGCTGGGTGTACACAGTCCACGGAGGTACATACAGAAGGTATGTATGCCTTATATCATATGTATACCATGGATTATGCGCCATACATCGTATATAAATATTATACAGATATCTGTGTTATGTCGATCTGTATGTCAAATTCCATGTGTTTTACACTTAAGAAAATTTACTATAACTTCGATAAAATATGTATAAACATTTCTTTACACATGAATAAAACTAGCAGAAGTATATATGCACAAAATATGCCACGTGTAGGCCTATAATTCGTATGCGTGTATATAGCTTTAATCGCCGAAAAACGGCAGCATAAGAAAACAGACAACGCATCACCAAACTCAACTAAGAAAAGGTTGCACATACAAAACTTTTATCGAATGCCATCCGAGAATCTTTTTCTGTACAGAAATTTTGCAGTCAGGTTCAAGAAACCCAGATTGTCTAACATAAGTTTGTAACGCACGCTTACCAAGATATTCAAAACAATTCGTATGGAAAAGAGAGTCCGTATGTAGCAGCTATAGTCTAGTATTTTTGTATATAAACACATGCATGTATGGATCGGAATCTCCTTCTATGCACTGCGCATCGGTATAAAAAGCGGTTTCTGTTGTTACACTGTTTCAATCACAGACATATATAGGATGACTTCGTGGAGTTTCAAATTAAGCATGACCTCGATATAAGGCAAACCTCAATATCTATGCATCCTCATGATATCGCTATATAGGTGGCTATAGTAAGTAGTAAGACACTTGTTAAAAAGCCATATGTCCATCTGCTGAGCGAGGAATCGTAGGTGATTCCAGAGTAAATATAAGTATATGTATTTTTATATTGTAATCACAAATTTGTATAGCGCCTCTTCACGAGCCTTAACAATGTTGAATGTCATAAGCACAGAACATTCATCCATTAGTAAATATTGCTGAGATAACTATAGAAGAGTCACCAGTGGCCAACTCGCACACATGTCACACGCAAAACCCTACCAACAGAATCCAAACTAGACTTGAAAGATGACAGCATGTTCCTGAAGCTTGTAGCTTCGAGTACACACCACGCACACACACACACACACAGGCCATATATGTGTACATGTGTGTATATACGCACATGCTGCAAAGCAAAAAGGAATGCACAACACACAATTATGCAAATATCACTAAATATAAGATTTTAGATGGCCTACAAATGACCTGTACATCGGGTTGTACAATTAAACTGCAAAATACCCACAATGTATAGATCTACGCGATATAATTTAATGGAATTTCTCTGTTGAAGGAATGCTTCGATGTCCTTGGTCAAACCATTACATCAATTATCAATTTCTCATTGCATGATGGTTCCTTCCCATCTGCATGTTTTTGGTCATGCCATGGTTCATCCTCTGCCAAAGAAACCCTCTCTTGACCCAAGTGAGTTGTCTAATTACAGACGCATCTCAACTTTGAATTTTGTATCTAAAATTCTTGAACTAATAGTTTTGAATCGTATACAAACTCATCTATCTATACCAACTCATTATTATCCTATTGTCATCTACCTCTTAGTCAGAAGTGAGCTATCGTCTCCAATACTGGTTTGGGGTTTCTGGTCCTGCCTTGAACTGGTTTGATACTTATCTGTCCACGCCCTCAAGCAGTATATATGAAATGGCAATTATTCGTCTATATATAGTGTTTTGTTGACATGTGGTGTTCCCCAGGAGTTTGTGCTTTGGTCCTCTTTTGTTTTCACTATACACTATACTATTAGGTATACACTACTAGACAATCATTCACTTAGATATATCACTTCTATGCTGATGATACTCAAATGTACATTTCTTTTGACAGTTTATCTTGTCATTCATCTGTGCAGCTGCTATCCACTTCCTTTGAAGAGGTGCAGTCTTGGATGGCGGCCAATAAACTCCTCCATATATAACCCATCAAAAACTGAATTTATGCTCCTGGGCACTCCACAGCAGCTTAAAAAGTTGGAATGACTTAAATCTTTACAACTGGGTGATTCACTTGTGGAGATGGTTGATGTTGCTCGTAACTTGGGCGTTATTTTTGATTCTATTATGTCTCTCACCAACTATGTAAATGGAATTTGTAAGTCATCGTACATGCATGTTCGTGAAATACGCAGAATTCGGCGATACGTCTCTATGTCTTCAAGGATATCTTTAGCAAACGCACTGGTCTTCAGTCGCCTTGATTACCGTAACTTTCTTCTTGTTGGCATCACAAAGTCAACATGCAGAAACTTCAAATAAAACAGAACTCTTTGGCCAGAGCCATAACTGTGAGGCCCTACATCAAAATGTGGTCATATAACCCCTGTAATTAAATCGTTGCATTGGCTTCCTATTCAGCAAAGAATTTCTTTTAAATTGGGGCTTATAGTTTACAAAACATTGGACTCTGGACAACCACAATATTTAAAATCAGTCCTTACTCCTCAAACTCATCATTATTCAACCAGGTCATCTGAATGCCTTTTTCTTGTTGTGCCAGAAACTAGAACTGTTCTTGATAAGCGAGCTTTTTCGGTTGCTGGATCGAAATTTTAGAATTCCCCTCCTGGATCTCTGCTTATGCCCAGTCTCTCATTTCGTTCTCAACTTAAGACTTACCTATTTCGGTTGGCATATCGCCATAGGTTGCCTCTCTGTCCCAGTGGACTGATCTTCTGGATTTTTGACCTTGAATTTGATGCCTTGTGCGTTAGACACCGGCGCTCTATAGAAGTTTCTAAATAATAATAATAATAACAATAATAATAATAATAATAATAATAATAATAATAATAATAATAATAATAATAATAATAATAATAATAATAATAATAATAATAATAATAATAATAATAATAATAATAATAATGGAATAAACAATTCATGGACTGTGCACAGAACCTGCACGATATCACTCTCCGCCAGGGCTTCAGTGAAATCCTAAAGGACGGTCGGCTCCATTTCGGCGTGACTATGGAATAATAAAATGGAATAGTAAAATTTATACTGTAGAAACTTCATTGTATATGGCCATCGAAATTTAATGGATTGTAAAACACAGAAATGGCAATAAGAGAATAAGACAGACATACAACACTATCAGGCAGACAGACAGACAGACAGACAAGCATTCACGCTTATATACAGAAGTACACAGGGTATGGACCACTTTGAAACAAGCTGAGTTACATATGGGTTTCAATGTTGTTTTTTAATAATGTTATGTGGTTAAGTTGGTTTGCGTGTGCGTTGAATTCTACAGGTTGCACGGGTTCATAGCCAACAGTACTTTTTGTAGAATAAAAATGTTAACAATAATAAACAAGAGACGAGGGACAGAAGCACAAGAGACGAGGGACAGAAGCAGATGGTACAGAATTGTCCGTGGTGCAGCCAATCCTCGGCTCGAAGGCGGTTGAAGACAAGACAAGGTAACATTAATAAAGTTCTTGATTCAATTTTATTCAATATTATTGCTTTCTTTCTAGCCAGACTTTTATATTACGAATGAACCTGACATTCAAGTATAAGATACGACGTATTACTACATTGTCGATAATTATACTTCAGAATGTCTCAACGTATCTAACTATACGTTACTGAAACTACTACGTCAACTTGATTCTCAACGTATTTAACTACGTTACTGAAACTACTATGTCAACCTAACGTAGAATCACTCACTACATATAGGCCCTACGATGTAGTACAACATTGTAAACTACGTTAATTCGAAGGAAGTTATTTTTAGAGTGCAGTTAATTCTACACATACTATAAGAAGGTCAGTTATAATTAAGTAACTTTCAACACCTTTGACACCTTTGACATGTGGTGCCTCAAGAGAATCCTCTGGATTCTCTATACTCGGGCCATCTGAGAAACCTCGCGATCAGGGGAACAGCGATGCTACTCGTCTCTGCCACTGATCAAAAACGCTCCAGAAGACGGTCTAGGTAGGGATAGCTAGGTTTTGACATTGCTAATTAATTGGAAGAAAATTGGAACAGTTAATAAAACTCTTCATAATAACTGAAAGACTCAGTGACTGAGAACTAATTAAAAAACACACACGCATGCAAACATAGACATGTATCTTTTGCAAGTTAAGGAAATTAGGAGAAAGTTTAGCAGTTTAATGCTAGAATCTCGTTCGCGTCATCACCCCTATTCAACAAGAGTTAATAATGATAAGTAGCAGGGGAACCACTACATGCCTTAACCGACAATAGTCATCCATTTTTGTGTGCATTCTTTACTATGGTTTATCTTCACCACCACTGTACATCTCGTAACCCTGGGACTACCGCCATTCATAATAATAACTGATCCGAGCCACCAGCTGTTCTCTTAGTTCCTGGGACAAGGAAGTCTTATGACAAAGCCCTGCGTCTTTCCACCCTAGGCACATGGATGTCGGGCAACTGATCTCTCCACTAACTTTACCGGCCTATCGCTAGCCAACACTGCTAAGCTGCAATCTGTCCTGAACTCTGCTGCTCGTCTCAGAGCGGGTATTCCAAAATATGGCCACATCTCGTCTTATATTCGTTACACTCTTCACTGGCTCCCCATCCAGCAGCGTGTCCACTTTAAGATCCTTTTCCTCGGTTGTTCTCTTGGTCTGATTCAATCTCTCTTCACATGGTCACGTTTGCTTGTGGACTGTCTTAGTCTTCACCTTGGAACATTGAGCCACTGAATCTTCCAGTTATATGGTCTGAATATTGGCAAGGAATAATACGGGCGTGTCCTTCCCCGAGATTCGCACAACCTCGTATCTTCCCACTATCGGGAATCAGCCTGCCTCGCGATCTGACAACAGTGTGCTTGTAACCTGAAATCAAACCATTTTGAGGTTGTATTTGAATCGGAGAGCGAGTTTTGCAGTTGTGAGAGCACTGATCAACTACTCGAACAAAAGCGGTGGGGTAAGCTTTCGAGACTTTACCCCTGGGATTCGCACAAGCCTGTATAATATGTTCTTCTCAATTATGGCAACACCTAAGTATCCTCTCACAGATCCGATCAATGGGGGCTTTGAATCCGTCGAGGGAAGGTTGAGAGGTTACCAATTTCTCTAACGGCATCGGTGGGGTAAGCTTAGCAACGTTGGCCTTCTGGTTCACACAGACTTGGTATATAGTTATGTAATTTTCGCGAACTTAACTTCGAGTTCCGCACAACCTCTTATGTTCCACTGTCGAGACTTAGACCGTTTCGCAGAGTAAAAATGAAATAATTTTTAATTGGTTCATACATCCATGGTAGCTAATAAAACTTTTTTGTAAGCAAGTAAGACAAATTTATTTGTCACATTTTTGTCTCATTATCTGTGAAATTGCCCATTAATAGGCCGTCTATAATTCATAGTCTATCATAGCCTATAAATTAGCTCCTGTCTCTCCCTCTTTCAGTGTTCCGCAGACGCCTGAAGACCGTACTGTTCAACAGTGAATTTATTTTTTCGGGTCGGAAACACCTCTGTTGAGTTTATCCTCCAAGAGGCGCTTTATAAATCTCAAATTACAATTACAGTTACAGTATAGTCGTATTTGGCACGATCACGTGCCCATCTATTTCGCATTACTACTGTTTAAATCTGCGTTATTTTAGATACGTGTATATCTCGAGATGTATGGCGGAGCGAAAACACGCCAGCTTTCCACTCATTCGACCTGGGTTCGAATTCCGGTCCCGTCGAGTGAAACTGAACTGAATGTCGGAGGTCATCACCTTCAATATCACCGATGACTACTTGCACTTGGTGCACATGAATAGACAAATAGGCCTACATACATAGCCTACTCGTTTAGGCCTACAAGTACACATAAACTGTGCATGTAATATCGGTTAATACATTTCTTTTGTCCCATTTCGCAAACAACTGAAGACTTATTTTTTCCAGAGGAGCATCGATAAATTATTGTGAGATATGTATACCTGATTAATAAATAACACGTGTAAACAATAAATTATAGGTCATCCATGTGTGCAAACACGTCGTTTGGAAATTTCCCTTTCATCCATTCACACATGACGCGTTGTTGAAAGTATTTCAAGACCCCATTGGTACTTTGTGGGACACGGTAGCCTACAGGAAAGAGTGCTCGGCTTGTAATGCGGAGAGTACGGGTTCGGAACTCCTCTGAGAGGGCTACTGTTATATGTAGGGACCTTGAGCAAGTCCTTCACTCACGATTACTTGCGCCATCGATTGATAATAAGCCATTAGATAGTGGCGCCTAATAAATGCAGAATTAATAATACACGTACTCATATGCATTATATGTTCCAGTTTCAACATCTTCATATCATGATCATCACCATCTTCGTCGTTGTCGTAATCATTATCGTCATCGTTATCATCGTTGGCCTAGTCATCGTCAACATATTAGTCATCTTCCTTACCAACCATCACCTATCCATTCCGTCAGGTGTAAATTAAATGTAAATGTACACGGTTTTCCATAGCGACAGCGTATATGGCCTCGACCCTGCTCGGGTGAGATCCTTCACCACCGCTGCCCGTTTGAATGGGCCCCACGCCATTTAAGATCCCGTTGCACGGACCGTGCTAGCCCGAGATTCAAATCTCTGAAATAAGCCACATTTGGGTTCCGAAGGTGTAGACTATTTAAGTCCAAAGATAGGCTTATATAGTCTGTGTATTTAATGTAAACGTTACACACACATATATATAGTAGATATATATATATATATCGTACATACATATATATATATGTAGTTAACATAAACGTGACATAGGCCTATATTGAAGCCGTGTTTACATAACGCGACTCGTATACGTGAACGGAAATAATCTTAGACTATAGCCCCCTCCGTATTGAGTCTGCTTTCATTTGCCCGAGATGTACCTTACACAAGATGTTCTAATGACACAGTCGTGTAGAACACACTGTCATGACATGATGGCTCCATATATTATGTAGGTCTGACCCAGTCACCTTTGCACTCCACTCCATCGGAAATGAACGCATGCATGCACCCGCGCCATACATGAGAAAAACAAGCACCCACGCAGTCTTACATGCATAGCAGGCGAACGCAGAATACGCCATGACCAGACAGACATACATACATACATACATACATACATACATACATACATACATACATACATACATACATACATGCAGCCAGACAGCCAGACAGACAACCAGTTTAGACATATAGACACACAGACATGTAGTCAGACAGTCGACAAGACAGCCAGACATACATACATACATACAGACAGACAGACAGACAGACAGACACGCGAACAGTCCAACATTCAGACAGCCGAAAAGGCATGCAGACAGACAGACAGACAGACAGACAAGCAGTCAAACACACAGTCCAAAGACGATCATACCGACAAATCACGTAAACTGCCAAACAGGCAGACAGTCTAAAAAAGAGAGACAGACAGACTGACAAAGAGGCAGACAGCCAGAGAGCCAGACAGACAGAAAAGCGGACCATGATGCTGCGGCCTTCAGCGCTAGTTGTTTGCGCCAATGTCTTCCACTCGTAGATAGAGGTCGCCAGACGATTACTCACTGCATTAATCAGTGCGCGCGCGAATGTGTGTATATATGTGTATGTGTGTGTATGTGTATGTATGTGTATGCATGTGTGTGTACGTGTATGTATGTGTATGTGAGTGTATGTATGTATGTGTATCTGTATGTGTGTGTATGTGTACGTATGTGTACGTGTGTGTGTGCGTGCGTGTGTGTGTGTATGTGTATGTATGTGTTTGTGTGTGCGCGCGATTGAATCAACAAATAAGCGAACGTATGATACATGGAAAAATATTTTTTCGTTCGTTCTTTCAGTGTCTTATTTGTTGATACAGTCGTTCTTTCGATGGTTCATTGGTTCATTCATTCGTTCATTAGATCATTCGTTCGTTCGTTCACTCGTTTCCAGCGAGGTTCGGGGCAGAGTCCCAATTATTGGCTGTGGACCGGTAGCTCGATAGCTGCATACAGCTATACAGCTAGATAGCTGTATAAAAAGCATTTAGGCCAAGGCGAATATTCGAGACAATTTTCGACGAGCTTTGGAGAATTTCTGGGCCAAACTGAATACAACTGAAATAAGCCAGCTCAGCTATGGAAACTCGGCCAGCAGGCACTTGTTCGTGCATTTTTATTAGCCTGAGCGTTTCCTGAAAACCGACCATAGCACAAGATACAGAGAGAGCATAGAATACAGAATAATCATAATACAGAAATCAAAACAACAAGTAATACGTAGTACTTAAACTACGTCTTAATGATATCGATACAGAGCGTGGTTCTCCTAAGAAAGCGTCATTTCAATGTCCACATACATACATATATACACACATAGATACATTCATACATACATGCATATATACATACATTCATGCCTACATACATGCACACACATACATACATGCATGCATACATACATACATACATACATGCATGCATGCATACATGCATACATACCTGCACACACATACATACATGCACACACATACATACATGCATGCATACATACAAACATACATGCATACATACATACATAGATACATTCATACATACATATATACATACATGCATATATACATATATGCATGCATAACATGCATACATACATGCACATACATACATACATACATACATACATGCATACATAATTACCTACTAACTTATGTACAATTAGGCCTGAATAAAAACACGCATAACTCAAAATGTGTCACTAAATGTGCGACTAAAGACGGGATGAAAACAAGCTTGATGCATGCATGCATGATTCACATGCACTGAAACTATATAAGCATAGTCATGCCTGTATACGCTCCTTAACCCCACCCCTTTGTAGTCATCAGCTCCTCCACCTCTGTCTCCCCATCTTTCGTCCCATGGCAGGGTGAAACAGGACTTTCCCTCACTGCAACTGCATGGTTAAGATAATCTTCCCTTGGACGATACATTACTCTAAATTAGTCTGTTCTTGTAATTTTGTCTTTCTTTCCCCAAACCCTCTATCCCTCACTTCCTCCCTCTATCCCTCCCTCCCTCACTCATATCATATTCAGTGTGTATAATTACTTTGTTAATTGTATATCTGGATTTGGAGGCAAGGTATAAGGTCGACGTTAACGGCCCTGGCACCCATGAGATAAGCAATAAATATAACTAACAATATTACGTTCCGTTAGGCACCTTAAAACTGCCGTTTTCCGCCGCTAGGATAAGTCTAGATTTCGTTCAATCCATAGATTGAAACTCCGCCACTGCCTCTAGTCGGGTAGTGTTAGGCCCAAGCCTGGATAAAGGAGGAGGGCGACGCCAACGGCCTATGATGCCATCAGATGTCGTTAAACATTGGAACTAGTATAATCGCTAGAATAAAGTCCAGTCTACATGTCAGGTGGGGTCGACGTCATAGGCCTTGATGTAAAGCATGAGATGTTGTTAAACGCTGAATAATAGACCTACTACATGTAATGATATTATGCTCTGTTAGAGACCTTTAAATAGCTTTTCTGGCGTTATATAATACTCACTGACGCTAAATTGATGAATAGAAAATTTTTCAACAGTGAAAACTGTACAAACTTTTTTGCAGTCAACGTCAACTGCCTTTGATGCCATAAGATGTCGTTAAACATTGGATACTACAGTTAGGACTACTACAATTGATAGTCCAACTCCATAACTGCCGTGTTCGGGTGGAGCCCGTCCCAAGCCTGGATAGAGGAAGGGGCGACGCAACGGCTGTGGCAGCCACAAATGTCGTTAAACAATGGGAATTATACTATGTGAAAATAGTCAATAAGCTTATCATGATTGAAATTGTACGTGTTCAAAATCGTGTTCAAAACCCATAGAAGCATTATGTAGATCATAAATTTAAAATGTATATATATATATATATTAGTCCTTATATATACACACACATATATATATATGTGTTTTCTTAATCATTTTTGCGATCATTGGATCGGCATTTGGGATAAAAAGCCAGCGGAACTGATTGTTCATGCGAACGGCGCTGTACATAGTTTACTCATGCATGTTTATTCTGCCCTTGTATACAAAGAGTACTCGTGTTGCTCTAGAGTCTAGAGATAGATTTGTCTGCTACGAGTGTCTACATTCGCCAGTGCAATCGCGGGTGTGGCGCTTTCCCTTTCTCTACCTCAGCAGCGACCGCTACCCTTCCCCCTTCGCCTGCAAGGAGGTGGGCCTGCCGCAGAAGCAGCGGTAAACAGCGCGCGATGACCGAGCTTTTCCTCGTAAAGATGAATCACCTCCTCGAGGGGCGGGAAGAGAGGCGGGCGACGGTAGTGATGATGATGGTAGGGTCTGGTGGGCGGCGCGGCTGGCTTGCGGTTCAACGGTTGAATTCCACGTCTGACCGCAAAAATGCAGTCGTTCTGTGTTCTCTGTGCATCGCCCGTGCGTGTGTGTGTGCGTGCGTGTGTCGTGAGGAGGCACGAACCTCTTTGTCTGGTATGTTCATGCATATTCAGGTGGCACCGCCTATGATGCTACATTGACCCCTCAGTTCGCACCCGGTTTGGCCTCTCTCTGTCTCTTTCTCTGTCTGTCTCTCTCTTTATGTCTCTGTCTGTCTATTTCTATCTTTCTCTCTTGCTCTGCAGGTTGTTGCTTAGTCCCGCGCATTTCCTTTGATGCATGCCAGAAACATCGATGACGACTTTTAATTTATCTAGATCTTGAGAAACATGCCTCTTTTGCAATATATGGTCCTTATTTCTCTCACTCTCTCTGTCGGTTTCTCCTTGTATTTGTCTGTCTCTCTTATGTCTCTCCCTCAGTTTGTCTGTCTCTGTCTGTATCGCACTTTGTCTGTCAGTCTCGTTTTCTTTCTCGCTATTTCTCTTTCTCCTTCTCTGTCCTTTCTTCCTCATTCTGTCAGCATGTTTAATGTAGGCCCCCATAAATAGCGTCTATATGCATATATGTAGGCCTACATATTTATGTATAGGTGCATTCAGTTAAAGTATGTCTTTGTCAAAGATCACTCTTTAAAGTAGGTCTAATGCTGTAAAAAGTGGTAACCTGTGCAGCCTAAACGTTCGTCGACGTTAAATTATGTGCTGGTCTATATAGTTCGCTACATTGGTTAAAGCATAGGCCTACACCAAGGCGTCTCTAAGGGTGAGGATACCGGTTCGCATACCAATAATGACTATATTTCAGAGTTTAATCTCGGCCTAGCACCATCCGTGCACGGGAACCTTAAATGGCGTGGCGCCCATTCAAACGGGCAGCGGTGATGAAGGATCTCACCCGATAAATTCATTAAAAACATGACTAGTGTCGAGGCTGTACCGTAGCTATATCTCTGCAGCCTTCGACATCATAGATCATAATATCTTACTCCACCGACTTTCAACCTGGTTTGGTTTTGCTGACTTTGCTCTCCTATGGATACAGTCTTATCTCTCCTCCCGCTCTTACTCTGTTAAAACTTCGGAAGCCTCTTCTAAGTCATGCCCTCTCACTTGCGGAGTTCCACAAGGCTGCGTTCTTGGACCTCGTCTGTTTATCCTCTACACTATCCCACTCAGTTCACTCATTAAAGCATCCTCCGTTGACCATCACCTCTCTGCTGATGACACCCAACTATTCATCTCTTTCTCTCCAAACTGCTTCAATGAGTCTATAGATCATCTTCTGTGTGTGGTTAAACAAATCTCCTCTTGGATGACATCTAATCTCTTATGCCTAAAACCATCTAAAACTGAATTCATACTTATAGGCCCACGTGACCAGCTCAAGAAAATTCCTAACCCCTCTATCTCCCTCAGTCTAGACTCTGCCTCCATCCACACCTTTAATGCTAACTCTTCTGTCCGCAATTTAGGTGTTATTTTCGACCAGAACCTCACTTTTTCTGACCATATCACCCATCTTTCCCGCTCCTGCTTTATGCACTTACCTACAACACACTTCAATCTTCCCAACCCTCCTATTTTTGTCAGTTATTTACCATACAATCGCTTCGCTCAACCCGCTCTTCTTCTGCCCTAACACTTCTCCGCCCTCCAGTCACCTCATCCTTAAAATTTGGTAATCGCTCCATAGCCATAGATGCCCCACCACTCTGGAATAAACTCCCACCAGAATTGAGACAGTTTTCTGACCCATCATACAAACTCACCGATGCTCCACCGCTTGCAATTTCTGCTTCGGCCTTTCAATCAAAACTGAAAACATTCCTCTTCCACAGATCCTATCCTGACACCCCTTCTTCCTTTTCTCTCTCTCTGCTCTCCAACCCCAAACATCACCCACCGTAGCTGCCACGCTGTCTCGCTACCTGACTCTTGACCTGGAACCGTACCCTTTTGCCTATCGATTTTGTTTTGACTGAGCGCCTGTGAATAAGCTGGTCCCCGCGGCGCGGGTTTCGTTGGGCGCTGTAGAAATCTTGGACTTACGATTACGATACGATTAGCTTCAGAAAAACATATGTGACGCCGGCCAAGAAAAGGGACCACTTGTCGCTCTCTAGAAGAGCTAGAAAACGCCGTTTTAGCTAAGAACATGAATATTCATAGAATTTCGGTTTTTGTATCCAATGAATGCGTCTGCATTTCAGCTTCATTTTACTATACCTGGTATTACTGCGCCTGCTATTTTAAAACCAGAATCTGCAGTTAAAGACATGGGTACAGACAGGGTAAAAAAGGGCCCACTTGTCGCCCAGCATGTTGCCAAGCGTTTGAATCTACTTCGGTATTTTCGGATTTACATAAATCACATAATTATTAATTTTAACTTTAATGAATATTTCTGTTAAATATAATTTTAAAAAATGGAATTAGGTAAATTTTCATAGACAGATAAAACTTGCGTCTTTTATAATTACAAATTTTCAAGCGAGGAACTATTTTCTTAGCAAACATATACCGAGGTCGCAAAGTGGCCGTTACGCGAAAGTTTAAAGGGAAATAATGGCGGTCAACGCTGACAAAACTTTTCTAGAAATTGCGAATTTGTTGAATTTAAAATTATCTACAGAGGAAGTTTCTAATGTGTTGCAAGATTATTTCACTACAGCGAAAGATTGTGACAGTGAAGAATCTTGTGATGAGCATTCTGAGGTCGAAACGGCTGCTGAATCACAAGTCAGTGAGGTAAATTTTAGTAGCTAGCATACAACTACATGTTAATAGAAAGTAAATGTTCACCCTGACCTAATCTAATCAAATCTCAGCACTTCTATAGCGCCGCTGTAATAAAGCATCACGCATCAATCGACAGCACTTCAAATCAAAATCGCAATTCTCCTACACTGAGATTAACCAGTTGCCGTCCTTGAACTTAAAGGCCAATTTCTTCTAACATAAATTTTATTTCCATTGTCAGTCTCTTTTAATTTTAAGACGGTTCAATCACTTACATTTACATTAAAGACGGTAGGTCATCGGGCAGCATCGTGCCCTTTCTGTTGCGGGGCCTACTCTGAGGAATGGGTTGGGAGGGCCTCTGAGCAGGCCTCCTTGAAGGGGCGCTATATAGATTCCTTGAATGAATGAATGAATGAATGAAGACAACAATTATAAAAGAATTTCTAACTTTTTTCATGCATTGATTTTATTCCTCATTTTGTTTCTTAGAATAGTCCAACCGAAGAAGTGCTGCAAGATGAACCAGATGCAGATCCTGTTCCAGTCTTCCGGGATGAAGAGAAAACTTCATACATTGCTGAAGCATTTGATGCCCAATTACCAGATATAAATAAGATTGAAGCATTTTTGACAAAAGGATGTCAGTGTCAGCATGGTCCCAACAAATCCATGTGTACGACACAGCTTAATGCAAGTATGGTTTTTGAGCATCAGTTGCAGATTGCAGAACTTGATTATTTCAACGAGCTACATCAAAATCCTTTGAACGATCTAATCGTTGGTCAGCTGCGATCTTTCTGTGCCACTGGTGAGAATGTTCTGCGGACGCGCAAGAAGAAAACACACCGTTGTATGACACATTCAGTGTTTAGGTTTGATGGGTTAAGTGTATGCAAAGCTGTCTACTTTTTCCTGTATAATATCGGTGAAAAGAGGTACAAGAGATTGAAACGCAGACTGAAGGAAGCTGGATTATCTCCTGTTTATCATGGCAACACAGGAAAGAAACAGCATCATGTTATGAGTAAAGAACAGTGTTCTGAGGTTGTTCACTTTCTGATTAAATTTGGAGAAAACCACGGACTGGTTCTTCCAGGTCGAGTTCCAGCTTTCAGGTCACCGGATCTTATTTTATTGCCTAGTCATTTCAGTGTCCAGGGTATGTACAGACAGTATGCAGAAGCTTGCAAGTTGACCGAAAGAAGACCAACGTCATGCAAATCATTCCGTAAAATATGGAAGGAAGCACTGCCAAATCTTATGTTGCAAAGACCAAGATCTGATTTGTGTGGAACTTGTCACTCGCTAATAACATCAGTTGCCAGCATGTCAAACATGAGTGAGGAAGAAAAGAAGAAACGAACCGCTAAAATCAGTAGTCATTTGGATTCTGTGACCATATCCAGAGCTGATTATAGGCAAAGGGTGTTTACGTCTCAACAGAACATTAAAGATCACCCTACAAAAGAACTTGGAAGAAACAATCCCTGCTCTTTCAAAAAAATGCTGCAGATCGGTTTTGATTATGCACAACAAATTCATATTCCTCAGGATCCTCAGCAACCAGGAGATATTTACTTCTTGACCCCATTTAAAGTTGGATTGTTTGGAATAATGAATGATTCATTGAGCCAGCAGATGACTTATGTCATTCCAGAATGCGTGTCAACTGGAAAGGGTTCGGACTCTGTAGTTTCCTATATCAACCATTATTTGGAAGAGTTTGGCCTTGGAGAGACAGATCTTAGCATTTTTGCTGATAATTGCATTGGCCAAAATAAGAATAACTTTGTAATTGCGTACTGGGCATGGAGAATTGTTAAAGGATTCCACAGTCATATTACGTATTCTTTCCTTCCTGTTGGACACACAAAATTCTCTCCAGATTGGGCATTTGGTCTTCTGAAGCGTCAGTTTCAATTAAGCAAGGTTTGCACCCTCACTGAACTGAAGAACTGCATTGAACGAAGCACTCCAATAACAAAATTGAACAAGGCAATTCTTACTGGAGATGAGCAAGGCAATGTTTTCATACCTGTTAACAATTGGCATTCATATTTCAATGACAAACTGAGGATTCAGAAAGTCAGAGATTTAAAAACCTTCTGCCAGTTTGAGTTTGATACTCAAATACCAGGTCATGTTATCTGCCATAAGGAACTTGGTGATGAGGGAATTCTGCACAAACTGTTTGATGCTGAGGAAGAAGCACTGGCTAATCTACCAGAAGAAATTCTTCCATTGGGACTTTCCACTGATAGGAAGCAATATCTCTTCCAGAATATTCGCAGATTCTGCACAAAGGAGGCTCAAGATATTCTTTGCCCTAGGCCCTATGATGATGCCATAACTCAAACAACATCAGCTGATCATGAAAGAACTGTAGGGACTTTAGAGAACTTGCAAACATTGTCAGAAGCATCCTTGGTGATGGCTCGTCGGGCACCACCTACTTGTGGATTTTGTAAGGAGACTGGGCATATTAACAGAAAAAACAAAAACGGATTATTTATGTGCCCTAAACGTAGAGCTCAAGAAAATAATGATTAGGTGTGACTTCCAATAAAATCTATTGATTCCGGTAGCTGAACGTTTTAGAAATGCATAGCGTCTTTTCAGTTGTAAAATATTAACGTTGCTCGGCTTCAAGAAACTAACCATAATTTGTTCAAATTTGTTCATATTTGGCTGAAATTTGGTGTTTCTGTAGTTTTTGTATAACTGAATTAGATCTGTAAATAAAAATACTAACATGCAAACAGTCTTTAAGTTAGGTGTATGTCAATTTTCAAACACAATTTGCAGAAAATTGATATTTTACAATGTTGAAAGTGAAAATGAAAATAGATGCATGAATTTTGGACCAATGAGCCTGAAACTTTTACCCTGACTTCCTTATAGTATCAGCTTATAGAAACTGGTGATAAGTCCATTTGAGACAAGTGGTCCCTTTTCTTGGCCGGCGTCACATATACATTTACATACAGTATACTCTCCGAAAATGCCGAGCCCTATGTCCCAATCGGCTACCGTGCGCCGATATTAGCCACTGCGCAAATTTTGTCCTGGCGACAAAAATGTGTATCTAACTATACAGCAGCACCTTTAAAGAATCTGTAAAAGCGCTAAAACATGGCTGGTGCAAATTTAGATAAGGCTGAAAATGTTTCTTGAGATGACTGACGGAACAGAGCCTGTTATACAGAGCCTAAAGAGAAACTCAGCAACTAGTACATCTATGTGTTATGCAAATGTGCAAGTGTAATTGGGTAGATGTCCAGCGCCGCTTAAACCCTCTGCGTCAAGCACACTAATGCGTTTATATGAACACCAATTAATATCCACACAAAGTGTTTGGTGTCAGCACACATTCATTGTCGTCTATAGTCGGACAATTTTGTCTGATTGATTCACATTTGAAAAAAAACACGATTTCTTTCTGATCAAAACTTTTAATCAGAAAAAGACCGAGGCTACACGTACGGTCAATACAGAAAAACATGCTTATAGACATGATTAATTATCACTATTATTAAACCGACATTTGTACTGTGCACAATTAAAACAGTCTAAAAGGCAACGACTTCATAATATTCAACCAGATAACGTCCTTGTCTTTCAATGTATTCTCCAATTCATGAAGAATCAGTGCAAAGAAGGCAACAGAGACATCTAAGCAAACCTACTGAACAAGAGTTTTAAATTTCTCTTCGAAACCAGTTATTATCATTAATCCCAGTCGGTAGAACGTTCCACCCCGCCGGACAAGCATAACAAAATCCATAAAGACCAAATGTATAAATATAACCTTAGGAACAAGAAGATACATCCATGTACCGGGTACCTGTAACTTTTTGGTACGTGTAACTGTAATAGTGAATTTGCAAAGCGCCTCTTCAAGAGAAACCTATTTGACAAAACATATGGTAATTTTTATTAATTACTTTACAAATACACTTCTCGCCTGTAAAAACATAATGTACAGAAGTCGACAGCAAGTTCTTCAAACTATTGACAAGACTGACAAAACATTTAATAAGAAATACCATCATTTGAAGAATAAATTAGAAATTTCATTATTTCAGTAATCTGTTAGGCTGAAATCAACTAGATGTTTGTGGAGCAATACTTTGTGGCTGCAACAAAATCATTAGAAAATAACTGACCAATTCTGAAGATTTACCAGAGTTTTGTGGGAATAATCTCCTCCGTAAATGTTGCTACTCTTCCATGTAAATAACTGTCAATTAGTCAGTCAGTCATCAGTCAGACCCAAAGTGCAACTTGTGGTTCACATGTAAAAGATTTCTAGAAAGATCTGAGAGAACCTAGGAAAGTGTTAGAGAATGAAAAACAAAGCCAGCCAACCAAGCAGCTACTGTAGCAACGGGAGCCAGCAAGAGTAAACCATTCATGTGGACACAGCCAGCCAGCCAGCCACCAAGTCTCACAGTTTAAAATGCAGAAAGACTGGAAATACATCATATGCACTGCAGCAAAAACACACAAATTCAAGAAAATTAAGTATACAAACCTTAACAATACTGCAAAACTTTGGTGGTCCCACTAGACATTTGATACAAGCAAAATGCACACAATGCTTCCCACAGAAATTCATCCGGACCTGGTGCTTCAAATGTCCACTCTGTCATTTGAGAAACCTTGCTTAGGTTCATCTCACACAAAAATGTTTGTACCTTCAGTCAAGTTCATTTCATTCAGTCAATTCAAGATTAATGCGATGCTTTCAATTCTGATAAATTTGCACCGGGAATAGTAACCAAAATGCCCACCATTGCATGATCATCTTAACTTTCTCAGCTCTTGAAAAATCCGTCTGTTGTTGAACTTTCTCGGACTGTCACCGTCACCTCATTTGATGTAACGTCTGTTACGCAAACTGTATTAAAGACAATTTTTCGGTTTACTGGTGCCCAGAGAACCACCCTTTCTTCATTTTCCTCAAACTCGTGAATCATTTTGCCCCTGTCATGTTCTTCAGGAAGTCGTTCCGAACATCTGGGCATGACTGACTGTGGCTGTGCTGTTTCAGAGATAGTTCCGTCATCCGTGCTATTTTGATGAGATTCTGTCTGCTTTGAGTTCCTATCTGCTAACTTCTGGCTTTCGTGACTAGACGAGGGTGCACGCTTTTTCGATTTCTTAACCAAAGAATTACTGTTGGTAGGCACAGCAGAGGCTTTCTTGTTTAGCAGTTCCAAGATGTCGCCACCTGCTTTGGGAGGTCGGCCTTTTCGTTTGACAGTGTTTTCTGGAGTATTTTTTGAAACAGATGGTCTTGGCTTGGTTGGTAAAACATCGGCCAGTTTTCGGCATTGCTTTGAGGAACTTTTTCGTCCGACTTTTGGTGAAACTGAACCCTCTTCATCTTCACTTTCACTTTCACTCCTTTCCTGCAAAATAAAATAAACTCCGACCATTAGTGATAAATAATAACTTCTGTAGTGCCAGTTTTTGCTGGAATGCAAGGTGTATAGAAAGCGGATGGCAAAACCTGTAATGAAAACATTCAAGACATACACAGTTGTAACTTAATGGCTCTCAAGCAAAGAAAAAAGGAGAGCCTCCCAGCGCAAAAGAAGGTCCTTGTCACTGTTCTTGACAGTATACTGGGCCAGCATACTGCTACCTTTGTCACCCATATTTGGCTCTGGGGTACACGTGATTCCTTGTGAATTAAAATATTTCTCTAGATGAGGAACAACACTTGAAATGGCAGCCACTCGTTAAGTTCTGGTGTGCAGAAAGTGCTGCAAAAGCAAATGCACTGAAGCGCTGAAATGTGCCAAGCATTTAAAAAAATGTTGCCTTTCTTGCATCTCAACAGACATTACTGAGTTGTTGATAGTACATTATCATTATTATTATTCAGACAACTAGCATGGTTCTGTACAGTGCAAAATTTTAGACTAGGGTTACTAACAAAGAATAAAAAAACGTGTGCAAAGACCTTTTTGGGGTCCTTCATTCACCCAGTCTGTACATCTGATGGAACAAGAAACTCACAGCAAATATATTGCAACGAGGTTAACTAATGACGAGGTTAGTTACACATAAACTGAATTACATTCGGGTCCATGTTCCTGAACACATGTCAGAATTCGTGTCATACAAGGAAAGTCCAGTCATTTTTAACAAGACAGTAATCGTTTCAATGGATGTAAAATGTCACCAGCTCAGAACACACATGAAGCCATTTTTCTCCCTGTGTTTCTATTATCGGGTGGAAATCATTCCGGTTTACAGTGCTTCTGTGGTGTCTGGCTGGAAGCAACACTGCAGAGATTTCTTTCAAAGAGGAGCTACACAAGTGTTTGACATTACATGTAAATCAAACCAATATGCAACCTTTTGGTGTTTCTTCTTCTTTTGCCTGGTTCTTTTACCACCTTTTGCTTTTTCGTTTCTAAAATTCAACAATCATGGACGGAAGTGTTCACAATTATATATATCTAAACTGTTATATTATCTATATACATTATTGTAAATATTATAAATAAATTTAGAAATAAATAAATATAAATACACCTGTGTATTAGTTTTTATTAATTAGAAACTTCTATAGTGCCAGTGTCTAATGCATAAGGCATCAGCTAACGCACAATGAATTCAAGCTGCAATCAGGTCAATATCCAGAAAATCAGGCCCTTGAAACCAAGAGGCAGCCTACAGCAGACAGCCAACTGGAAAAAGTAAGCCTAATATATGGAACAAAACGACACAACAGACCGAGCATAATGTACAGACGCAGGAAGAGTAATTCCAAACTTCAGGTCCAAGAACCAAAAAGACTCATTCACCAAGAACAGTGTTTGCTTTTGGTACAACCAGAGAAAGGTCCTTTTGTTCTCAACTTACGACTTAACTTTTTCAAACTTTCCACCATAAGCGGCCTCTCTGTCTTAGTGGGCTGAGCTTTTCGATATTGACCTGACTGCAGCTTGGTTGAGGCCTTGTGCATTAGACGCTGGCACGATTACTAATTAATAATAATAACAATAAGACCATTGATTAATGCCTTCTGCATTACAATAGCTCTACAAAATGTTATTAGATAAGGTGATCGTTTGAGGCCTTTTGCATTGTGTTAAAGGCATTATACAGTAGCGGTCATCAGTAAAGATAAGTTACTACTACAGCTAACAAGATAACTACTTTGTTAAATGCCAACTGTCAACAAGTCACAACTTTAATAGAGTGTGCAACACGGATCCAAATTTTAAATCAGGTTTATAACAGGACATCATTTTAAAATAACCTTGTTACAGTGCAGTACTTAACATGACTTTCAAAACACCATCATAGTCATCATCATCACTGCCACCACCCCCACCATCACTGGTGTGCCTCTCTCCAAAGTACTTCAATTTCTAAGAACCTGCCATTCGTCCCAGTCTTGGGTTCATCTCCAGGCTGTGCACAGGCCGAAGTTCAGTGAGGAGGTCTACCTCCACTGCCTGGGTCCGTGTGTGCTCCGGCCGTCCCAAGATAGGACAGTGTTGTAAGGGGGTTCTGATGTAATGAAATCTTGCAAAAATACTGAATGTTTTACCCAGCTTGGAATTCTTCGATGAGTTCGTCATCCAGGATGTTGTCTTCTGGCTCCCACGAATTGTGTCTACAACAGAAATAAAATTCAACAGTTTAAAAATACAGGCAGGAAAACAAAACTATTTCCAGTATATTGCCAGTCTAAAAGTTTAGTGACTTGCAAGTGGGAAAACCAATACCTGCTGCTCCAGCCCTTCCATTTTACCAGGTACTCCAACTTTCCCTACAAACAAATAATTACATTGTCAGTTATTATCAATAAGAAAATCCAATAAGTTGTACTTAAAAAACTATCTGAGAAAAATGGGTCACAAAGTTTTTCAAAGTAAAACTATGATACACTGATTGATAGACAGACGTCCGTAAGATGCTGCAATGATGCATAAAAACTGGAAACAACCGGTACAAATGGGAATCCTGAAACTCTGCCTGTCTCTTTATACATTAAACTGGTATCTGCCATTAGTGATCAGTAAGTCTCTTGCCTCTCCTCTTGACATTTCAGCTGCTTTTGACACTATCAATCATGACTTATTTCCTCAGTGACTCTCTTCCTGGTTTGGTATCTCTGATACTGTCCTTCTTTGGTTCTGGTCCACTGGCAGATTTAGCTATAGGTATGGGGAGGGGTTTTATGCCAGTGCCCTTCAGACCAGACCCATGCATGGTGGACTGCCAGAATGTGGTGCCCCTCCATACAAGCAATCCTGGCACTGCCACTGGTCTGGTCTTATTTGTTTTCTAGCTCCTTTTCTGTAAAAGCCAAGAGTCATTGTTCACAACCCCTTCCGCTCTCTTGGTTCTGTTCTAGGGCCATTCTACACTGCAGAGCCACCTCACTCTTCAGTCAACCACCATAATATGCCGATGACAATCAACTCTTCATATCCTTCACGCCAAATTCTTTTTCCTCACCCAACACTCAGTTGCTTGATACTGTCAATCAAATCTCACACGATGTCCTCTTACCTCAACTCTGCCAAAAATCCCAAACACATTCATTTTAAAGTTCTTTCTTTAAACTATAACTCTCTGCAATACTCCCAACCTACTTATCTTCGCAAACCATTACCATCCAATCACCCCGCTCTCTCTGATCATTTTCTTACCTCACTCTTGCCTGTTCCCAGTAGCTACTCATCTGAAGTTCTGTAACAGATCCATATACCACACTGCACTTCAAATCCAGAACGACCTCCCTCCCGAACTTCGCAAATTCTCCGTTCCTCTATCCTTCCGTCATCTCTCTCAAGCTCCTCTATCTATTACTCCTCTGGCTTTCCATTCAAAACTATAGTCCCGCGTTTTCAAGAAATCTTACCCTGATCCATCCAATCCGCCGCCTTCCCATTAACTCAACGTAACAGCTCCGCTGTCCCTTCTGTCTAGTCTTCTGGCAACCGAACTCTGCTCTTCATATGGTATCTTTGGACAACCCTTCTGACTTGACGCAGCGCTCGTGAATAAGTTGGTGCCCTGCGCTTAGCTTTAGAGTAGCGCTTCTGAAATTTTCGAGATTACGATTATGAAACCTTATTGATACAAGACCCATGGCGACAAAAATCGATAAAAAGCATAAGAACAGTCGTTACCTTGCGAACTCTCTGTTTCACTATGGCCTCTACTTCAAAAACCTTTTCTCCAATTTCTGAAAGTTCCATCCAATTTTTATTAATTAGTTGCAAAAAGATAACTGTTTACAATTATCACGTCCCGCCTCCGTCCCCAAACTACGTAGATGTAATATTATCAACTCGCTAAAAGACCATAACAATCCGCCAAATCTGGCAACCTTCAACACAACCAAGTAGTCGAATCGTAATCGTAATCTCGAGATTTCTACAGTGCCCAACGAAAGCTAAGTCGCGGGAACCAGCTTATTACAGGCGCTCAGTCAAAACAAAATCATTAGGCAAAAGGGTTCGGTTCCAGGTCAAGATCCAGGAGTCAGGCAGTCAGACAGTCGGACGGCTACAGTGGATGGTGCTTGAAATTGAAGCGAGAAGAGAGATAAGGGGAAGAGGAGGAATCAGGATAAGATTTTTGGAAAAGAAGTGTTTTCAGTCTTGAGTGAAAGAACGTGAAAGACCTGCGCAGAAACTGAAAGAAGTGTTGGTGAGTTCGTGTGATTGACCAGACAACTGTCGCAATTCTGGCGGGAGTTTATTCCAAAGGGGTGGGGCAGCTATGGCTATGCAGCGATTTCCAAATTTTAAGGATGAGGTGACGGGAGGGTGAAAAAGTGTTAGGACAGAGAGGAGCGGTTGAACGGAGTGGTTGGATAGTAAATAATTGACGAAGACAGGAGGTTTGGGATGATTGAAGTGTGTTGTAGGTGAGAGATACGACTTGGTACTCTGTTCCTCTTATCTCTCTCTCCTCTCCAACCCCAAACACCACCCCCATAGCTGCCACGCTGTCTCTCCGTCTGACTTTTGGATCTTGACCTGGAACCGAACCCTTTTGCCTATCGATTTTGTTTTGACTTAGCGCTTGTGAATAAGCTGGTCCCCGCGGCGCGGCTTTCGTTGGGCGCTGTAGAAATCTTGGAATTACGATTACGATTCTAAACACCAACTACCTGGAACTGAACCCTTCTTGCCTGTCGATTTTCTTTTGACTAAGCTCTTGTGTTTGTTCCCGCGACTTAGCTTTCTTTGGGCGCTGTAGAAATCTCGAGTTTACGATTACGATTACGAACCAATAACCGCGCGTTAATACGGTTCAAAGTGCGAGCCGTTGTTGACATAACACGACCCAGTTAGTTCATCCAATGAGAGAACGCCTTGAATTGTAGCGGTTCTATGATGTCGATCCGAGCGATAATCCGTCTTGGACCGACTTTACGGTTAGTGACTGGATTATCCCTGGCCCTCCGTGGCTGCCGGGGATCTGTATCCAGCCTTGGCAGTCTCTGCAAGCGAATGTCGGCTTCATTCAAAATTCCTTCTTGTTCGACGATGACTTCTAGGTCGATATATTCAGTCGTTGAGCGGGGTTCGCCTAACACCCCCGATTTCAAAGTGTTTATAGGTATGTGAGATCCAAGTTGTTGTTTGGGAATTAAACTGGATTTAAAATTTGTGACAACGTTACCGTTTGTAGTTTTCAGGATCTTTTAGTCGTAGAAGTGTTAGAAATTAGAATTTTTTGCGATGACACGAACTGTGTGACCTCAAAGTGCCTGTCATGCTCTGTGGTTGCTACCCTCGTGGGGTTGACGTTTTAAAATTTGAAGATGTCACGTGGAGTTTAAAGGTTGTTTTCTGAGCTGGTCAAACATAGGTTGCAGAATTTATATAAGAAATTTTCTTGCATAGTATGGCAATCATACATTATTTCATCCAAACTGGAAAATTTGTTTTGCTTATTATGGTATTAAGTACAGAAATGGTAATAATACACATTTTACCCAACCTCAAAGTTAAAGATACATGTTTTTCGTGTTTATAGCTGGTCCAAATGGTTTTGTGTCTCCATTTCACGATATACCACTGTATGCGGATCAAGAGCTGAAGATATTTAATATGGTTGTTGAGGTTCCTCGATGGACAAATGCAAAAATGGAAGTAAGTTATATGTAATGCTTAATCAGAATAGTTGGCACATTGTTGTTTGTAAATACTTTCAAAAGTGAGTTACTGGGTGGCATTTAGCAGTGAACCGCATTGGCCAACAGTCATGCCTTCAATTTCTCTGTGTTGATTATTAGTTTGTGTTAGTTTTTACTCTTGTTCCTTTTTTGTGAAATTCACTGTATTCTTTTAGAGGCTTGGAACCAGTAGGACAATATTGTCCACTTTTTGTTGGAGGGCCTTTGTTGCATCTGGAATTCAGCTAAAGGACCTTCAATCCCATGATACATCATGATCAGTAAATTACAAGATGATATTACAACATATTATATGTTATTCACGATGCAGCATGATATTAATGCAACATATGACATGATGTTGCAACATGATATTACTTAACTCTGGCCAACCACAGTACTTAAAATCAGTCTTCATTCCCCAAACTTATCGTTATTCAACCAGGTTATCTGATTGTCTTTCTCTGGCCATACCTAAGACTACAGCTGTTCTTGGTGAGGATTTTTCTTTGGTTGCTGAACCTAGATTTAGGGACTGTCTTCCTGGATCTGTCCGTTCTGCTCAGTCTCTTGTGCCATTTTGTTCTCAACTTAAGACCTACCTTTCTCAAATTATTTATCCACTGTAGGTTGCCTCTCTATCTTAGTGGGCTGATCTGGTGGATATTGACCTGATTCTAGCTTGGCTTTAGTCATGCCATGTGCATTAGACACCAGCACTGTTGAAGTTACTAATTAATAATATGTAATAATTAATTACGTGCTATCCATGATACAACATATTTGTCCAACATTATACAACATGACAATAGAACGTGATATTTCAATTTGACATCCATGATACAACTTGATAATAATCTAACATGATGCAACAGTTTGTTCAACATGATATTACATGATATTGTGCTGGATTAAGATCATGATGTCACATAATATTAGAACAATAAGGTACAACATGATATTACAGCAGTATTATATTGTTATTGAGTGGAAGACCTGTGCAAGACAACAAGGCTTCATATGATATGCATGATGCAACGTGATATTAACACAACACTTTTTTCATGTGTGGTCTCATACTATTAGAAGATATTGCAAACCAATGTAAATACTTATATTTACTGAATTAATTCATTGGGCTGAGATGGCTTTGATTTTATTGGGCTTAAGAAAGAAGCAATGTTTGAAATTTAGCAGAATAAAATAGATTTGGGCTGTGCATGAAGAAACACCAGATAAAAGTTTGGTCATTGCCTTTAAGTAGGCATTGTGCAGCATTTTAAATATCACGTTAGATCCTCCATGAGTTGATGCTGATTCACAATCTTGTGTCAAGTCATGATATTGATTTTCAACCTCCTGTCTCATTTAAATCTCTTCTGAGTCAATATTGATTTGCAGTCTCCTATCATGTTAAAATCTCTTCTGAGTCAATATTGATTTGTGATCATCAGCCTCAAACAAAATCCTCTTCAGCAGCAGTCATATCCTTCATCACTATGGCTATCCTTTCATAATTGCCAATCTTAGGGAGCAACGATCCACTAGAGCAGTGATCCTTCTGGCATCACGACACGCAATCTGACACACTCACAGACAATCTGACACATTTACTGACACACTGGCAGGCAATCTGCGGGGTATTGCTGACACACTGGCAGGTATTGCTGATGGCACTGATTGGCATTTTGAATGGTGTGCAAAAACTGAGTGGGTTGTAAACATTGCCACTTGGACAGTGAACGCTCCTGCAAACGCGTTGATTTCTATTGATCTGGTTTCTGATCAATATCATTCAGCTTGCATTGTGAAAAGCCATCATCATACATACTGGAATGTTTGAATCATTATTTGCTGACTTCAATTGAAAACCACTGCTGTCTTAAAAGGTAATGTCTGGAAACTGCAGACACCACTGTTGCTAGTAAGATGTTAGAAAATCAATTGTCTAGCTATACAGCAAGGCTTTGGAATTTGCTGCACAGTTTTTTTGTTCTAACACTCCTTTGATGTCATTCAGCTCTATACTTTAGATTTATCTCTTTCAATTTGCTACCCACTGTAGCCTAACTTCGGGTGTATCTCACCTATCTGAATTCAACCTGGCTTCCTCAACGGATTATGATGTTTGAGGGTGGTTTCGCTTGAAGCGACCATCAATTGATGCCTTAGGCATTATGATAATGGCATTATACATCTTCTTAGATTAGATTAGATTAGACCTTTGCCACCAACCATAACATCAACAAAGACCAGGCATGAAATTTCTGTCCATAATTTTTGTCATCCAGAGGTATCACATGTGGCTCGGGGAAAATTTAATGACAGTAATTTATTAAGCACTGTCTCACTGGAGACTATTGGCACTTGGAGCATCGAAGGACTCTTTCAGAAACTCTTGGTTGCTGTCCAGTGTTTGACCGTTTTCTGGAACCTGGCGATGTAAAGTATTATAAACACTGTACTGGATTAATAATAATAATAATAACAGCAATAGTAATATTTATAATAGTAAAATTAGTGATAGTTATTCTATTACTGTAATACTTAACCTGTAAAAATAATGATAATTATACTGTTACTGTAATACTTAACCTATATTGACTATATGTCATAATTTAGATAAGCAAAGAAGAGAAGCTGAATCCGATCAAACAGGATGTCAAGAAAGGAAAGCTGCGATACGTGGACAATTGTTTTCCATTCCATGGCTACATCTGGAACTATGGTGCCATTCCTCAGGTAGGTCAGCATCGTCATGGTAACAGATCTGGTTAAACTGTAGTTGTGTATGTTTTAGATAATTAATCTTCAACCTAATCAGTGTTGTTGTTTTTTTGTGTTTTAATAAAGATGTTGGTTATAAATGGGGTGCAATATAGTCTAAAGGGTAACGTTCTGGACTGTCACTCCAGTGGTCGGGGTTCAAATTTGCACCAGGGCAAAAAAGACATTTCGAGATTCTGCTTTATTTGCACCCCCTAGCGAATGCTGCTATAAAATGAGTGCATTGGCTGTACACTCTCAATGGGAAGATTAGAGGGTGAGGGAGAAGATTGACCATCCGCCTTCAAATGTTAAGGATGAGAAAACAAAGTTGGTAGCACTTTGTGCAGCTGCCTATTGGGGTTTCCTTAGGCTTAGGGGCTGCTTTTCTGCTGCTAGTTATAAACGCTTTCAGTTTTGATGAGTTGCAGACTTATTTTAGATCACTTCTGTCTGTAGACGTGGGAAGATCCACATCACATCGATGAACACACAAAACAGAAGGGTGATAACGATCCAATCGATGTATGTGAGATTGGCTCCAAGGTAAGAAAGCATTGCAGCGTGTTCATTTGTTAAAAATATGATAATAAATAGAAAATTATTGTCTAAGTACTGCACCAGGCATCAGCTGATGGTGGGTGCTGAAAGTCTAGTCAGTTTTTGGAAGAACGCACATGCAACTGTTTTTGAGAGGTTCTATATACATGCAGGGTACGATTTATAGGTGGGAATGTGGAAACTTGATCTGACCTGCAGACTGCCCCATGACGATGCATTTTCCCTTTACATTTTGCTTCTGCCCTAGTGGCTTGCCCTGTTGCATGCCACCGTAAATTCACAGTGTGCTTGTGAATTACATTAACGTTGTTGTCGAAGTCCTCTGATTAGATTTGATAGATAGATGAGGTTTAAACCCATGATGTAGTGTTTCGAGGCCAGTATTCACCCAATCGACAAGGGTGCCACACCTGTCTCATTATTTACATGGTTGTGTGTTGCAGGTACACAAACGAGGAGAAGTGGTCCAGGTGAAGGTGCTTGGAATAATGGCGCTGATTGATGAAGGTACTGCTTCTGATTTATTCACAACTTGGATACTTGCAGTGGAGCTTCAGCATTTGGTGATGGAAGCTCAAAGTACATAAATGTTGTGAGGTTCTAAAAAGTCACCCCAAAAATAGCTTTCTTTATATTAGACATTTATATAGGAATTTCTTATTCAATGCATTGGACATTTACATGACACCTTCTTGCATAATATCTTCTTGTATAGCTGCATCTTACATAGCACCTTCTTATGTAGTGCCTTCTTATGTAGCACCTGCTTATATAGCACTTTTTTACACAGTGCCTTCTTACATAGCACCTGCTTATATAGCACCTTCTTATGTAGCACCTGCTTATATAGCACCTTCTTATGTAGTGCCTTCTTACATAGCACCTGCTTATGTAGTGCCTTCTTACATAGCACCTGCTTATATAGCACCTTCTTATGTAGTGCCTTCTTACATAGCACATTCTTACATAGCACCTTCTTTGAACCTTTTAAGAGGCTCTTAGAAGGTGCTGTGTAAGAGTCCAGCTGACTAACTAGTGAGGGAATTTCTGCATTAAGAGTTTATTTGAGAAGGGGCTGTTTTGTGTACAAATATACAAGTCTTTGTAGGGCCATTGTGTTCATGATGCTAAATAATTTGAATTATTAAAATCATAATAACTTAGAAGAAAAAGAACAGTTCATTAAGCTAACCCCAAGAAGCATCCATGGGTGGACGAAGTGCTAGCAACTTCATTTTCATAGCCTCAGAATGTGACGGCGGGTGGCCAGTCCTTTCCCTCGCTGTCTGATCTTCCAACAGAGTACAGTGTATTCATTTTGTATGTGAGTTCGCTAAAGGGCAGAAATCTTGATACATCTTTCTGCCCTGGTGGGGAGTTGAACCCATGACCTCTGGGTTGACAGTCCAACATGCTAAGCATTAGACTATTGTGCATTCCTTAACTTACATTGTCGATAATTAGTTTTTTCTGTTTTACACAGGAGAGACAGATTGGAAAGTTCTTGCGATTGATGTCACTGATCCATTAGCGAACAACCTTAACGGTCAGTCTTCTGTGGAAATGGTTTTCATTTGAGCTGCAGTGGTTTTGTCTAGTGTGGTCTCATCTGAAAATTTCCATAGTACAATTTTTTGTCATTTGCTAATTATAAAAACTGATTGGCAGGCTACAGGTGGTACTACTGACTTTTCTAGTTATCTGTATGCCATTGATTTCCTAATGAACTTTTTGTTCTTACTGAATTTTTATATGATTTAGGAACTTTTCTTGAAGAGACCTTATACAAACTTATGATAACAGTTACAACCTAGATCTTAATTCGGTTCCTGAATTTTGTATGAGTTCATTTGTATTTATTTATTTACTTTGCAAAGTATTGATTTTGAGTTCCTGTTTGAATTTTCATCTTTGAAATGACATTTATAAACATAAAATAATGAACACCTTGTTGACACAAAAAAGGCAAAAAACAGCAGTAATATAACACACCATAATTCATCTAAATAAGCAACAGAAACAGAACCTGCCGCTGTTCAGAAGTCCTCAAGAGTTCAGCTCACTGTGCACAGTTCGTTGAACTTGCTATACAACTGGCTTCTGGCCTCATGTTTATTTATGAATATTTTACCAGTTTAAGGCATTCATGATAATGGTAATTATCAATTAAATAGGTTCCTAGTAGATTAGGTATAGCAGCATTTGAGTGGAGGTAGAAACGAGAGTAGAATTTACAGTGACATACTTGCGATAAGAACATGAAATTTAGTCTACCTCAACTATTAATTAAACTTTACACTTTCCCATTTCTTAAAACCAGATATAAGATGATGTAGAGTTCCAGCATACAGACAAAGTCTTCCTGACAAAGTCAAAGCAGGAATGGTGTACGGCAGGATGCACAAACAGTGGCTTTTCTGCAAACTAAGGTGAAGAATCTCGTCCAGATTGGAGGCACGAGTCAAGAGACAATTACATGCATGGTAGAATGACCATTCAAGTGATTTACATCAGCTGTCAACTGTCTTCAGCCACTTACTTCCAAATACAGTACTTTAAGGTGTCAGCCCAGTTAATGGGATGCACACGCAGTAACACAGGATCAGTTGCCTTGCCATGTGCAGTAAGGATTAGCACAGTTAAACTTGCGAGATAGTATACTGCTATTTATATTACAAACATTCAACAGGATGGCAAGGCAACATGTTTAGATACACATACACAGCTCCTTTATTTCATACCACAATGTGCTTTTGTCTTTGATGAATTTCAGATATTGGTGATGTGGAGAAGAACATGCCTGGGTTTCTCAAAGTCAGTAAACCTTGTGATGGTGTAGTGGTTTTTAGAAAACTTTCTCTGCTATGACTGGGGTTTGATTTCAAGTATGTAGTGTGAAGTTGGCAGTTAACTGCAACTGTCATACGTCTACAGCCTACCCTCACTGAGCCCTAAATGTGGTTAAATTAACATTGCTAAATTTTTTACTATGAACAACATCTGGTTTTCAGAAGTGTCATGGATGATACTGTAATTTTGCTTAAACCATTGATTTGCTAGTCGATGATTAAATTGTGTATGTATGGTTTCTAGCTGCATTGTCATGGAAACTGTTTTTGCACTTGTTCCTAGGCAACCCATGACTGGTTTAGGATCTACAAAGTACCAGCTGGAAAACCTCAGAATAAATTTGCTTTCGACGGAAAAGCACAGAACCGGGTTAGTCCGTAAATCTGGTTTCTGGGGAGACAGAGTTGACATGTTCAAAAGAAGAATTCTCCATGTAGGACCTTTACATTCATTTCAGAACTTAGTTTCTTCTGACTGTGTTATAGTAGTTTTGATGTGTGTGGTAAAGTCTGCAGTATGCAAAATATGAGGTACATTACCAGTTCTTTATGGCATGTTATCCCAAGCCATCAACTCTGCTCTGACCATTCAGGATTCGGACTTGACACTGAAAATGACCCAACAGTCTGGCTTTTGCAGACCAGGTTTGATATAGCACCAGTGAATAAGCTGGTTTGGGGCACAGTGTGATGGTGAGAAATTCCGGAGATTTACATTTTGTTACACTTCATTTGTGCAACTTGTTTACTAAAAATCTCATAGGTAATGCCAAAATAAAATGGGCGTGTTTGATTCTGTTAGTGGAAAATTAAGCGAACTTCTTAATTTTCCACTAAGTTCAGAGTTACAGTTATTTAGCCCAACCGTGATTAAATAAATACAGTTGACGAGTGGTTAGTGGTTCACCCGCCATATTCTCCCTTGTGGTCAACACAGTCTTGACTGGCACGATCGAATGGATTACTGACTACAAAGTGACCAACAATCGAAGCCTTGTGTAATATTATAGCGGTGCTACAGAAATCTTCAGATTGGATGAATCTCTGTCATCTGTGTGTTTTGAAGGCTTTCGCTCTGCAGATAATCCAGCAGACAAATCAACAATGGAAACGTCTCGTATGCAAACAGACGGACACAGGTTCTATATCATGGTATGTGTTCGTGTGACATGTCACAAACATGTGTTTCGTATCTTCCTTTGCCGTTTGCACACATTTTCTTTTGTCATTGCTTCTGAACGCCAGAAGCTATTCTGCATTAAGAAGACTCAATAGCATGTTGCACTTTATTTGGCTGCTATGATTGTACTGTGATGTAGTTACAATTTATTTAACTTCATACATAGCGAGCTTAACAATGAGCTTTACAACGTCATGTGCCAGTGCAGGTGCAAGGAGCGGTCTAAGAGAGTTAGGCAACAGGTAGAGTTAGAGATAACAAATAGATAGGAGAGATAACAAATAGACGAGAGAGATAACAAATAGATAAGAGCTAACAACAGAGATGAAAGATAGGAAATAGATAACACAGACTATGCTGGTAAATTTTCGACTGAATATGTTGCAGTGCCAATACGACAATTTGTGGAACTCCAGATTACATCAGCCAGGATCAGGCAAAATCATTTGTGGATCTGGTAAGTCTTTCCTCTTTTCTGCATCTTTTCACCATTTTATTTTATTTTCTTCATTCAGTTTGTTATAATTAAAGCCACACTGTTATGATTAATGTACTGGTAGTGTTTGTGTAATTTGTAATGACAATTTAGTGGTGTTTTCTACTCAGTGCATATGTAAGCTAATGAAAGCAAATGGTGCAAGTACTCTAATGTAAGAAACAGGGTGAGCACTTTCTAATGAAAACGTGGCAAGCACTTTCAGGGTGAGCATTCTCTAACGAAAGAAAACAGGGTGAGCACTTTCAGGGTGAGCATTCTCTAACGAAAGAAAACAGGGTGAGCACTTTCAGGGTGAGCATTCTTTAATGAAAGAAATGGGGTGAACACTTTCAGGGTGAGCATTCTGTAATGAAAGAAAACGGGGTGAGCACTTTCAGGGTGAGCATTCTCTAATGAAAGAAATGAGGTGAACACTTTCAGGGTGAGCATTCTGTAATGAAAGAAAATGGGGAGAGCACTTTCAGGGTGAGCATTCTCTAATGAAAGAAAACGGGGTGAGCACCATCAGAGTGAGCATTCTCTTATGAAAGAAAATGGGATGAGCACCATTAGGGTGAGCATTCCCTACTGAAAGAAAACGGGTGCGCACCATCAGGGTGAGCATTCTGTAATGAAAGAAAATGGGGTGAGCACCATCAGGGCGACTACTGATGCGCCGGATGTGGCAGCAGTCACTTTCGTAGAGCTCGTGTGTTTTTTCCTTTTGTACTTAATATGTAGCTTATTTCTACTCTAATTCAAACGACCAGGGTTAACACTTTCAGGGTGAGTACTGTCATACGAACGCAAACAGGGCGAGCATTCTGCAATAAAAGCAAGTAGGGTGAGCATTTTCAGGCCTAACTGCCATAAACTTGACCATTGCAAGTCTGTTTTTCAATACAAATCATGCAGTTAAGCATTGGATCGTTTATCACTCTCAATTCTTGTATTACAGGCTGCTCCACGAGGATGTCCCGAACCAATTCCTTCTGAAGGTAAAGCTAACTTTGTTAATTTTATTATGTTAATCCAAGATTCTTAAACCATAACCCCACTTAATTGTAAAGAACAACCGGCTGATGTTGACATGGGTCATTTAGGCCCAATGACTGTTTAAGAGTAAAGATTGATCTACCCATTTCACTATTCTGTTAAATATGGAAAGTTTTTTCTGTATGTGTAGTTGACATGTGGCATTACGTCTGATGGCGGAGAAAGATAAACTTGACAACCTACGGAAAATATCTGCAATCTTTGGTGGTTCAGGAAAGCAATCTTTGCCATCGAAATCAATGACTGTTGACTATATTACATAAACTGGTCATATTGGAACAACCACTTTGTATAAGCCAAAAATTCGAGCTCAGAGGGAACCCTGATTGACTGTTGTAATGAGTTCATGTCAAGTGTGGCCTGTTTGCCAATAACTCTCAATAAACAAGAGATAAAATGTTTTAATTGTTTCATAAAAGTAGTAAAATGATATTCAGTGGTAAAATATTATGCCATGCCTAAAAAATATGGTCTAACCTAACCTAAATCACTCGGTTTGGCTTACCTAACCAAAAATAAACTGCACAACTACCAGTCCAAAATTGAAATCGTGCAGTCCACCCTATACCATGGGTAACAAAAGTATGACCTACCCTAATCAAAATAACCAAGCCTCACTTGCCTAAGCTAAACTACAAAACCCACAAGTACTAAAACAGATGGAAATCATTCAGTCTACTTTAGCTGAGTGGATACAAGACATATATGTTTATTCTTATGCAAGCAAATGAATTGAAAGCCCATCGTTTTACAACAAAGAAAAGATCTTTATTTGGAGACCCAGTGGTACTGAGGTCCTCTGTAGTTCTGACGGTACAGCTGTTGTAGGTTGTCCTTAACAGCCTGGTACTGTGGTGTCAGAGAAGGCTTTGAAGGGTCCTCTAAGAAGATCAGAAGGTCCTGATCACGCCGTGTCGTAGTTGGGCTATAATTCAATTCAACAGCAAGTGTATATACTTCAACAGCCAAGCAATTTCAAGGGTGGTTTAGTAAGAACAATCTAAATATTTGAACAAAAATCGGCAGACTAACTCTATTGAACTTCTCTAACTATCCTTATCCTGCTTTTGCCCTTTCCCTTTCTGTTGTCGTCTTAACCACTTTCCACCTGAGCACCACACCATCACTGTTGGCGTGACCACCCCCTGGATTCTGACCTGGCACTGAAACTGACCAAACAGCAAGGGTGTCATGTTGACTGATATAGCACCAGTGGTCTCCCTGATGGAGCTTCCTGTATCGTGTCCAAAAATGTCAGAGACATATTCATCTGTGCTAGTCACCACTCCCATAAAAAATATACATCCCTTTCAAAAACCTACAGAAAAGAATGAAGCAGTGCTATGTCTAAACTTAACAAATACCTTGTTGGGGTTTGGTATGGGATTCCAGTCATTCCACTGAATTTATTTTTAGCATCAGTTTTTGACTTCAGCTGGTTGAAATCGATTTGCTGAAGAAGGCGTTTTGAACGACTGTGGGCAAGCTTCTCTTTAAGCCCTAGATCACCACCAGTCCCTGGATGATTTGAAGACTCTTTCCGTGCCATCACATATAAATCTAATTCAAGCGAACATAAACAGATTACTAAAGCACCATTTACAAGACAATTTCTAATCTAAGGACAAATTGAAAAATAAACTATGGAAGCATTTTGCTACTGGCAACACTAGAAATGTTTTCACAGTAAAAAACGTTTTACAAGTCATATCTGTTGAGCCAGCCTGCTCTCCTTCCACTGTTGAAGTCTGCTTCAGTTTGGTTTTTATCAAGTACTCAAGGCATGTATAAATGTATGTACCGGGGTATCTTGACATTTATACAGCACCGTTTAAGGACCTCTCAGAGATGCTGAAACATGGCATCTCAAGACGAGCTGAAATTACTTTATGGTCAGTTGGTTGAATGTTCATCGTGCGACAGTGGCAATATGAAAATAATTATAAATATAAAAACTAAATAAGATCTGCCACAGTGTCTTTGCTCTAGCAGCAGCATGAAAATACAGCACAAGAAACTAAATAGGTTCTGTCTTACTGGTGGCTTGATTGCAGCAGATAAGTGCTGCATGCAGGTCTCCACATTTCTCTTTAGCTTCGCTCTGCTCAATCAGTTGGTCGGCTTCTTTGGTGAGGTCTTTGTCATTTGCTGTAATTCAGTGCCAGAAAGTTAGTGCTGCTTCTAACTGAATTACAATTATTTTAAATAAGTGGTGAACAAACCACCATGACTAACGTACATAATACCACCAAGACTTTGATGCCTCTGCAATGAATGCAACAAATGCTTTAAATAGGAAGGCAACATGATAAAACCCAACTACTAAAACACATCTAAACACTGCACACAAAAATCATCCCTAGTATTGTTATAATAATTGGATGGCCACAAAATTTGGGACAAGGTCTGATCTTTCAGAGATCAATTATTTTCTACTCCTAACTTTTTTCATTCCTGCAGGATTATTCCTAATTCCAGTTAAAATATAATTATAACAGCTGAATAGAGAGGTAGACAGGATTTACCCATGTCACCCAGATGCTGCGCATCCGGGACAATGAAGTAGCTTTCAGTCAAGCTTTTGTTCCGCACCACCAGAGGGATGCCTTTAGCAGACAACGTCGCCTGACAACTAGTTTTGTCGTCAATGCTTAGTAAGTCGAGGAGGTTGTCGTACTGCGATGAAGTTGAGTCACTGTCAGGACTTGGAAGCATTTCATCAATGATGCTCCAATCCATGAGGTTCATTTCTGAAGACGGAGCCTTTGGCTGAGCTGCGTCGCCTGTCAACCTTCCTTCGTTCAGCACATGGACATTCAGTTGGTTCCCAGCTTTACCGTAATCACCGCCAGCGTTGTCCAGCTGATTTGTAACCGGGGTGTAGGGAACCGGTGCTGCTTGCAAATTAGCACCAGCACTGGGAACTACGACACTGGTGCAACCGCCATAATACGTCTGACCATACCCTGACGGTGGTGCAAGGGGCTGCTGTGGCAGTGGAGTAGCAAACAGGCCCATCTGCACTCCATAAGTGCTGTTTGGAACAGTTGCAAGACCGGAAAAATTGCTCGAGAATGCTGGCTCATGACTTGAAATAACAGGCGGCACAGTTCCCGGCTGGTAGGGCAAACAGTTCAGGGGACCAGGACCTCCATTGTAGACAACATATGATTGCTGGTTTGGAAGAACTTCATAGCGAGGCTGGTAACCAGCAAGAGTGTTTCTGTTTCCGACAATCGGGTTTAAATTTCGGCCAGGAGAGTTTAACACGTTGGATGTGTTTTCTGCGATGTGACCGGCATTTAAAAGCATCTGCCTCTGATGAAGAACAGGAAGGGGGTACTGTGGAAGCAAACTTGGGATGCAGCTGTGACTGTCTGTCTTGTTACTGTTTGCAAGCGTTTGACTCGAGAGGCATTTTGTCTCAGAATCTGATGACCGTGGCAGTGAATGACTTGATCCAGACTGCATAGGTTTTGGTGGTTCATGTCTTGTTGGCAAATTACTTGGTTCAGATGGTTTCACATATGGTCTTGGCGTTGCAATATTTGGTTTAGCTGGCTTTGTCAGTAGTCTACCAGGCGGTTCGGTTGGTCTTGTTCCAGACAGTTTCAATCCAGATCCACAGAAAGCAGCTGGTGGTGCAGTGGGGGTGACGGTGGGTCCTCGGCTGAAATCTATTCCATTCAAAGCATCGACGCTGCTGTTGTTGTTGATGTTGCAGTTTTCATCAGATGGAGGCAAGTCTTTGGATCCAGCACCACATTTCTTGGCAACACTCTGTCTTGATTGGTCTGATGTTTTGGCATCCGATGCGCAACTTCCGCTGTCTTCTGCACACAAGAAAACATAGCCAGTCCGAAAAGGTTGACACAAACAATAAGACATTGTCATCCATGTGACTGACAGCCGTAGGTGTATTGCACCTTTTCAGGAAAGGCATCAGAAAGTGCCTCTCAGAAGGTCTTAAAAAGTGCTACATAAATTTTCAGATACACACAAAGCTGCATTCATTCATACATTAATAAACATATACATAAGTACATACATACACTCATACATCAATACATAAGCACATAAATACATACATTCATATATACATACATATGCTATACAATATGCTATACATTCATGTACGCATACATGGATATGCTATGCAGTGCCACTTGGCTGCTTTGGTTGTGATAATTGGTTGCCAATGTGAAGCAAATACATTAAGGCCTCCTTTTAACTTCTTCATTGTATAGTTGAATTCTGCCTCATACTTGGGGGCATGGATCCAAAATTTAATACAGCATTAGAACACGTTATAACATGACCTTATTAGAAAGCAGTAATCATGCATTCATTTCACTCATGTAGGTCCTTTGTCCAAAGGTTCAGGCTGAACAATTTCCGCCATTCATTTTGCCCCAGACCATATTCCACTGAAGGTACATTCTCTCTATCATTCTCTCTATTGATTTCACTCCTGCCTATATGTCGAACCTAATCTAATCATTTATTGATTCTCCCTATCGATTTCGCTCCTGCCTATACGTCTAACCTAATCTAATCATTTATTGATTCTATCTCAGTTTTGCTCCTGCCTATACATCTAACCTAATCTAATCATTTAATGATCTTTATAGTGCCGTCATTGAAATGCAGTAGCCGTTAATTGATGGTTACTTCAAGTAAAACCATAGCTATAATCGCAATCCTCTGGAGAAGCCTGGTTGAAGTCTTTCCCCCAAGTGCTGCAAATTGCATATCACACTCCACTAGTCAAGTGCAATTTGAGACAACTGTGTGCCCTCAGGACTGGACCACATCACCTGTCGTCATTCCTCATCTTCAGTGCCACATGGTCCTCGAGCTCTGAACACAGCGTCGTGGTGGGGCACGGTAGCATAATGGATAGAGCGCTTGGCTGGTAACGCGGAGTATGGGTTCAAGCCTCCTCCGAGATGTTTACAGTGTAGGGACCTTGAGCAAGTCCTTCACTCACAATTGCTCGGCGCCATCGACTGAAGCTAGGCCATTAGATAGTGGCATCTAATAAATGCAGAAATAATTATAACTGTAATAATAATAACAACAAATAATAACTCTGCATGGGAATGTGTTGGTTGGGCTTCATGTGTGGTAGTCTGCCACAGGAGACTTTTCTAGTTATCTAAGCACTGTTTGCTTACTGATGAACCTTTTGTAAGTAACAATCATTTAGACCAGTGCCTAGGGAGAAAGTGCCTCTGATTAGTTTCTCTTGAAGCGGTGCTATAAAAATTTCTACGTACAATTACTAGAAACACCAAACAGAACCAACCGTCAGAGGCTTCTGTCAGTTTGCTGTCGTTTGGCAAGAAGGTCGTCTTCATCGGAATGGACTTCAAACAGATGCCCAAAGCATTTGGGTTCTGGTAGAGAAGCAACAGCGGCTGGTAGCGTCCTCTGGAGCACTTCTCAACTACATCGCTCCAGTTAGGTCCGATCTAAGGCAGCAGAAGAGATCCATGTAATGCAGACGCTTCTATTGCGCGAGAGAGCGGTTGTCACGTTTGCACTTCAGGCTAAAGGTCACTCAGCCTCTGATGAAAGTGCATGACAGAGGTGTGCAATAAATGAACGATTACCTTACTTACCAATCCTTAACTTTTTATTATTTCTGCATTTATTAAATACTACTATCTAATGACTAAGCATCAGTCGATGGCACTGAGCAATTGTGAGTGAAGAACTTGCACAAGGTTCCCACACAGTAACTGTTTCAGGGTAGGCTTGAAGCAGTACTCTCTGCATTACCAGCCATCTACCATGCCCTAGTCACTCACATTCCTTATCCTACCACACCATTCCTTATCTAATTTTACCATACCATTCCTTTCCATGCTTTACCATTTCTTACCTTATTACACCCTTCCTAACCATGCCATACCATTCCTTACCATACCATTTTGTTCAAATATTACCATACCATTCTTTACCTTAGCAGTTTTTCCCTGTCATACCATACCATACCATTCCTTACCTAACTGTACCATATCCTTCCCTATCTTACCATGACCACTCCTCAACTAACCTTACCACATCATTTCTTACTTTACCATTCCTTATCTAATGTTACCAAACCTTTCCTTACCCGATCATACCATTCCTTACATTACCATACCATTTCTCACTTTATCCAAACTCCTTCAATTACAAAAGCAAAACAGAATCTTACATCTGTTACGGTGGCATCATCACACGACTTCCAGCAGTTGGACTTTGAGTGGAGCAAGAATGCTGAGTAGTGCTTTCCGTAGTAGCAGACCATGCCAACTAGCTTGTGCTCACAGGCCGCATGGACCCGCTCTGCATCCACCACCGAATCAAACATCTGCCAATGGAAAACACTCAAACTTGATTCTGACAGTTGCAAAATGGCCATTTTAAACCACTGACACTTTAATCTTTGCTTGTTAACACAAAGAAACCCAGCATCTGAGAGTCTCCTAAATGTGCTACACAGATGTCTAGGTGTTTGTAAAAGAATTTTTTGTTGGCTGGCTGATCAACAATGGCTGCATCTGAGGAAAATGCCAGAGACTTACTGTAAAATGCTTCAGCATCAATGAATTCTGATATAAGATGGTCAGGGACATGGATCCAAAAACTAATTAACCTATAGAAAATAAACTCATTATAATGCAACCTCGTCATAAGGTGGTTCTTCCTATAGCTCCCACAGACAGACGGACTTTCTGGTGTACGTACATACGTACTTCCAGAATTCTACAAGGTTCACGGCTTAGCTTTGAAGCACCATCTAGCAACTGCTTGTGTATTAGATGCCACAGATGTTGCTATGGACAAGGATAAGTTACTAACGTCCCCCAGATGGAGTTCTGTCCCGATCGCTTCGAAGAAATTCTTGATGTGGTGTGTCGATTGTTCATCGGAATCCCAAATGAGGCCAATGCTGATGACATCAGGAACGTTTGTCAACGTCCGCTCAACGTGTGCCTGTCGGTCACATTTACTCTGATGACAAAGAAATTCATACAAGTCATTAGTTACCAAACAAAAGATACCTATTCACTCATATAAAATACAAACTGTCAGGGAAGAACAAAAAAACTTGTACTTCAGTCTCTGTCTGTCTGTCTCTCTTAAGGGGCAAACTCTGTTGAGATAAGTCATGTCCGTGACGTGGTGTCATATCAGCCTTTCCTGGGCCTTCCATTCACTGTTCAGCCCAAAACCATGTCATTCCAGATCATCAAGAGTGTCGAGGTACACGTAGTTACTTCAAAGACAGCACCAATAGACTGAACACATGCACAGGGTCTGAAGTATAATTCCTGGCTAATTTTTAAGTAACAAAAAAGACTTACCGGGCATTTGTTCCGGAGATTCCCCTCACTGCGCGCCAATCGTAGCACATGCCCAAAACTTTTAGTGGCTTTATGTTTTTGAGACAGATTTCTGCAAAGAAAAACTATCTGATGAGATGAGTGGCAATGCAATTCCTTTTTACCATTCATGAAATGGTTAAAAGTAATAATTGTGCCAGTCGTTAAATTCACTCACACAAAAAGGCAAGTTTGCACATTTAGACGAAGTAAGAGAAGGGTCATGTAAACCTCAATGTATGAAAAAATCCACCAAGCCACATGCTATAAAATTACACAACAAATGGGCCATGGGACATAAAAAGGGTAATTCATTCAGGCACAACAACTAGTAAGCAGCAAAAAAGAATATGCAAGTTGTAACTAGTGGGCTGCAGAAAAGAATAGGCGAATTATAACCAATATTTTCTCCACGCTGAAAATTCAGAGCATGTCTTTCTGAACATGCCGAACGATTTTGTTGGGATGAATTTCGATTAGATGACCATTTATTGCAATGCGCAAAGCCTTAAAACTGCTGCACAGCACATAGCTTATAGGGAACACTGGCTGTAAATACACAATCCACCACCGTAACCATAAACTCAAAATTTCTAAAGCGCTAGTTAAAAGCTAAGCACGAGGCACCAGCTTATTCACAAGCGCTGCGTCAAGTCCGTGGGGTTGTCCAAAGAGGCCATGTCAAGAACAAAGTCCGGCTGCCAGGAGACTAGACAGAGCAGGGGAGAGGAGGTTAGGGTGGGTTGTGTATCCACTATGGCAACAGCAAACAGAGAACTCACACGATTGCATGCACAGCGACATAGTGAACAAGCTGAACAAACGGCAGAGGCTCTGACGTCTCGCCACACTCACATACCACCTAAAAGATAACACAGTGATTGCAACAGCCATAATGTAACAAGCACAGACAGCTCAAGCAACATTTTCAGCTTATACTAAGTCACTTACCACTTCTTGCCACGCTTCAATGTATTTGAGAGGCATTTAAAGGTGCCATAAATATATAGCACCCCTTCAAATTATATACCCATAGGTGCTCCCAATCCAGCCTTGGCAAGAAAAGTTTTCAACTGCTGGTTAAAGGTTTACCTAGCATCCCTAGCCAGAAGTACACACAGATCCCAAGGGAGGCCATTCCACGTAGAGGGCCAACCACTCTATGTCTGTATGTATGTCGGCTACATTTGTGGTTTCGCTATGTCAGGTCAGCAGCACTTCTAATGTGTCTCCCTTGAACAGGCATTGTACAAATGTGCAAATAAGATCACTTGGTAGACCATTTAGAAAACTTGGAATCTGCAAGAAATGGAAGACTGCCTGTGTACCTGTTCGATGAGCATCATGGCAAATTTCTGGTGTGAGATACAATGTGGCAACGTACAGTTGTCTCCCATGTCCCCGTTCGATAAATGAAAATGAATTCTTGTGAGGATGTTCTCCTGCATCAACCACACAAACAAAAAAGCACACAATATAAAACTATCAGTCCTAAAGCCAATCCTAAGAAATCAGCCATGGGTATGAAGTGATTGAGGCTTCACTTATGATTAGCATTTAGCATATGAGGAATTATGCAAAGAAGAAGAAGAGGTAGAAGAACAGCCCCTTAAGCCAACCCAGAGAATCAGCCAAGGTTATGAAATGTTACCGATGACATTTTCTTAACCTAGATACACGATGGCTGGTGGCAGTCCTCTCCCTCAGCGTATGATCTCCTAGCAAACAATATGCAGCTGATGCACTCACTTCACAGCTCAGTTCACTAGGTTCTGCTGGTAGAGGAATCTTAGTACATCTTTCTGTACTGGATGAAATTTTCAACCTCTGAATTGAAAGTCCTGCAAGCTAACCACTAGACTATCAGGTAAAACAGCTTTTAATTCCAAACTGACCTTCTGTGGACTACTGTTATTAAAGGCAAATAATAAATGTTACTTTACCGCACCAAACCTGACCATACCTTACTTTACGTTAACTAGCAACCAGAACCAGTCCTTACGAAGCATTCGGCTGCATCGTCCATCAGACCAAGCTGGAACTTCTGCTGATTCTCAAAGGCCACAGCAAGCGCTTGACGAAGTGCCACTGGTGGTAACACCTTCTCCTCACTGTGCTGGAACTGGATAAATATGACCTACAATGCAAATGACAGCTTCAACTAAATGGCTAAACGTAAGCTTGATTTGTTTATTTATCAGAGTTTTATTTATCGTTATTTAACTTTCAGCACAAATTTAAACATTAGCCAAAGAGCAATTACCTTAATCTTAACAAAAATTCACATCACTGGTATAATCAAAACTTAATCAGGTTATTAGTTTTCCTTATAAATTCAAAAACGATTTTAAAACCCACCTTTAGAGCACAGAATATACATGAGTTCTCCAAACAAGCATGATGTGAAAGCATGTTAAAATTCCTTCGAAAAACATCCAAATGCCACAAGATCTATAACCAAAACATTCCTTGCTACTATTTACATTCAGCATACGAAGACCAATTTATTGTATTGTATTGTATTTGATAACTTATACAGCGCTTCTTACAGAACAAACTACTCAGAGGCATTTAATTTATGCCAGCTGTTTATGACCACACGATCAGAAAATGAGTCTTTGATTTGGTAACAAATGCTCAGAAAAGTCATATCAATTATCTACTTTACATAATCAGCATTTCTAGGCTAAATAACTGTTCAAACCCTGGATTCAGAGATGACAGGTAAACATGTTAGCAGTCAGCCACATGTGGGTAGATTAAATCAAATCAAAAGGCCCGACCCCCCGATTCTGAAGTGGCATCAAAAACCGACCTCAACAACATGGCACTTGTTGACCTGATTTGACACAGGGGAAAAACTCGTCTCTGGACATAGTGTTTGTGTGGTGTTGAGAAATTTTATAGATTTACATTACATTTACAGTTACACATCAGTTCTTTCAAGAAATCTGCAAGTCAGTATACAACATTAGTTCCAAACGAACTAAGTGTAATGTAATGTAACGTAATCAAAGATTTATAAAGCACCACTTCAAGATAAACCCCTCAGAGGCGCTCCCAGCCCGACAACCCAGAAGCACTGGGAAATAAGGGTCTTCAAGTGCTTGCGGAAAAGAGGGGAGAGAGACTAAGAAGTTCCTGGTGTAGGTCATTAGCAAGCCCATTCCAAAAAGCGGGACCAACCACAGCAAACTTCTGCGCTGGGCCATAGTAGTTTGGACAGCAGGGTCAAGCAAGTCACCCCGTACCGCCGAATAAGTAGTCTGCGGCCCAGAATGGAGGAGGCCAAAACACAGAGCTCCCTAAGATAAAATGTGGCGCAACCTAAGAGGCAATTACGTACAAGAGCCAGGAATATGAGAGGCAAGTCTAAAATGGATTAAGGTCCAACTAGCTGGACCGCCAATTTTCATCAGTAAACAAACATTAAGCATCAATTATCTGTTACATAGACCAAAATTTAAAAAACAAATTCAGCTGTCATTCTATTCTGCAAAGATACAGGTTTTACATATAATGGTAGCATTTCATTTTACCATGTGACATGGTAGCCAATTAGTTTGAAGGCTTGCTTTGTAACACGGAGTGTGCAGTTTGAGCAGCCCTGAGATAATTACTCTGTAGGTACCATGTGTAGAATGCGGTGGCGTAGTGGTACGGTCACAAACAGAGGGTCGCAGGTTCGAATCTGCCTCAAGCTACTGCACTGCAACCTTGGACAAGTTGCTCACGCAGTTGTCTGTGAGGAAGGCAACAGGAAACCACCTCACTCATCTCATCCTCGGGTGGCATAAAGCCAACGGACCGGCTTTTGGCTAGAGAACTCATCATTAACTTATCATCATCAGGTACCATGTGCAAGTCCTTTAAGCACAGTTGCTCAGTGCCATCGACTGATGTTTGTCATTACATGTTGATGCTTAATAAATACAGAAATAAATAAATAAATAAATAAATATAGAAATAAAATAATTTTGATGAAGCCGTATGATACCCACTTGAACTGCGCTGTTGAGGAAACAGTTGTTTTCACCAGCATTGTTCGACAAGCCCTTTGTGAAGACTAAGGACATAAGCATCGATTTAGGAGTGTCCATCGTTGTCACAGCTTTGTGCTGTCTGCCCCCTCGCAGCAGTTTATTCTTGTACTTACGGAACTTATTATGAATGTGCAAATCCTTTGGAATCCAAGAAGACATTGACCAACACCTTGCCTACCAATGTTGTGCTTCAACCACACCCCTGTATTTGTAAATAAGTATAACACTGAACAAGCTTAATACTAGTTACCAGGATGCATGTAGACCAGAGCCTCCATACAACACTGTCTTTAGGGCTATATCTAGGACCACCTTATAGCAAGGTTATATTAAAATGAAGTCGTTTTCAACAGCTTAACTAAATTTTGGATCCATGTACTCAACCGTGTTATATCAGAATCCATATTATAAATAAGGCAAGTTAGAAGGAGGGTCTTGTGTGTATTAACATTTATGTGGCAACTTTTGGGACCTTTCAAACATGCTGAAACATGTCTATTTGGCAGATCTGATAAGGTTTAACTCTGATAAGCCGAAAGTGCTTTTTGCACTTTCCTCGCCGAAAAGTTTAAACAATTTGATTTTAGCGGAATATTGTTTCCAAACGCTAGTCAAATAGACGACATGAGCTTTCGATTTGAAGAATCCTGTCAGCCAGCTTCGTTTTGGATCAATTTTTGATCGAAGAATTGGAAAGAACACAAGATGGAAAGAAACTGATAAAAACCACCCACTACTTGTTGGTCTTTATCGGATTAACAAAACAGTATGGCGCAGATATTTTCGCAACCATATTTAGGCAAATCACTGCATGCCTAGAAGCGAAAGTTACTCCCACAAGATTTTTTTAACTTACTTCCAACATCAATAGTTCCGTGAGACTAACTTTGCCCTTGGCTTGTAAACTAATGGCAGGCCACTGATTCAAATTATAGATTATTTTAAAGCAAATGATCACTAATTCAGGAACTTATAATGATATTCGTCGTTTGTTTTCGATGTTATAGAGGCGTGACGTCATTGATTTTGTTGTTTCAACCGAGCTAAAAATAACCAACGTTATAACCAAAGTAAGTAAGTTGATTGACTTTCGTAACATTTTTGTTGTAATGCAATGAAATTCAAATCGCCGAGATTTCTCAGCACCACACAAACGGTACTTAGCTTAATCAAACCCAAAAGCGCCCAATTGTTGGGTCAGGTTCAGTGCCTTGGTCGAAATCTAGAGAGGTCAAGCCAAGAGCCACGAAATATTTGTGGCGTTATGGATATTGGGATGACAGCGAAAGACGGGAATCGAGAATACTTACATGAATGGTTTATAATTTATAAGAATTGATAATTTGACTTACGTATGGCGGTTGTATCCTACTGCTCGACAACGATGCGCACTTCTGAACTGAATTATATAGAGCACTCGGCTTGTAACTCGGAGAGTATGGATTTGAGCCTAACCCGAGACGGTTACTTCTAAGGAACCTCCAGCAAGTCATCACTCACAAGTGCTTAGCATTATCATTTGATACTTAGTCATTAGATAGTGGTGCTATAAATGTAGGAATAACAATATCAAATTTCAGTGGTATTGTATACTGTAGGTGATTTGTCGATATCAGATTTTGGGTGAAGACCTAGGGGAAAAACAAAATGTATGAGGAATAGGAGAAGATGGTCTGAAATAGTGGAGGCACATCATAAAATTGTCAAATTGCACCTTGACAGTTGTTAATAATACTGGCTTTTGTAGCAACCTGTGTTAGGCCTATACTGCATTATTCAGATTTGTTCAGACAGACTAGACAGACATACCAGTCAGACAAACAGACAGATAACCAGAAGGCAGGCACTTTGGCAACACCAATGTCTTAAAATTTATTGGCCACACAAAACTGAACCACATACAAGACTAGTGTGCTTACCACAACAGCTCTGTAAATTATGCTCGTTCATGTGATATCCCTCCCTCCCTACCAGGGTTTCAGCGAAGACACAGCTCGTGTGCAACACAAAATCACTTTAATATTTGATCAAGAATGAAAAACACACATAATATAAATTTTGATTGAGGCAGCTCCAACGTATTTAAAAACAGAGAATTAAATGCATAGTTGAGAGTTTACATAGCAGGCTTAGATCTGGCTTATTCCTAAATCTGGTAGTCTAAAATTCAAATTTGATTAATTCCTTACATCAGATAGTCTAAACCTGACTTATTCCAACGCCTGGCAGTCTGATATCCGACTTATTCTTAGATCATATGGTCTGAAATCTGATTTATTCCTTAGATCCAGCATTCTAAAACCCATCTTATTCCAACACCTGATACTCTGAAACTTCACTTATTCCTAAATATGATAGTCTAATACAGTGTCCGTCTTATTCTGAAATCGAGATTCAAGAGACTGCAGACCTCTGCATGTAACAGAGAAAGCACCCACTTCAAAGTCACATCTCCTACAAAATCTAGGCCATTTCTGCACTCTGATTAATTTTCTACATTTTCCTTATAAAAATATACATTGTTGCACAGCACGATGGGGCTTCTGTAAGAAAAGATGAACCCCACCTTGCTTACATACTTGCTCACTAATACTATGACTGGAGAAACAAGGATGCAGAGATGTTGCATTCTCTTCCTCCTTCTATGAAGATTCGTCTTCCTCTTCATCAGCCAGTCAGTTTGGCATCAGCTGCCATCTTAAAGAACAAACTTTCTTTGTCGAGAAGCAGAGTCTGAGGTGCATCGAATTCTTTGACTTCACCGCAATCAAGAACCATCACCCTAAAATGAACATCCAATCGGAAAAACATCATAATCGGAACATTAAAGGCTCATGGGTCTGTTCTCAGTCTGATGTAAAGTAACACAGTGGAGGCTCATTAGAACATGCTTCATTATAGCACAAATTCTTATATAACATGGTCAGGAACATGGACCCCAAATTCAGTTCAGCTTTAGATAACAATCTCATTTCAACACAAGGTTCTTCTCATAGGGCAGGTCTTGATACTAGGCTTGGCCCCTAGAGTACATCAGAGAGCTTCTTATTCCTGTATCAAGCCAGCCAGGTCGACAAACACTGCATTCTGTGGCCCGTGGAGACCTGATATAAATCCTGCACTATCATACAACTGATCGGGCACACTGTGCCTTCCCCCGTATTAGACCATCCTTCTGGAACAACCTTCCTCTGAAAATTCAAGCTCTTCTGCTCCAAACAGCTCAAGAAACATTCTCGATTTCTCTCAAGACTCACCTATTAACTTTGATACAAAATGTACATGCATATAAATGACATTGTTGTAAGGCGGCTCTGGATTTGGCTTCCAAAGGCGTCGCTATACCATGTTTCAGGTGAACCAAATTTACACGTACTTTATATAGAGAATATAATTCAATTTAATCTAATCTAAATGTTTCAATTACACAACTGTAATATGTCACTGGCCATAAAAGATGATTGTAAATAAAAATAAAATACAAAATGGCGACCTCTAAAGACATGCCTTTATCCTTCTGACAGTCACACAGGTATATAAAGAGGAGCAAAAAATAATGTTACAGTTACACTTAAAATCATTCTCTTACAACTACAGTTACATTTACAGTAATTCTTTACCTATCATAGTCCATGATTGTGTTGAGTCGGTGAGCTATTGTTATAACTGTACAACTGGCAAATTGTTCACGAATTGTTGACTGAATCAGACTGTCCGTTTCGAGGTCCACGGAAGACGTTGCCTCATCAAGCAATAGGACTTTCGACTTGCGTAAAATGGCTCGCGCTAGACAGATCAGCTGGCGATGCCCAACGCTAAAATTGGACAGCAGAATACCAAAATTTGTGTAAAAATTTATAAATTCCAGAGTACTCCATACACGTTCCATGGTGGAAGATAGGGGAGGCGCTCATTTCCTGCCATTTGGCCCCTAACCTGGCAATAGACGAATCCCAAGGTTCCAGACATGGGGACAGTGCATCACAGTACCTGCTGTTTACTTCCCAGCTGACAACAGTACCAAAATCTATTGTTTGGTGACTGATAAAATGCGTGCAATCAACCAGCCTAGGGTCGTTACACTAGGTCCACTCAGCAGGCTCAAACCTGCAATCATTGGATTACAGATCAAGTGTGCTACCAATACACCATCGTGCTCAACAAAATTTATGCAGCACCAACAGAATGGAGGTTGAAACCGCCACATGACATTCCGAAATCACACAACCGATTGTGGAATGCGGTTTTTTACAAGTGAGCATTGATTGATTGATGTGGTGAGCAATAACTGGTTCAACATGTTCACTGAAAGGGTCCTTTGATCACTTCAGATCCCAGGTGGTTGCAAAAAAATTATTTCTGTAACCATTCAACTACATTAAGTACTTAGCCCCAACAGGGACGTTAACCTTCCCTCTCTGGTCTTCAGCAACCAAATCTTGTTCTTCATACAGTATCTCTAGACGACCTCTCTGACAGGACACAGCGCTCATGAACAGTCAGGTACCCTGCTATTAGCTCTTACGTAGTGCTTTAGAAATCTGTTAGTTTACAACTACAAATTATGATTATGATGCATATGCAACTGAACGAGGACTCAAAATTCCTAGCTATTCCTCGCTATGCCGCTGTTTCAGATGAGATCAGATAAGAAATAGTTGGAGCGTGCTTTCATGTACGACTTTAGTTCACTACGATGAACTCTGGCCAGAGACACAAACCTCAGATTATCACCGCCTTCGCTACATTCATGCAATAGTCCGTTGGACAACGAAACAATGTAAGGCTTGAGATGTGAGTGTTCCAATGCTCGCCATATCTCTTCATCCGAATACCTGTTGAATGGATCCAGATTCATACGAAGTGATCCAGCAAAGATGACTGGATCCTGCAAAAGAGAATAAGCAACCTCATTCCCGACTCATTCCTGTCGTTATCAAGTACTCTGAAAAAGCTTCTAGTACACCTTTTGTGCAAAACTGAAGACAAGGTTAAGTTGTCGGATTTATGGTGTACTGTATCTGACTGTGGTTTCACCTGAAGCAGCCATCACTTTATTGTAACATGTATAAGTCATAAGTCCAATTTATTTAGTGCCTTTTCATCAGACAAACTCTTCAGAGATGCTCCCAATCAGATAACACAAGACTAACACAAGACTGATGTCTTGTGCATTATGATAACAGTGCAACAGAAGTCATTAGATTAGATTAGACAAAGCTAAAATAAGGGAAGGTAATTGCTCGTTTAACATTTGCCTCATCTGACGTTTGACCTAGCTGTAAACTACAAAATGGAATAAATTTTGCATTATCCTGTGTTTGTCTAGGGCAAAAGCATAACAGTGTTTGCTTATGAATTCCACATACAAATTGGATAATTGAAGTACACAAAATACATAATTTGTATGTTGCCTGTTCAAGATATCGACTGATAAAGACCCCGCCGGCCAAGCGCCAACAAATCAGAACAGTCTTTGGTAATCTGAATGTTCATTTATTATGCACTCTAGCAGAATCTACAGCCTGATTTTTCGTATCCCCGACCTTTTGAACTTCAGCTGGACTTCTCCATTGGATGCAATTTCTGACTGGGAATTCAAATGAACTCCTGTTACCATCTTACGATAACATTACCATTTTCAGATACATGTAAACAGCCAGGTGGTATGGTGACTGAGCTGCTAATGTGTTGGCTGTGACCTAGGTTTGAATCCTGAGCTCATCACGTGAAATTGACAAAGATCCAATTGTCAAACTGTGTGTAGGTAAGCTTGGTGGCCAAAATCATCTTTCAGCGCATTTGGTGTATTTGATAATATTAACTTGCGCTTTATAAATCTTCTTATAATAATAATAATCTGATAAGAACGCCTCCTTAAATCCAATGCACAAGCTACAGAAGTCATCAGCATATCAGTCAATCATACATACATGCACACAAACACACACACACATATACATACTACAAAAAACGTTAACAAGTACAAAACAGTGCAATAAAAGTCTGTCAGATTCAGTTACAATCCAGTGCTGACCTGTGGAATGACGGTGATCTTTGACCTAAGGTCATGCAGTCCAATCTGTGCAATGTCGACGCCATCTATGCAAATAGTTCCGGCTGAAGGTTCAATTATGCGAAAAATTGCCAATGCCAAAGATGACTTGCCAGCACCAGTACGACCCACGATGCCAATCTGAAAAAAGACAACTGGTCAGTTTCTGTGAATCCTCTGCTTTCAGCTTACAGAGCAAAATATCTTGTAGAAAGTCTTTGGCAGCTGGATAAATATTTACTTATGCTAAATGATCAAATTTCTGGCTCTGCTCTGGATTTATTTTGATGACTGAAATAATAAAGATGATCACAATGAAGTAAATAAGTTGCAATTATGAAGATATCCTTTTAACAAAGGCAACCATGACAACAATGCCAACCTTTTCGCCTCCATTGACATCACAGTTGATATTCCTAAGGACTGGATCCAATCCCTTTCGATAGCGTGTTGAATATTCATGAAACACCACATGACCCTCTGTAGGCCAATCATCACCTGGACGATTTCCTTCCTTCACCCAAGCCGCCTAAAAAGATCATTTCCACACAGAAATTCTGCCAATCGAATAATACTGATAATAATAAACCCAGAACTTCTATAGTGCTGCAGTAGTAATGCTCAAGGCATCAGTAGGTCCCTGCAAAATTATTGTGCTTGCCAAATTCCAGGTCACTTCCGGTTGAAAGACAAGAGGGGAATACCGAGAAGAAATGGAATAGCCTACGGAAGAAAAGAATCCAGGATCAGTAAGAAAGCCAGCCAGTCAAACAGAAAGCCAGCCAGCCAGGAACTCAGAAAAAGATCAGGCCAGTCAGACATCAAGTTAAATGAGAAATGGCCAATCAGCAAGTCTGCAAGACTAGGTTTTCCAAAATGAAGAAAGGGCAAAAGGGAAGTCATGAGCTTCCAAGGGAGTCACAACAAACCTCAGACAAAATTCCTTTATCCTATTAAAAATAACAAAGTGTATTAAATTTTGAAGGGGACTCTGGGCCATGGTCAGCCTGACCTCCCTGTAGAGCTGCCAACTATGACCTTGAGATCCTGTCAGCTTTCCAAATATTAAATATTAAACACTTTTGAGGCTGTTGTAGACAAAAGTCGACATTAGGGGATGAAGGTGGTTGTTGACAAACATTGATGTAATATTCAGCCTATAGCCATGATTTTTAAGAAGTTATTTAGGAGGTCAGTTAGAAAAAAGAACAAATGACTGAAAGAATAAACAACTGAATCAATTAATTAATCAATCAACTGTTTATAACAAACTCTATCTTGCTTAGTAATCTCTTCGCTGAGATACGAGATGAGTTTCAATACGGATCAGAAAAACAAGCTTCCTGTCTTTCCTGCATCACGTAGCTTGAAAAGATAATTATAATCTTTGAATCTCTAACCTCTGTTTCGATTTCTGAGTATTCTTTAACTCGTTCGACGGCCACAATGTTCGTCTCAAGTTCGCTGCTCATTCGTACCATCCAGTTCAGAGTTTGTGTTATCTGTGGCCGGAAAAGTCAGCATGAATTTCAAGAAAAATTTAGAAATCACAGAAATAAAAAATCATTAAAACATTTTTTAAATAATAAAATAAAAAATCAAGAAGGGTAGAAATGAAGAATTAGCCAATGCTTAGAACTGTAAAGCAGATCCAACTATTTACGATGTTTGCCAGAAAGATAATAAATAAATAAAACATATAAAAATAAATAACATAAAATCAATATCTACTTACAGGTTACAGGTCCACTGGAACTCGAATGCTGGGCCACTAATCCGGTTGATAACTCATTCATTTATTCATTAATTTATTGTATTATTTACAAGCAAAAGATTAAGTAAATCCGACTCTTAGGCACGAGATAAGCATGTCAAGGTTTGTTACATGGAGTCTGCTCAGAGCTTGCATTTGTGGATTACAGACTCACTGCACTAGGAAACACAGCACTACGTTTACACATTAAGTGATTCCAAATGATCGTAATCGTAATTGTAAACTTGAGATTTCTACAGCTCCCAACGAAAGCCAAGTCATGGGAAACCGCTTATTCACAGGCGCTCAGTCAAAACAAAATCGATAGGCGAGAAGGGTTCAGTTCCAGGACAAGATCCAAGAGCCAGGCAGGCAGTCAAACGGCTATGGTAGGTGGTGTTTGGAATTGGATCTGCAGGATGGATAAGGGGAAGAACAGGAATCAGGATGAGGAATCAACTGATGGATTGTTCTGCCTAAAAACCAACAACCCATGGCTTCTTGCATCATTTGGGCTTCTCAAACAGATTACGATTTTTATTATTTCACTTAAAGTGACCATCAGTTGATGCATTATGACGAGGGTGCTATAGAAGCCATTAGATTAGTTTAGATTGGATGAGTACTAACGTTGAGGGCATACGTTATGGACAGCCCAACAATTCCAGGACTGAGATGGTCTCGACCAATGACTGCAAAAATGGCAGCCGACAGGACGAGACAGTTGCCGACAAACTCCAGCCGCACGGCCAACCACCTAGGCACGTCAACAGTGCATAAAATGGAAATAAAAAATGCGAAATTGAAATAAAAAATGCAGACTATCTGCAGACATCAAACTATCAACAGTTTTATTTATTTATTTACTCAAGCACATATGGTACTATGCATGCAACATCAGATATCCAGATGCAGGATCTTCTGTAGCATTTGAGGAAGTGCTGGATGGTTGGGTAACCATGTGCTGCAGACTTCATGGGATGTTGTCATTCTTCATCCTCGATGCAACATGGACCTGGAACTCAGAACACCGTATCAACTGTCAAATCTGGAGGACAATCCATTGGTTGAGCTCTGCATCTGCATAGGAGTCCACCAATGGTGACTTTTCTAGTCGTCTGAGCACTGGTTGTTTACTGATGAACGTTTTGTTCTTAAAGACGTTAACATCGTATAGGTTAGCATAGGCAGCAATTCTGTGAGGTATTAGAAGGCGCACATTAAATCTCTTGATAGCTAACTAACCAACTAACAATTATGATTTTTGCAATTACCTTACCTTACCCTACCTTATCTATAACGAGAATAACAATTATGATTAACTTACCCTGGCTTACCTTACCTTGCCCGTAACCAGAATAACAATTATAAATACCTGTGCGAAACGATTCCAGGATAGTAAGTAGTCTGGTTTTCGTCAACCTTGAGTTCTGATTCACGTATAAACCGTTCCTGTTGATTGTAGGCTCGAATCGTCGCCACTCCCTGCAGTGTCTCCGTAAAGTGCGAGTAGACGGGCGACCGACTTATGGACTCGAGTCGACGCAGCTGCCTTGAAGTTGCAACATAGAATCTCTGAAAATGCAAATGAAAGATGATTTGCCGGTTTTTACCTGATGAACAGCGCTGATACCAGGCTCTCAACTTACAACTCAGGTGCTGGGTGATAGATTGATAGTTCAACAGTTGTCATGTTATGGCCAAAGGTTACAGGTTAACTCGACTGGCTGAGTTAACCCTTGATTACAACATGATAACCTGAGTTAACCCTCGGCTATAACTTGATAACCCCTTTGTGTAAAGAGTATCAATCCAGAAAGCAACTCACAAGACTAAAAATGTCCAGTACATGTAACATCAAAATGATGAGATAAATATTTGAGAGGTTTAAAAATGCCACATAAATTCTCAGGATCACCAGAAATGCAACATAACATTGTCCTTTGAAGCCACATCAAGAACCACTTTATAATGAGTTCATGTTACAATGAATTCAGTTTCTATTGAATTAATTCTGAGATCCATGAGAACCATCGAATTCATGTGATAATGATGCGTGTATATTACGAGTCTTCTGTGTATGCACAAAACATACACATGATCTAAAACTACATTACAATACATTATTAGTGATCCTTTATCATGTAAGCAATATCTAGGTCCACAACAGCATCCCATTAAAAACATCTGTCTGCAATTTGAGCATCATTGCCTATGGGTGAACTAAACGTTATACAGAAATTTAACATGTCTTTCCCAATGTACCCTAACATCATTTAGGCTGGTAAAAGCCACTACATAAATCTCCAAGTTCACATACACATACATACATACAAATACAAATAAGTCATCAAGCCTCAGCTCATCTTGTTCGCTATAGCATGCAGTTAAGCAAACCAAGCAAAATGAGCTAAAGAAACAAAAAAAGCTGAACTAATTTCATCTAACCATGTGTTAGACTTTCACCAGATGGGTTGAAATCCAAACAATTATCAAAGCGCAGACAGTATCTTCTTCATTAATTGAAGAACTTATCACAAAGCTAAGCAAAACAAACCAAACTAAAATCAGAAATGCAGAAACACATAGGCACCTTAAGTACTGCAGACTAATCCAAGATCGTGAGAGATTTCAAAGCACAACAAACTGTGATTAAAATAAGCCAAAAACCACAAAATCAAACTGTGAAAATTTAAAAACAAAAGCTAAAATCAGCAAAAATTCACACTGAACAAAGATAAAGCGAAAACATGAATTTTAATCAGGAATCAAACTCATGAAGTAAGTAACACAGTGGCTGACTGGTTGAGCGCATTGCTTGCAGTGCAGTTCTGTATTTCATTTTTCAACAGAATCGAACTTACTAATCTTTACATTGTATCAGAAACCATATCAATTTCAAAGAACTGTGTGGCCTATACAAGAGCAGTTGGGCAAGGCAATTCTACTATAAAGGAAATAACATTTTGGAAACCAAGAGTCTTAATGCACATTATTTCAGTGCGTATAATCAATGCTTGCTGACTATGAAACTACATCTCTGTGCAGAGGTTAGCATTTACCCTGGGTGGTTTAGTGTTTTGGGATTTGTTACTTTCTTGCAATAGCAAAATAAACTAGCACAGTAATAGTTTTACACTGCAGAGACAAAGAGTCAAAGGAATATTACATTACGGTCAAAACTCACAAAGTTACTGAACTTAAATGAATAACAATTTCAGCAGCTTGTATGTCTAGTGCCCACATAAGTTCAGTCAAAGTACTCTTGCCAGCTTTGACATACATGAATATTGGTGAATTTATTTCTACTGGTGATGGAACTACATAAGCAGTAACAGAATTACACTCTCTGAGATCAACATGCTGAGACAATAAGTAAACAGAAAATTCAAAAGAAGACTGTACTACATAGTCAAATTTCATGAACTGCACATTTCAAGATGCAACTGAAAGTTGGTCCACAGTTTGGGATCTGGCTGTAGCTACTGGCTGCCAGTGTGTGTGCTGTACGGTCAAGCTATCATCATCAATGCAAGAAATTGTCAACAGGCTGAAACTTTATTACATTTAATTCAATATAATGTTACAATTTTGCCGTTAAAAGAATTAAATGCTCAAACATGTAACTCATTTTAAAAATCTATACACTTTTTAACACTAAACATTGAGTTCTTGGCTCTTTTTGCTCGGAATAAATGCCTGGTAGATCCAAGGGTTGGTGGACTTGAAAACCTATGCATGGTGTCCTATTTGCTAAAACCTGACCACTTTTCAAACGACTGTAATAAATGCCAAATGCCGATGCTGACCAGATTCACAATTGTTAAATACACATTTACTTACTAAAGTGCAGTCTAGGTTATAGTGAACAGTAAACACAAGTAGCAAAGATGGATGACAGGATAGCAAAAAATGCATCCAACAAACACCAGTCAAAAATGACATTAGATAAAATAGCGCAAATCAACAGCCCAAAATGAAAAACAGAAAAGCCAAGGCACACAAAAATCTACCAATTTAGCCAAAGCCAATCCAAAGAAAAGCTCTGTCTTGCCATTTCAGTGCAAACATAACAATCATGACGACAAATCCGCAAAACTCTAAACGTTCTCCAAAGCGTGACTTAATCTACATAAACTGCCACCGTGAAAGAACGAACAAAACAATGACAATACTGGTACCTGTATAAAGATATACATCACAAGCAGAGGCAGTATGGGTACGAGGAAAAACGGGGTTCCGTAGCAAAGCACAACGAGAGTCGCAGCGACTTCCATAACACAATTCAGCCAGTTGTCAAGACTCTGTGGAAGTGGAGTGTCGATCACCTCCAGATCCTTGCTGAATCGATTCATGAGTCGGCCGAGCGGAATACGATCAAAGAAGTCGAGTGCACAGCGCAAGACATTCCTGATCAAGTCGTAGTGCAGACGTTTGCAAGAAATCGTGCAGCCATATGCAATCATCATATCATTCAGAATGATAAGAACTCCTTCAGAATATACATCAAACAACATCAGGAATTGTCTTTTATATAAGAGGTGGCCATTCAATCATTCAGAGCTTTTATCCACTTAGGATATTTAATCTAATCTAATCTTAGAACTCCCACAGTGCTGTTACAAACATGTACTATGCATCAATTGACAGCACTCCAAAAACAAATTCACAATCTAGTAAATTCCAAGGGTTAAACTGATAAGATAAAAAAGCAGTCTAAAGAGGATAAACATGCAGATACCAACTAAAAGGCACTGTCAGCCCAGAGAACAGTTCTTAAGTGTTGATGAAAGGTACATGTAGCGTCCCTGGCCCAGAGGACCGGAAAATCCAGGAGACACATTCCAGGTCGATGGCCAAACACTGAATGACAGACACTTCAGTGGTTGGGCAGTGCTGTTAGGTTGGGCAGTGCTGTTAGGTTGGGCAGTGCTGTTAGGTTGGGCAGTGCTGTTAGGTTGGGCAGTGCTGTTAGGTTGGGCAGTGCTGTTAGGTTGGGCAGTGCTGTTAGGTTGGGCAGTGCTGTTAGGTTGGGCAGTGCTGTTAGGTTGGGCAGTGCTGTTAGGTTGGGCAGTGCTGTTAGATTGGGCAGTGCTGTTAGGTTGGGCAGTGCTGTTAGGTTGGCCAGTGCTGTTAGGTTGGCCAGTGCTGTTAGGTTGGGCAGTGCTGTTAGATTGGGCAGTGCTGTTAGGTTGGCCAGTGCTGTTAGGTTGGGCAGTGCTGTTAGGTTGGGCAGTGCTGTTAGGTTGGCCAGTGCTGTTAGGTTGGCCAGTGCTGTTAGGTTGGCCAGTGCTGTTAGGCTGACCAGTGCTGTTAGGCCATTTTCTACAGGAGGACAAACTTTCTGATCCACATCTTGACCAAATAAGATCAGAATTACGTGAAGTGCCAAGACAAAGTGTATTAATCAAATCTGATATTTAGAACTTCTAAAGTGCCGCTAAAGTAATCACGAGACAGCAATCGACAGTGCTCCAAAACAGATCTGCAATTCTGGCTGGGTTATGCGTAATTGTCTTGTTGGCTCTGCTCCATCATATCTTAGGGACTTCTGCATTTCGGTCTCCTTGGTTCCAGGCCGTAGCACTCTCCGGTCGGCCTCCCTTGGACTTCTGACTGTCCCTCGTATGCGCACTGCTACAGCGCAGTCTAGAAGCTTTGCCTATGTTGGACCCAATAGCTGGAATCGCCTTTCCCGAGAGCTCCGGCTAGTATTCCTCAGTTTGTCTCTTCCGCAGTTTCGCAAGCGCCTGAAGTCTGTATTATTTGCCAGTGGTCTCACTGGTTCGGGTCGGGAGCGCTTCTGATGAGTCTATTCTTGAAGTGGCGCTTTATAAATGTCAGATTACAATTACAATTACAACTAATCAAAAACGATGACACTGCTTCAATGGCAAGTCTGTTTAAGTTAAGCAACAAAGATTAGTATGGAAAACACATTTCTTGTTCCACAGACAAATCATTTTTACCATCAACATGCAAGCTCTTCCACGTTTCTACAGATGGAATAGGACTAAGCAGTTACATGTCGGGCAGTAAAGGTAAAGGTTACGTGCATATTTAGAAACTCTTCACAAGTATAAAGGTAACACAATTGTTATGCACCTATTCTGAAACTCCTTAGAATCATAAATGTAAAGGTAACATATTTGTTAATATGCCTCTACTTAGAAACACCTCAGAAGCACAGTACAGAGTTTGAATGATCACTTGGCTGATGTGCAAATTCCAGCAAACCTGTGAGAGGATACCTTCTGTAGCAAGCCATGCCAAAACCTGGATGTGTTTTGAAAACCATGAAGAAAACTGACAGACAACTGAGAAATTTATTCGGATTATGCAGATGTGCAGAGGAAGATAATGAAAACAATGGCAAACTTAGGGCAGATTGATCCCATACCAGGCCTTAGTAAATGTACGTGCTGAGCATATTATATTTAAGCTGCTCCAAATATACTCTGTGCTACTCGAGGCTGACATAGACTGCATTCTTGGTTAAGGCTAGAGGAAGGTTGGCATTGTTTCATGTGATCTCAGTGAAGGACAAGAAACACTTGCTGCAAAATAAGAAATGACTTCCATGTTACACTTAAGCGCTGTTTGAAGTTAGCAATTGTCTCAACAACTCTGTACATGCCAAAACTCATTTTAATCTCAATCACATCATCTAACACTGTTTCTGCTTTGGCGCTAGGGTTTTCCCAACTGAAAAATGAGAAAAGCTGCCTTGGAAGAGTCTTGAATCCGCACACTATGTTTTACTAAATTAGCCAAAATAAAACTGCATAACAGCTCTTCAAATGGTTATATTGAGAGCAGTTATGCTTTTACCAGCTGATGCTGTAATGAGCTGTCTCACAGAAGACTTGCAGCCAGCAAATTATACGTTGTAAAGTGAGCGCTCAACCAATCAGCCAACGCAGAACTGCATAGCAGCATTTCATGTGGTTACATTGAAAGTTAAACTTCAGTGTCTAACTCTGGCATCATAGGAGGGTTGTCATGCTGTGACGGGGTAACAAAATCTTATAATACCAATTAAAGCAATTTTTGCATGCTGGTGATTGGGGTTTCAAGGTAAAGCAGCAGATTATAAAATAAACTGGAAACAACATTCATTGATGTCTTAAAAATTTATAACAATTTGGAAAAAAAATGCAAAATACTTCAATTGAACTTGGCATGTAAAAATTGGCTGAAATTATGCAAAAGTTATCACTGAACCCAAAAATGTTTTCTTTACAGCTATATTTTGATTCAAAATGAAAAACGTCTGCAAAATGTAAAATTTCTCCAGAAAAAACTGCACAGGTTAAGAATATGTTTTGGAGTATAAAAGGAAACTGCAACCGAAGCGCTGCAAGCAGTCGTATATAGTGGAATTGGAAATTTAACAGTTTTTACAAAGAATCAGGAGATATATATGGAAATCAGTTTAAAAAAATCCGAAACAAAAGCCGAAAGCATTGAACGATTCTGTCAGACCCGACACACAGGTCCGTTTGTTACCTGAACAAGGAAGTAAACGACGACTAGAGGAGGAAGGGAAACAAGAAACAGTGGAGATGTGTACGCAATGACAAAAACTGTCGACATGGCCAACAGCAGCGTGTTAATCACTGATCGAACAGTAAACGGAAGCACGTGATCGACAGTGGACGTGTCTTCAGAAAGTCGACTCAGGACTCGTCCCTTGGGGGTGCATTCAAAAAAGAGTGAGGGGGCATGCAAGAGGCAGTGAACGAGGGTGCGATGCAGTCTCCGGGAGCCAACAATGCCACCCATAGCCATTGTAAAAGCGCACAGAATTTCGAGAAGACCTGAAATCAGAATTCGAAACTTAATCTCTTGTGAATTTACCACAGCATCTCCATATTCAATTCTCACCATCATGAAGCAAATGACACTGGTGAAAACAGTACCATATAGACGTGATAACGTAATCCAACCTGATCTAATGACTTCTATAGCGCCGTCATCATAATGCTCAAAAAGCATCAGTCAATGATAATCCAGTCAAGTCATGTAAATGCAACACTCATTTTTGCTCATTTTTATTTGACTTATCATTTTAGCTCATTTTTATTTGACTTATCATTTTAGCTCATTTTTATTTGACTTAATTCTGACTTTAGTTCATTCCTATTTCATTTTATTTAACTTTATTTTTATTTAGTTTACTTCAAGGTCCTATAATAATCCAAGAACAAAAGGAAACGTATCATAATTCACAAAAGAATTTACTTTCTACTTTATTTCTATTTTACTTTATACCACTGTCCCACACTAATTCCAGAACAACACGTCACAATATGCAAATGAATAACCTGCTCACCTTGACCTATGCCAAGCAGGCCATAGATTCCCAGGCGAAGATCTCGAAGTTTTGTGTCGACCGTCCCATTGATCGCTTTGTCATTGCTCCATTCACTCAGCCAGAAGTTTGCGTAAACTGCCACTGCATTGTCGACAATGTAAAGCAGCAGAATAGCAGAGCTGATCATCAGTCCTATCGACTTTATGTATGCGAGAAACACGTTCAGCTTTACCTGGAATTTCAATAAAGCACACACCTTTTAACACAGTTAATAATCTAAATACCTTTTAAGCATCTCGCAAATGCACTGCCCAAACCAGCCTACATGGTGTTAAAGTCCATCACAACAAAAAGCTCATTCATAAGCAAATAATGCTCAGACAACTAGAAATGTTCCAAGTTCGACAAAGTCTTGTTGGGCAAGATTTTTGCAGCAGGTGGTATGAGTTGAGGCAGACATAAGAACTCAGGTCTTAGAAGTGAACATCAGCTGCTCAACGAGATCTAAGCACAAACCAGGACATTTATAAAAAGCCTTCAAACATGCAGCAGGGCAAATGCAGAAACTCAAAGAACGTACTTTTCCAGTTTCAAGTTTTTCATCTTCAATCAGTTTATTCTTCTCCTGTTTCTCCTCTGTTACGGCCTCATCATCAGTGTTTGATGCAATGTCAAGCTCATGTAGAATCTTTTCTGATCCCCTTCGCTTGCATGACTCTTTAGATTTGTCAACAGTTCCCTGAAATTTAAACACAGGTATTGTACTGAGATATATTTAATAACACCTCTGGTTACTTAAATAAACCACTGGGTGTGCACTGGGGCCATCTAGTGATTATGGGCAGCATCTGAGGCCATCTTTGATCTGTTTATCGGCTGGCACGGCATTTTTCCTCTTTACAGTTGAGTAATGAGAGCTGAAAGATCCATTAAACTGTTTCATCGTTAAACTGTTTCATCGTTAAACTGTTTCACTGTTAAACTGTTAAATTGTTCAACTGTTAAACTGTGACAAGACCTGGTTGTGCCGAAAGGTAGAACTGTTCCAGGTGAACGAGCTTCTTTGGTTACTACATATATTTTGGAGCTCTCTTCCTACATCTGTTCATTCTGCTCAGTCTCTTGTGCCAATTCAGTCTCAACTTAAACTTACCTTTTCCAGCTGGCTTATCCCTATAGGCTGCCTCTCTGTTTCAGCAGACTGACTTCCTGGATAATGATCTGAATGTGGCTTGACTTTGGTGCGCCATAGGCTGATGCCTCGTGCATTATACACTGGCGCTATAGAAGTCGCATATCACAACTCCAGTTGTTAAACTGTGAGACTGTAAAACATTTGCACTGTTAAATTATTATACCATAATGTTATTCAACTGTGACACTGTTAAACCACAAGACAGTTAACTATTACACTGATAAACCGCCACTCCCCGTTTAAAGTTCCAATCAAACACATTAAACTGTTTCACTACTCCAGCAAATGAATATTTTCACCTCTAAAAGCTACCTTCAGACACCATCAAACTGCTGCTATCTCTTGCCTTGGAGGCAAGGTAGCTAATTGATTAGACACTTGGTTTGTAACATGGGGAGTATGTGATCAAGCCCCCCCCCCCCCCCCAAAGCAGTTACTGTGTTGGGATCTTGAACAAATTCTTCATTCACAAATGCTCAGCACCACTGATGCTCTATCATATGATCGTATGTGCATTGCTGAGCTTTGGAAAGAGGGTAATATCAAACACAGCAGTATTATCATGCTTATTATGTATTACCTTAGAAGATTCCAAGTTTTTATCAGTCAGTAGCCTCCTCCTTTCGTCTTTGTTCTTTATCGGTTCCTCTGTTTTGTGATGAACTGGCATCTTGACCTGTACGAGAACATCCCTGCTATCTGCAGACGATGGTGGTGCCTCCTTCAGTCCAGACCCAACATCAGAAAACGCAGACCCAGTTGGGCTAAGTGGACAATTCTCCCCTGGTGTCGTACCTCCACCGTCACTTGACTTTGATGTATCTCGACGCAGCCGATGGAGTCTGTTTACGTACAAGACAGATATTCTGATTTTGCCAAATGCAAAGCAGCTGCCAAAAACAGCTATAGTTACAGGCAACCATTAACAGCTACTGCTCACAGCTATAATGTTGGTATATGGCTAGCATTAAATCACTAACTGCTATCAGTGACAGCTGTATGTAACAACAATAAAATCTTTAACCGCTATAATGCTGGTATATGGCTATTATTAAAAGCAATAATTAACTGCTATCATTGACAGCTATCAGTAACTGCAAACACACAACTATCTTTAATACCTATAATACTAGTATATGGACAGCAATTAAAGCAAACATTAACTGCTATAATTGATAGCTATCAGTAACCACTACTATAAACAGCTTTTCTAACAGATATAATCACAGAGCATTACCTCACAAACAGAGCATGAACTCAGTTTTTTCAAAACTTATATTTGTTCAGGGTAGTCTAGCTATCCTGTATACAGACACGTAGTTTCATATTCAGCAGACAATGTGTATACACACAAAGACAATGCGCATTCAAATTTGATATTTTGTGGATATGCCAAGCAATCGTTAACAGCTATCATCACTGACATTCATTAATAGCAAATGTTAACAGCTGCAAAATAAACGCCAGGTACCTTTCCATTGACCTGCGTAGGTCTGGTGAGCTGCCAATCTGGGACAGAATCTCTTCACGAAGTTGGATCTCTGGGAATAAAAATCACAAACAGCAAATTCAGTACAATTTTCTCAGCTATTAGATTTGTTAAATTTGCATACATCTGTATCTGCTTCTTGCTCACCTAACCAATCTAACCTATTCTAATAATCATAATCTGATAACTTATACAGCACCACTGTAATAAGGTTCAGTCCATCAGTCGAAGGTCACTATTGAGTAAAATTGGTATGTGAGCCAAAATCTTGAGTAAATTAGGTTGAAAAACAAAAGGAAAATACTAAAAGACATGAAAACAGCCTACAGAAGAAATGAATCCCTTGCTCTTGATCAACAGACACTTAAACTTATTGTGTCCCTCACACCAGAACAGCACTGGGCTCTAGGGCATTCTCAGTGGCTGGTCTCGAGCTTTGTAATTCGTGCTCATTTCTGTGCATTCTGGCAGCTCTCTAAGTCTGTTTCAGTTTGCTCACCCACTACAACCTCACTCATGGTTCTCCTAATCCATCAGATTTCAACTGGGCTTCTCCAGTGGATTGTGATTTTTGACTATGTCTTTGCTTAAGGCAACTATGAGTTGATGCCTTGAGCTTAATTTTTGATAATGGTGCTATAGAAATCAATAGACTTGATATAAATCTAAAAAAGGCACACATTCAAATACTGACCCTCTGTGTCAAAGTCAGCATCATTATCAAGATCTTCATTTTCCAAATAAGTGCGAAGAAATTCGGCAAAATCTCCATTCTGCGTCAAGAGCTCACGATAGGTTCCCATCTCAGAAATACGCCCATCGACCATTACAACAATAAGATCCAACTGAGAAAGATAACTAATGCCGTGCGTAACTAGAAGTCGAGTCTGGAAACACAAAAATACTTATCCTTAATAAATAAAAACACAGCTTCTGCATATGGACATAAGAAATATTCTTCTTGTTCAAAACTTATTAAAAATCTACATTTCACATCTTGAAATAAGAAAACTACCCCTAGCTAAAACTGATTATAAATATAGACTTTGCATCTTGAAATATGAAACACATTTATCAATATCTTACATATAAAGCCAGATCAGCTTTCAAAGTAAATCAATAAAAAAATCCAAAGGTTTCTGCTATACCTTGCCCTTAAGCAATCCATTGTTGCTCAGCACTTGGTCAAAGATGTGTTTACCAACACGGGAGTCGACAGCAGACAGAGGATCGTCCAGTAGGTACACATCAGAATCAAAGTACACAGCCCGAGCAAGACTTATCCTCTGCTTCTGGCCGCCTGACAGATTTATGCCCTGGAAAATAATATCCCACCTCTTATGTCGGAACAAAAATTTAAAGAACTGCAATCATAACAACCACCTGCTTTTGTTGGTAAGAGGCCGACAGTGCCTTGAAGCCAAGTCAAATCAATCTTGGTTAGTACTTTGATGGTTGAACATCCACTGAATATCACTCAAAATGGCGCTCTCTCAGCCCTCCATCCTTTGGTGGTCAGTAAATGAACAATAACACAAAATAGGAGGTTTAAAAAGGTGTCCTATCACTGGATTGCTGCAGCTGTTTGTGCCTAAGCCAAATGATCCGTTGACCCTGTGACCCCACTTCCGAAGAAACCACATAAAGGCATATAAAGTGCATATAAAGGCATATAAAGGCATATAAAGGCATATAAAGGCATATAAAGGCATATAAAGTGCACATCATCTTTATCTTTTACAACATCCAAAAACAGCAATACAGCAAATATTTTCGCAACCTTTTCTCCTATTTCAGTCTGGTCACCGGCTGGCAGGATCTTTAGATCTTCTCGCAAGGCACAGGCATCAACGACCTTCTCATAGAAGACATCGTCTTTTGATCTCTTAAACAGAATGTTGTTCTCCAGGGTTTCATTCTGTATCCATGCTTGCTGAGCAACATAGGCAATGGAGCCCTACACAACAATTAAAATAGTTAAAACAAACAGCCAACTGTAATACCACCATTTATGTAAACTGCAACCTCCTTATAATACCTGTTGTCTTTAGAAACATGTAAATTATCATGAGGTACCAGAGATGCTGACCAAAATTTCTCCAATAGTAAATTTCAGTGGTGCCAGTTTAGGTGGGCAAGATCTTCGCAGTAGGTGGGAAAGATTTCTGCCTTAGGTGATACTAGTCTTGGAGGCAAGACCTTTGTAGCAGGTGGGCAAAATCTTTGCAGCAGGTGGTACCAGTCTTAATGGGCAAGAATACTCTGTGTTATAGCAGTCGTATCACGAAGGCAAAAACAGTTAAGGACTCATATCCAGCTGAAAAAGATAACTAATTCCATGCTAGACCAGAAGTCGAGTCTGGAAATACAAAATACTTCTTAATATTATAATTTAAAAAACAGTTTCTGCATATGGACATAAGAGATATTTCTTGTTAAAAACTTTTAAAAATCTACATTTCACGATATTTAATGCACGATATTTAAATTCGTGTTGCAGTGGCAGATGAATGCTGAATACTGAAATAAAGAGTTTTGCCACAACTACCTAGTCACACAATGACTTACACGAAAATAAGAATATGAGTAATAATAGCACGATTTATGTGATTTTTGCTTCATACCATAAATTTAAGTGCTACAATATATAGCATAGCATACCCTGACTGCAACGCTGCCCTGGCACTTCACCGTCTCACCCAATATGGCAGATAGAAGCGTCGATTTGCCACAACCGACTTGTCCCACAACTCCGATGAATGAACCAGGCTTTACCCGAAGATTGATGCTGACAATACGTAAAGGCTGATTAACAAAACTGTTCTAACAAGTATTTACCATTACTGTGCTACACCAAACACAGCTAATTATTTATTACACTATCTTACTAGGACACATTTAATGAACTGCTTAAACCAACATCTTGTTTCATCTACAAGAAAAATTCCTTTTGATTCACCTTCTTCTAGTTTCCTGAATCCAGCCAATACCTTCGAGCAAACAATCCTTTTCACACAATTATCAGGTTTCAAATCTGTGTAATGGCTCAGTGGTCTGTTGTGAGGCATAGGGGTCTATTCTTCAGCAGAGTTTTTGGTAATGCTCTTGGTCCAAAATCCAATGGCTGCAAGTTCAAGCCAGCTGAGAGGACTCCATGTTACAACTCTGAGTTATTCATGTACACTTCATTCAGATTTACTGACCTTACACAAGTGATAAGAGCAATAAATAAATAAATAGATAAAATCCAATAATAAACAGCATACTTCTCGAGGGCAGGTTTTTCATCTGCAGTCTCCCAGCTGAATGTGCCGTTCTCAACCACAACTGCATTATCTAAAACAAAAGAAGAGGTAGAGAGAAAGGCAATAATTAGTTTACACCCCTGTTATGCATAATATCTACAGCCGTACAAAATACAGCACATACACTGAATCACAAATAAAGAATCTCCTCGAACAGATAAATTTCTACTAGATTCTGCTTAAATGGCCAAGCAATGCATACCAATGTCTGCTTTCCGAATGACATTTTCAGAATCCAACTCCTCGTTCGCCAGAAAATTCTGCAACCTCTTGATTGATACACTTGTCTGCAAAAAAGACAAATAAGCAATACAAAAGCAGCCATATTTATAAAAGGGATTTCAAAGCAACAGTAACAAGCTCACAGGAACAGTGCAACAGGAGCTATGTAAAAAGCTACAAGCTCATACAAGACCTGACCTCCATGTCTAATAAAACTAACTCACTAACATAGATAGATATCTTAATTAACTGCGTTTAACTCCTGAAGATAAAACAGTTTAATAGTTTACAAACTGCATGTCTCTGAAGACTGCTCTTCATAATCCGATGACAGAATAAGCAAAAACCTGGACTAGAGTTGCGATAAGCATCGGCAACATTGCGAGAGGAAAACGCAGAATGTTAAACAGTGAAAGAGCAACAAAGGCTTTTTCTGCATCAAGAATGTTGTGCTCTGATGACAGAACATAAACAGCAAACGTCGTCAAAGACACCTAGAAACAAAACAAAAAACTAACAATAGAAGATTATTAATTAATTATTAACATCATATAAGGTTTTGTTTAATCAACGTCAGCTATGTGCAACCTTTAATCGCCTAGAATTATTTGAAGCAAGTTTAATAAGGTAAGGTGAGGTAAGGCAGGTAAGTTAAGGTAAGTTATGCCAAGATGTTATGTTAAGGTAAAGAAAGGTACGATAAGTTACTGCAAAAAAGGTGAGTGAATTAAGGTAAGGTAAGGAAAGTGGATAAAGTAAGTTAAGGCAACACATGTTAAAGTAAGTTCCACTTCTTTCTGCTCCACACTTGTCACAAGTGCTTAAAAGGCACTACATAAATGTCTGGTTGAATTACATTTAAAGAAAAAGAGAACTAAACCAACAAAGCCAAAATGCCTTGTACCAGAAATGGCGCACACGTCCATGTGAAGGAAGACGCAGCGTTTAAGTAAGCCGATTTCCGGAGGACTAACAGTTCCTCATTGCGTATGTCAAGTATCTTCTGCTCAAACGACGGCTCCCAGGCATACAGTTTCAAAACCTGCATTTAAACAATCACAAAATTTATTCAACGTAAATCCTTCCCACACTTCCCGCCTCACTAATTTTGTTTCTGCACCTGTGAAAAAGTCGGTTCCTTAAACTTAGTGTTTTTGGGCACAAAGGACACTAATCTGCTAGATCTGGAGATACCGGTTCACAGGGTTTTCAGTGCATCAAACACACACAACAGCAACCTTGCAGTTTTACTGTTTCATTCCAGGTGATTTCAGGGACAAAGACTCACTTTCCAAGACAACATTACTAAGAACTTCACTTTTCATTCGAGACATACCATTCGGGTAAAAAAATCAATATCTTTTCTTTTAAAATTAATTGAACGTAAGGGGCAAATGTGTTTCAGTCAAATTACTAAACTTTATACAGCAAACATCCAACAAGAAGGCATTTTACAAATAAAAATAAACAACAAATGACTGAACTGATCAAGTCCTAAAAAGCGTGTATTACTAGGTTTATGCCAAATCAATTTAAAGCACCAACAAGTTTCTACTGAACCTTAATTCCATTCAAGACTTCGTTCATCAATTTTATTCTTGAGTCTTTGTGCTTCATTTGGATAACCTACCAAGAAAAACAAGTTACAAAAAGAGAGAAAATGAGAAAAAACAAAGTTAATTTTGACTTCATCAAACAATTCTGCAGCACCTTTTTTGAGACCTCTCAAAAGACAGTCTCTTACCTAAATGTCACATAAGCTAAGGTAAGGTAACATGAGGTTAGGTAACGTAATTTAACATAAGGTTACATAATCGTAATCAGGAATTTGAATACCACTGCCTGAGGAGAAACCAGAAGGACTACTAATGATGTGACTACTTCAGCAACCACATCGTTTATCACAAAAGTAATCCTTAGAGAGTCTTTGACCCTAGAACTTAAAGTATGTGTGCTGCCTTTCAAAGTTCACAATCAAAATCAAAACAGCCCTTACAAAGGCTCTCAAGAATCTCTGACAAAAGCCTGATTACATTACACTACATTACACCAACATCTCTGTATCGGAGTATTTAACTAGAGTCTATTAAGAACCTCTCATAACTATGTTGGCCATGGCTTCATATTGTAATTTCTGCAAGCAACTCAGCTACAAGGACCAGTGAAGCTTCTGGAAAGACCTAAAAAAGTGCCACTGAAATTCCTGGCCACTGTAAGTAGCATGTACCTTTACCTTTAGGTTCTAAAAAGGCGCTACATAAATAGCCAGCTACATGCCTTCATGCATATTACAGCAATGTTCCAATTTCCAGTAATTTATGAGAGCAGACCTGCAAGAACTGCGCTTTTTTGGCAATGACTGCGTTAATCGGGATCATCAGGACCATAACAGCGACTCCAGCAAGGACTGAAGGACCGAGGACCATCCACAGGAAGTAGAGACAGACGCACATCTGAAATGGAGCAGACCAGAGCATGTTGATGTAGGTCGTCAGCTCCACGAAGCGCTGGGCATCGACCGACATCAGGTTGACGATCTCGCCAACTGTCGACTTCTTTCTCGCTGCATTACTCAGCAACAGCGACTTCAACGATAAACACAGTTCACCAATCAACTTATTGTAACTGTATTGTGGAATTTATATAGCACCATTACAGAAGAATTACTCAGAGGTGATAAATGACTACTAATAATATTTACTAAGTTTAGCTTCAGTAAGCTATGGTAAGGTAATTTAAAGTAAGAATGGTATGCGTCAAGGTAACATGGAAGAAATGACAACGTATGGTAAGATAAGGATTGGTATTGCAAAGTAAGGTAAGGCAATGTAAGGTGGGGTAAGATATTGTAAGGTAAGACATCGCAAAGCATGGCAAAATATAAGGTAAGGTGATGCAAGGTAAGGAATTTTTACAACACCATTTGTATCAATGATATAATCATCATACACAGGAGTTGATCTAGAGTTTAAGAATCTTTAGACTCAAGGGCAAATTCAATAACAGCACTCAATTCTAAGAAAAACGTCTTTCAACATCTGCGTGACTCAACAACAAATCACCATGTTCAAACGATGCTCGCCAAAACTCGAACCCCAAAAGCAGAGGGAAAACGGGTAAAACATAAAGCTTAATATTCACTGATGCTCTATCAAACGAAGATTGCAAGGGCCAGGTTGTTTGGTCAGTTTCGGTGCCAGTTCAATAACCGAGGGTGAAGCCGGGAAGAAAGCATGGTGCTCAGATGAAAAGCAATTACATAAGCAAACAAACAAGCGGCCATCTTTCAAAGAGCACCTGGAAAGAAAACGCCCCATCAGACCTTTTTGTACACGGAAGCAACGAGAGCGGTCCGTATCCTCATTCCGGTGATCATACATCGATGGAAATACTGGTGCAGAATCAGCGACTGAAGAAACGCCACGACAAACATCAGAACAGCATAAGTGTATCCACGCCAAGTAGGTTCAGTTTTGTCATCAACAAAGTTTATCATGGCTCTGAATTAAACCGAACAAAAGAAGCTGCATTAAGAACAGCATGCCATCTAACATACTATAACGTAAGTTAAATTCAGTAATGTAATCTTGGCAAATAGACTTTGTAACAAAATTATAAATATGCATAGACCTGATACATTTCTCTATTCTGAATGGTCACAGGCTGTACAAACAAGGTCCAACCCAACCAATGCCATCATGCATTTGACACAATATTACACTTATCACATTAACTTTACATTGCTGAGTAGCATTTTTTACTTCAAATTCAAAAATGCTGAGTAGCATTTTTTACTTCAAATTAAAAAATGATTTTGAAGTAAAAAATGCAACTTAGCAATGTAAAGTTAATGTGATAAATGTAACATTGTGTCAAATGCATGATGGCATTGGTTGGGTTGGACTTCGTTTGTACAGTATGTGGCCATTCAGAATAGAGAAATGTAGACAGACTGCAACTGACCTACTATGGTATGTATATATACAACTGACTCTGCCAATATCTGGTATGTATATATATACACCAGATATTGGTAGAGTCAGTTGAGTCAGCCTGCATCTTTCTATTTATGTATATATATATATATATATATGTATATGTATACACACAAGAAACTCGTTATAATACTGTCTCTGGAAGCCATATCAAGAACCGCTTTATGACTAGGTCATGTTATATAAAGCTTATTTTCTATAGGTGAATCAACTTTGGGATCCAATCCCCGACTGTGTTATATAAGAATTTCTGTTATAATGAAGCATGTTATATCAAGTCTCTGATGTATATACGTATACATACACATACCACATAGCAGATCGGAAGCACCTTCAAGAGGTGCTTAGAAGGTGCTATATAAATGCTTAGTTACATCACATTACATTACATCATATGCACAGCTGGTTGTCCCAAGGGACTTACTTGAGAAGAAGCGGACTAACAAACACCAGAATGTCGTGTATGAGTTTGAGGAAAGCGCTGAAGACAAAGATTCTCCAGAAGGAGAAGATGAGAGCCAGCCAAAGCCGAGGATTTTGTTGCTTTGCTTTATTCACTTTGACCTCATCGTCCATGGCCTTCTCAGCCTCCGTATCTTTGCCGTTGAGTGGCCTCAGAACAATGCTTCCATAGGCATCCTGAATTCCGACTGGAAAATCGTTTCTCGACCTGAGTGTTTATGCAGATACATAAAAATTCTTACTTCTTTAAGCTGCCTCTAATAAGTTTGACTTCTTTAAGCTGTCTCTAAGTTGCTAAACTTTTAGAAGGTCATCAGATGTCTGTACAAATGTGGGAACCAGTCAGATGCTTCTGTAAGCGTAACTTCCATTTAACCACTTTGAAGTCATTACCATACCTTACCACACCTTACCAGGTATCTTGCCTTATCTTTCCTCCCTTCTGCTGCCTTACCTTACCTTATTTTGCCTCACCTTACATGCTCTACCTTACTTGGTACCCTACCAGACTTTAACTCACTTTCTGTGCCATAACTTACCTTACTTTACCTGACATGCATGACAACCTACACTGACACTTCTGACACCACGATATATCTGACAATACACCTGTAACACCTGATGTCATACCTGGCAGATTTCAGAAGCTCTTTCTTCCAGTATTTCTCAAAGTGAGGAACGACTGACTTGGACCTGTCTTCGGGGTTCAGATACCACAACTCCAACTTGGTCAGTGGTCGCTTATACCCCAAAATGACTAACCTTAAACAAACAAAATTGACCAACCTTAAAAACTCAAAAGCGACTTACCCTAAACAAACAGAATGGTCAACTTTAAATAAACAAATGTCAAATCTCAACAAACAAACATTACCACCCTTAAAAAATAATGACCGGCATTAAGCCAGCAAACAATGACCCACCTTAAACAATTAAAAATGACCACCCTTAAAAAATTAAACAGTAATAAGAACTAGGTTCGTACAATAGAACTAGAGAGTTTTAAAATGTTGCCTGGAGTTTGGATTGCTGTTGTCATCCCTGTGGATCAGCTAAAAGACCTTCCAACATGAGGGTCACACTTCCGAGAACTACTGATGATAGAAGTGAATAATAAACACTTAGTAAATATATAATAAGTTGCGACTGTTTCAATTTGCCTTGTCCCCATGGCAAAGTCTCTCAACTATAAACAACCACATGTATGTAAATATCTCAATATTTATACAGAGCCATTCACAGAGCTGTTCCTTTAAAAAAACCTCTCAAAAGTGCAGAAAAAATGGCTAACTGGCAGATCAAGAAAGTTCAATTTCAGGCAAATTTGGAGAAATCTGGGTAAAACGAGTGGCATAAAATCCACCAATCCCATAACAAATATTTACGAGAAAAGTTCAACAAACCCACTCACTGGTTGAACCACCAGAATGACAGGACCGAAAGGAAACATGCAGAACTCTCTGGACATTCTCTCTGTCAGAGCAAAAAACAGATCCAGTGTCATCAAAATGTTATAGAGTTTCAGCATATTCCACAAGACAGAATCAAAACATTTCTTACTAAGCTAGAATAAAGGATTAGAATAAAAGAATTCATAAGTCTAATCTTATGAATTATTTTACTCTAATACAATCTCATTTGTATCTATCTTTTTAATTTTTATAATAGCCTCAGAGAGTCTGCGTGCTACTTTAGCAAAATGTCTGCCTGCTGAGGAAAATCCTCTGTCAGAGGCCGTATGCATGAAGCAGGAGTAAGTGAAGCTTGGAGATTAAATTCGGCTTACGACCAAGGAGCGAATTAATTCGGTATGCACGACAAGGTCTTAGCGCACCACCCCTGGAGTAGGCCTACTCCACCTAGCATTTTTATTTGGAAATGACCTTCGTTAAATGTGTTAATAAAATAATCTTGTAAACAGGTGACTGCCTATAAATAGCTTTCGCGCACGGGTTGTTGCAAAACCATGTCACTATGGGAAAATCCTGCATTAGAAAAATTCCTTTGTGTATCTTAATCCACGACTAGTTATTCCGTTGCTTATGCCAGACTCATGCATAGAACTTGTCATCAGCTGCTATTCCAAGAATAGCTAATCCAGGGGTAGGTGATAATTGGCATTTAGCTTAACCATTGTTTATGCATATGGTCCCAGGCCAGTAAAGCAATTACCAAAAACTGTCCCAATAGTTAGAACTTTACCCCAGCATCCCAACTTTATACCCAGATAGCACCAGCATTCACCATCACACACACCTTATTTGTTCTCATATTATTATTCAAAGCATGTCAGTGTTCACCATCACATACTCACAGCTAGACAACACACATCTGCGGCTATTACTATATTCATACAAATCAGTAAAAAACCACTGCCTAACGTACACATCTTAATACACACTGGAAGATCCTCATAATGTTATCTTTGGCAGAAATATAAAGTATGAAGTTAAAGAGAGGCGAAGAAAAAGAAGAGTAGTCCTTAAGCAAACCCTGAGAGGCAGTCACTGTATGAATGTATGAAGTGTTGGCGATTTCACTTCCTTAGGCTTGGCATGAGATTGGGTGGCCAGTCCTCATCCTCAATGTCCGATCTTCCAACCAACAGTGTATGATCAGTGCCAAGTTCACACACTCCAAGTGAACTGAACCAAGGAAGAGCCAAACTTCACACACCCCAAATGAACTGAACCAAGGAAGAACCAAACTTCACACACCCCGAATGAACTGAACCAAGGAAGAACCAAACTTCACACACCCCAAATGAACTGAACCAAGGAAGAACCAAACTTCACACACCCCGAATGAACTGAACCAAGGAAGAACCAAACTTCACACACCCCAAATGAACTGAACCAAGGAAGAACCAAACTTCACACACCCCAAATGAACTGAACCAAGGAAGAACCAAACTTCACACACCCCAAATGAACTGAACCAAGGAAGAACCAAACTTCACACACCCCAAATGAACTGAACCAAGGAAGAACCAAACTTCACACACCCCAAATGAACTGAACCAAGGAAGAACCAAACTTCACACACCCCAAATGAACTGAACCAAGGAAGAGCCAAACTTCACACACCCCAAATGAACTGAACCAAGGAAGAACCAAACTTCACACACCCCAAATGAACTGAACCAAGGAAGAACCAAACTTCACACACCCCAAATGAACTGAACCAAGGAAGAACCAAACTTCACACACCCCAAATGAACTGAACCAAGGAAGAACCAAACTTCACACACCCCAAATGAACTGAACCAAGGAAGAACCAAACTTCACAAACCATAGGTTAACTGAAGCGAGCATCAACTGAAATTCGCCCACCACAGGTGAACTTAACTGAGTGTGAATCGAAATTATTGCAGCAAACCATAAGACTAACCGGATCGTTGCTGTTATCTGACTGTTTACCAGCACAGTCAACAAAACAACCACACAGAACAACTTCTATGGAGACTAGTAACGTAAAGATGCAAGCGTGAACCAAATGAAACGATGTAAAGTCTTCAGGCTGCAGAAAGAAAAGTAACAAGATGTTTAGTAGTAGTTCCAGTGTTTAACGACATCTTATGACATCAAAGGTAGTTGACGTCGCCCTCCTCCTTTATCCGGGCTTAGGACTGGCACTACCCAACTGAAGGCAGTGGCAGAGTTTAACAAGCTGTTTCAAGTTACAACAAGGAATTTATTTAAACGACAAATTAATGACTTACAGAGACAAATGGATTTAATTTTAAGAAATGCCAACAGATTATTTAAGTGCCAAATGATTGAGTGGAAGTGAAATGATTTGTTGATTATGGTAACGAAAAGTTAATCACTAATCACTCATGATGAAAATTAATTGCTTAGAATCAAAAACTCCGAAGAATGGCTCACGAATTTTAATTGTAACTCAACATTTATATAGCACCACTTTTCAGAGGTACTCAGTAAGTTCTGTGACTGGTTTGAGTGCTCACCGTGTAATGCAGATTGCGCGGGTTTGAGCCTGAAAGGGTCATTATGTAGTCCTTCAAACGGTTGCATGGCACCATTGACTGATGCTTGGTCATTAGATAGCGGTGCTTAATAAGTACAGAAATAATAATAATACGTGTTTACTGAATGTGCATGTTATACATACCATAGAGATCATCGTGCGAATGTTGGACTGCAAGATGACCACAGCTGCAATGAACTGGAGAAACCAGTAGAGGAAGAGGAATCCCGTCACTCGAACTCCACGCGTTCGTCCAAACTGTGTCAGGAGAAGCGCAGTACTCTACGATGGTAAAAAAGAAAACCATGAAGACAGAAGATGCTACAGACAGATAACTGAAAGAGAAAGATAGACACAGGCAGAGGGAGAGACACAGGCAGAGGGACAGACAGAGGGAGAGAGGAAAAAAGCAGAGGGAAAAAGAGAGACAGGCAGAGACAGACAGATGTGAAAACAGTTAGAAAGGCAAAGGAAAGAGAGAAAAATGGAGAAACACAGGCACAGGGAGAGAGGAAAAAGGCAGAAAGAGAAAGACAGAGGCATGGATAGAGGGTGACAGATACAGATGGAGGGAGGAAGAACACAGAGGGAGATAGTAAGATACAGACAGCAACACAGGCAGGAAAGACAGAGGCAGAGGGGAAAAGGCAGAGGGAAAGAGAAAGAGACAGGGAGAGACAAATGCAGAGGGGGAGAGAAAAAATGCAGAGGAAGAGAGAAAGAGACAGAGGCAGACACAAATGATATTCCAATGGATTATGGTTTGATTATTATTTCACTTAAGCGACCATCGACTGCTGCTTGGTATTATGATAACTGTGCTATAGCAGTCATTAGAATAGATTAGAGAGGAAAATGGCAGAGGGAGAGAGCAAGACAGAGAGGGAAAGACAGAGGCAGAGGGAGAGAGGAAGCAGGCAGAACAAGAGAAAAAAGACAGAGGGAGAGAAAGAGACAACCTCCGATTGATTACCTTACCCCATAATTAGCATTACATAGAGGTTCCAATGTACTCGCATTACCATTGCAAGAAATGTTAGAAATGGTGCCAGGACGTGAGCAGGATAAGGATTGTTGGTGACAGCGAATTCGTGAAGCTTGCGCACCACATCAACCAGAGATAGAACAAGCAACAGCGAACACAGAACCTAAAGAAGAAACCAACACATGTCACATGATAAAACACTCCAATGACAAGCTATAAAGCATCACAATTAACTGTCAAAGTTTCAAGTTTCCTGAATACACAGCAATTAGTAAATTCTGGTTAGAGTAACAGTTTCTGAAGGCCATAAGACAAAATGGTACTTCAAGTCACGAGATTATTTCTGTTAGCTCAAATATCAGTTTTAATACTATTTGTACAAGATTTACGAGCATTTGTACTAGTATAAGTTCACAAGTGTTTGACACCAAGTTCTACAAGTATTAGTGCTTGTGTCGGTACTCTACTAAGAGTGACATCTCGCTGCAGCAGATACTAACATGGCCAGAATGCTCAGTCATAAACTGTCTAGTATCCAAGCACAGACACAGTGGTCTGCAGTCAGATACATTTTTCAGGTGACCACAAACACAATACTTCTTGTTCAGTTATATATAGGCCACAGTTGGTGGTTTTATGCCTAGACATTCTTGTCTCCTCTTGCATTTTAAGAGTACAGAATTTTTGGCCTCCATCCAGACAATCAATACAATGGCTCTTTATAGCAACTAAAGTGTGGTCAAGTATCAGGCACTATACTGATGGCAACATTAGTGACTGCATTTACCAAATGTTAATTTCACAGTCATACAGCCTTAGGAAAATATAAACTGAACAGATTGTGTATTCATTAAGACCTCAACCAAAAGTGTCTGTCTAACAGTGAATCGTTAGGAAATAGGTCAAAGGGAAACAACCTACAACCCTCTGATTGTCTGAAACAGGATATTGACAATAATAGGTTCACTGTGGTCTCTTGCGCTTATCAGACAAGTGTCTGATCTTGGTGGCCACAATAACTCAGTAAACAGACAACACCGGCATTTCAACTATATTGCTGTCTGTTGTAACTAGACATTACTTTAAAGAATAACAGTGTTTCAATTCACTGATATATTCTTGCTGCTTAATCCTACTGACTTGTTCTGAAGTTTAACCATGAACTCAACCTCAGCAGAGGTTTAAACAGCCCCATAACAGATAAAACATTTGGATTCCAAGGAGGTTAAGACCGAGGCCAAACAGCCCTACTGGCTTAGTTCTTAGTGAGCTTGCCTCAGGCTGCTTGTATCCAGACATATTATATCTTCAAGCTGTAGTCATAATTTTAATTGTGTGTTTAGATTTTCTAAATGTTCTGCCCTAAGCCAGGCCCAGGAATCCAATGATGCCATTTTTATCTGTTCAATGCCACTTCCCTAACTTCTTTGTAGCTCCATCTGATTCCTTTATCCAGCATCCACTCCATCAGCACAGCTATCAGTCTTTCCTTCAATGCTTCCTTCTAGCAGTCCTCAGGAGCAAATTCTCATGAAATTTTTGACCAATCCAGTTCATTTGTCTTTTCTTTATCGTATTCACCAGTATTCTCTCTTCTTCTTCCAACTGCAGCACCTCTTCATTTGTTTTATGGTCTAGATGCATTTATGTAGCACCAGAAAACAACTCAAGAGGCTACACAAAGAAGAACAGTCCCTTCAGCTAAAACCGAGAGGCAGCCATAGGCATGAGATGTTACCAATTTCTTTTTAGCCTTGTCATGAGGGGTGGGAGTCCACTCCTCTCCCTCACCGCCTGATCTTCCCACTGACAGTATGTGGTCGTGGTACTCATTTGTAGCTGAGTTCACTAGGTGGTGCAAGTGGAGCAGAAATCTCGAAACATCTTTCTGCCCTGGCCGGACATGAACCACAAACCACTGGGTTGACAGTCCAGCATGCTATCCATCATGCACCCAAGAGGCTATAAACTATTTTTAAAAGTGCAATATTTAAATAGCAGTTTAAAAAAACTAATCAGTATATATCACCGTTTTCGTGACATTCAACCACGTGTGGCGGATGCTGTTGCGTGGCAAAGTGGACAACGACCAGATGTAGAAAGGTGCCACGATCAGCAAATATCCGCACGGAACCCACACCAAAACTGTGACCTGAAAGCATTTCGTCAGATCGGGAAACGTGGCATTTGTGACGGTTTCATTCAGATCCTACAAGAATACATAACATCATCTCTTAATGAAATTATCCATACACAGGTAAGTAAAGCTGATAGGTCCCATAGAGGACCATGGGGGACATGCTCATTTCCAGCTCTTTGGCCTTTGAGCCTGCTGTAGACAAATTCAAAGGTTCTGGACAGAGGGCCACAGCATCACTGGGTTTGCTCTTTACTGTCCTGTCTAGGCCAGTACCAAATTAAACTTTATTTACATAAATATAAATATACACCAGTGCTGCCTTATAACATGCAGCATTACTACACAATACTGATATGTATGTCAGGACCAAGGGGTAGCAGGTCCCACTAACTTACTAAATTTCATATACAAGGGGCAGGTTGACAGTCTAGAGGGAAACTCCAGTTATGGCGGTTTGAGATTGCACAACGAGAAGAAACGCGTGAAAAGTTATTGTGTTGACTTATTTCTGAACTCTGACTTTGCGACTGGCTCGCGACAATATATTTACATACATATATATTCACACAAATGTATATAAAATGCTAAAACATCCGTATACAACATGCTTCATTACAACATTTCAGATATGATGTGATAATGACATGGATCCCAAATTTGGCTCAGCTTTAGGTGATTTAAGACAGTTCTTGATCTGGCTCAACTTTGGAACAAGTTTACATATGAATATTTACATACGTTTACATATGGTGCACATATGAATGCCAAATATATGAATGTCATGTTACACAAGTATGCATAAACGGAGTACACAATTTACAATACGAGACCAATGCACAGTAATCAGACATTTATGTAGCACCAGATTGAGGAAACGCTTTGGGGGTGGCCCTGTAATAGGAGTGCTAACAGAACAGGAAGCAGTCCAATTAGAACGGTTGGAATAAAGCAAAACACAAACACAATAGAGCAATAACATCTAATCCTGGTCTGTCATGTGAGTTTGACGCTGAATACATGTGTGCGCATGCAAGTGTGTGTGTATATGCGTGTGTATGCATGTATGTGTGTTTATGTAAGTGTAACTACTTAAGTAGTGCTAATTAAAACACCCACAAGCTATTAAAAATGCTCCATTCTCTGTCATACACCCTTGAACTACGTCCTAGCTATCCCCATTTTAATTGCGCCATTATTACCCAGTATATGTAGTCCAAGTTTTGGCCTTCAGTCTAAAAATTTTGAAGTTCTATAAGGAAATCGTTTTGTATCTCCAGAAACTACTTTTTAAAGCACTTCTTTAAACATCCAATTTTCTGGCATATACCACCAAATTGCCTCTATATTTCCACTGTGCCTTCAAAATAAGTGGTCCAAATTCTTGCTGTCATTCTAAAAATGTTGAAGTTTGAGGTAGTATGACAGAGAATAGGGAGTTTGTAACAGTTAGCTTTTGAGTGTCATAAACAGCACTATAGAAGTGGTTTCTGGAGAAATAAAGAGAAATAAACAGAAGTTCAATAGTTTTAGAATGAAGGCCAGAACTAGGAGGCATGTAGCATTGGCGCATTGACAATGGGGTAGATTTGAGGCATATGACAGAATGGGAAATTTGTAATGTGAGTTAACTTTTTGATATTTGAAATAGATAGTGCTACATGATTAGTTTCTGGAGAAATAAAGAGATTTAATCACAGAACTTCAACATTTTTTGAATGACGGCTAGGGATGGGACTACAGTTATCAAAGGTGCAATGGAAATACAGGGGCAGTTCAGTTTTGAGCTCTGAGGTGCTCCCGGTAGCTGGTTCAAACCTTTGAAATTCACTGTCTAGTTCTGTGCATTCTGTCAGTTGTTTATTGCCATTCAAGTCTAAACTTGAGACATATCTTTCAAGTTACCTACCCACCGTTGCCTGATTTATGTTTTTCTATGATCTATCGTATTTCAACCGAACTCGTACAACAGATTATGATTCTTGACCACAATCTCGAACCGACCATCAACTGATGCCTTGTGCATTATGATAACGGTGCCATAAAAGTCAATAGATTGGATTAGACAGTGCAAAGATGAGATCACATTAGCCGACTATCTTTCAATGTAAACTGTAAATGTAATCGTAATCCCGAGATTTCTACAGCGCCCAACGAAAGTCGCGCCGCGGGGAGCAGCTTATTCACAGGCGCTCAGTAAAAACAAAATCGATAGGCAAAAGGGTTCGGTTCCAGGTCAAGATCCAAAAGTCAGACAGAGAGACCACGTGGCAGCTACTATGGGGGTGGTGTTTGGGGTTGGAGAGGAGAGAAAGCGAGAGAGAGATAAGAGGAAGAAGGGGTGTTAGGGTACGATTTGTGAAAGAGGAATGTTTTGAGTTTTGAGTGAAAGGCCAAAGCAGATACTGCAAGCAGTGGAGCATCGATGAGTTTGTATGATGGGTCAGAAAACTGTCGCAATTCTGGGGGGAGTTTATTCCAGAGTGGTGGGGCAGCTATGGCTATGCAGCGATTACCAAATTTTAAGGATGAGGTGACGGGAGGGCGGAGAAGTGTTAGGACAGAACAGGAGCGGGTTGAGCGAAGCGGTTGTATTGTAAATAACTGACGGAGATAGGAGGGTTGGGAAAATTGAAGTGTGTTGTAGGTAAGTGATAGGACTTTGCACTCGTTTCGTTCAAGTATTTTAAGCCAGTATAGTGATTTAAGAACAGAAGTGATGTGATGATGTTTGGGGGTTTTGGTGACAGCAAATGTAAATGTAACAAGCATGTAAATGTAAATGTACACGGTTTCATATCGCAACCGTATGGCCTCGACCCTGCTCATTTTCAATGATTTGATCAGGTGAGATCCTTCACCACCGCTGCCAATTTGAATGGGCGCCACGCCATTTAAGTAAATCAGATGATTCGTTCTTAATGAAAAACAAGTAGAAACTAACCCAAAATGCAGACCCGCAAAAACTCTCGTCCATCGTTTACGTTCTCTAAGTTTTCCTCTCACGTGAAAACATTCCAACAAATTTTCGAAACGTTTTAATCACAGAGCCCAGCATTTTATTGTTTTGGAACAATCTATTTATAGGAAACCATAGACTAAAAGACGCCGAGCATGACCACTGAAGGCGAATACAACCACGGAGCTATTTAGAAGGCCGTGATTCAACACAACGAGGTAATTAGAAGAACGATTCAACAGACGCCGTGATTTCTGCTTATGTGAGCAAGTATGTAAAAATTTTATTAGCGCAGGGATTATCCATTTTGTATCACAGCTTCACATTTATCATAATGTTGGACTTGATCTAATCTAATCTGATGCCTATGCCAACTTTGGCAAACATAAGTAGTGTTTCTATAACAGATTACGAAATACTACTGCAACTTGCTTCTTACTGGCTTTTCAAAAGCTAACTTGGTGAAGCTTCAGAGTCCAAAATACCTTGGCCAGAACTATCACTAAAACTTCCAAGTGTGATTGCCAATTCTAAAGTCATTGCATTGGCTGCCCACAAAAAAGCAGATAATATTCAAGACTGGATTGACTGTATGCAAGCTATATTTCAGCCAACCTCACTACCTTTGCCTTGTATTTACTCGCTCAACATTAGTGACTGCATTTACCACACATTAACTTCAAAAGACGCTATTCCTCTCTGTATCTGACCATCAGGACATTTTAGCCTGTTGCCCTGCCTGTTGCCCGCCCTAGACTCTGGAATTTTCTTCAAGAAAACGTTTGCTTTGCACAGTCTGTGTTGGCCTACACACCTCAACTAAACACTTTCTCTTCATGGATTCATTTCCTCCACAGACTGTTTTGGCACCTTCTCGGATTCACTTCTTGGTTTTGACCAGACTAACCCTGGAATTTGGCTTGCACATCAACTTTGCTCGATAGCAGCGATCAACTGCTGCCTCAAGCACTATTATGGCTTTAACGCATTGCATAGCTTTGCTTAACCCAAGAGTCTGTCTGGCAAGCTACCGTTCAGATTTACATGCAGTAATACTTTTTATGTTAAAGTCTGCAATACAAAATTCCTTGAAATCTAGTCACATGATCTACTTAATGTGAAAGGAATTTGAACTTTAGACCTTTCAGCAGACAGTACATGCTACGTGCTATCCTCTAGACTACCATATTGCTGTGCATATGTCACAGTGTGTGCATGTGTACGTGTGTATAAAAATAAAATCAACTGCCAGCAATTCTAGTCCTCAGTCAACAACAGAATTTATTTAAACAAATTAGGCAAAGCAACTTGGATACATGAAAAAGCTTGTCTGCAGAGATGACCATACATAGTATGTAAATGTACACGTATTTTATAGCAACCATATAGTCTCGACCCTGCTCGCTTTTCAATAAATTTATCAGGTGAAATTCTTCACCACCACTGCCCGTTTGAAAGGGTGCCACACCATTTAAGGTGCCTGAGTATGGACCATTCTATTCCAAGAATCTGTTTCAACCTGCTTACCAACCATGGCCTAACTTCTGGTTTCTCTGACCTATAGGAATTCAACCTGGCTTCTCCAACGGGATTTTGATTACGATTTCACATCAAGCGGCCACTGATTGATGCCTTGGACATTATAATTGTAATTTGAGATTTATAAAGCACCTCTTAGAGGATAAACTCAACAGAGGTGGTTCCGACCCAAAAAAGTAAAATCACTGTTGAACAGTACAGTCTTCAGGAGCCTGCAGAACACTGACGGGGGGAGAAAGGAGCTCATTATAACGGCACTATAGAGGTTACTAGATTAGATTCAAATCTCTTAAATAAGCCCCGATCGGTATGTGAACTGGCATCCTCACGCCCTGAGGCACCGCGATGTATGCTTTAACCAATGCAGCTAACTGGCCCAACTATATTATAAAAAGCTTCACATTTAAAAGCAATGCATTGGAGAATCGGTGTTAGATGGCACCCCAATGGCAGTGAGCAAATACAAGCAACTTCTAACAAAATTATAATACATACTATCTGTTACTGTATATCTATGACAAAGCATCAGTCGATGGCACTGTGCAAATGTGTGTGAGCGACTTGCTCAAGGTTACTGCACAGAAACTGCTCAAACCCATACACTACACCTCACAAGGCAAGCACTGAAACCAAATGGATACCATTTCACACCGTGCACCTAAAGTAAGGATGTTTATAATGTGACATACGACAAGACACGGAAGGGTTTTTACTTCACAGAATTAATTCAGAATGTGACTTTGTTACAAGGCAACCATGTTCCGATACGGTATTTGATTTGCCTCCCAATGGCCTTATTGTGAAAACGTCCAGTGTATAACTGCACCTTGTGATTAAAATGGTAATTTTACAATAATAAGCATTTAATAAGTTTATAATAAGCATGCTTTGAAGAATAGGAAAGCTCCAAGCAGGTGAAATTTTTCTATACCACTTCATTCATTCCAAGTGAACGAATACCTAATAAAGAATTTACTCTACATGTAATGTAACACGTATAATGCCCATAGATTGCCTGGACACTTAAGATGCACTCGTGCTTCATAAGTTTTCACGGATGAGCAGAACCTCGATCACCAAGAACGTGTCTGAAGACCACGTTCTAAAATGCTGTAAGACGTACTGTGCACAACCAAAGTTAGATATAATTTGAAATTTCTTTCAATTTTTGCAGGATATTTAAAAAAAAATACAAAAAATACAAAAATAACAATGTATTTTCCGTTTTACACTGTAATTAACAAGAAAAACTTCATTGCACTCAAATTCTTCAACACTAAGTTTTGTTATATTAAAACAAATAAAAAATGTAAATGAGGTCACTTCAAGAAATTTTGACACGTTGTTTTAATGAGCTCATTTGGTGTGCTTGCAGATTGTATTCATCCTATCAACTTCCAAACGATGGTTGAGCAGACATATTGAATCGTGTTAATCACACTGTTGGTTCAAAATGCTTGGACAGATTCAAAAGGTCCCTATTTTCAAATACTTTCAAAGCATCAGGACCATACCACTGAAAACTGAGTTTGAAGACTGTATTCAACTGATCATGTAGAATTGTGCTAATCGTGGTCGGTTCAAAAGACTTCAACAGATTTAAAGGGGCTCATGGTGACCTATTTACAAATTTCAAAGCATCAGTACAATGTCATTTTCAGGGCATCACCACTTTCCACTGAGTTCTGATCACAGAAATTGAGCATACAGGCTGTCTGTCGATAAAAGCCAAACATTATGCAAACGAGTACCTACTTCCGAAAAATATCATGCACAAAATTCCAGGAAAGTTAAATTGCATAGCACCAAAGTAGGGTGTATCTAAGTTGGGGCCATCCAGAAAGGATGTCCACAAAAAATGAGCCATTTTTGATCCTTCCCTCCCCTTGTGCACATTTGGTATCATTATCATCCCCTTTGCAGAAATCCGCACTCCAACGCAAAAAACAACTGTTGAAGATCGGTAACCAGTGACACATAAAGACTTGGTAAAGCTTAGGCCTCTTCCAGCAAAGTCCGCTGATGATCCAACGCAGTACAGACTGTGCAATCCGACTGAAGTTGGCGTTTCAGGCACAGGCTTTACTGAGAACTACTGTATTATGTACCAAATTTATATGTGGACGTCCGCACTGGGCACAAGCCCTTCCTCCCCATCTTTGCACACATCAATAATAAACGACTCCTTGAAAGTAGTGTTGGAGTGGACTGCAGGACCAAAAGTGCCATAATGAATGGAAAAAAGCATCTCAGAGGGGTAACAGCATGAACCAGTGAGGAGTTAAGTTCACACGGCCTGTACTAAAATTGCACCCCACACCAATTCTTCACAGAGACGCTCCAGAATGATAGCCCTCTTGTTACAAAAAAGGAACAGTTCCAGGCTTTTCCCTGCATGCTGCTTGACATGAAAAACCCTGAAAAGCATCACTGCGTAATATCTTCCCCCACAATAATCTCAACCATATTACAACATCTTCCTCAGCCATGATGTCCGGCTCCACCGCAATATGCTCCTCAACCATAATATCCCAACACAAACATCGGAAAGAAAGTTGGCAGTTTCCCTCTGATCATAATACACCAAGTGAATCGATATTCTCTTGGATTTTTATAGCGGCAGTATCCAGTGACATGGAGCATCAGCTGGTGACCCCAATCAATTGTGAACAAATACTTTTCCTCAACCTGATGTGCTGTTCGAGGTGTCGATCATCAGATAGCAAGAGGTCTTGCGACCATTTAAAAGCTCTTCCATTTCCCCTTTCTCTCCCTCCTTTGCTCGCTCTCTGTCTGACTGTCTTCCCCTCCCTCTCTCTCTCTCTCTCTGTTTGTTTGCATGTATGCATGACTCTCTCATTTCTCTTGTGTCTTTCTCTCACTATCTTGCATTCTCAGACAGACACAGATTTGGTTTTTGTCGAAAGCTGTATCCATCTGACCTCAGACTGGCTGGTCTCAAGAGAACAGCACAAATACACAGTTCAAGTCCACACGCCTCATTACAAATGAATATTAAAAGAAACAAGAAAATCACAAGAATAAACAATTAATTTAATTTATAGTAAATATAATTTAACATGGACAAAAGATGCATACGAATAAGAAAATAAGCTACTGTCTATATCTGCAGATGCAATTTCTATGAACATCTATGTAGCGCCACTTCAGACTGTTGGGAGGTAAACAGTAAGTCCTACGTTACCCTGGCCTCGCATCCAAGACCTTGGGGCTCATTTCTTGCCAGATGAAGGCCTAACGTGAAGAAAACGGACACCTCCCCTACGTTCCATTGCACGGCACAAGAGAGTACATCAGCCACTTTCCAAAGCAAATTATATTAATAAATAAATAATAATTCATAATAGTAAGATACACATTACTACACAATAATAATTCATAATAGCAAAATATATTAATAAATAATAGTAATTCAGCAAAGTTAGAAATTTTCTTATCTCCGAATTGATGTTACATAACCCTTGCAACCAGTACAAAATTTGCCTTTTTACATCTTATGATATAAATTGTTAAAAAATAATTCATATTAATAATAGCAAGGGTGAGGAATGTTGATGTTAGCTGCTGTCAAGAACTAGAATTCAGTTAAACAGAATATGCAGAGGAATATACTTTAAAGGCGTTAGCCCCGCTCATCAGAATTCACTACCAGAATCAAATATTTTCTTAATAATGTCAAACATATCTTAATGTAATATCTACACAGCTCCACTGTAAAAAAAACTTTTCAGCAGCACTTAAATCAAATTTAAAAATCGGCCCTTTCCAATTCTCAAAACATCCAGAATATGTCACCATGTCACTCTTTTTTCCACCAATTTTTACGGCAAACCTGCTCACAGCTGGACCCAGTACAAAATTCGCCTTTTCCACAAAACTGAACAGGCTAAGATGGCCAGACTGTAAACTCACCAAGCAATCAACAAATCACATAATACGTTGAATCATCCTTAAAGTGTGCAGTGCCATAGCATAAATTCAGAATCAAGCCAAATTAAATTAAATGAATGATCAGTGCAAGACGAGCCCAAATCCGGAGTTGGTCCAGCCAAATTATCCAACAGAGCCAACATTCAAATTGACAGCGACTAATTTTGAGTTACACAAGCCTGGCAGAATCTGAGCAGTTCAGGGTGTGTAAGAACTAAGAATACAATTTACATATCATTCTCTTTGTGCAAAAAATAGATAAATGCTAAGCTAAAAATTACCTGCAAACAGGTGAATATGACAGCTTCTAGATTTATGTCAAAGCTTGTGCATTGGTAATAATAATAATATCACAACATAACCTTTTGTGGGGTCTGGATCAGAAATCTTGGCTACAACTGGAAAGAATGAACACAATTTGTCTCACCACAACTAACGATAATTCGGACAATTGAGTAGTTACGGCACTGACACATTGCTAGTCAAAAGCAAAATTGCCTAGGTAACTATTACGAACTGGTCACTGCCAACAATGCATACACTTAATCGTTCAAAAACCAACAAAAAAGTCTTAAAACCAAGAACAGAATACTGAAACTTCAAACCAGGTGGGAGAAAAAGCAACGTGTAAGACAACTGCCTCAACAGATTAAGATGCCCACTTTGAAACTCACCAAGTAATTAACTAATAACATAAGCTGATACATCCATAAAGCGTGCATTGTCACAGCATAAATTCGTACATAACATGGTCATGGAGAAATATCCCAAATTCAGTGCAACTTTAGAACCTTATTATAACACAACCTCCTTATAACAAGGCTCTCAACATTTTGGCCTAAAGCACAGTAGCAATGTCCACTGCCTGAACAATCAATTCCACGTATAACATCTGAGCATCAGTCAAGATGGAAACGTGCATAAACGATGATGGTAAACAAAGATTAACTGCTGGTTCAACTCACTAATAACCCAACTAAATAACTAGAAGAATTTTCCCAGTTTTATATCATGACACTCTTGTAGATTGCACTGACTAGATGCTGTATCACACCGAGACTTTATACAGCTCAAAACGCAAATAAATTTCTAAATATCCAAGTTATGTAATGATGTTCTTGAAATCACAAGACCAAGCACTCTTCGTGACGTGCCACAACTATAGACAATTCATTTCGAGGCATTCACGTGGCAGCTCCAACTTTCGTGGATTTCCCAGCGTCGTACCTGTCGCAGGTTTCGATCCACGCACAATCATCGGACAGTTCTGAACATAAATGACACGGTTGTAAGCACGCCAGCGCTGACAAAGTTGTATGTACATCTTGCACTGAACGTACATAAAGACGAGGCCGCCAGTAAAGCCTATAGCAACGACGATAAGCTTCGTCCAGAATGGCCATTCAAGAAGGCCAGCCCTAATCTCATCCGTAGTCCGATCGATGAGCACGTAAAGCGACCAGACGACACAGGTAATTGCGATTATGTGGAACGTAACAGAGCAGATTATCTTTCTCCTCTCCACCTTTGTCATCTCAAGCTTCTGCCACTGAACGACAAAATAAAAACCATAGTTATATGGAAATACTATCTTTGGGAACCACCTCAAGGGTTGTTTTATACTAAGATCACATTATGATTTGATTGGGCAAATTACTGAATCACCAACAATAGTAAATTAGAGACATATGAACATTTGCACAGTAGAATCCTTACATGCTACTGTAAAGGTGTCAACACGACGAACTTCAAAGATCATTAGACCCACTTAAAGGTACATCAGGGCTGTCTCTATATCACTGAGTTTACCAAATACAGTATAAAGTAATATAAAGTAAATAATTTATTTGCCACATTGATAGCTAATGATACACTCACACTTCAATACCAGTGAACGCTGCCAAGCAGAGTTATTAGGTTACTTTTGTAATGCACTAAACACTCATTCACTTAAACACTCGCTCATTCACTCACCTACTTGTTCACTCATTCAGTCATTTGCTAATTCTTTAAAGTAAGCCAGACTAACCAGACAGCTTGTTACCTTGCAAAACGGTTTGACGCTGGTTGTCATCTGGAAGTCAAGTTTACACAGTTCGCATGACTTTGTGTTAGCACTCTTGATCCACTGCTGGAGACAAGACTGGTGCACGTACTTCAATGTTCCCGAACAGGCGCACGGTGATATGAGTGGTGCGCCTGGCTCCGCCTCACAATGGCAGATGCGGCAGGCCTCGGTCATCATAGAAACTAACGACGCAAACGAGTTGCTGCCGTTTACCAGTTGGGTCATCGCCTCGGACCCATTGCAACAAACAACCTCCTACGTGTAAACAACGTCATCTGATTTATAAACGACATAATTTGGGTAGGCAGCATCATGTGATGAATCTCCTATGAGTAAACAACATTGTCTGATAAACAATGTCATTCGATAAACGACGTAAGGGTAAACAACACCAACAGTGTCATCTACTATAAATATTTTCCAGAGGCAGAGTTTTCTAGCAGCATACGTAATCCTTAACACACTGAAAAATTTAAGAAAAATTATTGAAATTTCTATTATGAATCTGTATTTTAGTCAATAACCTCCTCTAAGTAAAAGATTGAAAGGCTGCTCGTACTTCAATGTTCCCGAACTACTTGCACTTTGGCAACATGTGGTGACCCATATGTTCCAGTGATTCTGACCAGACTGTATATTCCACAGCTTATGTTTCTGGACTACTGGTCAGCCCTTCCAACATCTGTATTGCCTCTCCATTGCCAATTTAGGAACAGACCAAAAACTACGACGTTCCATCAAGCGTATCCACAGCACCTAGGAAGCAGAAGATGCAGGGGCCATGGCATTAAAATGGTAGCATGAAGAACGAGAGCAATCCTTTTAAGCTAACCCCAAAAGGCAGCCAAGGGTAAGAATTGCTAATGACTCCATTTTTCTTAGCCTTGACATAAGAGGGTGGATGGCAATCCTCTCCATTGCCACCTGATCTTCCCACCAACAGTGTATGGTCATGTACTCATTTTATAGCCAATTTTGCTTCTAAGGAGGGTGCAAAAGTTTTAGACTCGTTTGGGTGTGGACTTTACCTGAAAGTCACTTGGTAGATCAACGTCCTCATTCTCAATACTACTGGTGTTGACAGACTTGAATGGAACTAACTCCATCTCTAGTTGTTAATTCTGAAAAGCATTCTATAAAGAAAATGAAAAAGAATTTTCTTCATATTTAGAGGTCTTAAGTAAATGTACTCTCCAACACTAAACATGCATGCTCATGCAATCTTTTATCACCTGATTTCCACAGGATTTCCACAGTGGTTATTACAATTCAAAACTTGTTAATTTAGTATTTAATCAATCTATATTTAACTTTAAACTGCACTTCTTCAGCAGGCAAAAAGCTGTCAACATGACCGGCTAATTCGTTATTATAGAACTGTAACTATTTTCTTTATGACTCAAGCATCTGCTATTTTATGACTCCAGGAAGTTTCCTGCCAATGTCGTATCTGCTATTCTGAAGGAAAAAACACAAAATAAAAAGAAAACATGAACAATGGATCGCTTTAAATACCTGCTTCGGCACGATCGAACGACTGTAGAATTAGCTGAACACGTCGAACCAAACGAAATACAGCAAGAGTCACATCAGTACCAGTGTGTTATCATCTCATTAATCAACTGACATAAAAAATTCTGTTTGGAGCTTGACAGTAAAGAAAGTCTAAAATAAAAATTGCAATTCTTTCATCTCTTCATTAACTAATTATTATCAAAACCGACAGCGATGTCCTCCTGTTTTCCAAAGATGTGGTATGGGATTACAGATGGTCAATAGAATGACGCATTCGTCTAAGTAAGTAAGTAAATAAGTGTGTGAGTAGGTAAGTGAATGAAGGCTCGAGTAGCCAGGTTGTTTCGATCCTAAGATTAAGCACAATGGTTTCTTCAACAACTCCCTGCAACTTCACCTCTTGCAATGTCTGGGCAGGTCTTTTACTTAAACTAAAGGCATCCTAATCTACTAATCCTATCCTGTTTTATCCTCTTCCTCTTATCCATCTCGCTGCTCCAATTCTAGACAACATTCACCAGGATCCGACAACTTCGCTCTACTCTAGATTCAGCATCACTGAAAATGCTAATACAGTCTTATTCTTACAAGACTCGTCTATTGCAAGTCTCTATACTCTATGGTCTTCCTGAGTGCACACTTCTTCCCCTAACTAAAATACTACACCAGGCTGCAAGACTGTGTCTTGGACTTTCATACCGAGATCACATCACTCCTGCCCTTCGTTCTCTACACTGGCTTCCAGTATGTCAGCGTATCCGCTTCAATCTGGCTCTCTTCATGTTCAAAGCATGCTCAAATCATCTGCCATCCTATTTATCTTCCATGGTTACACCTTGTAACTCTGTTAAAGGCCGATCATTTCTTCGGTCAGCATCTGCGGGAAAATTTGTTGTTTCTCGCACACGTCTTGTCTTTGTCCAGCGTTCATTCACAGTTGCTGGTCCTTCCATCTGGAAATCTCTACCTCCTTATGTTCGTGACTCTCCTACTGAGCCTGTCTTTCGCTCTAACCTTAAAACTTCCAGTCCGCTTATGGTTCTTAATACTTTGCATAACTCGGCTTCAAGTGTACTTCTGAACTTTGTAAGGAGGGCATTAACAAATTTTAGTTGTATTGTATTGTATGACCGTTTGACTCACGGTGCCTCTGTGCACAAAGATGTCGGTTCGCTTCCCAGTCATGGTGTATTTCAAAGATTTGAATCTCAGGCATGGTTCCTACATGGCGTGACATCCATTCAAAAGGGCAGTGGTGGTGAAGGATCTCACCCAATTGAGTCATTGAAATATGACAGGGTTGAGGCCATACAGATGCTACAGAAAAACGTGTAGGCCTACATTTACATTTATAGAAAAACATGTACATAAATTTGTATTTCACATTACGTTTTTCTACAAATGTAAATGTAAAATATAGATCGTGACCTGGAAACGAATCTGACTTTACCTGCCTATCAATTGTTTTGACTGAGCGCTGGTGAATAAGCTGGTTCCAGCGACTTACATTTCTTCGTGCACTGTAGAAATCTTGAGTTTACAATTACCCTGATAACAGATAGTTTGGTGTTAGAATCTGTTTGCAGAAAGCACCATCTCAATTAAGACCCGTGACTAAAGGGCGATAAACCAGGGTATCGCTGAGAATCACGAATACACATTGATCTCAGGGGTTGAATAGCAAGTAGCTTCCTAACTCACTTGTGTCTGTCACAGATATTCATGAAAGTAAACGAGCTACATTCCTGCACAGGCTTCACTTCTATTTACGACCTAGTCAACTACATTCTCACCAATCAACGCTATTTAGGATGTCAACTACCAACTAATGTTTGATGTTTGGATCATGACTTGGCCCCAAACCTGACTGTAATCAGCCTCACTGATTTTATTTTTGACCAATGTGCCTGTGAATTCATATGCTATAATTACAGTGGCGCTACAGAAGTTCTTAGATTAGATTAGATTTGGATCATTCAAATAATTTGTTATTGCCTATGAATAACTCAGGACTGCTCAGTCATGTTCCAAGTACATACTTGGGCATACTTGAAGGGTACTTTGTAGCGACTTGGAATGATGCCTTCATATGCAAGAACACAAAACAATTTGTTTATTATTAGAAAAGCAGACGATGTTTCTTTATAGCAAATACAGAACAGAACCACAGACAAAAATATCGATTCATATACATCTAAATGAAAATTAAGAAAGTAGATCTAGACAGGCAAATGATCAAAAATGAATATTCAACAGCAATGTTGCTCGAAGCCATAACGAAAAATGCATGTTAACATCCATACGTGGGGGTTAATGTTCAAAAAGCATCCTATTTACAACAGGCTGTATCCTGAGACAATTACTAAGATGTCCTTGTAGTTAACATCTATTTCGCTCTATTGCATATCTAAGTCGCAACTCTATTATAAAAAGCTATTGCTTAAAAGCTTCAAATCAACATAAACATCTTTACAGATTCCGCGGATAGGCTGATTCAAGTACACATTCATTCTAAAATGCCGCGATGGCCGTGTGCTAATGCAAATCAAAACAACGAAAGCTACAAGTACATTCACAGTATACAACCTAAACTAGCAACCGATGCATTAGCGACAGTTTTACAAATCAAGCATCTTAAAGTGTCTAACCAAACAACCACACGACACAAAAAAGGCACAGAACTACATATTAAACACGCAACAAGAAGCCTTGGGGCAGGTAACACTGATGGCAAGCGTGCAATAAGGAGCGCCAGCACTTTTTCTGTGTTGTCATAAACAATCGTACGACACATTTCAGATTGCTCACAAGATTAACTTGTGCGTGGCTCTAACGAGTGCTGAATCTAACCTACGTGGCACAAATCGTGAATCATCAGCAATTCTGAGATTTCTACCATTTTTACAGCTCTTAAAGTAATCACACACGATTTGTCTTTACAGCTCTTTATTGCAGCTCTAATGGTCTACATTCCCAGAGTGTTATGATGCCACACTGGCAGAAACCGGGCTTTTAAAGAAATTCAGGGATACCAGATAAAGTCATGGAGGCAAACTCTGTTGGTTACAAGCAAATATACAAACTAAACAGATTTGTTAACAGCAAATCCAGAAGCTAAACGAAAAAGTTTAGTTTTTATATTGAAATTTACCTTAATGTTACTGTGGTTCCACAAATGATGACCAGGTAGCCTTGAAGTGCCTCAAATGCATCAAACCCAAGCTTTTACCAAAGCATAGCATTATAAATAAGAAATTCATGTTACCAATACTTAGTACAGATTCAGACTAAAGGCGAAAATCAGTTAGACCTAGGAAATTATGCAAATTCATGTATTTAATAAATGAAAAAATTACATGCCACAACAAGCACATAAACAGTTTCCCACCCATTGTTATTTTTCCCCTTTTGTGCCAACACCGGCATTTGCATCTTTAGTGAAACTGTCCATGGCTTTCAGATCAAATCACTAGACGTAAGTGACTGACTCGAATGGTACTTCAACTTCTGTGCATCATGCTAGTTAGAAACGCATTCCTTGAAACAACTCGGACAAGTATCAGTACATCATGCAAAAGTCAACCACCATCACAGTACTCGTCAGCCTCACATGGACTCGTCACCAGATGAAGAACTTCCAATTAACTCCCTAATGACATCTCTAATGGAATCTCTAAGTTCTTCTGGTTCCTCGTTATTGCGATCCAAGTGTGTCTCATCCTTGATGACAGTCTCTTCCCTCCCAGGTTCGATAACCGTTCTCTTATGGACCTGCTTTCTCAGCATTAATCTAGACAAGCAGAGAAGTTGCATAAGCCACAGTGGTCAGAACAACCATTCGAGAATAACATGCAACAAAGGGGCACAAAAAATTTGCCAACAAAACCTTTGAAATTTTTCAGATTGACTGTATAAGTTTTTAAGAGCACAATTTTTTTTATCTTGAATTCTGCCACTGAGATCCTGATACCTTTCCACACTGACCGTGGAAGACATTGTGATGAATTAAGTTAGCAATAAGCATTTGAAACAGTTTTATCTTCCATTGCAAATCTGGAATACTGGTTTTGGCTTAGAGAGGGGATGTTTATGCAGTTAGCTGTGCAAATCGAGGAAACAAAACCAAAATGAATATTATCTAAATTCATCAGCAAATGAAACAAGTACAAATAAAACAAACAGCAAGGAATAAATTCCAAAGTGTGTTAGTTTGTGAAAGTTAGGTAATCAAAAAAAAATCAAAGAAACTTATATTAAAGAAAACTAGATGCTGGATAGATCTGAAGCTTTCAAAGCATAGTGAAGCTTATCTTCCACCCGAACTTAGTCCACAGTACGAAGCCAAATGCAAGAGCCATAGTTCGGTTTCTTCCATATACAGTTCCAACATGTATTGTATGCACGCTAGCATATATCATTGCATTGCCTATAGTTTCTTTTAAAAATATAGGAATAAACTCAAACTTCTCAACCATGATAACAACTCTGAACAATTCCTTCAGTCTGTAAGTTTATGTTCAACACATGAATCTTTTCCTGTACACTCATCTGAAAAGAAATTAACGAAAATTTAACGAAATCATATTCTTGTGTTAAACATTGCTATTTGTCAAACCTTGAAGACCGTTCTTCTCCATGCGATCGTCTGGAAGCTGTAACAGAAATATCCAACAGAGGCAAATTAGAATTTGAAGACCTGAACTTTATTTTTTCATTGGAAGGCAGGTTGAAATTATTTAAGTACCGCAAGTAAGTTACAGCTGCTGTACATATGGATACTACGAAACTAACAAAGTCTTTGGTACCAGAATATCGTATAAATGTCTGATTACAGATTGACAATTCCATGTGAATTCCTTGCCACCTAATACTGGTAAAAACTTCAGTCTAGCTTTGTTCAATAATGCCACGTTAAGCATGCCAAACAATTCTATCTAATAGAATGTGCATGGTATGTCTTTACTGGTAACATTTACCATTTTTATTACCACTACTCAAGACGCAATAACCACATACCTTTGGATTTGTCTGGTTTAGCATCATCTTCGTCAGCGGGAAGAGCTTTAGCACTTCCACCGTCTTTAAATATTTCTCTGAGGGCATTGTCGTCTAGCGTACCACCCAGCACCGTACGTTCTGTTGTGAGTTTCTGCTGTGTGGTGGTCTTAACTCTCTTCTTGACTACTGTGCCATCGGGCAGTGTTTCTTCGTATTCCTTAAGGTCTGTTTCAGTCTGCGGTTCTTGCTTTGTGACATCTGTGTACTTGGTCAGTTGTGGCTCCGTTGAACTTGGCCGATGCGGTAGCATCTGCCTAACCTGCTCTTCACTGGCGCTCGCCAGTTCGTCCTCCGGTCCCTCCATCACAACTCGCTTGATTATCGTCTTCTTCTGCGTCGTCTTAATCAACCGCCGCTTTACCAGAGTTCCATCGGGTAACGTGTCCTCAAACTCCTGCACTTGCCTTTCTATGACAGGTTCACTTTCTACAGTATCAGTGTAGACCTTTATTGCAGGGTTGTCGACATCGGAGTCGCCAGGCGAAACCAACGTAGGCGAACCTAGATCATGGAAATCGGCAATGATCGAAGTGGGACTCGTCACATCAGAGAGATCTTCCTCATCTGTAAACACATCCTCGAAAATTTCACCATCAGGACCTACTCGACGAATCTTGGTCCGTACTCTTTTTGTCACAACTGGCTTGCGTACAGTAAGCAATTTAGTTGGTGCCTGTTTTTCTTTTGGTGATCTCTTTGATGGCGGTCGCTTCTTCTGTCTGTCTGAGTCACTGTCATCACTGAGGTTAATTTTTGGCTTGTCTCGCTTCTCTCGCTGAATGATTCTTTCTGTTTGAGGTTTCCTACTGCCATCATCGATGATGGGTTTAAAAACCGTGCCAGCTTCTGGAGATCTCACCGAATCTGTGGGTGCCCGTGGCACTACAATCCGGTGGTCAACAGATGTCATTTCAAGTGTTTTAGAATCCATTGAAACATCCCAGGATGTTTTAGAATCTGAAAAGTCTGCTCCTGTTTCTAAATGCCTTGCTTCGAGTGCTGTATCCTTCTGGGGTCTCCTAGGTGGCCGCTTCATGGTAATTATCTTTTTCGTCACCTTCCGAGATGCCACTCGGCCATCAGGTAATGTCTCTTGGAAGGTACGAACGGTAGTGTCCGTTTGAAGATTGTCACCCTTTGGATCTGTAACACCAGGTGGCAGCTGCAGTATGTTTTCGTCTATTTCCGTTTTGACTGTTTCCTCTTCCATTGTGGCGTCTGACACTAGTCCGTCTGTTATCGTCAGTTTGGTAACCGGCTTAAAATGTCGTATTGTAACTACTTTTCTCCTGATAGTAGTACCATCGTCCAAACAGTTTTCATCTTCTTCCACTTCTGTTGTTGCTGTTACAACACCTTCAATGACTTTATTGACAACTCCCATTGATTCAGTGGATTTAGCTCTTCTTTTAGCTTCTAGGTCTTCCTGATCTGTACTTCTGCCAACCTGTGAGCCTGCATCAGAAAGAGATGGTGAAGCAGTTGTGGCTGATACATATTTATCGGCTTGCTTCACCTTGTCCTCGGATAAACTTTCCCTTTTTTCTGGCTGAACAGGGTGTTTTAGATGTACAACTATCGTCACAAGTTTCTTCTTTGCTGGCGTTCCATCAGGAAGAGTATCATCGAACTGATCAACAGTTGTATCTGTCTCAAGGTTGCTACCGTAAGGTTCAATCACTCCAGCCGGAAGTTTCAAAGTAATCTCCTCAATCTCGGTTCTGATGTTTTCTTCCCTCGTCTCTGACGTAGTTTCAACCCCATCAACAAGTGTTATATCTGTCACAGGTTTTATGAATTTTGTCGTGATGACCTTACGCCTGACTGTGCTGCCATCCTCAAGAATCTGTTGACTTTCAGTCACTTTGACTAGAGAAGCGATCGGCCCCTCTTCTAGTCTATGTGATACGCTTGGAATTCCAATCACTGCCTTTTCAGCTGGTGGTGGTTTCTCCTCTGTAACTGACACACGCTGTTCCACAACTTTCTCTGGCAGCGCAGAGCTCTTCAAGAACACAATCATTTTAACAATCTTTTTCTTTGCAACTCTGCCATCTGGAAGTGTAACTTCTGAGGTTTCAACTGAAATGTCCGTCTCACAGTTGCTGCCAAATGGTTCTATCACACCTGGAGGAAGCTGAAGAATGTGCTCCTCAATTTCTGTGTCAACAATTTCATCCCTCACGAAACTTTCTTTCTCTCTTCCATCAATTAAACGAACCTTCCAGATGGGCTTCACATAATCAGTTGTAATAACTTTCCGACGTAATGTACCGCCATCCTCTAGGTTCTTCTGATCTTCTGTAACTTTTTTCCTCACCTCAACTGGCTTTTCTAATGTTCTTTCCACCGAATGCTCCCTAAAAATGCTGTCACTTGGAACCCTCATTCTTTCTTCTGGAGATAGTGGCATTTGACCTTCCACAAATGTTGTTGGCCGAACAGGACTGAAAACCTCAATTTCCTTCTCTTGTGGCTTCAGACTCACAACCATCGTGACAACTTTCTTCTTAGCTACCACACCTTCTGGCAGAGCTTCTTCAGAATTCTCAACAGAAATGTCCGTGTCACAGTTGCTGCCAAACGGTTCGATCACCCCAGGTGGTAACTGAAGAACGTGTTCTTCAATATCAACGCCTAATAGGACTTCCTTTGTACTAGATTCTGTTGGCGTTCCATCTACCAGAGTTATATCAGTCACTGGTTTTACATGTTTTGTTGTGATTACTTTTCTCCTGATCGTTTTACCATCGTCCGTATTCTGCTGATCTTGTGTTTCTGTCTTCCTAGACTCCACTGGACCTTCCAGCAGAGTATGTTTAACCAGTGAAGTCTTTTCTGGTTCAGTCACAACTGTCCTTGTGGTTTTGCGTTTTGCAACAGTCCCATCTGGCAAAGCCACCTCATCCTGCTCCACTGAAGTACGACTCTCCAGATCGCTTCTGTTTTCATCTTTGACGTTGGGAGGAAGTTCGAGTATGTTCTCGTCAATTTCTGTAGCAACAACAACATCTCTGGTCTTAGATTTCACCTCAATTCCATTTACCAGTGCAACCTCTGTTACAGGCTTCAACCATTTTGTTGTAATTGTCCTTGTACGAATTGTTCTACCATCGACTGTGACCTCTTCGTCATCCTTGACGTCTTTCACGGTCCTTATTTCTCCTTCAATCGTTCTCTGCGATTCCAGCATTTGGCCTTCAAATGCTTTTAATCTAACAACTGTGCTTACCACCTTCTTCTTTGCTGGAGTTCCATCAGGAAGATTGTCATCAAAGTTTTGAATAGATATTTCTATGTCGCAATTATTTGCATGTGGTTCTATCAGTCCAGCTGGCAACTGCAGAAGGTGTTCCTCGATATCTGCCCGCACAATTTCTTCTCTTACCCTGACTTCTGTCTCTTTTCCATTAACCAAAGTGAGTTCTGTGACTGGCATAATGTAAATGGTAGTTATGACTTTTCTTCTTATGGATGACCCATCGTCTAGGTCTTTCCGGTCTTCTGTAGCCGTCGTCTGTGACCTCACTTCTCCTTTTACTGTTTTGTGGGTAACTTCTTTAGCAGTTGTCACTCTTGTTGGTGACACTAAAGACTTAGGAGAAACAGTAGTCGTTGTTACTGTTTTCATGACAGGCAAGCCATCAGGCGAGATCTCGTCAGAGTGTTTAACTGTGACAATGCTTTCAGTTGTCTTATTATCGTATGGCTCTGTCACTGATGGAAGCAGTTCTAGAACGTCGGCTACAATTTCCGTGCTAACAAGCACTTCTTTGGTCTCACTCTCCATCTCGACTCCATCGACAACTGCTGTTTCTGTGACGGTTTTAATGTTTTTTGTGGTAGTTACCTTGCTCTTGACTCGAGTGCCATCATCCTTTGTCTCTTGCCTTTGTTCAACCCTAACATGTGGCTGGACAGGACCTTCTATAACCCTTTTGCCAGCTACTTTTGGCTTTTCCAGTCTCTCATAGTCTGGTTTTAGTTGTACAGTTATCTTTACTACCTTCTTGTTGGCTACAATGCCATCAGGTAGCTCTTCTTGCGAATTGGTCACAGAAATGTCCGTGTCGCAGTTGCTAGCATATGGCTCAACAACACCGCATGGTAATTCTAGTATGTGCTCCTCCTTATCTACTCCAACAGTCACTCCTCTGGAACGGCGTTCACTTTCTTTGCCATCTACAAACACAATCTCTGTCACAGGTTTCACAAAAGTTGTTGTAATAAGCTTTCGTTTCAAAGTTACTCCATTGGGTAAGTTTTTCTGTTCCTCTGCTACCTTAGTCCTTGGCTCGACCTCACCTTCGACCAACTTGGTGGTCTGAGTTTCTGGTTTTCTGCCCATTCGAATGGCTTCTGTTGAACCAAGTGCAGGCTGGAATTCTTTTTTCAAGGTAACAATCATCTGCACAACCTTCTTGGTAACAGGTGATCCATCTGGCAAGGAATACTCAAAGTTGTCAACCTTTATTTCAGTATTACAGTTCTCCGCAAATGGCATAATGACGCCTGCAGGCAATTCCAAAATGCACTCGTCAATCACTGTTTTGATGATTACCTCTCTTACCTGAGAATCAGGAGCCGATCCTTCACTGAGAATTACCTCAGTTATGGGCCTGAAATGAACAGTGGTCACAATCTTCTCTTTCCTTATGACACCTTCATCCAAGTTCTTCTGATCTTCTGTAACTGTTGTTCTAGACTGAATCGGACCTTCAATAACCTGATTGGTAGGTGGACCTTTGACTAGTCCTGCAGTTCCTGGCTTTGGCTCTTCTCCAACAGTTGCAACAGTTCTAATTACCTTTCTTTTAATAGGAGAGCCGTCAGAAGTGTCTTCAAAATCCTTTACAGTTGTTTTGGTCTGAACATTGTTGCCACTGACATCCTTAATTCCAGGTGGAAGCTGCAGAATATTTTCTTCAATTTCCGTCAGAACCAGTTTTTCTTCTCGAAGATGGGTACCGGTTTCAATTCCATTCACAAAAACAACTTCTAAGATTGGCTTGATGTGCCTGGTGGTGGTGACTTTCCGTCTAACAGTACTACCATCTCCCAGTTTTTTCTCATCTTTGAACAGTTTTGGTCTCAGCTCAACGGGCCCCTCTATGATTTTTATTTTTGTCGGTTCTGATTCTGTCTCTGCCTCTTTAATTCTGACAACAATTCTCACAAGACGTTTCTTGGCTAGTGTTCCATCTGGAAGGGTTACTTGAGAATTGTCAAATGAAATATCTGATTCGCAGTTACTGGCGTCAGGTTCAATCACTCCAGGAGATAACTGCAATAATGTTTCATCTATGATGGTATCTACAAGCTCATCTCTTGTCCGTGACTCTGTCTGGACATCATCTACAAGTGTTATTTCTGTGATGGGCTTGAAGTATTGAGTAGTGATTACCTTCTGCCTGACAACTGTGCCATCATTTAACGTATGTTCATCCTCTTTTGAAATCGATTTTGGTACTAACTTACCCTCAACCATTTGGTGTGAGATCCTTGGTTTTCCAATGCCCTGCAGGGTATCCTGTCCTGCCAGGGTACCTTCCACAGATGTTGGCTCGATTAGATGTACAATCATTTTTATAACTTTCTTTGGAACTGAAAGGTTTTCAGGCAGCAAAGTGCTTGTATTTTCGACAGATATGTCAGTGTCACAGTTGGCAGCAAATGGTTCAATTCGCCCACATGGTAAGTCAAGAACAATTTGTTTAACATCACCATTTACTAGCTCTTCCTTTGTCTTAACTTCTGGAGTACAGCCGTCAACCAAAATCACTTCTGTCACTGGTTTCACATACCTGGTTGTTACCTCCTTTTGTTTAATGGTTCTCCCATCATCAAGGTTCTTCTGGTCTTCCTTCACCTCTGATTTTGCTTCAATTGGCCCTTCTAATATTCTCTGAGTGACATCTGGTGCCTCTGAAATGTCTTCTGGCCACAGTTTGGGTTCTTTTTCTGTCTTGGGTGTTTTTCTTGCCAAGGAGGCTTTTGTCTCAATGACTTCTTTGTTGACAGGCACACCATCTGGCAACGTTTCATGGAACTTTTTGACTGACGTTTCAGTCTTGACACCTTCTTCATTGGGATCAGTCACTCCTGGTGAAAGCTTCAGAATGCTTTCAACAATGTCCACTCCGATGACCTGTTCCCGCAAAACAGTCTTAGTTTCCTTTCCGTCAACAGTAGTAACGAGTATGCTGGGTTTTGAGTGAGTCATGGTAACTACTTTACTCTTGACAGTGGCACCATCTGTTGTCTTATCTTCATCCTCTTTTGTGTCTGTTATAGTTGTTACCTCCCCATCAATAATTCTTTTCTCTTCTCCTGGTTTGGTAGGCAACAGTTTTCCGGTCATCAGCTGTGAAGCGTCTTCTGCCAACAAGGATGGTTCTTTCAGTTGAACAATAATCTTTGTAATGGTTTTTCTAGCCAAGCTCCCATCTGGAAGTGCAATATCTGCGGTATTGACTGAGATTTCTGCATCACAGTTGATGGCGTTGGGCTCTATTACACCCACTGGCAGTTGTAGAATATTTTCTTCAATCTCCATTTTCACAAGCTCTTCCCAATCTTTTGTCTCAATTGTCAGACCATCTGAACTAATGATCTCAGTGATTGGTTTAATGTATTTTGTTGTAATGATCTTATGTTTGGCAGTAGCACCATCATCCAAATTCTCGTTAAATTCCTGCACAGCTGACCTTGCTTCAATTTCTCCCTCTACAGTTCTTCGGCTAACCTGAGGGAACATCTCTCCCACTGGTGGCCTAAGCTTCACAGTCATTTTTGTTGTCTTTTTCTTGCTTGGCACGTTTTCTGGTGTCACATCTTCTACTTTATCTACCGATATGTCTATATCGCAGTTCTTTGCATTTGGTTCAATTGTGCCGCACTGCAATTCCAAAACATGCTCTTTCACATCCGAAGCAACAGTTTCTTCTCTGGTCTTAGACTCAGGAGGATGTCCCTTGGTTAGTTTCACTTCTGTAACAGGTTTCACAAGTCGGGTAGTTGTCACTTTTCGCTTTATTGCAGTTCCATCTTCCAAATTATGCTGGAATTCAACAACCTCTGACTTTGGTTTAATTTCACCTTCTATCACTCTATGGATGATGTCTGGCTTTTCAGAATCAGCTGCCAATGCCTTCTTTAGTAAAGTTGCAACTGTTGTCACAACTCGTTTTGTGAGAGGCACTCCATCTGGCAAAGACTCTTCTGTCACATTAACTGAAGTTTCACTTTCAGTATTTCTGCTGTCTAGTTCAGTTATTCCTGGAGGCAGCTCTAAGATGTTTTCAACAACTTCAATATTTACAGTCCTCTCTCTCAGCAATATTCTCTTTTCTATTCCATTTTCTGTGGTAACCTGCAACACTGGCTTAAAGTAAGTTGTGGTTACTGTATTGTGAAGCAAAATGCAACCCATATCTGTAGTCTCTTTGAAATGCTTAGATTCGGTTCTTGATTGAACTGGGCCTTCCAGGATGTTCTCTGATACTTCTAAATCAGTGAGTGATTGAGACTTCTTTGCATCGCTTGCCGGAAAAACTCTACGTCCCATAGCATCCTGTAAGTCATCCTTGAGTTTAACCACCATCATGACAAGAGCTTTTCTGGCTAAACTGCCATCTTTGAGCAAAACTTCAAACGAGTCCACAGACAGATCAGTTACACAGTTAGCAGCATTAGGCTCAATTACACCAGATGGCAACTTCAAAATGTTTTCTTCAATATCTGTGCCAATGAGCTCTTCCCTGTGTTTTGTTTCAAGAGGCACCCCATCTTGTACTATTATCTCGGTGATTGGCTTGACATGGCTGGTGGTAATAATCTTCCGCTTCACAGTTCCACCATCATCCAGAGCTTCTTGATCCTCCACTACCACAGACTTTGACTGTACTTCCCCTTCTAATATCTTGCGAGTTACTTCCGAAGGTTTTTCTGTTCTCTTTGCGGTAGCGTCAACCGTAACGCTCTCTGGAGGTTGTAACTGAATGACTACCATAGTAATCTTCTTCCATGCTGGAATACCTTCTGGCAGTACAACTTCCGATTTCTGTACAGAAATGTCTTTGTGACAGTTGCTTTCATGTGGACCAATTACTCCGCAAGGAAGATCCAAGATACTTTCAATAACTTCGGCATCCACAATCTCTTCCCTTGTGGTCGATTCTGGTGGACCATCGTTTACAAGTCTGACTTCTGTGACTGGTTTCACGTACTTTGTGGTCACCACCATTCGCCTCACAGTTCTGCCGTCATCTAAATTCTTTTCGTCTTCTTCCATCTCCCTTTTTGGCTCGATTTTACCCTCTATGACTTTTAGAACCACACTGGGTATATCAGAAGGTTCTTCGTAGGCTGTTATGTCTGGCTTGGCCATCAGACTTGCAGTTGTTCTCACAATCTTCTTTGTGACGGGAACTCCTTCTGGCAGAGTTTCTTCAGAGCAGGTCACTGTGGTATCTGTTTTAACGTCACTTCTGTTGACATCTGTAACTCCAGGAGGCAGTTCAAGGATGTTCTCTACAACATCCTTGCTATCAAGCACCTCTCTCAGTTTTGTCCTTCTCTCTTTTCCTCCAATTTTTGAGAGTTTCAGAATGGATTTCACATTTATTGTCGTAACTATTCTGTATTTTACCAGTCTTCCGTCTTTTTCATTGACCTCATATTCTTTCACTTCTGTCCTTGATTCAACTGAACCTTCAATTACATCCTCCTGCTCTGCCTCAGGTTTCCTGCCAACTTTACCTTTTGCAGCATCAACCCTTCTACCAGGCTTCCACTTCCTTTTCCGAAGTCTCTCTCTTGGTGGTTTCTTTGCATCTCTCAACATGACTATCATCTTCGTTACAGTTTTGTTTGCAAGGATTCCATCTGGAAGAGGAACCTGTGACTTATCAACTAAAACATCAATGTCACAATTGCTGGCATTTGGCTCTACAACTCCAGCTGGCAGCTGCACAATGTTCTCATCTATGTCTGTTCCAATATGTTCTTCTCTATGTTTTTCTTCCGTTGGTATTCCATCTACACTAATTATTTCTGTAACAGGCTTGAAGTATGTAGTTGTTACAACTCTGTGTGTTACAGTGCTGCCATCTTCCAGGCTCCTCTGTGACTCATCCGTTTCGGATCTTGAGCCAACGTCCCCTTCAAGTACTTTTGTGGTTACCTTAGGCACGCCTCTTCTCTTTGCAAAGGTTATGGGCACAATATGTTCCTCCTCTTTTGGTATTGCCAGTGATGGTCTCAGCTGAACGACCATTTTTGTTGTTCTCTTTTTAGCTAGAGTTCCCTCAGGTAAAGTGACTTCAGAATCATGAACAGTAATATCTCTGTCACAGTTGTTGGCAAATGGGTCTATTACACCACAAGGCAGCTCCAAAATGCTTTCAGACACTTCTGCACTTTGAATTTCTTCTCTGGTGTTTGACTCTGGTGGAAAACCACTCACAAGTTTTACTTCAGTGATTGGTTTCACATATCTCGTAGTTACAACTGTTTTTGTAATTGTTGTGCCATCATTCTGATTCTGCTCTTCTTCCTCAACTTCTATCCTGGGCTGAATTTCACCTTCAATCACTTTGTGAGTAGCTTTACTAGGAGCTTTTCCAGGTTCTTCCTGTATTCCAGTTAATTCCTGGTGCGATAGAATAGACGCAACTGTTTTAATAACTCTCTTCATCACAGGCACTCCCTCTGGTAAAGTTTCTTCAGAATCCGTCACAGTAGTGTCTGTCTTAACACCTCTACTGTTAACATCTGTGACTCCAGGAGGCAATTCAAGGATGTTCTCAACAATTTCCTTGCTGTCCAGTTCTTCTCGCAATTTTGTCTTCCTCTCTATGCCTCCAACCTTTGAGAGTTTTAAAATAGTTCTCACATATGTTGTGGTAACTACTCTGTATTTCAGCAATCCTCCGTCTTTTCCCTTCACTTCATACTCTTTCACTTCTGTTCTTGACTCCAATGGGCCTTCAATAATATCAGTATCCGTCAATTCAGGCAGGTCCTTGCCCTTTGCAAAAGCCTTTCCTCTAGACTTTCGCTTGCATTTCTGACGCTTGGCTCTTGGTGGCATTGAAAGATCTCTTAGCTTGACAACCGTTGCAATCAATGTTTTATTCGCAAGGCTTCCATCTGGTAGCATCACTTCAGATTTGTCAACTGATACATCAATATCACAATTGGTTGAATTAGGTTCAATGACACCAGCTGGTAACTGCAAAACATTTTCTTCAATATCAGTACCAACAAGTTCCTCCCAGTGCACAGTCGAGACTGGAACTCCATCTTGACTGACAGTGTCAGTGAAGGGCTTGAAATGCTTCACAGTGACAGTCTTGCGTAACACAGTACTTCCGTCATCATGATCCTCTTTCTCTTCTGCCATTACAAGTCTGGATATGATGTCCCCTTCCAGTAACTTCTTTGTAATTTTTGGGATCTTTCCTTCGCCTTCACCAGATGGCTTTAATGTTACAGTTGTTCGTGTTGTCTTCTTGTTTGCTGGAATGTTATCAGGCAGGGTTATTTTGGAGTCTTTAGAAGAAACGTCCGTCTCACAGTTCTCTCCGTGCGGTTCAATAACACCACATGGTAATTCCAGAATATTTTCACTGATATCAGCTTTCAAAACTTCTACTTTGGTGGTAGATTCAGGAGGCAAACCACTCGTAAGTTTGACTTCTGTAGTGGGTTTTACATACTTTGTTGTTATCACGCTTTGTTTGATTGTTGTGCCATCTGGTAAATTCTGCTCATCTTCTTCAATTTCAGTTCTTGGTTCAATTTCACCTTCCACTACTTTAAAAACAACTTTAGGTATTTCTCCCATTTCTTCATGGATGTCCAGTAATTCAGATTTTCCCAAGAGAGTAGCAGTAGTTCTTACAACCTTCTTTGTCACAGGCACTCCCTCTGGCAAAGTTTCTTCGGAAGACGACACTGTTGTTTCTGTCTTAATATCTCTTCTGTTGACATTTGTTACTCCAGGAGGCAGTTCTAGGATGTTCTCTACAATTTCCTTGCTGTCTAATTCCTCTCGCAACTTTGTTCTTCTCTCTACGCCTCCAACCTTTGAAACTTTTAGAATGGTTTTAACATTTGATGTTGTAACTACTCTGTATTTCACTAGTCCACCATCGTTTGCTTTCACTTCATAATCCTTGACTTCTGTCCTTGATTCAATAGGACCCTCAATTATGTCCTGTTGGTCCCGAGGTACGTTTCCAATATCACCTTTATGGGCGATTTTCTTACCAGACTTATATTTTTTCTTCTTACCTTTCTCTCTTGGTGGTTTGAAAGGATCCCTTAAACTGACAATAGTCTTGATTAATGTCTTATTTGCTAGATTTTCATCTGGCAGAGTAACTTGAGATTTGTCAGCAGTAACATCGATATCACAATTACTGGAGTTTGGTTCAATCACTCCCACTGGCAATTGCAAAAGATTCTCTTCAATGTCTGTACCAACAAGTTCCTCCCACCGTTTTGTCTGAATTGGAATGCCATCAGAACATGTTACTTCAGTAACTGGTTTGATGTGCTTTGTGGTGGTAACCTTTCGCCAGATGATGCCACCATCATATAAGTCTTCTTTGTCTTCAGTCACTGATGACTTTGATTCCACATCACCTTCTATCAATTTCTTGGTCACCTTTGGAATCTTTTCTCCCGATGGAGGCTTTAGAGTTACAACCATTCTTGTTGTCTTTGCCTTTGCTGGTATGTTGTCAGGAAGAGTCACATCAGACTCCGTAACAGAAACCTTTGTTTCACAGTTATCTCCATGTGGTTCGATAATACCACACGGTAATTCCAGAATATTTTCGCTGACTTCAGCATTCAAAACCACTTCTTTTGTAGTGGATTCAGGAGGTGATCCCTTAACCAGTTTCACTTCTGTGATGGGTTTAACGTACCTTGTTGTTGTCTTATTCTGTCTGACAGTTGTGCCATCATCTGAAGTCTGCTCATCTTCTTCATATTCAATTCGGGGTTCAATTTCACCCTCGATTGACTTATAAATTACATCCGGTATCTTGTCTGCTTCCCCTACGAAATCTGATATTTCATTCTTTCCCAAGAGAGTAGCAGTCGTTTTCACAACTTTCTTTGTCACAGGCACTCCCTCTGGCAAAGTCTCTGATGAAGATGTAACTGTGGTATCTGTCTTAACGTCTCTTCTGTTGACATCTGTGACTCCTGGAGGCAGTTCTAGAATGTTTTCTACAATTTCCTTGCTATCCAGCTCCTCTCTCAGTTTTGTCCTTCTTTCCATGCCACCCAGTTTTGAGATTTTCATAATAGTTTTCACATATGTTGTCGTGACTACGTGGTATTTCAGCAATCCTCCATGACTAGCCTTCGTTTCATAGTCTTCCACTTCTGATCTTGACTCGATCGGCCCTTCAATTATGTCTTCATCCAGTTCTGGTTTGTCTTTTGGACTAACTTTTCTACCAGGCTTCCATTTTCGTTTTCGAAGTTTTCCTCTCAGTGGTTTCTTCGGATCTCTTAAAGTGATGATAGTCTTAATCACTGTTTTGTTTGCAGGACTTCCGTCTGGCAAAGTCACTTGAGATTTCTCAACAGAAACATCGATATCACAGTTGCTTGCTTTTGGTTCAATAACACCAGCCGGAAGTTGCAATATATTCTCTTCAATGTCTGTACCAACAAGTTCCTCCCACCGTTTTGTCTGAATTGGAATGCCATCAGAACATGTTACTTCAGTAACTGGTTTGATGTGCTTTGTGGTGGTAACCTTTCGCCAGATTGTGCCACCATCATTTAAGTCTTCTTTGTCTTCAGTCACTGATGACTTTGATTCCACATCACCTTCTATCAATTTCTTGGTCACCTTTGGAATCGTTTCTCCTGATGGAGGCTTTAGAGTTACAACCATTCTTGTTGTCTTTGCCTTTGCTGGTATGTTGTCGGGAAGAGTCACATCAGACTCCGTAACAGAAACCTTTGTTTCACAGTTATCTCCATGTGGTTCGATAATACCACACGGTAATTCCAGAATATTTTCGCTGACTTCAGCATTCAAAACCACTTCTTTTGTAGTGGATTCAGGAGGTGATCCCTTAACCAGTTTCACTTCTGTGATGGGTTTAACGTACCTTGTTGTTGTCTTATTCTGTCTGACAGTTGTGCCATCATCTAAAGTCTGCTCATCTTCTTCATATTCAATTCGGGGTTCAATTTCACCCTCGATTGACTTATAAATTACATCCGGTATCTTGTCTGCTTCCCCTATGAAATCTGGTATTTCATTCTTTCCCAAGAGAGTAGCAGTCGTTTTCACAACTTTCTTTGTCACAGGCACTCCCTCTGGCAAAGTCTCTGATGAAGATGTTACTGTGGTATCTGTCTTAACGTCTCTTCTGTTGACATCTGTGACTCCTGGAGGTAGTTCTAGAATGTTTTCTACAATTTCCTTGCTATCCAGCTCCTCTCTCAGTTTTGTCCTTCTTTCCATGCCTCCCAGTTTTGAGATTTTCATAATAGTTTTCACATATGTTGTCGTGACTACGTGGTATTTCAGTAATCCTCCATGACTAGCCTTCGTTTCATAGTCTTCCACTTCTGATCTTGACTCGATCGGCCCTTCAATTATGTCTTCATCCAGTTCTGGTTTGTCTTTTGGACTAACTTTTCTACCAGGCTTCCATTTTCGTTTTCGAAGTTTTCCTCTCAGTGGTTTCTTCGGATCTCTTAAAGTGACGATAGTCTTAATCACTGTTTTGTTTGCAGGACTTCCGTCTGGCAAAGTCACTTGAGATTTCTCAACAGAAACATCGATATCACAGTTGCTTGCTTTTGGTTCAATAACACCAGCCGGAAGTTGCAAAAGATTCTCTTCAATGTCTGTACCAACAAGTTCCTCCCACCGTTTTGTCTGAATTGGAATGCCATCAGAACATGTTACTTCAGTAACTGGTTTGATGTGCTTTGTGGTGGTAACCTTTCGCCAGATTGTGCCACCATCATATAAGTCTTCTTTGTCTTCAGTCACTGATGACTTTGATTCCACATCACCTTCTATCAATTTCTTGGTCACCTTTGGAATCTTTTCTCCTGAAGGAGGCTTTAGAGTTACAACCATTCTTGTTGTCTTTGCCTTTGCTGGTATGTTGTCGGGAAGAGTCACATCAGACTCCGTAACAGAAACCTTTGTTTCACAGTTATCTCCATGTGGTTCGATAATACCACACGGTAATTCCAGAATATTTTCGCTGACTTCAGCATTCAAAACCACTTCTTTTGTAGTGGATTCAGGAGGTGATCCCTTAACCAGTTTCACTTCTGTGATGGGTTTAACGTACCTTGTTGTTGTCTTATTCTGTCTGACAGTTGTGCCATCATCTGAAGTCTGCTCATCTTCTTCATATTCAATTCGGGGTTCAATTTCACCCTCGATTGACTTATAAATTACATCCGGTATCTTGTCTGCTTCCCCTATGAAATCTGGTATTTCATTCTTTCCCAAGAGTGTAGCAGTCGTTTTCACAACTTTCTTTGTCACAGGCACTCCCTCTGGCAAAGTCTCTGATGAAGATGTAACTGTGGTATCTGTCTTAACGTCTCTTCTGTTGACATCTGTGACTCCTGGAGGCAGTTCTAGAATGTTCTCTACAATTTCCTTGCTATCCAGCTCCTCTCTCAGTTTTGTCCTTCTTTCCATGCCTCCCAGTTTTGAGATTTTCATAATAGTTTTCACATATGTTGTCGTGACTACGTGGTATTTCAGCAATCCTCCATGACTAGCCTTCGTTTCATAGTCTTCCACTTCTGATCTTGACTCGATCGGCCCTTCAATTATGTCTTCATCCAGTTCTGGTTTGTCTTTTGGACTAACTTTTCTACCAGGCTTCCATTTTCGTTTTCGAAGTTTTCCTCTCAGTGGTTTCTTCGGATCTCTTAAAGTGACGATAGTCTTAATCACTGTTTTGTTTGCAGAACTTCCATCTGGCAAAGTCACTTGAGATTTCTCAACAGAAACATCGATATCACAGTTGCTTGCTTTTGGTTCAATAACACCAGCCGGAAGTTGCAATATATTCTCTTCAATGTCTGTACCAACAAGTTCCTCCCACCGTTTTGTCTGAATTGGAATGCCATTAGAACATGTTACTTCAGTAACTGGTTTGATGTGCTTTGTGGTGGTAACCTTTCGCCAGATTGTGCCACCATCATTTAAGTCTTCTTTGTCTTCAGTCACTGATGACTTTGATTCCACATCACCTTCTATCAATTTCTTGGTCACCTTTGGAATCGTTTCTCCTGATGGAGGCTTTAGAGTTACAACCATTCTTGTTGTCTTTGCCTTTGCTGGTATGTTGTCGGGAAGAGTCACATCAGACTCCGTAACAGAAACCTTTGTTTCACAGTTATCTCCATGTGGTTCGATAATACCACACGGTAATTCCAGAATATTTTCGCTGACTTCAGCATTCAAAACCACTTCTTTTGTAGTGGATACAGGAGGTGATCCCTTAACCAGTTTCACTTCTGTGATGGGTTTAACGTACCTTGTTGTTGTCTTATTCTGTCTGACAGTTGTGCCATCATCTAAAGTCTGCTCATCTTCTTCATATTCAATTCGGGGTTCAATTTCACCCTCGATTGACTTATAAATTACATCTGGTATCTTGTCTGCTTCCCCTATGAAATCTGGTATTTCATTCTTTCCCAAGAGTGTAGCAGTCGTTTTCACAACTTTCTTTGTCACAGGCACTCCCTCTGGCAAAGTCTCTGATGAAGATGTTACTGTGGTATCTGTCTTAACGTCTCTTCTGTTGACATCTGTGACTCCTGGAGGTAGTTCTAGAATGTTTTCTACAATTTCCTTGCTATCCAGCTCCTCTCTCAGTTTTGTCCTTCTTTCCATGCCTCCCAGTTTTGAGATTTTCATAATAGTTTTCACATATGTTGTCGTGACTACGTGGTATTTCAGCAATCCTCCATGACTAGCCTTCGTTTCATAGTCTTCCACTTCTGATCTTGACTCGATCGGCCCTTCAATTATGTCTTCATCCAGTTCTGGTTTGTCTTTTGGACTAACTTTTCTACCAGGCTTCCATTTTCGTTTTTGAAGTTTTCCTCTCAGTGGTTTCTTCGGATCTCTTAAAGTGACGATAGTCTTAATCACTGTTTTGTTTGCAGAACTTCCATCTGGCAGAGTCACCTGAGATTTCTCAACAGAAACATCGATATCACAGTTGCTTGCTTTTGGTTCAATAACACCAGCCGGAAGTTGCAAAAGATTCTCTTCAATGTCTGTACCAACAAGTTCCTCCCACCGTTTCGTATGTGTTGGGATGCCATTCATGCATGTTACTTCAGTGATTGGCTTGACGTGCTTTGTGGTGGTAATGTTTTGCCAGATTGTGCCACCATCTTTCAGTTTTTCTTTTTCTTCAGATACTGATGATTTTGATTCAATTTCCCCTTCTACTAGTTTTTTAGTTATCATTGGAACACTTTTTCCTGCAGGAGGCTTTATAGTTACAGTCATTTTTGTTGTCTTCTTCTTTGCAGGTATTTTTTCTGGCAGAGTTATTTTTGAGTCTGCAACAGAAATATCTGCTTCACAGTTTTCTCCATATGGTTCAATAATACCACAAGGCAATTCGAGAATGTTTTCACTAACATTCGCATTCAGAATTTCTTCTTTGGTGGTAGATTCTGGTGGATGTCCTCTAACAAGTTTCACTTCGGTGATGGGTTTTACATACCTTGTGGTAATTATCTTTTTTGCAACAGTTGTACCATCATTCAGGTTTTGTTCATCTTCCTCAGTTTCTGTCCTGGGAGCAATTTCACCTTCTATTACCTTATGTATTACATCAGGTACGTGTCCCGATTCTTCTGGGATTTGGGATAACTCTTCCTTACGTAGAAGACTCGCAGTCGTCCTTATGTGTGTTTTCTTAACAGGTACTCCTTCAGGCAAAGTCTCTTCTGAAGATGTAACTGTGGTGTCTAGCTTAACATCCCTTCTGTGGATATCTGTGACTCCCTGAGGCAATTCAAGTAAGTTCTCTATGATTTCTTTACTGACCAACTCCTCTCTCAATTTTGTCTTCATCTCCATGCCTCCAACTTTTGACACCTTTAGGATTGATCTTATGTTCGTAATGGTAACCACTTTGTATATCAAATTTCCCTCCGTTCTTTTCACTTCAAATTCTTTTACTTCAGTCCTCGATTCAACTGGACCTTCAATTATGTCACGATCTTCAGATTCAGCATCCAGTTTGCCTTTGATTCCAGGCTTCCGTTTTCTTCGCTTTTCCTTTGGTGGTTTTGATGGATCTCTAAGAGTGACAACCATTTTAGTCACAGTTTTATTTGCAAGATTACCATCAGGCAGAGTAACCTGCGTCTCATCAACAGAAACATCAATATCACAGTTGCTGGAATTTGGTTCTATGACGCCTGCTGGTAGTTGCAGAATGTTTTCTTCAATGTCAGTGGCAACAAGCTCCTCCCAGTGATTTTCCTGAGAAGGCTTGCCCTCTTTACTTATTATCTCTGTAATTGGCTTTATGTGCTTTGTAGTTATGATTTTTCGTTTTATTGTGCCTCCGTCACTGAGACCTTGTTTATCCTCTGCCTCAGTTGATCTCCTCTCAATATCACCTTCTGTCAGTTTTCGACTTTCTTTTGGCCTTGCCTCTCTTGCTTTTGCCTGGGCATCTGCTTCCTTTTTTCCGTCTTGTGGTAGTTTTACCGTTATCTTTGTAGTCTTCTTTTTGGCTGGAACTCCTTCCGGCAACAAAGTTCTCGACTGTGTAACCAATATGTCAGCATCACAGTTTGCTGCATTTGAAGCAACAACTCCATAATCGAGTTCAAGGATGTTTTCTTTAATTTCAGCATCAACAATCTCTTCCCTCTTGTGGAATTCTGGGGGCATTCCATTGGCTATTGTTATTTCAAAAGTTGGTTTACAGTACCTTGTTGTCACTATCTTTCGCTTTCTGATAACCCCAGCATCTAATTTCTCTTCATCCTCAACAACGTCCACTTTAGACTCAATCTCGCCTTCAACAATTCTGTGAATAATATCATCACTTGTGATGTCTTCTTTTGGCTTTGTTGGAACAGTCTTTCGTTTAGCTGGAACAGGTTTCTGTTCAATCTGCGCAACATGTTCATCGCCTACCTCAGCAATGGTTTTAATAACTTTCTTCTTAGCCAATTTTCCATTTGGCAGTGTTTCCTCGCTCTTTGTGAGAATCGTTTTAGTTGTTATGTTCTTTCCATTCGGTTCTGTTACTCCAGGTGGAAGTTCAAGGACATTTTCCACCACTTCCACTCCCACCACCTCTTCTCGTATTAGCCTTGTTTTTGGCGGACCATCACCAGTTGTTACTTCTCGAATTGGGTTCAAAAAAGTGGTGGTAACTATTTTTCGCCTCACACTACCACCATTGTTCAGCTTTCCTTCTGACTGACGTGTTTCTGCCCTTGAAGTAATTGGACCTTCAACTATACTTGTACCTGTATCAGGCTTCTCAGCTTTAGGAGTAACTGACATTGTAACTAGCGCCTTCTTTGCTACTACACCTTCCTCCAACGGCAACTCAGAGTTTTCGAGCGATATTGTTGTGTCGCAGTTAGCAGCATAAGGTTCAATCACACCGGCTGACAGCTCTAAAATATTTTCGTCAACTTCAGCACCAAGAAATTCCTCGTGCATTACTGGATCCAAGGCAACGCCATCAACAACCGTTACTTCGGTAACAGGTTTGAAATGCTTGGTGGTGATAAGCTTACGTTTCCTTGTTTTTCTGCCACTGTCGAGGTTTTCTTGATCTTCAAGTACCTGGGAAGTAGATCTGATGTCACCCTCTGTCCTCTGAACAGAGATCTGTTTTTCTGGTACCTTCTTCAGATGAACAATCATCCTGACCGTTCTCTTCTTTGCAGGCGAACCATCAGGCATCACAAATTCAGATGTTTGTATGGATATGTCAGTGTCACAGTTGTTTGCATTTGGTTCGATCACTCCTGATGGCAGTTCTAGTATGTTCTCCTCTATGTTTGTGTTATCCAGCTCTTCTCTGCATTTACGATCAGTTTCCAGCCCATCTGTGAATGTAATTTCAGTGATTGGCTTGAAATACTGAGTGGTAACAATTTTCAGCTTCTCTGTCACACCATCATCTCTTGTTTTCTGGCTTTCTTCTGTCTTTGACCTTGGAATAAGTTCTCCTTCCATAACTTCGTGTGTGACTTTTGGAACTGCAACCTTTGCCTCTGGTTTAGATTCTCGAGGCACAACAGCAGGTTTCAGACGACCGACAGTTCTAATGATCTTTTTCTTTACCAAAGAACCATCTGGTAGTGTGCTTTCAATCAGTTTTTCTGAAGTTTCAGTTTGAATGTTTGTGTTCAAAAGACTAGTCACACCAGGGGGCAACTCCACAATGTTTTCTTCAATCTCTGTCAGAAGAAGTTCCTCTTTTGTCTGTGAATCAGAAGGAATGCCATCTGTAAGCGTGACTTCTGTGATAGTCTTCACATGCTTCGTTGTAGCAACTCTTTCTTTCACAGTAGAGCCGTCATGGTTCTTGTATTGTTTGTCCTTAGCATCCTTCACTAACCTAGTTCCACCATCAATTGTCTTGTGTGTTATAACCGGTTCTTTCTTCGCAGCTTTTAATGGTATAGTGAAAGTGGACTCAAAAACTGAAATTCAGAAAAGAAAACATTCATGAAAACTCAAAAGTTAGAATGTAAAAAATTTAATATTAGAGAAACAGAAAAACTCAAGTTACAAATCCCTTATCAGCAAGCTATAATTGCAATTCCCTGTTACAAATTACACAAGATGTTCAAGCTCAATCCATTCATTCAATTATTTGAAGCACTTACACATCACCCCTTAAAGACATCTCAGAAGCACTCACAGTTAGCCTTGGCAAAAGATTAGTTTTCAAGAGTTCATAAAGGGTGCACAGTGTACCTGGCCAGAAGAAGTTGCACGTCTAGAGAAGGGCGATTGCAGGTAGCTAACTCACCCACAGACACAACACAAATACCAGATTTTCATTCAGTAAGAAATAAAATAACGGTTTAGCTTTTGTTTCAATGTCCCCAGAACATGAATGACTGACTTTTGGATCTGATGGGTCAAAAACAATGCGTTATTTACCTGCTGGTTCTCGTTTCAATTCAGGCTTTGTCAGAATGCGTGGCCCATAGTTGGTTGGTTTAGCAAAGCTACTGTAGGCGTTTTCTTCTTGAATTAAATCAATTTTAACGGGAATCGCAGGAAGAACTATTTCTGGTATGCTAGGGTCTGAAATGATACAAGCCAGAAATAAATACATTTCACAATTGTTTCACGTACTGGCTAACACACACAAACGAGATAATCTATCTGTAACAACGCTTTCATATATGCTGGCTTTCCATTCTAATCAAATCTGCAGATTCTAAAACAGTACCAAAACATAAAGTGTATGTAACTGGACATTTATACTTCAGTTTGGGGCTTCTCTGGCCCAAACACATTTTGTTGCCACTTCATAAAATTAGTAAATCTTAAAGTTTGCCATCACTATCCAGAAGATCTGGAAGAGCCAGGAAAACTGCTGCTTTACAAATGTGGCCAAAAATTGATGTAGCACCTATCATTTGCCCTCTTTAAAGTGGCTCAATCTTACCTTGCTTCTTTATTCTTCCATTTTGGTCATTCAAGGAATAATCAGGTTCACTCTCAAGATCACTTGCATTCTCCTCAAATTTCTACAAAAATTGCAAAAAGCAGAATGTTGGCAATGTCAAGAACATTTCATTTATGATCACAATATACAACAAATGAATTAATAAAAAAGATTTCAAGGGTGAATAATGCCAGAAATAATTGGACTGTGTTTAGAAGCCCCTTGGAGGAACTCTTCTTCTAATGACACCACATAAGTTTATGATTATGGTTGCAGTTGAGGTTTCTTACCAACTGGAAAAATGTTAAGTGAACCAAGATTTAAATTTAGTTCGGCTGTGAGTCAGCAGTGACTTCGATTGAATGTGCGCCTAGTAATGCAAAGTAAGCAGCTCAGAGCCTTCACTAAGTAAGTAATGCATTTGTTAACACACCATATGTCCATCGGCTGAGCGAGGAATCATAGACTTGGGTGGGTCACAGGCAACAAAAGCAAGACGATACAAATAGGTCTTAAGCCACTTTACAAATGTCTAGTGAGATACTGTTGTGAGTGATGTAAACAGGAAGGATATTCCACATGGAATGTGCAAAATTGCTGAATCCAAGCCGGGAGAATTCAGACCAAGAGTCTCTGATATCAGAGAGGGACAAACTGCTTTGTGTAGCTGATTGCTGAGATCTGGATGTCGGGTAGCGCTATAAAGAAGATGACAAGTAAGCAGGTTGATTGGTAGAGAGAGATGAGTAGGGAACCATGCAGCAAATTCTTAACACACGAGTGATCAGCACCACTGAAGGGTGTTGTTTAAATAGTTGTGCCCTGTGAATAGAATAGCAGTAGCCCAAACAAACTGTAAAGATACGGAAGTAATAAGGTACGGTTTACTTTGTGCAGAGCTGCTTTTTCCTCTGGCGAAAGTTCTTGATCGGACATTGGAACAGAAGATCCTAAGGACGAACTGTCGGAGTAACCTTGATAGCCGTCAAGGTCACCTATAATTACACAATACACTGTGATGCTACTTCTTTACTGAGCCGAACAAATCTCTGCTAATCTAATCAGATCTGATCTGCTCTATACTGACTTCTATGACATTGGCATCTAACAGCACAAAGCATCAATATAATCAATATACTTGTAGTTTAGTAAAACCGTTGCCAGTTATCAAAATGGAATTTTATATTAGTAACGGACCCACCTTCACTGTGAAATTTTGAACGAAACTGTCATCTACTGATAGGCATTGGCGTCCAGTAAAATCAGTCGAGGTCAATCACCCAATGACCTCTGGGTCCACTTGTTTTTGTCTGGCTGCATGTCTGTCTGATTTATGTCGTAACTGTAGTCATAATCTCCAAATTTCTAAAGCGCTACTTAAAAGCTAAGTTCAGGGCACCAGCTTAATCACAAGTACTGTGTCAAGTCAGTGGTGTTGTCCAAAGATGCCACGTCAAGAACCAAGTCTGGTTGCCAGAAGACCAGAGAGAGAGAAGGGGGAGAGCTGTTAGGGTGGGTTGTGTTTAAGCTGAGAGAAATGGGAAGGCAGCGGATTGGATGGAACAGAGTGGATTTCTTGAAAAGGTAAGACTTCAGTTTTGAATGGAACACCTGAGGATTAATAGATAGAGGGGCTTGAGACAGATGATGATGGGTGAACGATGCAAAGGATAGAGGAACAGAGAATTTGCGAAATTCAGGAGGAAGATCGTACCAGAGTTTAGGTGCAGCATAATAATAAAGCCAGTCAAACAAATAGTTTACTTTAGCGCATGCACTCCACAAGCAAATAACATCAGCTTGCGATCAATCATATCATTGTAAAACGATAATGGCATTCTAAAAATGGTTTGTTCTGCTCAGTTTTTACGAGGTCTCAGCCTCAACTTTTTTCAGTTGGCTTATTCACCATCTTCTGCCTCAGCAAGTTGACTTTCTGGGTACTGATCTCACTATAACTGGTTTTAGTGCACCAGTAATATTTACACCTTGTGCGTTAGACAACAGCGTTATACAAATTCTAATTAATTGACAGCTTACTCCAAGATTTCTAGTTACAGATTTCAAAGAATACAAAGAAGAAGCAGCACAGTCCCTTAAGCTAACCTGAGAGGCAGCCATGGGTATGAATATTTAGCAACTTCATTTGTCTTAGCCTTGGCATACGAGAGTGGGTGGCCAGCACTCTTCCTCACCACCTCATCTTCCCACTGACAGTGTACAATCAATGTGCTCATTATAGCCAAAATGGCTGGGAGGCAAATTTTAACTACTTAATGACTGCAAAATTACACTGGTTATCTTTTCCAACTTTGATCCAGTATAAAGTAGTTGTCCTTGTATAGCACCGAGCTACCTTGGTAACTAATGCATTCCAATCTCTTACTTCCAGCAGGACAAACTTAAAATCAGCTTCCTCTGGCCAACTGTTTATCCCAACTTACCACAAAAAGGCGCACAGTTTCTGTGCCTTTCAAATGCTGGTCCACATCTACGGAATTTACTACCACCAGCTTTGAGGGATCCATCTCTTTCATTTCATTTCACAAACAATTGAAGACCTATCTATTTCCAGCTACCTGCGATTCTGAAGAGAATTCATAAATTTGCACAGTATAAGTACCTGATTAATAAGAATAATACTTAATAATACCAACCCAATCTTCTGTTCTCAAAGTCTTCATCTTCGAGGTCACCCGGAGTGTCGGGTATGACATCATGAGGGAGCATGACATTCATTGTGCAGATTGGAATCTGGAGTGGTCTGCCCTTGGGGTACTTGGGGTCACGCATGAACGAAAGGCGTCCCGTCGGGTCTTGTTTCTCTTCACACATTCGAATGACAATTGGAACACCATTTGCCTTGAGCGCCCGGAAGAAAACTGATGGCTGTTTCCCGGACTTCTCAACTATCGCCAGATTACCCTCCATCTCGAGATATTGCGGAGTTTTGTTGAGAACCTGAAATTGAAGTTCAAGCAGGACAAATACTGCTTCAATTGTGGATACAGATATAAGTAACTCAGGGCTCAACATAATTATGTTCTCTGTTTCCCTTAGGTCACATCAGTTTAGATAAATCAGTTAAACATCCACATATGCAGCTTCTGAAGATTTCTTAAAAGGTGCTACGTAACATACTTGATATATACATTTCATACACAAGCAGCATTACAGCTTCTGAGATTTTTCTATAGAGGTGTGTAAACAAGTTACCTTCACTTTCACTTTATTACAAGAAAGTTCCATTTAATTAACTCCACCTGCCTGATTTGGCCATCTTTCATGGTTCTCTTTACTCATTTAGACCAGGCTGCTCTGTTTGTTCCCTGGTTAGGTCTTCCATGGCTTAGCACAGGGCTTTCATGGTGGTGTGTCTGTCACTTTGGATCAGTCTTCCAGTACTATTTGAACCCAGGTCGCTGTGGCAGGCAGGACTGTTACAACTCATTCCTTAAAACTCACCTATTTCATCAGGGTCTCATGCCTGGAGCACCCCGAGTAGTTTGTAATGTAAGAGGAGCTATATAAATCGAAAAAAAACAATAGCTAGCAGACGAAACCGGAAGTTGGATACTGACCTCAACCTCTCGGCTCCGTGCCAGTTCGGCAAACTTGCCCTGGTGTCTGATGGTCTTTTCCAGCACGTCTCCTGTCATGCAGAAGATACGGAGTTTGGCTTCGGTTGGAAGATGGCGCCGGCCACAGATGACAAACTTGGCCACGAAAGGCACCAGGATTATCTCCTGATACAGTTCGGATGCTATGCGTACAGAATCTCCAACATTTGGAGTATCCACCAGCCAAAAACTGTAAACAAATAACAGTACATAGAAGGAATCGTAATTGCAATCATAAATTTGTATAGCAAACTTAAAGTGTTGTAACTGGACATTCTTATAGCAGCTTTTTACCTAAACTGAAATGAATTTTACTCAGCACCTAAATCCTTTGCAAGTACATTGTGAGTAGAAAAAAGTCACACCCTAGAAAACTTCATACTAACTTGCATTCAAAATTAATAACAATTAAATATTTAAGCAATTTTGAAAACAAAAAATTTAATTATTACATCTGATGCCTTAAGATGTAATTTGTGCTCAAAATGTCCTCATTCAGCTTTGATGCAGGCAGTAAGGAGCACCAACCACAGACTTATTGCAGAGTTAATTATGCGTTGATCCAATTCATCCCATGCCTGCCTGAAGCGTTGACGTAGTTCATCAACATTCCGAATTGTTCTGTAGACTTTGTCTTGCATTATTCCTCAGATTTATAGTCTACAGGATTTAGGTCCGCACTGTTTGGAGGTCAAAGTTCAGGAGGTATGAAATCAGGAGTTCGTTCGTCAGCAGTTTGACAGTTTCACAAATGATGTCACAATACGTCATATTTAACGAGGGAACGTCCAAGATTTAACATTCAAGAGCTGTTACAGTCAAGTTAAAATCTATTTGAATATCCTTACATTTAAGAATTTTTCATAGTTACATAAACAACAGTTGCAGACGATGGTTTTTTCCACTCAAACTGTATATTACATATGCATTCATAATCAAGCAAAAATGTTGTCAAACGGCAGGAACTCAAAGTGTACGGAACAAAGTTACATCGGATGAACACGAGACGAGAGTCTGTTTCAAACTCAAACATGAGACGCATATCCAACTGAAAAAAGCAGAAATTAATACAATCTGAACTGACATTTTCACAACATAACAACAATTGAAAACATTTTTACAGCCACAACTGAACAAATTTTTTATTTTGTATTGTGCATCAAGACTTGAACTAACCATAAATCGGCAATTACCTGGCTGATGATGGAGTCGAAAAAGTGGCTGTGTCCTCCATGACTGTAAGTGGAGTTGAATCCGTTACATCTTCCCACTGGGCTGGCACAGAACCATCTGGAAGTAAAGTAAACAGTAGCCTGTTTCCAATAATTGGTATATGTATTGTAGACCTGTTTTAGGACCTGTTTTAGTACTCTAAATTAGATGCTTCTGGTTTTCGATGTGCTTGCCCCAGATTTCAGAACAAGCACTGATTTAACGTAGCAACAAGGTTAGCAATGGCCATAACATGAAATCTTGCACCAATAGACCATTTTGTGCAACACGGTGGTATAATCAGTAGCATGCTTGACCTGTGATCTAAAGGTTGTGGATTCAAGTCTGCTCACCAGACTCTGTGTAATCAATCTGCTCAAGTTGCTTATGAACATGTTCCTCTGTCACCAAGCAGTAAAATTTGGTAACAGCATAAACTGGGAAGTAAATGGCAAGTCCCGTGATCCACTGACCTGATGTCCAGAACCTTGGGATTTGTTCATTACCAGCTCAAGTGCCAAAGAGCTGAAAGTTAGTGCCTCCTGTGTGGGAGCTTTACTTAACTCACATTATCACTTTATTACAGTAGCTCTACAGAAGTTCTCAGATCAGATTAGGCATGTAAGTATGCATGAACATTTACACAGCATCATTTAGAACCTCTCTACAATCTCTCAGCACTGAAACATAGCCGTCTGACAGATTCATATGTTTCAGATAAGCTGGAAAGTTCCTTGAGCTACTTCTGGTAGTAAAACACGATTCACAGTTTGGCCACCTGTAATGTTTCGTAAAAGGCGTAGCGTTGGTGCATTGCCATAGGCGTGATGCGTGAAGCCCTTCTTGGGTAGCGGCATCGTCACTGTAAGAGGTTTGTTGAACTTGCGACGTCTTGGGTTAATGGTTACGATTGGACTGAGCGCTGTTTCACGACCGCTCAGCCGCTTGGTCACAATGTCCTCAGGAATTGGCTGAACCTGGATCATTTAAAACAACTTTCTCAATTAATCATGTATAATCTATTGATTTCTATACAGCATTGCATCTAAGTTGAAAACTGAATGCGTGCGTTTCTCAACTTGCTGCGTGGAAAGATTAATTCGGTTGGATTTACGTTGTTTGATAAATATTTGTGATGCGCAGAGCCACAAAATACTGTGCGTCTGCGCAGCCATGAATCTTAAAGGGCAAGTGGGAAACCAATCTAATTGTCACGTAAATTAATGTAATGTAATCTAACCTGTAATCCCATTTTTGTACTTTTTGTAACGGCACCACTTGGTACAACGACCTTGACCTTTGGTGAATTTGCAGAGAGGATTGCTCCTCCACGAGAATCGATTTCATCTTTTTCTTTTGTGATGCGCGTCACGAGGGCAAAGTACTGTGGCAAGTCGGAGGCTAAGATGCGGCTGACACGTTTCTTGTACAGCTCATGTGACGGCTCAACATCTGCAACATTCGTAATTGGCAAGCCACAGAATCAGCCGAAGAACAAACAAATCAATCAAAACAAAATCAATCAGTGGCTTACAATCAATCACAATAAAATTGATCAAAATAAAAATAAAATAATCCTATCAAAACAAGTTCGACCAAAATATCCAGCCACCTACCCTCGAACGTTGCCTTTACAACGGCTAATAAATCTGACTCATCAACACCAGGTGCAGCCACATGTTCTTGCCACGTTTGCCCGTCATCACAGCGCAGAACCAGGATTTCACGTTCTCGTCCTCGAAGCGATGCAAAGTGTGGAACGTCAATTAGAATTGGTCTTAAGCAATACAACCACATAAAAAGACGAATGCATTATAGCAAACAAATAATCAAATACTATGTAAATAGAATAAAAAATGTCAAAACTTAGACATTAAATGAAAAATTGGGAATTTTAGCATCTGATTAACTGATCCTAAATGAAACTGATGACCACCCAGTCTGCAGCCTGAGGCCCAGATCCTAATTTTTTTTTAAATAAACAACAAAATTAACCATAAAAGAGACCTGAACTAAATCATAAACAAGACATAACATAACATAAATAAATGAAGATTTATAAAGCACAACTTCAAAACAGACTCATCAGCAGCACTCCTGACCTAACAGAAAAGACCCACAGTCTAATAGAACAGATTTCAAACGCTTGCAAAACAAAGGTGACAGGTTGATTAGCTCATTTCTAGTCTTGTGAGGAAGGTTGTTCCAGGATGCAGGACCAAAGACACCAAAGCTTCTATGTTGGGCAGTAGAGGTCTGAGCCCGAGGGACGACAAGGACTCTGTGAACAGCCGAACGGAGGGAGGTACGACTAGGAACAGATGAGGCAGAGGTACAAAAAGACCTCAGATAGGATGGGACAGTTCCCACCAAACAGTCTCACAAAATAAGGATTTAATAAAATGAAAATAAACATGAAGATAAACATAAAAGAGAACTGAAGTTGAATAAAATCACTCTAAGAGTTACTTTAAAACATCTGACTTTAATAATAGGAACAATATCACGCCTTCATACCAACTAATATCGAAAACAGTGATGATTCAAAATATGTGATCAAACTGCCTCATAGGTCCTACCGATTGAATTTGGTACCAGAGGGGCCCATCTCAAGAATCCTTGTAGCCAGGGCCTCTCCCTCCATTTGTAGTGGTGGATTGGCCAGCTTTTCCACTCTGATTAGCCGACAAGTTATGCGGGTTGGTTTCGTGACACTTCCAGGCGGAATAATGAGTCGAACTCCGGCTGGTCGGCTGCCTTCCATCAAACCGCCCCGTGCATCCACGAGAAAACTCACGAGGAAGCTGCACAGAAAATCACAATAGCACCTCATTTCATAACATTTTGGATAACTTGTTTGCAATCACATTTAAGTGGGTTTCAACAAGCACACTGTCTCTGCTTAGAGGCCACTGTCAACAGATGCCTTGTGCATAATAACAGTGATCCAACAGAAGTTCTCAGAATACATCAGTTCATGCTCTGCACTGTTGCAAGTTCAGATCGTTTACAAGATTCGGTGTTTTAGTATCTTTTATTCTGCCTCTGATGCAATAACTTTCTTACTTATCTCACAAAATCATCTTGTTTCTCTGTCTTTAATCTGGATGACCATCTTCTTTTATAACACTGTTGCTAGACACTCAGTCCTCATCCTACTTGTTCACATTCAGAGCCATCCTTTCTCACATATTCTAATAGTTCTTTCTTCCAGTGATTACACTACAGAACATGACATTACATGTTGTTCCACTCATTCACACAAATGCAGGCATTCATCAGCAATTAATCCAAGTCTTTGTGTGGCTAGCAGCAGAGTTGAGCTCATCCAATGCCACTTAGCAACAGCATCAAATCATCTCGACAACATGCATCATCATACAATGCAGCTCCCACGTCTAAACAAACCACGGATCATTTTCTAATAATATTACTAAGCAATGTTTCTATTTTCCAATTCCTGAAAAGCATTATTCAAATTGCCAAAAAATGAGTCACAGACAAAACAGATCAAATTTTCAACTCTAATTAAATGCTTAACTAACACACTCTAACAAGCCCAACCAGATAATCAAGTGTATAGTATGGTGTACAGTGGCAAAGTAAATGTATCTTACATGAAATCACAAGAGGTCTAGGGCTCAACATTAAAAAATCTTTGGTTTTTATGAGAATAAAATCTGAACAACAAACTAAACATAATAGAAATAAATCAGCTTCAATTGTTATTAGTAATCTTAAATAGACACTCAAATAATTAATTTAACAAAATTACTGCACACAAATGAATGCTCAAAATAAATAATTTTAATAATAAATTAATGGTTATCTAAAAGCTTTAACAAATGGCTAGAAAACTCCCATCTTCTACATATTTATATATTAGAACATTCGATCCCATTTCATTCACTCATGACTTCACAAAGTAGGAGTGGAAAAGGTAAACTCAAGAATTCTGAAGCTCAGCAGAGTTAATCAGTTTCTTCACAGTCATTCATTTAGGTCAAAATCACTAACTGACTGTGTTGGATACATTTTATTATCTTGCATACATTAAGTGCACAAGATGAGTAAATCAGAGTGAAGATCTTGCTCAAGGTCCCAATACAGTAACCGTCTAAGAGAAGGCTCGAACTCACATTCTCCGCACTACAAGTCCAGCACCCTAACAATTTGGCTGCTGTTCCCCACTTATTCACAGGCAATCAATTGCTGAGGATAAGCTTGTGCTGGGGCTTGTTGGCATATACTCAACCAAGACAACATCATTCCACAAGCTTTGTCACGTGGTTAAAGAGGCAGATAGATGGACAGACACATGGACAAACGGAAGAATGTGTTTTGTTAAAATTTGTGTAATTAGCGAATGGGTGGGTGGAAGAAAGGAAACGGACGGGCAGATGGATGGCTGAGAAGGGTAGATGGTTGGACTGATCGGCGGATGGGTGAAGGATGAGTGGACGGATGAGTTGATGAACGGAAGAGCAGATGGACAGACAGAAGGACGGTTAAAAGGAAGAACGGATGGACAGCTCGAAGGATGGACGGCCGGAAGGATAGGATGGATGGAAGTAAACATGGATGGATGGACGGATGGAAGACTGGAAGGATGGATGGACAGTTGTAAGGCTGGACAGATGGTTGTAAGGCAGGATGAGCAGGGCAGACGAAAGGATGGATGGATGGAAGGATGGATGAATATTTGGATAGATTAATAAGCGGATAGCTGAATGGATGGATGGATATTTTCTATTCAATCTCACTTCCTCCATCCACCAAACACCAGCAGGTAAAATTCTGATCTGATTAGAATCATAAAATATGTAACTTCTACAGAAATACCTTCTCCAATTCTGCTTGCTGTTTAGGCAACATGAACAGATAAGAAGCAATCAGTTGTAAATCTTTACAATATGTAATTTCTCTTTTAATTTTTCATTTCTGTTCACTTAAATCTACCAAAAATTACACAAATTTTAACAAAACTTACCTAAAATTCACCAAAACTAACCTGAAGTCCATCAAAATGCTCAAAATGATAACCTCACATACCTGCTTTGGAGAGTTACTTTAAAGGTGCCATATTTTGTGCTTTGATACATACATACATACACACATACATATGGCACTGCATGTAATACTGAAAAACTTAATACTTCATTTTATTCTTGAATTATAAGATAAACATAGAAAATTAAGACATAAAACAGGCATATGCATACTCGGGTGGTTTTTCCCTCGAGTCTGAAACATCGTCCTCTGCTGGACGTTTTCGCGACGTCAAAGTCAAAGTCTTGCTCTCCGGCTGACGAGCAAACTGCAGAGGGTTTCCCTCAAGTTGTTCGGGCGGCTGAAATAACCAGAAGTAAATTTTATGATATTTCAGTGGATTTAATGTTAATCCTTAGCTGCCCTATTAAACACATACAGCATAGCTCTGTTAGATCGACCTGTCGTTTCTTTAGAGTTTTCCCTTTTTCATGCTGCAAAATATCTCTACATTTTATGTAAATGAAATTCTTTGGTATACAATTTTAAGTGTTTTTCAGAACAGTTAAGTTTTCTTACAGCATACCAAAAGAAATCATTAAAAAAATATATTAGTATTTGATGAAAGGCCTTAAAAATCTAGTGGTTGGATTTTGTTATCGACTCCAGTGCTAACCTGGTGAATTCCAGCTCCGGTCTTCAGAGTTTTATTAACTAAATTGACGTTTCACAGATTCTTTCAACACAAGATATTTAAATGGATTAACATGTTTCAACACTGCACAGTTAACGAGCACTACATATTCCATCGACAGAATTACAAGACTGATTAAAAAAGCATCATAGAAGTTAGAGGATTAGATTAGATTAGTAATGGAAATTGTAATTTAAGTAAACATAATGTGATGCAAAGCTCTGCAATCAATACAGTGTATTAACTGCAATATGTCCCCAACGAAATATGTCCGCAAATGTAATATGGTGAACATTTACGCAAGATTACATACTGGTGCCCGGCTTTTGCTCTGCTGTGCCAAGGCCATTGGCATGGTTCCAGTGTACTGGCCAGTGATCTCGTCCATGGCCGAGGGAAGTGGCTCTCGCATGTACTTCATCTCGTCCTCAAGTGCATGGTAGTCAAAAGACATGCTGCCCCAGCGATCGGGGGTTTTGTCGAAGCCGAAAATATCTGATTCATCCTAAACAACAGCAAAGCAAATTAACCTAATCTATTCTAATGACCTCTGTAGCGCTGTTATCGTAATATAAAGGACATCAATTGATGGTCGCTTCAAAATAAACAGTAGTAAAAAATAAACCCAATGAATAAGCCCAAATGAAATTCAATGGGTGAGGGAACCCAGAAGTGGTTGCTAAGCTCATCTGAAATCCATATGCATGTCTGGATACTTAATTGTTGTTGTCATCATCATCATTAATCATCGTCATCTTTCATCATCCTCATGAGCATCATCAACACCAGCATCATGCAGTATTGCTACAAAGTGATGATCGATCAATGCCTTTGTGCATTACGATAGCAGTGCTATCAAAGTTTCCAGAATTCGTCAGATTAGATCTGCACTTACCCGAAAGGATGGACTGCCTGATCCAGTATGACCATCATCTGCTGTCAAATATCGAAAAGCGCCCGGAGGAAGTGAGTCTGCACCTTAAGAGAAAATGCAAGATTTGATTCTCAGCTGTAGAACACTTTGTAACTAATCATTTGTTGGTTTTGCAATTAAGTAAGGTAAGCACGGCTTAGATCACCATTCAGCTAAGACACGATGTTGGGTCAGTTAAGGTCAGGTCAAAAAAGGTCAGGTCAGGGCAAATACTGTAAGTTCAAGAAAATAAGGTAAGATCAAGTCGATAATATCAGGTCAGGTCAGATAATGCAGCACCAGGTTAGACAAGGTAGTCAAGTCGGGTCAAAAAATGGATGGATTGGACAGATAGATGTAGGGATGGATGCACTGGAGGGATGGATAAATGGATGGATTGATGGACGATGTCCTTCCATGTATAATTTCGAAGCAGCATAATGTGATGCAATTTAACTGAAAATTTTCTATTTAATCTTAATTGGAGTATGCAGGTTTTCAAATACCTTTAGCTCAAAACAAAACAACTGTGCAAAGCCCAACATCAAACAAAATCTAAGAGCCAAGAACCTACCGGTACTCAGAACGCTGGTGCATGGCTTCCATGTTGGTTGCTGCATGCATTTCTCAATATAAACTAATTCTAAATTAATAATTAATGCTACATTAATTGCTTCCAACACTGACCTATGCGGTAGTGCACTGGGTCTGTAATACAACGATTGTGGGTTTAAACCTGCTGAGCAGACTGCATAACAACCTGGGCAAGTTATTTCTACAAACTTATCTAATGTCTCAGATTCACATTTACCAATATTGCGTGCATTATAAGCGCAAGAAATAAATAATGTAAATAAATAAATAAATAAATAGTGCAATAAACAAGTAAATAGAATAAATAAAATAGGATAAATACGAGCCTGGCCTTTTCATGAGCACCTGGCCGAATTAGAAAACACGTGACTACAGTGCGACTAAGCCAAGCGCAGAAGAACATCAGGCGATGCTACCACAACTAATCTAATCAAATCTAGTCACAGCAAACTTCTATGGTGCATCTACACAAATGTGCACCGCATATTAATGTTCAAACGATTAATGTTCACTAACGTTCAGATACATACACTGGAAATTCGTTTCAACACTGCCTTTGGAAGCCATATCAAGAACTGCCTCATAATGAGGTCAAGTCATAATGAGGTCAAGTCATAATGAGGTCATTTTCTAAAGCTTAACAAAATAAGAGATCTATGTCCCTAGACACATTATATCAGAATCTGTGTCATAATAGAGTAAGTCATCAGGAGTTTCTGGTGTATGTCATTTGACTGACTGACTGGATCTCATCTACTAACTATGCTTGGGAATTCGTTGGTTAGGCTCTGTATGTGTGCAGGAAGCCCTCTAGTGGTGACTTTTTTAGTTATCTCAGCAATGCTTGCTAAATGACTAACTTTCCGTTCTAACGACATTTAACACCACTTAGGGTAGCAACTGAATGCTCTGATTAGTTTCAGTTCAGGCAGTACCAAAACCATATTACTATTTTAATAAGTTAATATTAATTCACAAACAGTCAATCAATGGATGCTGCAAGATTCCTAGCGTACACATGTGTGATTTTTAGTTACGCCTTGTTAGTTAGTCACAATTAGTACTTTATTATTAATTACTCATTAATATTTCTTATTAAGAAGTTTGTTCACTTAATATGAGTCAACCCTGAGCTGTAAAAACACACAAAATAAAACTACTAACATAGATCTTCTACATTAAGAAGACAAAGGTTGCATTCCATATCTTTGCAATGAGCTCACTGACTGTTCCGAGCATAGTACAGGTGGCTTAAATAATAAACTCACCCCGTGTTCCTGAATAAGCTAACAATATAAACAGTGCATACTCCATCAGACATAGAAAGTATCTATAGTTCTTTTGTAATTATGGAGCTTGCAACTCATTTTGGTCCAGTCTAAAAACCCATCCCTTTGGTATCGATTATCCTGCATAACTAGTCTAATAGGCCTCATGAACCTCAACTGGTTCTGTCAGATAGTTTATTCTTTTGGAACATGGTTTTGCTTGGAAGCGACCATCGACTGATGCCTCATGTAGCATGATATCGGTGTCACAGAAGTTTCCTGATTAGATCAGATTAGGCTAGAAACCAGTCATCATTTACTGATTAATTATTTCACTGGATCAAATACTGTCTATGTTATTTATTTAACTAAATGGAAAATTATTTTCTTTATTAATTAATTTATTAAGTTAAATGACACTCCTTAGTTATGTAAAACTACCAACAGAACCAATGCATTTAATTAATTAGTGAATTAATAATCAATTAGCATTGAACTACACAACAACGAAACCACAAATTCAAAACCGCACAAATTTGGACGCTGATTATTAAAAGAATTGTGGTCAGCATTTGGGTCAATCACTCACAATCAAAATCAATCACAAAGAGCTTGATTGCAATACCTGACCAGCTCCACCTGCCCTTCACAAAGGGTGAAATGTGCGAAGGAGGAGGCGTTTCAGTCCTTATTCTACCCCTCTCTGATCCAACCAATGATAAAAGTAACGTAACATAACAGAACTTGATTCATATAGCGCCTCTATAGGATAGCTGTTTGTAATCTACCATTTTCTTATTCAGATATTAATAACCAGTAACAAGGACTTACTTCAATATAATGCAGCTTCAGTATATTTATGTATGCATGTATGCACATATGCATGTATATATGTAGGTATGTATGTACTTGGTATGTACTTGGTATGTAGGAATGTATGTATGCATGTATGTACTTGGTATGTACTTGATATCTATGTATGTATGCAAGTATTTATGCAGGTATGTATGTAAGTATGTAGTTAGGCAGGTAGATAAGTATGCAGGTATGTATTGTATGTAAATGTTTATCAAAGCACTTATACAGTTCCTTTAGGAATCTCTCTAAAGTCCTGAGCCCCTAAAATATGTTTATTTGGAAGTGTGTGCAACATAGTGCAACATATATTATCACATTACTCACCACTTCTATGCTTGTTCACTCATTTGCTCACTCACTCACTCGATCAATCAATCAACCAATTATCTAATCAATCACACTAGCTCTTAAAAGTAATAACTGCCATTGGCAGACACTAAAATGGCCACACCTGTCGTAAACATCAACTGTCTGGTAGAAAAGCACATTGCCTGCATGTAGTCCGACGATGAGAAACGTCAATGTACACGACCAAAAAACTAAACAAATTAATTTAAACTAACAAGAGAATGAATATTACCTATTGCAGTGCCATTCCGAAACGATTCTTCTTCTCCGTCTTCTGGTTGGAAGCTTCGCCTGGCGCTCGAGGAGGAACCTTTGGCGCCAGGGCGTCTCCTTACGACTCCTTCAACAGAATAATAACTCACACTTAGTCTAATAACTATATTATTACTATTAATAATACTGTTATTTTTTTTAAATTTTGTTTTTGCAACAGGCCTATTTAGTTGAATACCGTTCATGAGCATGACTATGATATTGATGAAAGGAAGGTGCAGTTTCAACCAGCACAATGAATCAAAGGAAGTCAATATCTGTGGCTCTTGACAAACTTATTATTATTATTATTACTACTACTACTATTATTATTATTATTAATTATTATCATCATTATTATCATTATATACCCAAGATAAAGAGGATTCCTAAGGACAAAAGTTCATTGTGTGTTTTTCTGGAATGGAATAGAGAGATGTTGAAAAAGAAACTGAACCTCGCATCGATCTTCCAAGACAGTTGAGAACCGAAGCCCAACTATTTAACATTAAAATAGTGGACTGATCTCCTTTCACAAAATCAAAACCACATCTTAAACAGTCGAGTAAATTACTCCAGATATAAGAATAAATGGGCATTGTTCCCAAACTCCAATATCATACATTGAATGTATTGCACAAAAGGTGCTATATAAATATTTTATTAACCTACATGAATAATGGCTTTTTAAGATGATGATGAAGCCGTTTTTAAAGTTTAACTGCAAAAGTCATAAAAATAAATCTAAATCCAAAATTACAAAAAGTCCAAACTGAAAAAGCAAAAAAATATTAATAAAACAATGTATAAATTCTGTGCAGATGTTAATTCAAAAAGTAAAAAAACAATATTAAAAGAATAAGATCTACTGGCAAGATTAATCTAAGTAATTGTTGTAGCAATAGTTTCTAAAATCTGTGTTAATAAGCAATACTATTAATAAACAAGGACCAGAGCAAATCAAACTACAGCATAACAACCAACGAAGGCAAACAATCTTCAATCATTTTTCAGCCTTTATTTAGCTCTTCTACCTAAACAACACAACAACCTATACGGACCATCAGCGTGCAAGGTAAGTAGGTTAAGATAAGGTAAGATAAGGTATGGTAAGGTAATTTCTCATTGTTGCAAGCGTCAATCAGCAACATCCAATCTAATGACCCCTGTAGTTATGAAAATGCACAAGGCATCAATCAATGTTCACTTCCATAGTCCAGAATCATAATCCATTGGTGAAGTCCAGATGAAACCTGAAGAGTTTAGGGAAACCAGAGGTCATGTTACAGTGACGAAGCACTCAGTAACATCTGCTACATCTATTCCAGTCTAATGACTTCTATAGCGCCGTTTTATCATAATGCACAAAGCATTAACTTAAGGTCATTTCAAGTGAAACCACGGTAAAAGTCATAATCTGTTGTTCAAATCTAATACCTCCCGGAAACCAGAAGTCAGGCTAAAGTGAGTAAGCAAGTTGAAACTGATGAGTAAACAGCAGAACTCAGAGGTGTTCTGGATCAACAAACTATTACATTTAATCAGCCGACCTATCTCTGCTATTTGCTCACCCTTCTTGCCAACAAATACTGCACTCAATCAATGGATGCTCTGAATCACGCAGCGCCTCATATCAGAATATTGTTGGGCTCTCAGCCCCGTGGCTGACCCAAAGCTTTGGAATTCACAGCTCAGTTTTGTGCACCCTGTCAGTTCTTTAGCATCATTCAGATCCAAACTTAAGACTTATCTGTTTCAACTTGCTTACCTATCACAGGCTGATTTCTGGTTTCTCCGACCCTTCAGAATTCAACCAGGCTTCTCCAATTTTAGATTATTAATTGTTTTACTCAGTATAATACTGTCAACTATTTGATATCCGTGATGTAAACAGGTGACCTTCGTAGCAGAACTGTTTGTTACTTTTAGGTCAGCCCATTGGCACCAATGATTGTATTTGTTAATTATTTTGGTGATCAATAAAAAAATCTCTCTCTCTCTCTCTCTCTCTCTCTCTCTCAACAGGCGTACCTTTTGACATTTCCAGCGACCATCGATTGCTGCCTCGTGCACTGTGATAACATCGCTACAGAAGTCGTTAGATTAGATTAGATCTTTGACTGAGGCACTTATAGGGTCACAAAGTTCCTCTCCGAAGATTCGATGTAGCTTACAAACAGATTAAAAATGGTTTTGTAAGATGAAACTCTGCAAAACATGCATATCACGTAACCATTTAACATCACACGGTTAGTTAAGCACTTTGTGGGTTGCAGAGACAGGAAGGGATGGAATCGGATGCTAAGAGCCACGCTTTGATACCTGGCTTAACCCATGTCAGCGACCGAGTCTCTGTCTCTTCCTCCTCGGTTATTGTCAACATGTGTGGGGTCGCTTGGCAAAACAGATATTCAACACATGCACAATCTTACACACATCGATACATAGATACATATAGATACATAGACACACACAGAAACATATACAGATATAGGTATAGACACATACACAGATACATACAAAGGTACATGCATCAATACAAAGATACATACAAAGATACATGATACATACACTGATACAGACACACACAAACAGACTCACGTATGTCGACACAGACTGTCACAAAATGTTCTGTGTATCAAATACCTTACCTCATAAGCCTTACATTGGGCCTGCATAAGCTGTGAATGAGAAACAGATTTGAGAGATGGGGTTTAAGTCAGTCGCTGTTTTATGGAGCAAACTGAGGTTCAAATATTGGGGAAATCTGAAGAAGATTCCTGCCGATGGTCTGCATGGAGTGGCAAGGCTTCAGAGTGCAGCAGACAAAGGGGAAGTTGGAAAAGTGCAGAAGTGCTTCTCTTCCCCATGTCTTCATCCTCCTCCTCTTCTTTTGGTCGACTGCAGATTAGAGTCTTGAGAACAAGAGGAACTGCAGCTGCTCTCCAAACTTCTTCATGCCTGTTGTTGCTGCTGAAGGAATCTGTTAGCAGTCAAGCTCCTTTGGGGTGGTCCTTACACTGGTCGAAAATTACGACAACGCCGAACGCTCGGATTTTATACAGCACCCGTGTAAATGATGCACAAATTGTTGTTTGTGAGAGTTTGTTGTGGTGACCTTTTAATGCAACACTGTATGACAGTTGTTGTCTGCAAGTATGACCAAGTAAGGTTCGTTGTAAATAACAAACTGCAGACTTTGATCAGAGTTATATAAAAGACTTTGCAAGCAGAATAACTGGAAATAAAAGCTCAGTTTTTGTCAATTATTTCTGCTTTGTACTCATAGAAAAGAATTTATGACACCGACAAAGATACATACATTGACACATAGTTAAATACCAAAACACATACACATACATACGAAGATACATAAACTGAGAAATAGACACACTGTATTTTAGCCAGCACCATTTAAAAAACTGTAAAAGGCATTCTCAGACTTTCTTTGCTAACGATCTGAGCTATATAAATTGTGTTACATTACATAGAGAAGTTTCGGAGCTTGTGAATTTTCTTCGGTCTGATGTCCATCTAAGTAGTAAAGTACTTAGTAACTGGGTCGCCCAGTTACTAAGTACAAACCGCCCTGTCTGAGTTTTTACCCTTCCACACCTTGTTATATGACGGTAGATCCAAGTATTTTGTTATCTGTATAATTAATTGGTGCTAAATAATAGCTAACCGATTTTCTTTTTGATTTTATTTGATCTGCTAGCACACACATTTATTATACAGAAGTACAAAACGTATCTGATAGGACTGAAAGAAAACAAAATGACTGCTAGGAGAACTTACTCAATTCCTCCATTTTGAAGAAGGTTGCTTCGAGTGCTGAGTTTATTTGACTAATTAGCACATACGTTCTAGTTAAGCAGAGCTACCAACAGCATTTAATGTGACAGAATCAAACAAGACTGCCACTGGCAGGAACTTACTCGTCTCCTCCATTTCGAACAAGGTCGCTTCCTGCATAGTTTCCGGAGTCACATGCTTGTACCGTCCGACCAGTGCAGATGGCGACACTATGACTTCAGTGATCTGGTTCAGGGTCTCAACAACGGACAGATAGCCAAGGCGCTGCGCGATCGACAGAGGAGTCTGGCCAGCCTGTGATACACATGAAAACATGCCAAAAAATTTAAGAAAGGCTCTAAAAAGGTGCTAAAGAAATGCACAAGTAGCCAACAATGATTTCCAGTTAAGAGGAGAGGACTTGCTGTTCACTGTCATATGCTGAGGCTAAGAAAGTGAAGTCATGAACATGGTATTCATTGTTGCCTTGTGGGGTTAGTTTAATCCTTCTTTTAATCCTTCTTCCCTAAAGGTTAGAGTTTGGGTTAGGGTTGACCGCTCTTTTACTCCTTCTTCCCTGCTTTTCCCTCTCCTCCTCTTCCTCCTTCTCCTTTTCTTCCTCCTTTTTCTTTTTCTTCTTCTTCAAGATTTAACATGAAATTTCCTTATCGTGCCATAACAATTTGTAAATAAGTAAAATCTTTCTGCGTTATTACTCATTCAGTGGCATCTAAAGCACAGGTTCTGTAATTTAAACTTCTAGAATGTTGCATTTTTAATCCAGTTCAATAAGATTAAAGTGGCAATCAGTGCATTTCTCACCAAATTATCTTACTGCATTAACTTCATTAGATGAGATCAGACCTGATTAGATTTGATTTCATCAACGATTAGTGTGTTTCAACAAATCATCGTACCACAATGACTGCATCAGATAATATCATATTCAATTTGACTGCTCTACAGTGGATTTTTCACCACCGTCTTACCGCATTGACTGCATTGGGATTGGCCCGATATCGTAGCAACAGGTTGATGACCATCACGTGACCTTGCTGCGCAGCTTGGTGCAGAGGAGTGAATCCAAGCTGTCAAATGACAAGAGAGAATATCTGAATCCTTTGGATAAACTACTATTAATGCTCTGTTAATTTATATTAACTTCTGTTTGTTTATATTTTTTATTGCACTTATTACTCATTATTAACTGAACATATTGACTTCTGTACTTTGGTCTCCTCGTTGCCGGGCCATAGTACCCATCGCTCGGCCACTCAGGATCTCCTGTTTATCCCTCAAATGCGCATCGCTATTGCCCAGTCCAGAAGCTTTGCCTACACTGGTCCCACTTGGTGGAAGAATCGTCTCCCTCGAGAATTGCAACTTGAGCTCCTTTCTCTCCCCCTCTAAATGTTCCGCAGGCGCCTGAAGACTGTACTGTTTAACAGTGATTTAACTTTTCGGGTCGGAAGCATCTCTGTTGAATTTATCCTCTAATTACAATTACAATTACAATATGACACATAACATGTAGTCCATTCAGCAGCCTCAAATCCACAATTGTTGGATAACCTATACAGCACATTATAAGTACACCACCAGTATATGAGAAGTCAGCCTATTTTTCAGGAGTGTCTTACCTTGGTTGTAGCATTGACCGCAGCACCTTGTTCCAGGAGAAACTGAATCATGTTTATTTGACCAAAGTGACAAGCTGTGTGCAGTGGAGTGTAGCCAGCCTAGAATTCAACATAATTCAAGGGAAATTAAAATTACAGTAATTACTAATCCTAGACAGTGGCAATGGTAATGCAGTGCTCAGATTTGCTGATGGTCATCCACAGAGTTGCTACTTGAGATGACAATGATGATGGTGGTTGGTAGTGAGGCGATCACGATCATGATGCTGTTGTTGCTGCTGCTGCTCCTGATGATGATGATGACGATGATGACGTGAGTACTGTGGATGACAGCACCAACACTAAAAATGTCGATTATGATCATAATGCTGCTGATGATGATTTTTAATGGATGATGACAATGATGATGATGATGATGATGATGATGTTAAGACTGCTGATGAGGAATATAATGATGACTTCTGTCTCATTTGCTTAATCATTCATTCACTCATTCATTCATTACCTTAGTCTGAGGGTCAATCTGAGCCTTGTTTTTGACGAGTATTTCTGCGACAGGTACATGATCTTCCTGAGCAGCCAGGTGCATCGGTGTCAGTCCATTCTTGGCGCGACAGTTGGCATCAGCACCACGCCCAAACAACAGCTTCACCATCTGCACGTGACCCTCTTTGACGGCAAGATGCAATGGAGTAAACCCATTCTAAACAAAAAAAAAACAAAACACTTCCTAATACGGCTATGCAAATGTTTTAATCTAATTAGGAAACTTCAGTAACGGCATTATAGTAAGGCACAAGCAGTTACGGCTTTATAGCAGCAGCTAGAGGATACAGCCCCATCTGAGTCTCTGCCCCTCTACATGCTACCCAAATAGGAATATAGTTCAAATAGGAATATGGTTAACATTAGCATATATGGCTAACATAGGAATACGGCTATCATAGGAATACGGCTATCATAGGAATATGGTTAAGAATATGGCTATCACAGGGATATGGCTAACGTCAGAATATGGCTACCTTTCACTCAAAACTGAAAACATTCCTTTTCCACAGATCCTATCCTGACACCCCTTCTTCCTCTTATCTGCCTCTGCTCTCCAGCCCCAAACATCACCCATCGAAGCTGCCATGCTGTCTCTCTGCCTGACTCTTGGATCTTGATCCGGAACCGAACCCTTTTGCCTATCGATTTTGTTTTGACTGAGCGCCTGTGAATAAGCTGGTCCCCGCAGTGTGGCTTTCGTTGGGCGCTGTAGAAATCTTGGGATTACGATTACGATACGATTACAATATGGTTAATATAAGAATAAGGTTAACATAGGAATATGGCTAACATAGAAATATGGATAACATGGTAATATGGCTAACATAGGAATATGGATAACATGGTAATATGGCTAATATAGGAATATGGATAACATGGTAATATGGCTAACATAGGAATATGGATAACATGGTAATATGGCTAACAAAGGTATATATGGCTTACTGTGATTTTGGGAAAGAACAAAAAGTGCAACACGAGAAAATGGCAAATGATTTTGGAAAAAATGCCGAGGACTAAAATAAGGCAGCAGACAGAAATTCTAAGGCTAACAACACGGCAGTAGACATGGGTCCTGCCAAAGCACCAACGACCCACAAAGGGTCCTCAGAAATGTTTGGGAAATGAAGAAATGAAGAAGACTTCAGTCATAAAAGTCCTGAAAAGCCCCATAGTATAAAAACAGGTCATCACAAAAGGTCGCTGCAAGTAGTTGTTGTCCCCTGGAAGCCTCTGAATCAGACACTGAATCACTGCATCATGGTAGGTCTAAAACAACCTAGAGCACATACCCTCGATTCACAGTGTGGTTTAGCGCCACGCTCAAGCAGCGTTGAGGCAATGTCCGTGTGATCCTTCTTGGCTGCTATGTGCAGTGGTGTGTAGCCATTCTGAAAGCAAAAACAAGAAAAGTTCAGCCCTTAAAATCAAAGAGGCAGAATATAAATGATGTATACCACTCAAAACTTGGTGAAATACAAGCACATTTTTAACAACACATGCTTCATTCCCCCATAAAATTCCTGGAATTTCCTCTGAAAACTAATCTTTTTGATTACAAATTAGTTTTTCACAACTCTAAAGAAAGGCTCAGATGAAGTTTCCACAAAGTTACACCAGATATGCATTCAATTATGATTACGAATGCAACTGAATTACGAGCTTAATCGAATTATGAATGTAAACGTGTTACAAATGTAATTGAATTACAAATGTAGCCAATTTAAAAATGTAATCTTTCACGATTACAAGCCTTCTCATTCATTTATATAGCGCTTTTTATACCATCTTTTATATATCGCCTTTTATGCATTTATATCAGACGTCAAATTCAACAAGTTTTTAAGATAAATTTAAATATATATGTACTGTACATGCACAACACCTTCCAGATGTACTTAAGAGGCACTGTATCAATTCTAGTTCCATTACATTACATTACACAGGGTGACACTAAGTTGCATCCATTTACATCACATTTCGACCAGTCTTCTCCAATAGAATAAGATTTTTGACTATGATTTCACTCGAAGTGACCATCTACATCTAATGCCTGTAGAAGCGATCAGATTAGATCAGATTAGATTAGATTAGATAAGATTAGACATCTGCCGACCTTGGTGGTGGAGACAGGGTTGGCGTTTTTGTTCAAGAGGTAATTTGTGATTCCAATATTCCCATAGTGAGTTCCAACATGCAGTGGAGTCAGGTCGTTGCGGCCCTTGATGTCTGGATGGACGCCTCTCTGCAACAGCACCTGGGCAAGCTTCAGCTGGTCGTGCTTGGCTGCCAGATGCAACGGGGTGAAGCCCTTCTACAAAGCACAACAGCAGATGGCGCCAGAAAATTAATCACACGTCCAGAGTACACAAACACAGCTGCTGATATATAAAAAATAAAATAAAATTTAATATATATATGACAGATAAATGGTCAAATAAATAGTCAAAAAGATAATCAAATGCATACAGATGTAAATATTTATAATTTAATATATATAAATAATTGCTTTCATGCCATGAGCAAGGCTTATCTCAATTAGGCTACCAGAAGCAATCTTAAAGAAAAACTATCAAAACATAAATGCAGAATGAAGAAATGAAGAAACTTAACAAAACATAACTGTATAATGAAGAAATGAAGAAAAGGAAGCTCCAGCATTTAGGAAAAACTGTGTATAGACACAATGGTGAAGCAGATACTTAAAAAAAACCCATCTCTAATCCATCTTTAATTTGATCCTACCTTTGTCGTTAGACTGGGACTGGCATCATGATCAAGCAGGAGCTTTGCGATGTCGATGTGACCCTCTCGAACTGCAATGTGAAGCGGAGTGTAGAGGTCTTTTGTGGCGGCATTTGGAGATGCACCTCGCTTCAGCAACAGATTGACCGCTGGAACGCTGCCCTGGCGAGCAGCGATATGCAGGGCAGTCTGCAACTCCTGCAAACAAAATGTAAGGTAAGGTAAGATATGGCAATATAAGCAACATACGGTAAGATAAGTCAAGTTAGGCTAACAGAATCAAAATAAGGTCAGGCAAGGTAAAGTAAAAAAGGTATGCCAATTACAGTAGTTAAATTGTAATTGTAATTGTAATCTGACATTTATAAAGCGCCACTTCAAGAATAGACTCATCAGAAGCGCTTCCGACCCGAACCAGTGAGACCACTGTCAAATAATACAGACTTCAGGCGCTTGCAAAACTGCGGAAGAGACAAACTGAGGAATACTAGCCGGAGCTCTCGGGAAAGGCGATTCCAGCTATTGGGTCCAACATAGGCAAAGCTTCTAGACTGCGCTGTAGCAGTGCGCATACGAGGGACAGTCAGAAGTCCAAGGGAGGCCGACCGGAGAGTGCTACGGCCTGGAACCAAGGAGACCGAAATGCAGAAGTCCTTAAGATATGATGGAGCAGAGCCAACGAGACAATTACGCATAAGCGTTAGGATCTTGAACTGGATACGCTGCTGAATGGGAAGCCAGTGTAGAGTGTCCCGTATAAAGGAAGTTATATGGCCATACCTGGGGACGCCTCCAATAAGACGGGCAGAAGCACTGAGAACAGATTGAAGTGAGATAAGTGACACAAAGCAATTAAAATAGGGTCTGGAAGGCAATTACAGTAAGGTCAGATGTGTGTGGCATGGTGGTCTATCGGTAATGCGTTTGGTCAATGATCATTCGGTTGAGGGGTACAATTCTGTGCAACAACCCTGAGCAAGTTGTTTGCACATACCGTGCCTCTGTCACCAGGCAGTATAATTTGGTACCGGCGTAAGCTGGGAAGTAAACGGCAAGTCCTGCGATGCGCTGGCTCCGTGTCCAGTACATACATTGGGATTCATCCATTGCTAGCTTAAAGGCCAAGAAAAGGAGATGAGTGCTTCCACTATGTTTAACTTGTGGTTTATGGGATACTTTACTTTATGGTAAAATGCAACAGACATCAACGAGCAGTAACTCCATGAACTTAAAAAAGAAAAAGAAGGTAACGATATCTAAGATAAGGTAATTAACAAAAGGTGAAGGTGATGTGATGTTTTATTGCGATTTTGACTTCAAGCAACCATTGAATGAAGCTTTGGGCATTATGATAATGGAGCTATAGAAGTCATTAGAATATCTTAAATAAGGTTAGGCAAGAAACTCTCAAAGGCAGAGAAACATAACTATCCAACAGGTGCAACCTAAGACAAGCGGGAAAACATTTAGCAGCTAGCGACTGTAATAAGAAGACCCTGACCTTGGCCTTGGCATCGACCTGAGCCCCGTTGTCCAAAAGGAATGCCATGACTTCTGTTTGGTCTCCTCGGGCAGCCAGGTGCAGTGCAGTCTCCCCACGTTCGTTTGTACTGTTGGGGTTGGCACCAAGCTCAAGGAGCAGCTTGACGATACTCATGTGGCCCATGAAAGCCGCCACGTGAAGAGGAGTCAGTCCAGTCTACAAAAGCACAATGAAGTGGTTCCTGATTAGGCTTCTCCATTATAACTAGAATTCAAAAGTAAATAAAATACTACACTACCTAATTCTCCTCAAACCCTACCCAAACCCACCTACTCAATCCTATCCTATTCTATCATAAGCTATCCTATCCCATCCTAAACTATCCTCTCCTATTCTATCTTATCCTACTTCATCTTATCCTGTCCTGTCCCATCCTCTCCTACTCTAATATTCTACTCTATACTCTTACTCCATACTCTCCTGTCCATCTTATTCAATCTTGTTCTATCCTATCTGATCAAATCATACCCTCTTCTATCCATTCTAATTCAAATAACCTACTCTAATCAGCTCTAATCTAATCTAGTCAACGTCATCTCATTACCTTTAACTTTTATTTAATATAAAATTATATATATACGTCTATATACACATATATTATAGTGACCTCTGTAGTTGAGTCGATTGCTGCGCCATAGCGTAGTAGGAGTTCGATGATCTTGATCCGGTTCTTTTTGCAAGCGATATGCAGTGGAGTGAAGCCGTTCTGAAAAGTTCAACAGTTCAACCGGTCACAAAACAATTTTCCCCCAATTTCTCACCTCCAGTTCAACAATTTGCAACAGCAAACTTCTTTGGGCAGAAGGACAACTGTCTGATCACTGTATTGCAAGAAATGTTTTAGAGCAGCGCTATATAAATCGATTTTTACCTGAAAAGTTTCTAGAGTTCCAGAGTTCACTATATTTACAAAAACCTCATTTGAGTGGAAAAACAACTACTGCTATCCATTTAACACATGGGTGAACGCTTAAGTCTGAAATCAACGGAACGATTTAAAAGAGCAGATGAGGTTCACAGTGTGTACTTTATTTCACACTACACAGACTGAAAATGCAACCAAAAACACAAAACCTTAAAAGTAAAATGACAAAACTTAAAAGAAAACTCAAACCATCTTCCTACTGAAGACACAAATCCTCTAAAAGTGCAATCTAACAGCACACACACTGTCCATATCATATCCATACCAAACATACTGCTATGTATGGTATGCCAGTAGTAGTCTTTGCTTGCTCTCGACTACTAGCGCCACCTACCAGGGCTCTGGCATTAACTTCGCATCCTTTCTCAAGAAGCAGTTTGCAGGTCTTGACGCTTCCACAGTGAGCGGTCACGTGCAGTGGGGTCAAGTAGTCCTGAAAAAGAAGGAATGAAAAGTTCAATAGCCTTCAGAAAAGCAGAGTCTTGTTCTTAAAAGCTTTGAAAGAGGAGAGTCAAATACTGAAAAAAGGCAAACATAACCCTACGAAAAGGGAGAAATAATGCCTTATAAAAACAAAAAGAATTAGTTCTAGCTTTATTGGGAGATATCAGATCTAAACTAATGACTTCTATTATGCCATTATCATAATGCATGAGGCATCACATAATGGTTGCTTCAAATGAGAAAGTAGTCACAAATCAGAGTTAAACAGTCTGTGAAAAAGAAAAGATAAAAGAGCTAAATCTAGCTTTGTTAGGAGATGGCAGAGTCAAATTTAGCCCTATTGACAGAAATGAGTTGGTTCTGGCTTTCTTAGGCAACAGCAAAGTCAAACAAAATATGCACAAACAGTGGTGTTAAGAACTTACGATGGTGACGTCATCAACTGGTGCCTTGCAGTTGAGGAACAGTTCGGCACAGCTGACGTGGTCGCCCTGAGCGCTCATGTGCAACGGACTGAGTCGACTCTTGGTCTTGGCAGTCACTCCGGCTCCGCGCAGCAGCAGCAACTTGGCAACGTTGTCGTGTCCACTGCGAGCGGCACAGTGGAGTGGCGTCAGCCCATCCTGAAGTGGAAACAAGACCATCGTAAAGTAGAGTAAAAGCTCCCATGTCCTGTAGTGGAACATAAGGGAGATGATCACTTCCTGCTCTTCAGCTCCTTTAAGCCATTCCCCCAACTGTCCCAGGGAATGGAACTGACTAACATTGTTTCTTCAAATTTCAAACTCTTTTCCTTCTTCAAGAAACATTTTTAAACACTCACCAGGATCAGTAAGTGTTAGCAACTTCAATTTTCTGAGATTTTTCTGGCAAGATTTTAACAACCAGCCCTACAACTGACAGTCCAGAATTGCTAACCAGTAGACTATCACACATCCGTGTGGTGTTAACAGTAAGTTAGCTTGTTAAGGCATTTCCGACTGAAATATACACCTGCCAGGGACAACCATGATAACACAATTTTGCCAACACTAGTGTCTGATGTTAGCAAAAATTGCTTTTGTTAAAATGAGTACCTAGCGTTGACACTAACATCTGGTTATAACAGTAAATGTAGGAATGTATACTTAGTAGCTCAAATGCGTACCTTCGTAAGGCAGTGGATGTCAGCTCCACTGTCAACCAGGACCTGGACCATGCTTGTACGACCCCACTTGCTGGCAACGTGAAGAGGTGTCACAAGATTCTAACAACAGAGATCCAGTGCAATTTAACAGGTAATTTATACAGGGCCTCTTCAAAGTTTAAGATATCAACTCAGGAAATGTACAGCCCAGTGTAGTAATTACAATTCCAAGAAATGTAATGTAATGTAAGCCAATGCAATGTGATCTGATATAATGCAGTGCGACACAACGTGACATGAAGCGACGTGATGCAATGAGATGCAAAGTGATGCAATGTAAGGTAATGTGATGTGAAGTAATCTTGAACAACTGATTGTTTCAGCCGCCTTACGAAACTCAACCCACTCTCACTCCCTAAAGCAACATGTTACATGTACTAAAACAAATGCATGTTGTCACTGCAGGCATTTATGTACAGCCATGAAGAAATCTTTCAAAAAACATCACAAGATTCATACCCTCGCCTTGAAGTTGATGTCGGCACCATTTTCGATGAGAAGACAACCAACTCGAGAGTTTCCGTAATGTGATGCTATGTGCAACGGAGTGAAACCGCTCTTCAGAAAACAACACAAGAGATGTTTCAAGCAACAGACAACACAACGGATAATTAGAGCAACAAGCAGAACAGCAAATAGCTGTACATGTACACATTGTACAGTGCCCTCTTCCGGCCTTGGCCGTACTACGGCACACTATAAATCAACTTATTATTATAATTATTATTAACGGATGTTTACAGTAACAGGTAACAAATTAGAATACCTTGACGCTAATTTGCCGCATTTAAAACCAATAAGTGTAGGCTACAAGTATCAAATCTAATTCTGAGACTTCAGTTGTGCAGCTGTAGTAACACACAAGGTGTCAACTGATGGTCACTTTGAACTGTAATTGCAGTCTGTGTTCATATATTTAGCTCAGGTCCAAATCCGAGAGGTCAGAGACACCGGAAGGTGGGCTATGGTGAATGACCTTGGTGATATCACAATGCCTGAAGTTCTCACAAAATCTGATATAATTTAATCCATTCTACTCTGGAAACTTCTACATCACGATTATTGTAAATAGACACAGGCTTCCCCAATGTATTACAATTTTTTGCTATCTTTTCACTTGAGAGACCATTGCCTGATGCTTTGTGCATTATGCTAACAGCACTATAGCAGTCATTAGATTAGATTAGATCAGATTAGATCAGATTAGATTAGATTAGATCAGGTTAGACTAGACAGGCATCAAAATCAGCTGAAGGAAACAGAAGTTGATTCAAGTGCTTGACATTAAAATTGGGCCACCAAAGAAAATCCTCTGACAACCTGCAATGCAACAAAATTTTCAAAAAAAAAACTTATTTAAAAATCATACCTTAGTGATTTCATTCACAACTCCACCACCTGCCTACAATTTCAAGCAGAAAACTATTTAACATCTGTCCATGGTTATAGTTTTTTAACAGAAAGTCACTTAAAGCCAGACCAACAAACAGACACAAACGCAGACAGAGAGGAATACAGACAGACAGAAGCAGACACACAGACAAATAGACTGACAAACTGACATACAGAAAGATATACAGACAGATACACATACAGATAGAAACGAAGGGTGGGAGGCCTGCAAAGAGACAAACAACATACAAAACAACAGACACACATATAGACAGAAAGATCAGTACCTTGGCGCTTCCATCTCTGTCCTTCTGCAGCAGCAGCAAGGCCGCCTGGACATCGTCCTTCTTGGCAGCGCGATGCAGAGCAGGCAGCTTCGTCTTTGTCTGCATGATGATGTCTTGGTCCATCAGGACCCCAACGACTTCGTCATGACCCAGCTGCAGGGCCACGGCCAGTGGAGTATATCCATCCTGTTTTCAACACAATACAATACTATACAACACGATACAATACAGTACAATGCAATGCAATACAATATAATGCAATGCAAGGCAATGAAAAGCAATACAGTAGGTACGGTATGATAACAATATCATACCGTACCTGGGTCATATTGGAGTGTTTTTAATTTTTATAGGTAAGTTGATTATACTGGTAGGTATTCTGGGCCTTTTGATCATATTAATTAGTGTTCTGGGTCACTTTATCATACTGGTAGATTTTCTGGGTCAGCTGAATCTATTGGTAGGTTTTTGGGTCAGTTGATCATACTGGGAGATTTTCTGGGTCGGTATATCTGACAAGGTACGAGAAGCCAGGTTGAGATGGTATGGTCATGTGATGAGAAGAGAAGAGGAAAACTGAATTAAAAGAATTATGACAGCAGAGGTTTATGGACGCCGCAGTCGTGGAAGACAAAAGAAGAGATGGAGAGACATGATTCAACAAGACCTAAAGCTTCTCAGACTGAAGAAATAAGATACCGGAGATAGAAACAAATGGAAAATAAGGATTCATGTGGCTGACCCCTCTCCTAGGACGGATTAACTCCAGCCAGAAGGAAGAAGAAGAAGAAGAAGGTACGGTATGATAACAATATAATACAATACCATACAATACAGACAACAATACCTCTAATCTTAACAGAAAACCAGGAAATGCTAAATAATTGCTTTAAATAGAATACAAATCCATACCACAACAGAGCATAGCATAAGACAGCATTTATAACCATTGGTTTAAAGTAGTTCAGAATACTTTAGTCCATGTATTTCTCAAAGCCTTTCAAATATTCTTAAAAGGTGCTACATATTCGTTCAGAGAGGCAATTGCACACACCCAGTAATCAATATTCTGACATTAAAGGAAAGGTGATCTGGAATAATTACAGTTAAACGTGAAACAGCATTAGGATTCTACCTGAGTAATGATCGTATGATCTGCACTGTGATCGAGAAGGTACTTAACGACCTCCACATGATTCTCTTGAGCTGCCATGTAAAGTGGTGTAAATCCATCCTAAACCAACAAAAACTCCACACCGTAACGCCATCATCATAATAACCATGACCACAACAACCATGATCGTACTGACCAAATAATAATAATCATGATGATACACGCAATCATTATCATAATAACCACAATCACCTGATAATAAACATAATGAATATAATAATCATGTTTATTATAATCACAAGAACCATGATCATCATAAAAGTCAATGTACAAAAATCATGATCACAAAAAACACTACAACAAAAATTGATTTTATAATAATCTTGATCATAATAACTATGATCATGGTCAAAATAATCTCACAAAAATCATGAAACTAAGTGCCCACCTACCCCATCTTCCCTCACTACCAACTCTGCAGCTAATGGACATGATGCATTAAAAGGTACTAATTATTATTAATATTACTATGATCTGGGCAACCATACATCAGTTATTTTAGACGACAGCATCGATCGTGTGCCTTAAAAATACAAGGCACCAAATCGATTAAAAAAGTCAATAGCAGAAAATCCCCCTCCCCCCGACACTCCTTCATCAGTGACGATAGGGTTCAGAAAAACACAAATATGCCTGTCGGTGAACGGACTGCCTAGCGACTTCCTTCCTTCTGCCTCTGATTGGAACGTCTTCAAATATTGGCGCTTCAATGACCAACGTCAGGAAATCAATCAGCTGAGGAAAAGTCATGTCGGACAAACAGCCTGAGGATCCAAAGACTCTCCTCCCCACCCATACGTTGGTGACGTAAGGTAAGGTAAGATAAGGTTAGGTAAGGTTATCTAAGGTAAGGCTGGGTAGGGTAAGGTAGCATAAAGTAACATAAAGCAAGGTAAGCTAAAATAAGGTTGGGTATAATAAGGTTGGGTAAGGTAAGGCAAGGTAAGATAAAGTAAGATGAGGGTGGACAACATAGGGTAAAATAAGGTTGGGTAACAAACGTAAGGTATGGAAATAAGGTTAGGAACATAGGTAAGGTAAGAGAGGTAGCAAAAGGTTAGGTTAGGTAAGGTACAGTAAGGTGGGGTAAGGTAATTCAAGGTTGGGTAAGGTATGGTAAGTTAAGGTTAGGTGAGGTAAGGTAAAGTGCTCTGTCTTGAAATGTCTAGAATTCTTGAAACTTTTGCTACAATCGAAATGAGTTTCAGATCAACTTCCGTCGTCAATGCTTCAAACAAATTTCACCAATGCATGTTACATGCTACAACCATTGGTAGTCCAAATGGCTACACACTGATAAAAACTCATAGTCTGGGGTCAGAAGGTCGTCCAACTGGCTGCACACTGATACAATTTCACAGTCTGGGGTCACAAGGTCACGCACAGATCATCCATTCCCGGAGTGATCTGGGAAAAGGCAGATGTTAAGACGGAGCTGTCTGCTCCTGGAACCCGCTGTCCCTGGGAAGCCTCTGCAGCTGCTGCTGTAGAGTGCTAACAACTGAGATGAATAACGATGTGGATTCCATCTGTACCTAAAACAACTTCAACTGTGCAGACATTAATCTCAAAGCACTTTCTGCCTTCGTCTTCTTTCTAGAAATCGAAATTCAGTATCAGTCTGGGTGCTAAGCTAAGACAGTTCATACAACTGAGACTTATATCGCCATATGACCATATCTGACTCAGCTTCTTCTTCTTCTCCGTCAGGCCTGTGCCGACGATGAGGTCTGAACAAGATGTCTCCACTTTGCTCTATCCTTGATTGTGTGTAGGGCGGTTCTCATATCCAATCCCAGTCTTCTTTCACATTGTCCATCCATTTCTTGGACTGTCTTCCTCGGCTCCGTGTTCCTTCCACATGGCCATAGAGTGCCCTGGCTGGTAATCTTCCATTGTCCATCCTTGTTACATGCCCAAACCAAGTCAGTCTTCTTTCTCTAATCCTGTCCACCAATGTCTTCCTCTGTCCCAGCTCTTCTCCAATCACCTCATCTGACTCAGCAAACATCATCAAAACATTGTAGGCATATCTGTACTAATAATCGTAATAATTAGTAACTTCTAATGCACTGGTGTCTAATGCACAAGGCATCAACCCATGGTGCACCAAAGCCAAGCCACAATCAGGTCGATATCCAGAAGGTTAGCACAAGACAGCGGGGCAGCCTACAGCGGATAAGCAATTTGAAACAGGTAAGTTTTAAGTCAAGAACGAAAAGATGGAAGTGACTCAGCAGAACAAACAGACACATGGAGTGAGTTCCAAAATTTAGGTCCAGCAACCGAAAAGCCCATTCACCGAGAACATGTGTGTATACATGCTTGTATGTAAGTAAGTATGTAAATATGCATGCAATCCCTGATAATGGCCATAAGCATATACGTACATACTATACATAGAGCTTAGTAGCCTTTCTTAGAAGCCCCTAAAAACTCTGCATGATTCTGCTAAAAGAAAGTGGGGATGGGAATATTTCAGAGAGGGGTCTGTTTCGGTGAAGTTGTTTCTTCCGTGACGAGATGGCAAACACTACAACCCATCCACCTACACACCTCTGCACACTGACAAAGACTTGTTACGTGCCAGCGCATGCATGCCAAAGACTAACGCTTCTACTGTCAGCCTCGAGCAAAGACTGCATGAAACACGCTGTGGGCGCAATCCATATACGACCAGCATAGGCCCCGATCATTCCCTCCGAGCAACTAATGCTCATATTTGTACGTATGCATGCAAGCAAGTATGTACGTATGTAGGTAGGTAACACAGCCTTACATCATCAGAGACGTTGACGGCTCTGCTCAACTCTGCACTGTTACTATCAATTACCTGGACACTCCAGAGTCTACCAGCACCAATGATATAATATTTTTACATCTATGACCAGTGGAAAGCAACCTGTCAATCACTCGTCTATGAATACTAATGAAGATGCTAGGCTCCAGTGGACAGAGTTAACTCTGTGCTCAGGTCCGTCTGCGACACGGTTTGATGAACACGTCAAGACGACAATGCTTAACGCCGGCACCAGTGAGACTGCTTTCGAAATTCTTTCTATGTTGATTTAATGACTCGTTCAAAACTCACATAGTTTCTGCTGGTTCAATCGTGACAAGTGAAAACTGTGGAATCGGTGAAAGGCCTTGTGCAAAAGCTCACAAATCCCATTTCAACTTAACACCAGCACTAGTAAACCCACTCAGCTAACCCAATAAAAATCATTTAGGAAAACTTTTGTTGACACCAAAGGCATCACATGATGGCGCTACAGAAGCTATGTTTAGCAAATAAATAAAAATAAATGATACCAAAAGCATCAAATATATGATGCTACAAGTTGTGCTTGGTGAATAATTATACAAATTAATAAAGAGGAAATAAGTGGTGACTTCATGTCATCTACATAAAAATCAATACATTTTTAAAGCAAGCATAATCATACTAATTTTGCGAACCATTCAAATTATTCTAACGACTTCGATTATTATAACTATTTGAATCATTCCAGTTTTTCTAATTATTCAAATTATTTGCTGACAATTTAGTGGCCTGCACTACATGCAATAAAGCTCAATAGCCTTTCACAAGCAAAGTAATTCCCACGATCTCCAAAATCCAAAAACATCGGGGTGTCAAATAACCCAACGCCTGGCATTGCCCACGGCAAAACAGGAGTTGCATTCCACATCCGCTCCAAATGGCTCAAATGCGTTCGCCTATGTGTGTTGTGTACGCTCTTTTTTGGCGAGTCCGAGTTGCACGGAGTCTGCTCGACTTGTACTCGGGATGGGTGAATTCACAGTCTACTCGAAAACTTGTAAACTAGTAACAAATGATTTAATGTTGTCTAAAGCTGCCAAAGAAAAATCCCAAACAAGCTAAGTTATGGGTGCCAGCTTATTTACAGGCACTTATACATACTGTAAATACTCGATGAATACTACTAGTTTTCACTCAAACCGACTATCAAAGTCTAATTTTTATGATATATTATACTGCATTGTTCGTCTGTTTCCTTAATAATAATTTTTACCTCCTGAAGGATCGTAATTACCTCAGGGCAAAGAAATAATAATAATAAAATAATAATTTGATTTTCCAGATACCCTTTAACAATGCCTAATGTAATATGTTGTTCCTGAGGGATTATACTTATCTTGGGTAAAAAATAATAATACTAAGACGATTTATATAGCGCCATAGCACGGCCGAGACCAAAAAGAGCACTACAAGTGAGTTCAAAATCAACGACAGTCAAATATTTTATGATAGGTCTCGAGTTGTGACTTGAAGGAGTCGACAGATGGGACATTCTTCACATGTCCTTAACTCTCATTGTGCTTCCTTTCTCTGTTTAGTATGTGCTGTTGTTTGTGAATGTGCTTATCTCTTGCTGTTAATTTTACTAAATATTCTGTCTTTGTTCTCTACCATCTCTTTACCTCTCTCGCTGCTCCAACTCCAAATGCCACCGACAGTAGCCATCTGAATGTCTACCCTCCAGACCCTTGGAACTCGACCTGGAACCCAAATTTACCTTACCTGCCTATATTTTAATTTGACCGTGAATTAGCTGGTTCCTGTGACACAGCATTCTTTGGGTGCTGTACAAATCTTGACGTCACAATTAAGATTACCTTTGAGGTGTATAAATCTATGCAGAGATTACTTAATTACTTATTTATACTTAGTTATTTACTTTGGTTTAACTTGTACCCTAACAAATCAGCTATAATGAGTACATTGACCATACACTGTTAGTGAAGTTGGGTGGCAAAGGGAGAGGGCTGGCCATCCGCCCTCATATGCCGAGGCTAAGAAAAATTAAGTCACAAACACTTTATACCCAATGCTGCCTCCAGGGGCAAGCTTAAAGAACTGCTCTTCTTCTTACTTATGCAAACTTACTTACTTACAAGCCGATACCGAATGATTTATGATCCCTGTCTACCACTAATAATAACCAGTCAAACGTACGCAACCTGCGCAACAGTCGTCACTCGCCTGCCATGGATACCGCGCGGAGGGAGGGAGGGAGGGACGGATGAAGATGAAGGGAGGGAGGTAGAGGCACAAGAAACAGACCATGAGGTAGGGTGGGATGGAGGGAGTCAGGGAGCTATAAGTGAAGGGAGGAAGGGAAAATGGGCAATAAAGGTTTAGCTGAAAAACCTGCGGGTCAAAATTTTTGTTCCTAATACATGTACTTCAGTTTGTTTTAAGAATGGCTGGATGCACTGCTCAGAAAACAGCTGCATTAAATTACATTAAATGCCATCTGTGTTGTGAAGCATTCTTCTGTTCTGACGATTCATGTTGTGCCTCTTTAAGATACCCAGAAGCACAAGAAAAATCATTTTTTATATAAGGGAAGGTATGGTCTAGTTTCGTAAGGAAAGGTATTGTTTGGTAAGGTAAGGTAAGGTATGGTTTAGTTTAGTTAGGTAAAGTAAGGTGATTTGGCAAGGTAAGGTAAGGTAAGGCAAGGCAAGGCAAGGCAAGGTAAGATAAGGCAAGGCAAGGTAAGATATGGTAAGGTAAGGTAAGGTAATGTTAAGCAAGGTAACGTAAGATGTGGTAAGATAAGGTAATGTGAAGGTATGGTACAGTAAGGCATATTGTTCAGTCACCATACGCCACTTTCAACAACAGACTGCAGAAACTGCTCTAAAGATTATTCACAGCTCGTGTTTCACCAGAAGCGTAACGGGACTTAATTGACTGCTTTAATTGAATTTTTGGTTTTGCCATCAAGTCGTGTGAAAGAGCGAGGCTCTGACCAAAGGAATTCACCGATTCGCTAGATTCGACTGTGCGGAAAAGCTGACTGAAATGCTATGCAAACGAATGCATTGGCAATTAACAATCACCTAATCAAATATGCGGTTTTAAATGAGTTGCATCTGGAGTAGCACTGCGCCAATGGGTAAAGGTAAAAGGTAAAGGTAACGACAACTGTTTACACATATCTAGAGAAACTCCTAAGAATCGAATTCAAAAATAATGATAACGATAAATATAAAGGTAAATCTCGGAAATTTCTTATCACCACACAGTAGCTGCATCAGAGAACAGGTTATTCACTGGCGCTACATCATATCAAGTCTGCAAAAGAGCCAGGCTTTTGGTCATAATAATAACAATATCATTTTATCCAGACATTCTTTTTATAATCCTGAGAGATCATATCTACCTCGGGGCCAAAATATAATAATAATAGCAATAACAATAATAATAATAATTATTATTCAATTGCCTTCCGGGCACTCTTGAAGAGCCATACATCAGCGAAGATTAGTCATCTCAGAATATAATTTCTTTCCAGATAATTTTTTTAACTTCCTGAGGGATCATAAATACCTCGGGCAAACAAATATAATAATAATAATAATAATAATAATAATAACAATAACAATATAAAATTGTATGACCTGGTTGTACCACCTGCCCAAACTCCATAGTGCAGCATAGGAGCTTTGTCATGGTTGGGTCCAAGTTGCCTAGCAACCTACCACATGAGCTCTTTGCTCTTTCTTGTATTCTGTAAGTGCTGGAAAATCATTTTGTTTGATTTGGTTTTGCGTTGGCAGGTCGGAAGTGCCGCTGATGAGTCTCTCTTGAAGAGGTGCTATATAAATCTATGATTACAATTACAACAGCATGATACGAGAAGGATACACAGAGCACAGACCTGTGACTTGACGTTGACATTGGCTCCATTCTCTACAAGAATCCTGACAACAGCTTCGTGTCCTCCGAGAGCTGCAATGTGCAACGCAGTGTTGCCCTTCTGTTGCAAGGTAAACAACAACAAAAGGAATGACATTTAGAACTGGAAAGCCACAAATAACTTCATCATTCATCACTAGGTCAAACAACTGATAATACTTCTGCTAGGTGTTCTGGGTCATGAGTAATACTTCTGCTAGGTGTTCTGGGTCATGAGTAATACTTCTGCTAGGTGTTCTGGGTCATGAATAATACTTCTGGTAGGTGTTCTGGGTCATGAGTAATACTTCTGGTAGGTGTTCTGGGTCATGAATAATACTTCTGCTAGGTGTTCTGGGTCATGAGTAATACTTCTGGTAGGTGTTCTGGGTCATGAGTAATACTTCTGGTAGGTGTTCTGGGTCATGAATAATACTTCTGCTAGGTGTTCTGGGTCATGAGTAATACTTCTGGTAGGTGTTCTGGGTCATGAGTAATACTTCTGGTAGGTGTTCTGGGTCATGAATAATACTTCTGCTAGGTGTTCTGGGTCATGAGTAATACTTCTGGTAGGTGTTCTGGGTCATGAGTAATACTTCTGGTAGGTTTCTGGGTCATGAATAATACTTCTGGTAGGTGTTCTGGATCATGAATAATACTTCTGGTAGGTGTTCTGGGTCATGAATAATACTTCTGGTAGGTGTTCTGGGTCATGAGTAATACTTCTGGTCGGTGTTCTGGGTCATGAATAATACTTCTGGTAGGTTTCTGGGTCATGAGTAATACTTCTGGTAGGTGTTCTGGGTCATGAGTAATACTTCTGGTAGGTTTCTGGGTCATGAATAATACTTCTGGTAGGTGTTCTGGATCATGAATAATACTTCTGGTAGGTGTTCTGGGTCATGAATAATACTTCTGGTAGGTGTTCTGGGTCATGAATAATACTTCTGGTAGGTGTTCTGGGTCATGAATAATACTTCTGGTAGGTTTCTGGGTCATGAATAATACTTCTGGTAGGTGTTCTGGGTCATAAATAATACTTCTGGTAGGTGTTCTGGGTCATGAATAATACTTCTGGTAGGTGTTCTGGATCATGAATAATACTTCTGGTAGGTGTTCTGGGTCATGAATAATACTTCTGGTAGGTGTTCTGGGTCATGAATAATACTTCTGGTAGGTGTTCTGGGTCATGAATAATACTTCTGGTAGGTTTCTGGATCATGAATAATACTTCTGGTAGGTGTTCTGGGTCATGAATAATACTTCTGGTAGGTGTTCTGGATCATGAATAATACTTCTGGTAGGTGTTCTGGGTCATGAATAATACTTCTGCTAGGTGTTCTGGATCATGAATAATACTTCTGGTAGGTGTTCTGGGTCATGAATAATACTTCTGGTAGGTTTCTGGATCATGAATAATACTTCTGGTAGGTGTTCTGGGTCATGAATAATACTTCTGGTAGGTGTTCTGGATCATGAATAATACTTCTGGTAGGTGTTCTGGGTCATGAATAATACTTCTGGTAGGTGTTCTGGATCATGAATAATACTTCTGGTAGGTGTTCTGGGTCATGAATAATACTTCTGGTAGGTGTTCTGGATCATGAATAATACTTCTGGTAGGTGTTCTGGGTCATGAATAATACTTCTGGTAGGTGTTCTGGGTCATGAATAATACTTCTGGTAGGTTTCTGGATCATGAATAATACTTCTGGTAGGTGTTCTGGGTCATGAATAATACTTCTGGTAGGTGTTCTGGGTCATAAATAATACTTCTGGTAGGTTTCTGTGTCATGAATAATACTTCTGGTAGGTTTCTGGGTCATGAATAATACTTCTGGTAGGTGTTCTGGGTCATGAATAATACTTCTGGTAGGTTTCTGGGTCATGAATAATACTTCTGGTAGGTGTTCTGGATCATGAATAATACTTCTGGTAGGTTTCTGGGTCATGAATAATACTTCTGGTAGGTTTCTGAATCATGAATAAAACTTCTGGTAGGTGTTCTGGGTCATGAATAATACTTCTGGTAGGTGTTCTGGATCATGAATAATACTTCTGGTAGGTGTTCTGGGTCATGAATAATACTTCTGGTAGGTGTTCTGGGTCATGAATAATACTTCTGGTAGGTTTCTGGATCATGAATAATACTTCTGGTAGGTGTTCTGGGTCATGAATAATACTTCTGGTAGGTTTCTGGGTCATGAATAATACTTCTGGTAGGTGTTCTGTGTCATGAATAATACTTCTGGTAGGTTTCTGGGTCATGAATAATACTTCTGGTAGGTGTTCTGGATCATGAATAATACTTCTGGTAGGTGTTCTGGGTCATGAATAATACTTCTGGTAGGTTTCTGGATCATGAATAAAACTTCTGGTAGGTGTTCTGGGTCATAAATAATACTTCTGGTAGGTTTCTGGGTCATGAATAATACTTCTGGTAGGTGTTCTGGATCATGAATAATACTTCTGGTAGGTTTCTGGATCATGAATAATACTTCTGGTAGGTGTTCTGGATCATGAATAATACTTCTGGTAGGTGTTCTGGGTCATGAATAATACTTCTGGTAGGTTTCTGGGTCATGAATAATACTTCTGGTAGGTGTTCTGGGTCATGAATAATACTTCTGGTAGGTGTTCTGGGTCATGAGTAATACTTCTGGTAGGTTTCTGGGTCATGAATAATACTTCTGGTAGGTGTTCTGGGTCATGAATAATACTTCTGGTAGGTGTTCTGGGTCATGAATAATACTTCTGGTAGGTGTTCTGGGTCATGAATAATACTTCTGGTAGGTGTTCTGGGTCATGAATAATACTTCTGGTAGGTGTTCTGGGTCATGAATAATACTTCTGGTAGGTGTTCTGGGTCATGAATAATACTTCTGGTAGGTTTCTGGATCATGAATAATACTTCTGGTAGGTGTTCTGGGTCATGAATAATACTTCTGGTAGGTGTTCTGGGTCATGAATAATACTTCTGGTAGGTTTCTGGGTCATGAATAATACTTCTGCTAGGTGTTCTGGATCATGAATAATACTTCTGGTAGGTGTTCTGGATCATGAATAATACTTCTGGTAGGTGTTCTGGGTCATGAATAATACTTCTGGTAGGTTTCTGGATCATGAATAATACTTCTGGTAGGTGTTCTGGGTCATGAATAATACTTCTGCTAGGTGTTCTGGATCATGAATAATACTTCTGGTAGGTGTTCTGGGTCATGAATAATACTTCTGGTAGGTTTCTGGATCATGAATAATACTTCTGGTAGGTGTTCTGGGTCATGAATAATACTTCTGGTAGGTGTTCTGGATCATGAATAATACTTCTGGTAGGTGTTCTGGGTCATGAATAATACTTCTGGTAGGTGTTCTGGATCATGAATAATACTTCTGGTAGGTGTTCTGGGTCATGAATAATACTTCTGGTAGGTGTTCTGGATCATGAATAATACTTCTGGTAGGTGTTCTGGGTCATGAATTATACTTCTGGTAGGTGTTCTGGGTCATGAATAATACTTCTGGTAGGTTTCTGGATCATGAATAATACTTCTGGTAGGTGTTCTGGGTCATGAATAATACTTCTGGTAGGTGTTCTGGGTCATAAATAATACTTCTGGTAGGTTTCTGTGTCATGAATAATACTTCTGGTAGGTTTCTGGGTCATGAATAATACTTCTGGTAGGTGTTCTGGGTCATGAATAATACTTCTGGTAGGTTTCTGGGTCATGAATAATACTTCTGGTAGGTGTTCTGGATCATGAATAATACTTCTGGTAGGTTTCTGGGTCATGAATAATACTTCTGGTAGGTTTCTGGATCATGAATAAAACTTCTGGTAGGTGTTCTGGGTCATGAATAATACTTCTGGTAGGTGTTCTGGATCATGAATAATACTTCTGGTAGGTGTTCTGGGTCATGAATAATACTTCTGGTAGGTGTTCTGGGTCATGAATAATACTTCTGGTAGGTTTCTGGATCATGAATAATACTTCTGGTAGGTGTTCTGGGTCATGAATAATACTTCTGGTAGGTTTCTGGGTCATGAATAATACTTCTGGTAGGTGTTCTGTGTCATGAATAATACTTCTGGTAGGTTTCTGGGTCATGAATAATACTTCTGGTAGGTGTTCTGGATCATGAATAATACTTCTGGTAGGTGTTCTGGGTCATGAATAATACTTCTGGTAGGTTTCTGGATCATGAATAAAACTTCTGGTAGGTGTTCTGGGTCATAAATAATACTTCTGGTAGGTTTCTGGGTCATGAATAATACTTCTGGTAGGTGTTCTGGATCATGAATAATACTTCTGGTAGGTTTCTGGATCATGAATAATACTTCTGGTAGGTGTTCTGGATCATGAATAATACTTCTGGTAGGTGTTCTGGGTCATGAATAATACTTCTGGTAGGTTTCTGGGTCATGAATAATACTTCTGGTAGGTTTCTGGGTCATGAATAATACTTCTGGTAGGTGTTCTGGGTCATAAATAATACTTCTGGTAGGTTTCTGGGTCATGAATAATACTTCTGGTAGGTGTTCTGGGTCATGAATAATACTTCTGGTAGGTGTTCTGGGTCATGAATAATACTTCTGGTAGGTGTTCTGGGTCATGAATAATACTTCTGGTAGGTGTTCTGGGTCATGAATAATACTTCTGGTAGGTGTTCTGGGTCATGAATAATACTTCTGGTAGGTGTTCTGGGTCATGAATAATACTTCTGGTAGGTTTCTGGATCATGAATAATACTTCTGGTAGGTGTTCTGGGTCATGAATAATACTTCTGGTAGGTGTTCTGGGTCATGAATAATACTTCTGGTAGGTTTCTGGGTCATGAATAATACTTCTGCTAGGTGTTCTGGATCATGAATAATACTTCTGGTAGGTGTTCTGGATCATGAATAATACTTCTGGTAGGTGTTCTGGGTCATGAATAATACTTCTGGTAGGTTTCTGGATCATAAATAATACTTCTGGTAGGTGTTCTGGGTCATGAATAATACTTCTGGTAGGTGTTCTGGGTCATAAATAATACTTCTGGTAGGTGTTCTGGGTCATGAATAATACTTCTGGTAGGTGTTCTGGGTCATGAATAATACTTCTGGTAGGTGTTCTGGGTCATGAATAATACTTCTGGTAGGTGTTCTGGGTCATGAATAATACTTCTGGTAGGTTTCTGGATCATGAATAATACTTCTGGTAGGTGTTCTGGGTCATGAATAATACTTCTGGTAGGTGTTCTGGGTCATGAATAATACTTCTGGTAGGTTTCTGGGTCATGAATAATACTTCTGGTAGGTGTTCTGGATCATGAATAATACTTCTGGTAGGTGTTCTGGATCATGAATAATACTTCTGGTAGGTGTTCTGGGTCATGAATAATACTTCTGGTAGGTTTCTGGATCATGAATAATACTTCTGGTAGGTGTTCTGGATCATGAATAATACTTCTGGTAGGTGTTCTGGGTCATGAATAATACTTCTGGTAGGTGTTCTGGGTCATGAATAATACTTCTGGTAGGTGTTCTGGGTCATGAATAATACTTCTGGTAGGTTTCTGGATCATGAATAATACTTCTGGTAGGTGTTCTGGGTCATGAATAATACTTCTGGTAGGTGTTCTGGGTCATAAATAATACTTCTGGTAGGTTTCTGGGTCATGAATAATACTTCTGGTTGGTTTCTGGGTCATGAATAATACTTCTGGTAGGTGTTCTGGGTCATGAATAATACTTCTGGTAGGTGTTCTGGATCATGAATAATACTTCTGGTAGGTGTTCTGGGTCATGAATAATACTTCTGGTAGGTGTTCTGGGTCATGAATAATACTTCTGGTAGGTTTCTGGATCATGAATAATACTTCTGGTAGGTGTTCTGGGTCATGAATAATACTTCTGGTAGGTGTTCTGGGTCATAAATAATACTTCTGGTAGGTTTCTGGGTCATGAATAATACTTCTGGTAGGTTTCTTGGTCATGAATAATACTTCTGGTAGGTGTTCTGGGTCATGAATAATACTTCTGGTAGGTTTCTGGGTCATGAATAATACTTCTGGTAGGTGTTCTGGATCATGAATAATACTTCTGGTAGGTGTTCTGGGTCATGAATAATACTTCTGGTAGGTGTTCTGTGTCATGAATAATACTTCTGGTAGGTGTTCTGGATCATGAATAATACTTCTGGTAGGTTTCTGGATCATGAATAATACTTCTGGTAGGTGTTCTGGGTCATAAATAATACTTCTGGTAGGTTTCTGGGTCATGAATAATACTTCTGGTAGGTGTTCTGGATCATGAATAATACTTCTGGTAGGTGTTCTGGGTCATAAATAATACTTCTGGTAGGTGTTCTGGGTCATGAATAATACTTCTGGTAGGTGTTCTGGGTCATGAATAATACTTCTCCTAGGTGTTCTGGATCATGAATAATACTTCTCCTAGGTGTTCTGGATCATGAATAATACTTCTGGTAGGTTTCTGGATCATGAATAATACTTCTGGTAGGTGTTCTGGATCATGAATAATACTTCTGGTAGGTGTTCTGGGTCATGAATAATACTTCTGGTAGGTGTTCTGGATCATGAATAATACTTCTGGTAGGTTTCTGGATCATGAATAATACTTCTGGTAGGTTTCTGGATCATGAATAATACTTCTGGTAGGTGTTATGGGTCATAAATAATACTTCTGGTAGGTTTCTGGATCATGAATAATACTTCTGGTAGGTGTTCTGGATCATGAATAATACTTCTGGTGGGTTTCTGGATCATGAATAATAAATACTTCTGGCAGGTGTTTTGGGTGATGGATCACACTGGAAGGATGTTTCAAACATCATCTTGGCAGATTTTTAGGTCATATTGGAGTGTTTTTAATTTTTATAGGTAAGTTGATTATACTGGTAGGTATTCTGGGCCTTTTGATCATATTAATTAGTTTTCTGGGTCACTTTATCATACTGGTAGATTTTCTGGGTCAGCTGAATCTATTGGTAGGTTTTTGGGTCAGTTGATCATAGTGGGAGATTTTCTGGGTCGGTTCATCATATTAATTAATTTTTTGAGTCAAGTGATCATATTGGTAGGCTTTCATATTCAGTTGTTCTTGGCACACTGCCACAGAACCCCAGTATGCAAAACAACCATTGGTGTAGGTTTTCATCCAGCGGAAGAAGCAAAAAACGAAACAGCCCTAAACATGTCTGTTTGGATCTTGGCCAAGCGTATGTATGGCTGCAAAGTCTATTCCAAGCTTGTTATGTAATTTATTTTTGGGCTGACTGAAGATAATAATTCTGAACTATGATCAGACTTTGACAGATGAAAACACAGCGGTAGCAGGATTTTTTTGCAAAACCAACTCGGTAAAGCCTGTGCCAGTGCAAAACAAATTAAAATCCCCACACAGGGTCAGTGCACCACAAGACTTTGGTGGTTGAATTAAACCTAGAGTAATTGGGTAAGTGTATTAAAGCAATCAATGCCGCATCAAGTGCTGTTTGTATGTCATTTGTTGATAGTGTAAGTCTAATCTAATAACTTCTGTGGTACTGTAATCATAACACCCACGGCATCAATCGATGGTCACACCAAGTGAAATCGTAATCAAAATCATAATCCATTAGAAATGCCAGGTAGAATTCCTATAGGTTAATGAAACCAGAAGTTAGGATACGGAGAGTAAGCAACTTGAAACAGATGAGTCTTAAGTTTGGACCCGAATGACATAAAAGAACTGATAGAACGAATACAAGATGGCAGCGAAATCCAATGACAAAGACCAGCAACCAAGAATACCATAGAATCTAACACATTCTGATATGAGGCACAAGAGTCATAATGTCCAATATTTGTTGGTATGATGATCAAGTAAGGCACAGAGATAGGTTGGCTGATTTAAATGTAGTACTATAAAACTATAAAACAGATTTTAAACTGTATTCTTCACTTAATGGGTAACCCGTATAATGAATGCAATTTTGGTGTAATATGCTGATACTTTGGTGTTTTTGTTATGGCTCTGGCCTGAGAGTTTTGAACCATTTGTTGTTTGTGCACATCTCACTTTGTGAAGCCAAAAAGAAGTGAGTTACAGCAGTCAAGTCTGCTGGAAACCAATGCATTAGCTAGTTTGATTAAGGCAGTATGAAACAAAAGATATCTGATTCTGTGAATATCCCGTATGTGAAATTGAGCTGATTTGTGTGTGGCGCCAACATGACTGGAAATTACATATTGGAGTCAAGGCAATCAAATTCACAGAGTTGTTGTCTTGTTCCTAGAAGAAGGAATCCAGGTTTTGAAGGATTCTTCAGAAGTTTACTGCTAGCCATTTAAGACTGAACATCACCAAATACCGAAGCATGGTTGGAGAGCAGGATTACCAGAAGACGTGCAACTGTTAAATGAGAGGAATAGCTGGGTATCATCAGCATACGAGTCAGAGAGTCATCAGTAAGTGGTGAACTGAGTGGAGTCACCTAAGATGTAAATAGGAGTGGGCCCAGTACAGAAACTTGTAGAATGCCACAATTCAAGACAGCAGGCACAGAGTGAGTTGGTTTATACTAAATGACTGAGTACGAGGGTGCAGGTAAGAAGCGAACCAATGAAGAGCAAGGACAGACAGACCAAACCAATGTTCGAGGCAGTAAAGGAATATGCCGTGTTCAACAATATCAAAAGCGGCAGATAGGTCAAGGAGCATAAGAGCAGTTACTTTTCCTCGCTCCATGGAGTTGATTATGTGATTGTGAACAGTAAGCAGTACGGTTTCAGTGGATTGGTACTTGCGGTAGGCAGACTGGAAGGGAAGGTACAGGTTGTGAGATGAAGGTGATACCTTAAACAAATGGCAACTACGGCAACTACTTTTTCCAGGATTTTGTAAATAAAATGGGGCACAGAGATGGGGCAATAGTTTGATAAATCATCGGTGGGAGAGATGGCTTTTAAAGAAAGAGACTGGTGGAAATGCAGCCTTGAGCAAGAGAGCGGTTGATGAATGTGATATGGATGTGATAACTGGGCCAAAGATGTCTAATCTAATCTAATCTAAAGACTTCTACAGCGCCGTTATCACCATACCCAAGGCATCAGTTGATGGTCACTTCAACTGAAAATCAAAATCAAAATCCACTGGAGAAGTTGGGTCAAATTCCAATATGTCAGAGAAACCAGAAGCCAGGCTACGATGGGTAGAAGAAGTTGAAGCATTCTTTTTAAGGGACATTAGGAATGAGGTTCAATGCAAACTGTTAATTAAGGTATGAGAAAATGAGATTACAAATCTCATTCAAAGGCTGTGGGTAGGAACAAGCTGAGAACCAGCAGAAAAGATTTAGGGTATGAAAGGCTTTCAGATAAGAGAACATTAAAAAAAGTTGAGTCTTCGGGCCTAGATCTTGCCAGAAAAGAGGGACACGAACCTGTCGCCAAGAGAAGAGCATGATGAAGAGCTAAGTAATATATTGCATTTGTCACGGTGTAGAATTCTGTTTACCGCCAGCCATAACAACCTAGGAGAAGAGAAGCATAAAGAGACCAAGTGACACAAGTGGGTGGATTTCACAAGTTTACAGACTACTGATTTGGACACTGGCGCCAAAATTTTAGGAGATGAGAAAGTAGGTGAGAGCATCACCAACACCTCTCAAGCCCGTTTTGCTGCCTCAGCATAAGTGATTCAGACGACAATTCATCAGTGTTACAGAAAATTATAGAGAATGCTCAATAGCCAATTCTTCATAGCTTCCTCTTGAAGTGTCCGATGAGGCAGTACCATCATTCAACTTATTCCACAAGTCCACAAAATTCTTGCACTGAAGAAATCTACAATTAAAAATGTTTCAGTTTACCCGAGATGCAGATTCGACATTCACTCTCCTTCTGACGAGTTCGCTGACAACATGATCGTGTCCTTCTTTTGCGGCAAGGTGCAAAGCAGTCAGACCATTCTGCCAGTCAAAAACAATAAACACAGTTAACCACTAAACTGGTGAATCACAAATCTAAAACTATGCATTTCCAACTTCACTTTTCAGCATTTTCACTCAGTGCCTTCACTTAGCGCATTCATTTTTCTAGGTTTATATTCATAGAGGGGCAGATGGCCAGTCCTCTTCCTCGCCACCTGGTCTTCCTTCTGGCAGTGTGCATCAGTGAACTCATTTTTTAGCCGAGTTTGCTACGGGGGGGGGGGGGGCGCTTGTGGAGCTGAACTCTCGAAACATTTTCTGCCCTAGCAGGGAATTGAACTTCTGACCTCTTGGTTGACTCTCCAGCAACTACAGTATCTCGCACCCTACAAAATGGCACATAAAAACCAAAAGTCCGGGTAAAACCAGACACTCTTGACCCTAGTCCTTGACTTTAGGCAGCGGAATTCAATAATTCAATAATTCAAAAATTCAAATAGACTGATGGAACGTACGGCATTGCAGACGTTGACGTCTGTGTTCAGCTTCAGGTATTCAAGAAGTTGGTCCAAGTTGCCGGATCTCGCCGCCTTCAGGAATCCGCCACTGTAGTCCAGCTGAAGCTAAGAACAGATCACAAACATATGTCAGGTGTAAAGTAACGTAATGACAACTATGCAGCACCATATTTATATATATATATATTGTATATATACTATGTAGTGATGTGAAAGTCCATTTTAGAAGCATAATTCATTACACAGAACCAGATGAGATCCCTGAGGCTAGTGTATGTACCTGGTATTTTTATGGCATTCATATATATATATATATATACACATATATATATACACATACATGCATGTATGTAGAATGAATGTATATTTTATGCCCATATCTAGCACTTAATACAGGGATTTTTAAGTATGGTCCCCAGATTTAAACCAGCTTTAGAATGTGACCTCATTGCAACCCAACCTGGTTTATAACATTGTACTTGCTAGGGCTTCGAAAGAGACAGGCTTATAAAGGAGCTTGTAGTGCATTAATGTATAATGAGAACTCAAGAGGCAAAGCCTTCTATTCCATTAGTTTAACTTCAAAGTCCAGAAACTTCCACTCGGTTTTAAGGATTGGGTCTAATCATGTGTTTTAAGTATTAGTTTGGAGTACATGTTTCAGCAGGAGTCTAAAGTAAGTGTTCTAACTATAAATGCCAAAGAGAAAGAATTAAGATCCTAACAGCAGTAAATACCATTAAAACATTTCTTGCTTGTCGTCAAAGACTGAAAAATGACACAGCATAAAATCTGATCTCTAAAGCTTAAAGTAAACCAGAGCAGAAAGAGGAGGAGGAAAGAAAAACGATGAGTCTTCAGTCAGATGGTCTGGATTTTTCCAACTGCCAGTAGAGCTAATTACAGGATGACGGCTAATGGCGTAACTACTCAACTGAGCCCCGTCTGAGGTGCATAATGTTGCTGCAACTGGTTCTTATGCTTATGCGTCTCAGCTACTTCTCCTTTTCTAGGATCTGCAGTCGAGACAGTCTATATAGTCTGTAGTCTACAGACAGAGAAAATGATACATAGGCCAGATAAGACACTAGATCCACTGAAGTCAGTTAAGATAGGATAGGACAGGGAAGGTAATGTAAGCTAAAGTAAGGTGAGCGTGGGTACTGCATGGTGGGATGGCATAGGATAAGACAGGATAGTGAAGTGTAGAGAAGGGTAGGGTTGGGTAGGGCAGGGTATTGCATAGTAAGGCAGGGTGGAGTAGGGTAGGTTAGAGTAGGATAAGGAATTATGGTGTAGGTATGGTTGTGTAGTGCAGTGTAGGGTAGGCTAAGGTAGAGTACGGTATGGTATGGTAGGGTAGGACCAGGTATTGTAGTACAGGATAGGGCAGGGTAAGGTACAGTATGGTATGGTAGGGTGGGGTAGGACCAGGTATGGTAGTACAGGGTAAGGTAGGGTATGGTAAGGTAGTGTAGAGTTGGTAGGGCTGGGTTGATCCGGGTATGGTAGCGTAAAGAAGGGTAGGGTAGGGAAAGGTAGCACTTTTGTAGAGGTATTTAAAAGGTGCTATATTAAGATACATATATAGTCAGTTAAGGTAAGGTAAGGTAGAGTAAAGCAAGGCACATAAGGTAAGGCAAGGTCAAGTAAGAAAGGGTATGGTACGGTAGGCTAGGCTATAGGGCAGATTAGGGCAAGGTAGGATAATGCTGCACATATTTATATAGCGCACTTTAAAAGCACAGTATCTGGTTGGAACTGTGTTTACTTGAAAACCAGACAATCGTCAGAGCCATAAAAGACTTCCGAATAAATAATTCGTCATTCATTATGCAGGAGTCTAACTATTCATTCCAGGCAATGATGAACAAGTCATCACGTCCAAAAAGTACAGCCAAAGTCCAACAGAACCACAGTCAACGTGACTCAGCATATGACGCCCCTTCAAGGTTTACAATACAATACAATACAATGCAAGTTAAATTTCATAATGCCCCTTAACAACAGTTCATAAGCCGGGCAAAAGGAAACGTTATCAAACGCAAACAGATTGGAAAAGGGAAGTTTTCAGTTGAGAGCAAAACATGGTCTCAGTAATTAAGATTCATCCTAAACACAAGCTATAATTCTCACACCCTGCACCATTCTATTCGTTCTGTCAGTTCTGTGAGGTCATTCGGGTCTAAACTTAAGACTCGTCTGTTTCAACTTGCTTACCAACCGTAGCCTAACTTCTGGTTTCTCTGACATTTTCTGAAATTTGACCCAACTTCTCCACCGGATTATGATTTTGATTAGGATTTCACTTGAAGTGACAATCAATTGATGTCTTGGGCATTACAATAACTGCACTATAAAGTCATTAGATTCCCTGTCCCATCTCGTATTCAGTTTAAACTATTGTCTCTGGTAATTAGAGCTCGCAAGGGCCAGGCTCCAACATATCTTTGTGATCTCATTTGGTCTCCACACTCCAGTACCTCATCCCGTCCTTTACGTTCTCTAGATCGTCTGAAGCTATTTCTTCCCCGTGTTAAGTCCTCGCTTGCTCAGCAGAGGGCTTTTGCTGTTGTTGGCCCATCTCTATGGAATGGACTTCCGCTATCGTTTCATGTAAGGGTCACAGTTGGTGATTGAACTCAGTCAGCTCGTTGTTTAATGACGTTCTTAATTCCACGGGGTTCTCATGCCGGAAGCGCCTCTGAGTAGTTTGTTCTGTAAGAAGCGCTACATAAGTTATCAAACACAAATACAAAATACAAATTAGCCTCACTGGAAGAGAACAGTTTTCAAGAGTGGATGCACATTTCCGTGGATGCTCTTCTGGAAACTGACCTGATTTTCCACCTGTTTTGGTGCATCATAGGTTGATACCTTGTGCATTATTAGTACATTGATCACAAGCAAATTGACTGCAGGAAGTTTAGAAGGCATGTAGAAATACAAACAGTCATAAAGTTTAAAGTTTGTTCTGCTACTTGAAATTCAACAAGTCAACACGATCGATATTTGCTATTCTTGGCCCATCTCTGTGGGATGGACCTCCGCCTTCGATCCGTGCAGCGGTCTCTGCAGGAGACAGAGCTGAGTCAGCTCGTTGTTTACGGATGTTCTTATTTACCCAGGGTTCTTATTTACCCAAGGTTCTGGAACAGCTTTGTGAGTAAACAATACAAAACCATACAATAAGGCACAGCATAGGGTAGTTTTCAGTCTTCTCTATGAAGTGCTATATAAGTTATCAAATACGATACGATACAATACTATCGTCTTGTTCTTTTGTACGTCAGAAATTGAAACTATGTGTATGTGGCAGAAAATGCTTTTCAGAGAATTTTCATGCATGGCTTCCTACGCAGTTCGTAAACGTATAATTATACCGTGTGAAAACACGCACTTCTTTCTTCTGCATACGAACATAGAGACAGACACACAAAGACAGACACACATACACACAGAGAGATGCAGTCAGATAAAAATACTGACATGACGACAGGCAATACTGATGGATACACATACAGACATTTCGGACTTTCAGACAGACAGACAGACAGACAGACTGACAGACAGACAGACAGAGCGGCCGACCAACAGTCGGTTGGACGTGTTTATAAAAGTAGACAGAAAACAAATGTACACACAGATTAAAATAAAACAGATTGAAAACAAAAGACAGGAAAACAAACAGACACAACTGGACAGACAGACTGCCAGGATTGACAGTAAGCAGACCCACCAACAGCCAGGCAGACAGACACATACAGTTACAGATAGACAGACAGTGCTGATGGACAGACAGTGCAGATGGAAGCAGTCTTTCTCTGCATTTCGCACCACACATAACAGCTTCAGGCCAGAGACACAATTAACACCTGCGTCATCATTCAACCCAAACTGCTGACAGAATGACTTTGTACAACTTCTTCCAAATCTTCTGATATAATTGGTCTACTCACAGCCTTTTTACCTACATAATTATCTTTATAACATTACCTGATAAGTCCAGTGTGTGTGCATAAGCCCACCAATGGTGTCTTTTCTATTATCTGAGCACTGTTTGCTTAGTGAAGAACTTAATGACTTTCACACCATTTAGGCTAGTGTAGGCAATGCTTTAGTAGATGCTATATTAAGCATCTACATACATACATATACATACATATATTACATACATTTCCATATATACACACATACATAAATGATATATATAATATAATATACATAAACCCCTTAATCATAGTTTTAAAACTGTCAACCATTTGCAGTTCCAGAACCTCAAAGCATATTGCTAAAATGCAAATTCAAGTATCACATTAGGTATTATTACATATCCATTTATAATTCTCAAGAGCAGCATCATCACCATCATCATAAAGAGCCATCATCATCATCATCTCCTATGTTATCATCATCATCATTATCTCCTATGTCATCATCATCATCATTATCATGAACATCACCAACTGCGTAGATGAAATACATATGATATAGGGCATCAAACCATTAACACTGTGACAAATGGGTAGAAAATTACCACCAATGTTAGACAAAATTTAAAACATACAAACTAGTACAATTAATATATATATATATATATACATACATTTATATCAGGATATATATAAGCATATATATATATTTTTATATAGAGTCCTACATGCATAATTCTTTCCCATACTGGTTACAGCATCACAGGATATTTCTGCTTCAGGCAAAATAAATCAATCTCGACTCTAAAGGTGACCACTACATATTCGTAGAGTAGAGAACTAATGTTCAAGACAGCAAAATCAATGAAACCAGCAGCCAAAACTATCCATCTCCTTGCCTCTGCCTCTGCCTCTGTCTTTGTCTCTGCATCTGTCTGTCTCTGCCTCTGCCTCTGTCTCCCCTCCCTGTGTCTCTGTCTCCCCCTCCCTGTGTCTCTGTCTCCTCCTCCCTGTGTCTCTGTCTCCTCTCCCTGTGTCTCTGGCTCTGCCTCTGTCTCTGCCTCTGCCTCTGTCTCCCCCTCCCTGTGTCTCTGCCTCTGCCTCTGTCTCCCCCTCCCTGTGTCTCTGCCTCTGCCTCTGTCTCCCCCTCCCTGTGTCTCTGCCTCTGCCTCTGTCTCTGCCTCTGTCTCCCCTCCCTGTGTCTCTGCCTCTGCCTCTGTCTCCCCCTCCCTGTGTCTCTGCCTCTGCCTCTGTCTCCCCCTCCCTGTGACTCTGCCTCTGCCTCTGTCTCCCCTCCCTGTATCTCTGTCTCTGTATCTGCCTCTGCCTCTGTCTCCCCTCCCTGTGTCTCTGTCTCTGTATCTGCCTCTGCCTCTGTCTCCCCTCCCTGTGTCTCTGCCTCTGCCTCTGTCTCTGTCTCTCTGTCTACCAAGCAACACACTGCACAAAATCACACTACAAATAGGGCATAGAACCACCAACGCTGTGACTAATGGGCTGAAAATTCCACTAGACCAGCTATTACAATAAATTTAGAACAAACATACCCCCATCCAGTGAGCTAACAGGCAAATCCATGCAGCCTAGATCCATAAAAGCATCCGAGGTCAGTAACTATGGAAGCTGTGAATGGAGTCCTCCTGCAGGGGTTAAGGAACAGGTGGCACCAGACAGAAACAAGAATCTAACCCACAGAGAATGAACAGGTGAAGAAACTCTCTTCCCTAACTGTGTGTAGGCCTCTCATGTAGGAAGGTGAGTCAGCAAACAATTAAGAAAGTAAGTAAGAACGAAAGTAAGAACGAAAGTAAGAACGTAAGTAAGAATGTAAGTAAGAATAAGAACGTAAGTTAGGAAGCACGCAAGCAAGAAACAAGTAAGTAAGCAAGTAAGAAAGGGTACATTTGCGAGGGCTTTCTGACTCACTATTGGAATCAATTCATGACTCATTTAACCATAAGCACAGAGGAAAAAGGTCTTACTCGAATAGCCTTAGACTTCGTCAGTCTGCAGCAATAAAACATAGCATGGTTACTCTGCCTGCTTGCGTGCCTGCGTGCGTGCCTGTGTGCGTGCGTGCGTGCCTGCCTGCCTGCTCTAAACTCACCGCCTCATCACTCAGTAACTGCGTTCTCGAAGCACTCAGAGCCCTGGCCAGCATCCTGTAAAAGGTCCCAGAAGAGTAAACAGGGCAGACGATGGAACGGAACGGGGTGACCCGGTAAACCCAAGTAGCCTTCAGCGGACATCTGGTCCAAGTTTAGAACGCCAGACCTATTATCTGACCGAGATTATGCGATCGTGCATCACCCCGACGCGTAAAATATCTTCCCTCCCTCCCTCCCTCCCTCCATGGCACTGCCCCCTCCCTCCCTACTACCTCAGTCGCCTCCAGTCCCGGATGGGTCAGTTACGGGTTCAGTTACGCGTGCTAAATCGACTACAGAAATTTTCATACATTTGTATTTCAAGAGAAATGCACAATGATTGTTGCTGTTGATAACGATGACTTTGATGATGACGATGATGATGATTATGATGATGATGAAAGTGGTTAGCAATCAATGACAAATGTAAACAAGAAAGTAAGCAAGTAAGGAAGACTGCAAGCAAGCCAGAAAATTAGTAAGTAAGGAAGTAAGAAAGGGTTATATTTGCAAGGGCTTTCTTAGTGGTTCTAATGCAGATTACAAGTCTTCTGAACCACTTAAAAGCCTTGTAATGTTGTTATGTTTATATGATGAACATAACATAACATATGATGTTGATTAAGATGAAGATGATGATGATGATGATGATGACAATAATAATTACTTTCTTGGATACATTTGAGGAGCCAGGCATCTGCAAAGACTAGCCATTCTAGAGCTGCACCATCCCCTGCATACAAGGTTTACTACTTCCTTTGGATTTTATACTTTAGGTTAAAAAATAATAAAGAACCAGTTTAGATTAACTGCAAAAACTTATATAAAGTTAAGCTTTTATATCTCGTCTTCAAAATCTCGAAGCAGGAAACGTTGCAACAATCGGATTACTGATTTATGGAAGTATCTGAACTGGGCACAGATTGTGTTGTGAATCATAACTACTCAGAAGGACTCCACACAAGTCTGGGTCACCAACTGACCAAGGGATTGACTGGCGTCTCTATAGGGGAGCCAAGAGGCCCATCCCAAAAGGCACCGTTAGCCCCTCTAGGCCACAAATAATTACAGGCTACTTCTTACATTTTAATTTTTATTGCTTTAATGATGATTTATTTATTTATTACACTTAATATGCAAGCAAGGTCAGTAAATCTGAATCTGAAGCATCACTTTGTCCAGGGTGGTTATACAGAGTCAACTTAGCAGGTTCAATCAACAATCGTTGGATTGCAGACCCAGTTTGATAATGAACAGATCACTGCCTCATGCACAATTTTCATGAACTGAACAATGTTTAGCTTTCCCTTTTGAAGCTCTTAGCCTCCAGCTGCCGCAATGTCGGAAATCGCCAGTGGCCAGAGCCAACCCCTCGGAAAAGTTCACTTGCCAGTCGACGATAGCTGTGACATTCAATCAATGACACTGCCCAAAAAGGCAGCTAAGAAAACGCTTCTAACTGGGTCAGACTACAGGTGGAACCCACCTGCACCCTACAGGTGTAAGTCATTGCTTCACGCTCTAAAGCACAGGGTTATGACAAGGCAAAATCAATCAAGTGAAAAACTGACTGTTCTGAACCTGATATATGCTACCTGTAACCTGCCCCTTTAACAAACAAAACAAATCAACAAATCACACACAGAGAGATCTTTCACTCAACTTGACAGCAAGGCAGCCCAGCCCTAAGGCCTCCCCTACATCTCACTTGTGGGATATGGGATACTTCACTTTCTGTATCTTACCCAACTATCTATTCACTAACTGCCTGCCAAACCACCGTGTTACGTTACAAACATCCCTGCCTTACTTGCCTGCAAAGTCTGATCTCAAACAGTGAGGACATATTGTTCAAGTGGCAATGAAGAGGTCAACAATGTCATCCTACTCGGAACTTCTTCGAAAAGAGTCGCGGATTCTGTCACTGAAAGCCATTTTTCACTCACTCTCTTTGAATTTAATGGCACTTCTCACTCACACACACAGATCGTTTTATTACTGTTGTTCAACCGTTACTAAGCAATTTCACGTAAAGTAAGTAAGCAAGTAAGGAAGACTGCAAGCAAGCCAGAAAATTAGTAAGTAAGGAAGTAAGAGAGGTTTACATTTGCAAGGGCTTTATTAGTGGTTCTAATGCAGATTACAAGTCTTCTGAACCACTTAAAAGCCTTGTAATTTTGTTATCTTTATATGATGAACATAACATAACATATGATGTTGATTAAGACGACGATTAAGTAAATAAGCAAATAAACCCATATCCGGCAAATGAAGACATTCTTAGGCGTAAGCTATTCATAATGTAATGTGATGCAATGGAACTGGGCATTTATACAGCGCTTGCCATTAGCAGAAATCGCAAAAGCAAAGTCAGACAGTCCAACATGCCGACCAATATGTTCTCCAGCAGCTTTGACTGATGATGGCTGTGCAGCGAGCAAACTACACTAAATAATAATAATAATAATAATAAGACAATTTATATAGTGCCGTAACACGACCAAGGTCGAAAAAAGGGCGCTGTACATTCACCAGTGCGATCAGCCGTCGCACTGGTGAATGCATTCACTGTCAGTTTATAAAATCAACCAGCAAGCTACACTCCAAGTGTTAGCAGAAGACACGCTCAACTAGCAAACCACAGTACGTAAGTGTAGCAAACTATGTAAGTTGGCAAAATACAGAGAAGCGTTGTCAGTTGACAAGATCCAATCAGTTTGAACAGCAAAAAGTCAGGTCAGATAAGACAGATGAGCTCTGCTTTAGCTCTCAACTGTCGCCTGTGCCCAGTCAAAGCTCACGGCAAATCACTTAGCCATAAAACTCGTTTTATCAGCGGCATCTCTGTCTTAACTTTCGTTCTTATCGGGTCTTCAGTTTATTTCTGCAGTTTTTTTTACAGTAGTCTTAATCCGCCGCCCCATCAATTATCCACCCATCACACTGCCAACAACCTCCCCACCCCATCCCCGTGAACTCGGATTGACCCTCGTGAACCCAACAGCCCGCTTCACAAAGCATCCCATGCTTACAATTACGTACTAAGAAGTTCAGAAAGACAGACTTTAAATTAGAGCTGAGAGGGCAGGTTATGGTAGGGTAGGTTAGGTAGGGTATGGTAGAATAAGTTAAGGTAGGGTAAAGTTTTGGAAATGTAAGCAAGGGTAGGATGCCATGTGTAGGGACATAGAGTAAGGTGGGGTAGGGTAGAGCAAGACAGGTGACACAGTATGGCATGGTATGGTAGAGGAGGAAAGGCAGGTAAGGTAGAATATGGCAAGTAACGGTAGGGTAGAGTAATGTAATGTAAGGTACTATCATGCACGGCAAGGTAAGGTGCCTGTTACATAGCACATCTTTAGGGCAACTCTTAATAATTCAATACACAGTCATATTGTGATAACTAAGTCCCCCATTTCTTCGTCTGGTCTGGCCTCTGATGGAAGGATTGACAGAACTCCAAAGAATCTGGAATGGCAAAGATCGATGGCTTTCGAATTCCATATTACAGAATTAAAAGTTCAAGCATAGCAATGATAATTAGATTATTCTAGACTAAGGTGGTAGGTCCAGCCACCACCACCACCACCTTCACCACCACAATCACCACTTCCACCACAACCATCACAACCACTCTAACAACCACAAACACCACCAACGCCACCCCATCCACCCACCACATCCGCCACCAGTACAACAACCGTAATCACTACCAAAGCCACCACCACAACCACCACTTCCCATAAATCCACCAAACCTGAACAATTCCCACTCAACCCACAAACAATCAGAATCCATCAGCACATCTACACTGCTTCAGAAACCAGTCCCACTGCCAGTCATGCAGACAGCCCAAAAAATTAGGCACATGCCTAAAAAGCCAGGCACTCGCATAGACCTGTCAACATCGGAGCACGGCCTAAGCAATTACCTCGTCCTAAATATCAGCTAAAGCAAGCCACGTGTATAATATTACTGGCAATAGCATCATAATAGCTCCCAACTACTGCTAAACCGCCCAGACTTTTGGATCTAATAATGCTGGCAACATGTTTTTAGAAATGCTATTGACAGTTTGACAGTTTTTCTACACGCCATGTTGCCTAGCCCAAGAGCGTGGTAATAGCAGGAAGAATTCAAATGAGCAATTACCTCACTTACCTTATGATACCTTACCATACAGCCCACTGCAAATGGATATTACCACACCTTACCATCCAGTTAAGCCCAAGAGCCAGCCGTGGGCATGAAGTGTTAGCGACTTAGTTTTTAGCCTGGGTATGTAATGGCGGGTGACCCCTCTCCCTCTCCGTCTAATCTTCCCACTGAAAGGGTAGGGTCAGTGTACTGTAGGCCTACTCAATTCAAAGCTTAGATCGCAAAGTAGCACAAGAGGAGTAGAAATCCCCAAACATATTTTTCCCAGGTGGGGATTTACATCCCAACCTCTTGACTGACAGCCAGGTAGGCTAACCACCACATATGGTTGTAACAGAGGTCCGATGCCCTAATGACTTCTACAGTACCGTTATCATAATGCACAAGGCATCAGAGCTAAAAGCATCAGAGCTAAACTCATAAACAGTTTCCTACAATAAGATCCAAACTAGGGCAGCATCTGGGGTCTCAAAGATTAACCTCCCCCCCGAGTAGAATATAAAAACCGAATCGATGCAAAAGAGAACCGGGCATTTTCCCATTTGCAACACAGCATCCGACATATTCCATCGTTCAGCCAGTCAGCCCACCACATGGAACCAATATCCCCCTTAGTCCATCTCAATAAAGGCACCCTGTACACAGACAGACAGACAGACACAGAGACAGACACAGAGACAGACACAGAGACAGACAGACAGACAAAGTGAGAGAGATAGATGGAGAAACAGACACAAGCACAGTGAGAGATTGATAAACAAAATGGCAGCAACACAAAGCAACTGACAGAAACATACAGACACAATGAGAGACAGAAAAACAGAGACAAAGATGCATAAAAAGAGAGACAGAGAGTGACAGACAGGAAGAGAGAGAATGAAAGCGTGACACACAGAGACAAACAAAGGCAGACACAGTGAGACTGACAATAGAAAAGAAACAGACAGACAGAAAGACCCACAGAGACAGAGTAAAACTCTGGATAGCCTGGCCCCTAATTCAAACCAGAATCCTATCTGCCTATTAAATACCACGGCCATTATCAGTGTCATAATTACCACAGACGCCATCAACCTCCCACGTGTACAAAAATGTACAATGCTTACGTGCTCTATAAATGCCCAAATACATACATACATACATACATACACATATATACATACATACATACACATATATACATACATACACATATATACATACATAAATACATACATACATGTACATACAGCATCAATCGATGTTCGCGCCTACTCATACCCGCCTTTCATAATCATAATCGTTTGGGCAGAGCAAATCCAGATAAAATCCTATCAGCGTATAGTGGTGCTACATAAATTCAATGGATTAACCAGAAAATTACAACAGGCATAATTAGCCTTCTCAAGAGTGGATTCTAAATGTAATATTCCCATCATCAGCCTCTGTCCGTCTATCCAACTTCCACAGTGCCTTAACATTAGAACAATGTTCTGCTGCTTAAATGAGGTCAGCAGTATTGCCTTACACTTTCAATTTAAAGCTCCAAAATTGCTAATTAGACCATGACGAAATTTACCTCAGTTCTGGAACAAACACCATAATTACAGATAATTAGCAAGGTTGTATTATCAGAGCCTTAGTGGGGCGTGGACCCCTGCATAATTGCTGTTATAGAGGGGTCTCTAAGCCACATTAATGTTGTTTATTATACTATCCGCTTATCTGTCATTACACCTTGAGAAAGGATCTTCACAAAAATGTAGCAGTCTGGACTGGAATTTCTATATAGTTTTATTTAGACTTTATGGGGGTGCGATAGTCCAGTGGTGAGCACACCGGACTATCAACCCAGGCATCGGGAGTTCAAATCCCCACCACTGATGTTTCGAAATTTATGCTCCATTTGTACCCTCTAGCAAATTCAGCTATAAAATGAGTACATAGACCACACACTGTGGCTCGAATTATCAGGCAGTGAGGGAAATACATATAAACACATATAAATATACATACACATACATATGCACCCACACTCACAGCCATGACTGAGAAAATGAAGACGCTAACACTTCATAACCATATCTGCCTCTCAGGGTTAGCTTAATCAATTAAAGGACTGCTCTCAGATGGTACTCAAGTAGGGCCCAAAATATAATCCCTTCAAAAATTTTAATGTGGCTCTGGATGCTTCAGTGTCTGCCTATGGCAGGCAACCCTGCTCCACTTCCACCTACAACGACCAACAGTGCACTGCAGACTTCTTTCTTCTAAGAATGCACAGAAACAAGTCTGCTTTTGATATCTTATTAAGTATGCTAAAAGTTCACAAAAAGCAATGGCAGACGAAAATACACAGTGACTGACAGACTGAAAGACAGACAGACAGGCAAACAGAGAGGCAGACAGACTGAGAAGGCAAACCGGTGACAGTAACCAAAGCACTCTTTTTATACCCAGGGAGCACTAGAAAACCTTACCCACACAGAAAACAGATCCACTTGGCAGTAAGGGTTCAAAGTTCACAGGAAATTTAAGCTTAAGAGTTTTCGGTTTCTTCATTCACAAAGACAGCACTTCATAGGTTCTAAAGTGAGAGGGCCACGTCTACAATTTCAGTGACAACATTGGCTCAGGGTAAACAGTAACCCAGAAGTTAACAGCAGACACTGCCTGGCTATAAAGAAGAAACCAGGAATCACACTCTTAATTTAGTCTTATCTGTTAACAGCAAACACTAGTTGTATGGCTACAATGCCCAAAAGCACAACATCTCTAGTGTCCAAGCACAATCACTGTTTGAAATATACTGATCAGCACTTTAGTTTCACATCTATCACAGTCTGGGCTGCCACAATGTTGCTTCCCTAAAGCCAGACAATTTCTGTGTAACTACTGAGATAGGGCATGTTAAATCTGGCCACATACATCAAGTGACCATGCCATGTTATATGGTATTCAGGCTGCAAAAGTGTCTGCTGTATCTAGACAATCAACGATAGGGTAACATACGCATGCTGTCTGACTACAGGCCATAACAGCACACAATTTGCTGCATGTGCATACCGTTGAATTTAACTGTTACGCAAACATCTTCAAATTGTCTCAAAAGACACTCGTTTAGATCAGCTAGATAGTCAAGCATGCAGCGCTTTTGAGAGGCACTTAAAAAGTGTTATATTGACAAATACATAATTTATAATAAATACATATATACATACATACATGTATGCAGACATTTGATGTCTATCTGCATTCAGGCAACACTAGTGTCTGATATTTTGAGGCATGTTCTTGTAAAAGAGGAGGGAGCTCAGTCAAGCACATAAATGTTTTGTCTACTATGCAAATGATGAGGTAAAGTGTTAATTAAACTTGCACCAGTTCTGCCTTGGCACCTGGATCTAACCATCAAGTGGTTACCCTTTACCCAGTAATTATAAAATGAGTAAGAAAGAATGTCTGGAGGATGTTTTCTCAGTGCTATGGAATTCCAATGCACAGACACTGCCATCCCAATCACAATTTCTTCCATTTTCACAAAATCTTCTTAATTCCCTGCAAGACTTCCATCAAAACTATGACATTTTCTATTTTCATTTGTACTTCTCTCACTGCAGAACCATTTCCATGCATATTCTACCATCCAAAACCACGACATCTTACACTTTCATAAATTTTTCTCATCTACATCTACTATCACCAGGATCCAGTATCTATGCAAACATCATTCCTTCTTATCAGCTGTAAATCATCCAAACGTGTTGAACACGCAACAGATCCAACCATCCGTTATTAATAAACACACCTGTGCCTTGCATCATTTTTTTCTTCATATCAAATCTACTAAACAGGACAAGGAATGAAACAGAGAGTAGAAGAAGAACAGACACCACACAAGTCCTTCATTCAGTTACTCTCTTCACGGCAACATCCAGAAATAGCAGACACTGACAACACCTCCAGAACAATCTTCAACATCAGTTTTCTGGTTATAAAGGAACAGTCACTGTGTTTTAAAGCAAACAATCTGTACACTGCCAAAATCAGATAATACACCATCATCTACTTGTTAAGGTAATGTCTGGAAAGAGCAGATACTGCTTGTAGCCTGAATGCTCAAAAGCATTAACTGTCTGTTGCCCATGGCTAGGTATATATGCATGTATCTCGATGCTTACACAGCACCCTCTAAGAAAGTCACAAAGGCAGTTAAAGAACTTCGCAAACACACTGTCACATGTTGTAGTACCACACAAACTGTCAGGCAGCAGGAAACACTGAATGTATATATGTATGCATGTATGGAGCTATTTATATAATACCTTTTAAGATTATTACAAAGTCACTAAAGAACCTCACAAAAGTACTGCTGTGACTTGTAGTCATCAGACCAATCTATCTGACAGTATATCCTAGGATAGCACAAAGTGTTTAAGAGAATTCTAGTCACAAATAGTGCCTGCCTTTAGCAGACATATTGCTCTTAAGAATGTAGACTCTCTGCAAACACTCGGACCAGATCACAGTCAGTGTAGGATGCCAGCCAACCGATGTTTACGCTGGCACAGGTAACAGCCTTTTACAGCAGGATTCAAACATGGATATTCATGCCATTGTTTACTCGCCTACAAGCGACAGGAATTCCAGTCTGCATTACTCTGCAACTACACAAGAGTATGGCTGCCTGAACTGTTTACCTTTTAATGTCTCAAACAGCCAAGCGGGATACAAAATGGGGAATGGCAGAAATATATGGATCCTAGCTCACACTTATGTCATAATCATACATTACTAATCCACAAAGGGAATGCGATGGGTGATGTTATCAATAATGTTACTGATATCAGTTGATAAAATCAGTACTCCTGTTTTACATCCACTGGTCATCATACCACAGGGTAAAAGGTAAGGTATGGTAAGTTTAAGAAAAAATAAGGTTCACTTGTGGTAAGGTGATGTAAGTAAAAGAAATAGTAAGCTAAGATTAAGATAGGGTAGGGTAGTATACAAAAAAAGTAAAGTAAGGTAAAGTACTGTAAGGTAATTACTGGTTATTATAGCAGCTGTTAGAAATGGGATTTTATGGAGTTAAGTCTTCTTCTGCTTTTCTGTATATAAAACACAGTTAGCAAGATAAAATTATTTGTTAAACGAACACATGTACTAAAAGCAAACTAATAAAATATGGTAGCTTATTTATTAATCACCACTACCTCTCTGACAAAAATCATATCAACATGCTATTATAAATAATAATCTATTAATATTATCAACTCTCCTCGGGTAACCTATCAATATCAGCATTCCTCAGATAAAGTAGTAATATCAAAAGAACACCTATTATTTTCAAAAGAAGACCTAATATTAATTTCTAAGATAATCTATTAATATCATGATTAATATACACTCACTCGGTGACCCCACTACTATCAACACACTGCTTGGACAACCTATTGATATGAACTCCTGGGCTAAGATAAACTATTAATTGAAACTGGTTGCTCCAGGCCATCGCATACCAGGCGGTTTGTCAACTAAAACAGAGGGTTGGTCAGTCATCTGTTCATCCGAAGAAGTTCTAACGAATTCTAGCCAAGAGTGGTGGTAACCTGAGACCAGAAACCCTCTCCAGATCTAATCAACAGAGCCAAGCCAGGGTTCAAGGATGTCTGTCTGTGTGTCTGTCTGTGGCAAAATGTACCTCTGTTGCTATCCTCATCTGTCTCTCTATTTTCAACTCTGTCTCTGTCTTCTGTCTCTTTCTGTCTGGTGTCTGTCTCTATCTCTGTCCGTCTGTTTCTGTCTGTCTCTGTCTCTGACTCCTTTCTGTCTGTCTCTCTGTCTCTCTCTGCCTGTCTCTTTCTGTCTCTCTGGCTGGCTGCTCCACCCATTCATGGTCCACACAAAAACGTCCCCCTTCAACACTACTAAACAGTCTTCACCGTCAAAGCTTCCAAAGTCAACCAAGCTTTATGGGGGTGTGTCACCAACTTCTTCACCCACCCCAAAAAACCACCACAACAGATAGCCAGATATAGCTTGGTATGCAAACAGACAAGTCTGTAAATATATACATACGGTATGTACACTGATATATATTCTTATGGTATATACACATGTATGTGTGAGTGATGTGGATCTTAGCAAAGAATCCCCCCCACGGCATCAAACAAGTGATGAGGAGGGATATGAAGAAACTGGTATTAATACATAAGCATTCCACTGCAGAATATAAAAATTCCTGAAAAATCTGAAACTGAAGATAACTTTGAAGATAATTAAGAAAATATGCCAAAAAAGGATAATTATCGTGCCTATAATAAAAGTGAAAAATTACTGATAATCATAATAAGAATGATGTCAAGTACTGATGAGTGAGCCTGAGCAATTTGTTCTGTAATCGGCACCATATAAATCGACAGACAAACTGCAGAGGACAGGATCTGACAAACACTATGGTTATTTATATACACCTTTTCAGAACCACTAACAATAGTTTTTACGAGCTGCTCACTAACAGGCCCATATCTTTTGTTAGACAAGGCTTGAACCCAAGACTCAGTGGAAAGGCCACTGCCACACTGACCGATAGAAACATTTCATTCAGTCTGGACGTTATATTCATACTTGCAGATCCAAACCTTTCTCCAACAATCACTCGATTTTATCACTCCTGCTTTATCTTAAGGGTGACATAACAAGCCCCTATTAAGACCACCTCTAGTCCATCTTGCCTGCCAGGCCCACTTAACTTTAATCCAGACTTCAAGCCTACTTAAGGTGGAATTCAAAGTCTCATTTCGGGCATGACACACCCAAACCAAAGATCATAGAGAACGCTAAGATATGCCACTCCCTATCTATGCTGTGTAACTCTCATGTGTTGTGGTCAACAAATTAAAATAGCCGCCCCACCTAACCGAAGGTATGATAAAGGGAAGTCAGCTGAAACAACCACGTTCACTGGGGCCCTTAAAATAATATGACCTTGCTGATTGACCCACAACTTTATCCACTGCAGTGCCTCCACGCAGTTGGTATATTTTGTAATTGTGATTTAAGATTTATAAAGCGCCTCTTGGAGAAAAAACTCAACAGAAGCACTCCTGACCCGAAGAAGTAAAATCACTGTTAAAGAGTAGTCTTCAGGCGCCTGCAAAACCCTGAGAGAGAGGAGCTCGAGTTGGAGATCCCGACAGAGAAAGTTCCAGCAGGTGGCACCAAGATACATAAAAGCCAATGTATACAAGGACGCACTGAGTGTAATATCTTTGCATATTCCAATATCTTTGCCCAAACCCTAATTCTCTACCACAGTAGAAATGGATAATACTGGGACAAGCACAAAACCCAGAACAAAACGAGGATGTTTTCTTTACTAAAAGCAGAGTAATACACAATTTTTCACACATGTGTACTAACAGTTTACATATAGAATTCCTGATTCCTGAAATGCAGAAAAATTTATGAAATTCATCAACAAACTGACTTCTACACACATAGTAAAATCCAAATGACCACTGTTTTTGTGCCCCAGAAGAATTTTGAAAACTACAAATGCCCACATACCAGACTGAAACCACAGATGACCAAATACAAAACACGTATGACCAAATATCATGTTAAACCACGCATACCCAATACCATATTTAACCTACAATGTCCACATACCATCTTCAAACAACACATCCCTACATACCACATTAAACCAAACATGCCTTAAAAACCCAAATTTCACCATGAACAGTGAAAATGCAAAATAAAAGTGCGATTGGTATATTTTTTGTACCACTTGTAACTAGTAAAGCATCAAAGCATCGCGTCTTGCGAACTGCAAGTTGATAGATTCAAACAAAAGGGTGTGACATGCTAAGTAGAAGAGGGAGATGTCTGTACCACGGAGAAGGGGAAGGAGAGTGAGAGGGAATTAAACAGGAAAGGAGGCAACAAAGGACACCAGACAAAAACTAATCTTACTTACTTGACAAGCATTTACAAAGAAGTACGGGCAACCTCAGCTGACAGTCTGCACTCAGTTATGTACACCATGTGAGGTGAACATCAAAAGGACAATTTGTCTAACGCCAGAGTAAAGGTGAAACGGAGCAGCACCAGACACCTTAGTGTCCATTACCATGAAAGGCTACACTGACTGTCTTGCTGTAGACTACACTGAATGTTTGAGTGTAGGCCACGTTAACTTTCTGGATGTAGACCACACTCTCTGGATGTAGACGCAGAAGCCCAATTAAATTCTGATTAATCGAGTAGAGCAGGAGTTACGGTGGGTAAGCAAGCCGAAACAGACAAGTGTTTCAGCTTGCTTACCCACGATAAGGTGTTCCTTATTACCAGGGCAATGTCTAATGTCTATTAGCTACATGGACATATTAAAGTGTCTGCTGCAACTAGACATAACCCTAAAGGAGTCTGATAGTTCAAAAAACCATGCACACACCGGAAACCCCAGAGAAACAAGATTTCTGTAATCAGCTCTGGCAAGCTTGGATATCTGGCACCACACCACAGCAGACTAAGCTCACTGACGTGACTCACCACATTGCATCCCAAACACAACACATGTATTCTAGGATATAAAATATAGTCCCGGGATTGTTTTTATCAGTTCATACATCATCTGACAGATATCAATCACACTTATTACATGAGCAGCGAGGTTCAGTGTATAGTTAGAAAGGCATGCGCTCATTTGGAGCTACTAGCATTCAGTTGAAACCAGGCCAATAGATAGACTTGGGAATGCATCGAATGTAATACCATCTATGGCCGAATTTAACATCTATGGCCGTTACTAATGAGCAGCTGTTAAGTCATTCTCTCTTGATCACCTGTCAACACATCCTCGGGCAATAACATTTGTCCCACAGAAATTGCCACCATGCTCGCCACCTACCTAACTGCCACTGACTAACTAGGCAATGATTTGGATTGTCCTCATTTTCAGTATTATGCCAAGTCAAATGGCATTTGGAATTGTTAAGTAACAGTACTTGGCAGTCTGCATTATTTTATGTCACGTGAAATTTTCAGTTTTTAAATGAGTTAACTGATGGCTGGAATTTGCCGCTGTTTTTTCCAATGTTTTTAAGTCTGGAATGCATCTGTTTCATTATAGGTTTGCACGTATGTCTGGTTGTCACTTTCTCTGTGTGCATGTATGTCTGGTTGTCACTTTCTCTGTGTGCATGTATGTCTGGTTGTCACTTTCTCTGTGTGCATGTATGTCTGGTTGTCACTTTCTCTGTGTGCATGGCTCATGCTCTACTCTTGTCTTTGGTTTGGTTGTCTCTGGCAACAGTGAACCCTTTCTGAAAAGGGTATTTGATCCTCAGTTTCTAGGTCTCTGGCTGTTGTCTGTCTGTCTTTCTCATTCTGTCAGCCTGTTTGTCTGTGTCTGTCTTTTCCAGTCTGTGTGTGTGTTATTTCTGCATTTATTAAGTGTCATTATATAATGACTAATGACTAAGCGTCAATCAACTGGGCTGAGCATTTGTGAGTAAGGGATCTGCTCAAGGTCCCTACACAGTAACCAATTCATCGGATGCTCAAACATGTACTCTCTACATTACAAGCTCTAACCAGTTGGCTACTGCATCCCACAGTGTGTGTGTGTGTGTGTGTGTGTGTGCATGTGCATGTGTGTGCATCTGCAGCTGTTGCCAGTCCATCTGTCTCTGTCTGACTTTCTCGAGCCAACCATGCAATACACCTAAAGGCTTCTGTCTGCACATAAAGCTTCGGGATTGCATTCCTTTTAAACAAGAAGCAGCACACGCCATGGTTAGATGTCAATAGAGCATTACGGTTTTCCCAGACCACAAAAAGTCACTCAATGACTCTGCACCTTATATCAATGCTGCAAATGGCAGCTTACATGCTGATCCAATCGGCAAAATGGTATAGCTCTCACTGACATAGCTAATTCACTAGATTGCTATTTACTGGTAGCTGTTTCTGTTGCCATTTACCATTAGCTCGACATCACCTGTCTTCCATTACTGTAACTCAATCATGCCACTCTCAAAAGGCTTACTCGATTTTAAACTTTCATTAACATTTTACTACCTTTCAGTTTGTTGTACACCGGGTGAAATTTTGGTTGTAGTGGAGGAAAAACATGAAGCACAACCAAAATATATGAGGAAAAGGTATCTTCAAAGGAGCAATGCCAGAACAAGACGAGGCACATATGTAGTGTAATGTATGTAATTATTTATTATTTATTTATTATTTTTAAAAGCACTTATAACACGTGAAAGGTAAGAAAATTTGGGGAAAATTCGCAGAAAGTCTTCAACAAGGTAAAGCAAACTAACCAAAAACCTGCTTATTACCCAGCCCTTAAATATTTTAAGTATCAAAGATTCGGACAGCTGCTCCAATTTTCATGGAAGCCATTAATTTACAAACGGGTTTGAAGTCAATAGCCTGCAGTTGATTCTACATATAGGGCCTTATCCACTCAATATGTATGTCAAACTAATCACCAAAGATACGTTTATAACCACGGCCATTCATACACAAGACTACTACTATCTGAACTTCAACTGCAAACCTAGGCACTTAAGACCACCATGCCAATCGGCTGCACACCATTTTGGCAAAAAGTTTGTACAATAGTCTTGTCAGATGCAGCAGCAAAATAAAATGTGATTCAACAAATGCCAGATTTTGCCAAATACGGTTAACATTAACAAATAACCGAATAACGTTAGATTTGTCCGATAAATTAAAGAATTAGACCTAATACAGCGTTTAGACAAATGATGTCACGTTCGAAAAGTTCTGCTAAATAATATTTTGCTCTAAAACACGTCATATAACTATCTCGTGAAAAGCTTCTGTTATTTCAAAACGGCTTATTTTAGCAGCATCATGCGAATAAATTCTTAAAATATAGAAAATAATAGGGTCGTAGAGATCTTACCGTTAGTGGCTGACGATGAGCCATGTTGTACTCTTCATGGATAATAACTCAAAGTTGTTGATCACTCCGAAATTAAGTCTTTTAGTAATCGGTTCCGAAATATACGAAGTCTGGACGAAACTGCCTCAAAACTAACGGATCGATATCGATCGATAAAGCAGACCAAGTTCCGTCCACTTATTCCATCCGTTTGCAGATCGTAACTTATTAACCAATAATTTTGCAATCAGACAAGATTTCGGTGCAGTTGTAACCAAATGTCCGCCGCAAATGTCGCCTTGCCGTCAATAACCGCATCAACAACCACACATAAAGCAAAACGTTCTGTTCCTCCTCGTCTTTCTCAGCAGGATCGAACCCGCTCTCAGTTCTCCTCCAGCAGGCCGCTGTTGTTGCCAAAGCCCTGCTCCTCTCGCCCTAGCTCCTATCTCGATCGACCACCACTGCGGACGCCCGCCCCACCAGAAGTCGGACTGTAAACGAACAACCAGAAAGTTTCTGCGATGGCACTACCACCCGATGAAGATTCAGTCAGCACGCGCCTCCGGGTTGGATTACAGCTCCATCCAATCCAGACAGCTGCGCGGATTGGCAGACGGCGTGCGTAGCGGCTAACCAGGCTACAAGATCTCCCTTCGAAGTAGCCCTAAGGCCCGTTCCTTCCTGCCCGCTGCCTTAGCCGAGCCGAGGCCTTGCGGAGAGCCAGCAGCCCTGCAGGGGCCCCTACGCTTTGAAATTAATAACCACAGCCAAAAAAGTAGACTACGCTGTCTTCCGAGGATGTGATTAACTGTGAGTCGAACGCCGAATGACGTCTTCGTTTAGATGCATGCACACTTTGTCGAAGAACACGTCACCGTAGGTGGTGGTGGTAGGCAGTTACACGGCTCGTGTACAGCACTAGAACTGCTCGAGCGAGCTGGTCCTGCGTTGCCGAGTAGGCCCTATTGTTTGCGTAGGTTAGTGTAGACTATTTCGTGCACCCACCGCGGCGGCATTGTTCGTTGGTTTGTGCTGGGAAAAGTGAATTCGAAAGACTGGCGGAATCTTTCGACAGTCAGTTTACCTGCCTGGAATAGAAGGAAGAAGAGGAGATAGTCTCCCTCTCTCTCTCTCTTTCTCCTTCTCTCTCCCTCTCTCTCTCTCCTCTCTCTCTCTCTGTCTGTCTCTGTCTGTCTCTGTCTCTATCTGTCTCTCTGTCTCTGTCTCTATCTCTGTCTCTCTCTCTCTGTCTATCTATCTATCTATCTATCTTTGTCTCTATCCCGCGCGTTACTCCGATGATGTCAGTCTGGCCCGCCAATTTCTTACTCGTCGAAGAAAGCGAAGCGCCCCCTATAGTTTGGCAACGTAGACAAAAGCCCACAACAGCGGCCCTGCCGACAGGCCTACGAACACATGAGACCGGCAAAGGTAGCCCTACCCAAACGCCTGCTCAACCCACGGTCTACTTATAATGCATGCTGAAGTGAACCCGATAACTAATAATAAACGTTGGCTTGCACGAACTGACGCACGCATTCGAACTCTTAAAAATAACGCGCCTATAATAAGGCCTATGCGTAGGCCGATTAACCAGACCTATTTGAAAATGTCTGTGCAGGCCTAAAGCAAGAGACGCAAACAGCAGCGCCACCTAGCGGTCGGTAGGCGACACGGTCTACCGGATGAAGGCGACGCCGACTGTCTGAAATTGAAAACCAATTTCACCCGATAGGATCTTTAAGCCTGCGTTGAGCTGTCGTTTACGTCTCCCCTTCGGCCCACGGCGCGCCATCTGCTGTGAGTCTGGGCTAGATTCTTACAACAATGCTTTACAGAAGGATGGAGGGACGGGCAGGGAGGGAATCTTGCACGCTTGACTTGTATTTTCCCTTTGCCTCGGTAGACTACGCGTCAGAAGTTACCAACGAAGTGGCTACACACCTGCGTATCTAGGTCGTCTCTCCGTCTCTCGCTCCCTTCATTTTCACTGCTACAAGAACCACGATTTCTTCTCCAAGACATCGACTTTCGAACTGCCATTCTGAACTCTGGCAACAAACACATTACACTCTCAAATATATATCGACCTCTATGTCACTTGTCTGATCCATCATACGAACTCACCAACACTTCACCTCTTTCAGTTTCTGCGCTCGTCTTTCACTCAAGACTGAAAACATTTCTTTTTCAAAAATCTTATCCTGATTCTTCCTCTTCCCCTTATCTCTTCTCGCTTCAATTTCAAACATCATCCACCGTGGCCGTCCGACTGTCTGAGTGCCTGACTTCTGGATTTTGACCTGGAACCGAACCCTGTTGCCTATCGATTTAGTTTTGACTGAGCGCCTGTGAATAAGCAGGTTCCCGCGACTTAGCTTTCGTTGGGCGCTGTAGAAATCTCGATATTACGATTACGATTTCCTTAACGTCTGCTGGCCTGCCTGCCTGTATATTAGCTGTAGCCTTGGATCATCGTATCCAACTGTCTGTCTGTCAGCCCGTCCGTCCGTCTGTGAATCCATAACGTCCTAAAGAACCTTTAGTCCTGCTGGGCCAGTACGACAGACCCATTAAGCCGCCAGCAAGAATAACGACGGCGTAAGCATCTATGTAGGCTCACCATCGATCAGTACATGTTACTACCAGTATATACCTGTACAGGTGTGTACCATGGCTAGACAAGCGTTGCTCGGCTGCAGTTTGTTTTCCGTCTTTATGCGCTATATAATGTTACCAATCTGACGATACATTCCATAATTAATACTGTTTACGTTAATGTATGTATGCATTTATGTATGTATGTGCGTATGTATGTGTCTGAACATTAATTTTATGCAGCTCCCCTTAAAACCTGGACCATCAAGCTACTGCAGGATGGTACAAGAAGGTAACTGTCATCGTCGTATTTACTTAACCTATTATTGGGTGCTAAAGGCTTAAACTTGGATATTGCAGTTGGGAAGTTCACTGGTCCCAGACCCGAACCCTGAACAATATACTGGAATTTATGCCAACTAAGGTGGTAGAGACGGTGTCGAGGAACTCGGTACAGTGTTGTCGGTTGGTTAGGAAGGAAATTATCCGATTATAAATGTAATCAGGAATAGCAAGATCAGCGAGTTTATCAGCGATATAGGCATGTCTTATTGTATCAAAGGCCTTTGAGAAGTCCAGGGATATGAGATGAACATATTGGTAAGAAGCCAGCAGTTCAGACAGATGATTGTCTTTCTCTGGTCATACCTTGGGCTAGAACTGTTCTGGGTAAACGAGCATTTTCGGTTGCTGGGCCAAAATTCTGGAATTCCCTCCCTGTGTCTGTTCGTTCTGCTCAGTCGCTTCTGTCATTTCGTTCTCAACTTACAACCTACCTGTTTCAAATTGTTTATCCACCATAGGCTGCCTCTCTGTCGTACGGACTGACCTTCTGGATATCGACCTGATTGTGGCTAGGTTTTGGTGCGTCATCGGTTGATGCCTTGTGCATTAGACACCGGCGCATTAGAAGCTGCTAATTATTATTATTATTATTATTATGAGTAATATAAGTAAGAGCTGCAGAGGTGGAACCAGTAGGTCAGAATGCATGCTGGTCAACGAGGTCATGATTGAGAGAGTGTTGAGTAAGAATAGGATAGAAGAATCTTCAAACAATAAGTTTTTCAAGTAATCGAGAATTCATGTTATAGATATTGGGCGAAAATCGTTACATGAGGTAGGGTTCGGAACCTTGGGAACAGAGGTGATGAACCTGTATTTTTCCACTGGGTCGAACATAGGATCTAAGGTTGGAACGAAGAAAAGTGAGTGGTTTAGCCAGGATGGTGAAGAGGCTTTCAGAAACCACATGGGTATCCCATAAAGTCCTGTGGCTGTGTGCCCTGCCGAATCGAGCAGTTTGAAAATGATAAATTCATCAAAGACATCATGGGTCCTAAACTACCGTTGTAGATTTTCTCAATTCTTTACGCTCCAGCCCTTGGGTCTTCCCCACTGGTGCAGACTATCCCCATTTAGTAAAGGATCTTCAGCCATCCGACCGGAGAAAGGGCGACAAAACTACATGTATTGTAAGTTGACAGGTACATTTCGATAATGAGCACTGAAAACGAATGCCAGAATTTTAATTTTTAATGGACTTTTAAAATCGTGCTGCCGTCTAGCGAATGCAAATGAAACATTTCCAATAAGCGCGAGTTTGTTTACGAAAAAGATCGCAACAGAATTACTGTTTCACATTCACATACATGTACGTAATTATGTTCGAAGAATTTTCTTCAACTCAACCCCAGTTTTAATTAGTAAAAAATTGGTACATACAACTGCTTAAAGTAATTTTATAAGAAGCAAAAGACAGAGAGACAGGCAGGCTTCTTTGTCCAACAGGAAGGCATTTGTACATTCCTGCTTCCAAAGAACGGCTTTCATACAATTCACATTAAGAGAAAACAGCCTTCTAGTCCTCTTCCAAAGAGGACAATCTTCATAAGTCCTCATCTAAAGAGGACGGCCTCCGTAAGTCCTCATTCAAAGAGAATGGCCTTCGTACATCATCATCATCATGCCCCTCTGTGGAACGTTGCCATTTCCACAATTGTGGAAAACTCTTCCGCATATAATTCCCTTGGTAATTCATGAGATAAAAGCAAGGTAGTCAGATGTTCGGATCATCCGGAAAGTGTGGAGCCAACCATCGGCATACTGACTCGCTGTGCCTTTGTCCGCCCGCAGGACCATTTCCTCCGTGGAGGTCCTCCGCTCCCTTGGCCTTTTGGGTCTTCACCCCTAACCCTGGGCAGGGGCCTCACCTGCCAGGAGTTACCTAGGTATACACCAATACATACCTGGGCTAGGGGGCATTTGTACAGCCCTGAACAAACTAATTTATGTGAAGCTTTTTAATTTAACCTCAGAGGTTATCAAATATAAATTTTTCTAACCCCACTTTCATGATGATCCAAGGACCCCACCAGCAATGTCAAATACAGGACATAAGATGCCCATATGACAATATTCCCATATGGGTTCCATATGTTCTACATATGATGGTGCTGTTGATGGAGTTCTAACTTTCATTCTCAGATTTTTGCAATGACCTGCAAATTTGAATGCTTAATTTTACCCTGATTGGTGCTGTAGAGCCATCTTTCATCAGAATATTAATACTATATATATTACGATTCCCACACACAAAACTTTTGTCAGTTTTTCAAGAGAAGCCATTGTGGTTATCAGTTTATCTCCATCAGGGTTAAGTACACAATTGTAATTTGTATTTGTAAACTGTAATTTTAAGCACACTAAACGATGCTAAGTCACTAGGAACAAAAAGGTCATCAATAAGCAAGCAATGCTCAGAAAGCTAGAAAAATCACAATTGGTGGGCTCAGATATGCACGCGTATTACTATCCAGAACAATAGTTGATACTATGTTCTAGCAACATGGTTCTTACTCACAAGTTCAGCTAATTAACAATTTACATTTTATTCTGGGCATGTTTAGGATCGGATGGAAATTAGGAGATTATAACAATAAAATTCTTCCATAACAGTGACGACAGTAATGCCTCACTTATTGCAAAACTCTATAAAGATTCATCCTCTGAAATTAGAGTAAGACTGTTGGATGAACGAGGCCCTCACTTCAAAGATGATGGCCCCTAGGGTTAACCCCAGATCAACAATGCGATCAACATCAATTCCACACAAAAGGCCCTGGATTAGAATCTGGGTCATAGAGGTGATAAGCACTGGCCACTCAATCACAGCACTATCTTTTAAGTGTGGCAAGAAATGAAGTTAGACTACGCAAGATGCAATAGTCATTTGCTCCCAACACTGGGCATGCAATAGTTTGAGCAGTTTCTTCAAGTGGTCGTCCAAAGAGGACGCCTGCAAAAAATTACCTACTCTGGACCCTTCCTCCCCTTGCCTGCATCTGGCATTACCTCCCCCTCTTCCTTTATGGATATCTACACTCCAACATCAAATGAACTTTAGTGAACAACTATGGATTCCAAAGCTAGATGTGGACGTGCATATTGGGCATAACCCCCTTGTCCGTATTTGGACAATTCTTCCCTCTGCCACTTTGTGGACATCCCTAATGCACGACCCTAATCACAGTTGCTCAGCGTTATCAAGTGGGTCATCCGACAGTGGCACCATATAAATGTAAAAATCTGAAATGAAGCAAAGGGTCAAATTTGTACACACTGTTTTTCAATGGACCATTTACAAGAGATCTGTCCAAGAGGCGTGTGCAGGCTCAGGGCAAGTAATCATAATAGTGCCTCTTCCTGAAAGCCCCACAAAGGTGCACCTGACCTGACAAGACCACGATCAAACAGAATGGTCTTCAGTCGCTGGCCAAATACAGATAGAGAAAGGACAAGAAGTCTCACTGTAACTGCAATGTCAGAAGTGCTACTAGCAGCAGCTGAAATTGTACTCTTAGGCAATGCTAGAGCATACTTAGCTATGCTATGGTCTCAGTAGAACATTTGTAAATGAATATTTAGTTTTCCTCGTATTTATCATAAACCAAATAAATGAAAAATCAGTTCAAGGCAGTTTTCCTAATCACCTGAGAAGCAGCCATGAAATGTTGTCACACTTGAACTGAATGCTGGTTTTCAACTGCAGACAAAATACAATTTTGTTTTTCGAGTCAAGTCTCTGTCGAGGTAATTAAGATCTCATTTCAAGCCAAATCTTTCTGTTGAGGTCATAAAGGTCAATCATTGAATAATGCTGCTTCATTTGATTGCATTGCATAACCTTTCCGAGGCTCCTGCCACGCTCTGCGACTACAAAAATACAACACAAAGTAAACAACTCTTATTTTATCTAAGTAGCACAAGCTTTGGTCATCAAATAATGCTGTTTCTAATTAAACTGTGTAACTTTTCTTAGGTTCTGAGACTAAAACATAATAAAAAATTCTTATTTTTTATCAAAGTAACACAAGTCTTTGTTGGCAATGAGTTCATCTCTGTCCTCAATGTCTACAACTCTAAGTACAGAAGTAAGAATCTGTTGGCTTGGCATGATGTGGAGACATGATATAAAAAGACAAACAATGATGTGCAGTAATTGTAATAACAAATTTATCTAGTGCCTCTTCTGTGCACCAAGTAAAGAAACCTTTGCAAGGAATTTTACTTGGCTTAGAGGGAATGTTGGTCCCATCCACCTCAGTTTCTGCTTAGTGATCATGTTCACTATTTCTTCATGACCTGTCTTTCTTTATAGTTAACCGTAGAGAGTGAATAAATCATCTAAAACCTTTTGAATCATCTTACGTCTGTCGTTTACGACCCTTGAATTCGCAGGCATTACGTTGAAAATGGGCCACTGTGTCTCACTTCAACTGTTCATCTTTCACAATCCTGCCAAAAGAAAACCCTCATCAGTGACTTCTAACAACTACATATTTACTGCTCATATTAATATTATTCGTTTCTACCCGAGGGACATATGATCCCTCAAGAGTAAAAAATTAGTATAGGAAAAAGAGCAATATCGAAAACTAATTGTCCTCATCAGAACTGAGGTCTGCAAATGTGCCCCTGAATGCAAGGGTAACGTGGTAACACTGGGTGCAAATTGAAAGACACTATTATGGTTATTATTATCACAGTTATCCTTATTTATCCCAGGTTAAAATAATCCTTCAGGACTTAAAAATTACAACAGCAGCAAATGGAATTATCGGAGGTCAAAATCACCATCATTAACTGATTAATTACAAATTATATAAAAAAATTAATCTTATTTAATAAGTATAGTTAACTATAGTTACATAACTATATTTATTAATTTATTTATATATTTTAAATATTTATTAATTTATTTATACATTTTAAATATCTAATTTATATAATTTATTTAGTATCGTAGGCGGGTTTAAAAGTGTCTGAGCAGACGAAAAGAACATTTATTTAATATACCCAACGTAGAAACGATTCCTCAGGATTTGAAAAATGCCCTGAAATGGAAATACCTCTGGTATTATCTGGACTGGCTAAACCTCGTAAACTTCCAGCAGCATATTGGAAAAGAAAGAAGCCTGGTCCTTGCAAAGTATGGCATAAACATTCTTTCATATTACATTACATGACACTCCACTGAACTGATTATCAGAAAAGGTAAACAATGAGTGAACAGCTCAAGAAACATTTTCAACTCACATTAAATTGCACCTTTTAGATCTGTTAGATAGCCTTGTTTAGCAGCCTTGAGTGGTTCTTAAAAGATGCTATATAAATGCCCACATACATACAAATACATTGTTTGAAGGAATATGAGATAATAGATTACCAATTCATCATCTCCCTTTGTAGTTTTTCTTTCTGCAACTGTTCTGTGTGTTCCCTTCTGGCTTTTTCTTTATCCAGTTCCTTGAAGTCTCGGCAGGATGTATTTCGTACTTCTGCATAGCATCTTGGCAAGACGCTCAAAAACACACTGCTCCTGCTGTTCACAGAACAAACTGTCGCTCGTAAAGCTCCCAGTATTCAATATTAGTAAAACAATCAGTTTTGGCTACTTTATTGATCACCAAAACATTTGAAATGCATTCCACAGAAGTCACATTTACGGATCATAGCAGTCAAAGGGTGAACCAAATGTGGTGTTCCTAATGCAGGTAATTAAGAGAAAGTGAGGTAAGGTGAGAAAGGGTAAAGTAAGTGAGGTAAGTGTAAGGAAGTTAGGTAAGGTGAGTAATGTAAAGTAAGGTCAAATTAACATAAGGTAAAATAAGGCAAGGTGAGAAAGGGTGAGATAAGAGGAAAATAAGGTAATATAAGAAAGGGTAAGGTAAAGTAAGGCGAGAAAGAGTGAGGTAAGGTCAAGTTAAGGTAAGGAAAATTAGTGAGGAAGGGTGAGGTAAGATCAAGTTAAGGTAAGGCAAAGTGAGAAAGGGTGAGTGAAGGTAAGTTAAGGTAAGTTAAAGTGAGAAAGGGTGAGATAAGGTCAACTTAAGGTAGGGCAAAGTAGGGTAAGGTGAAGACAAAATATTGCATTGTTACTATGATTGTTGTCTTTGTCTTGGCAGTTGACAATCTTGAGCAGGTTCCAATCTCTGACAAGACAGACAGCAATCCCAGCTATAAAACGAGCACATCTGCTGTACGCTGTCAATAGGAAGACAAGGCAGTGAGGGAGAGGAATGGCCATACGCCCTTACCGGCCATAAAGTCATTAACGCTTCATGACCTGGACGGCATTTTGGGGTTAGCAGCAGTTCTGCTTCTTCCTCTGCAAAAGTGTTCCTCTGGCAGGGTTACTAAAATCTGAAATTAAACACAGGCAGGAACATCAACGGAAAATGTCATTAAATTATCCAACATTTAATTTCAAACAATAACATGCTACAAGGTACGGTTAAAATGTATTAAGTCAGATGAGGCAGCTAATAACAAATACTTTTTATCATGTTCTCTTTCTTCTAAAGCAATATTATACTTTAAACGAGTCATATGTAATATTAAAAATTAAAATGAAAGAAATGATAAAATTAAAATTAAATAATGTCACTGGAGATGCAAGAGAGATGATAAATCCTAATCATCTCTTTTCCCCATTTGCTTTCTTCTTTCCTTTTCAATGCTTAGTTTTTCTCTCTTTCTTCCTTTGTATTTTTCAATAGTGCAATATTTTTTGTCATTTTTTTTTAATTTCAAAATTCCTGTGTTTTATCTTCCTTTGTAGTTTTAAAGAGTATATTACTATTCCCAGTTTTACTTCATAGTGTTACTGTACCCTCACTGAAATCGGATTGGGGGCCAACTGTGTCCGTCATGGCTGGATTTGCCACCTTTGGGTCTCTACATTACTTGCAAACAGACACATACCTACCACAAATTTCTTCTTTTCTTTTTCTTTCAGCTTCAGAAGCTGTGACAAAAAAACAAACCAAAATTCGTAAAAATACCACAAAATTTCAAGTGCAGATTTTGGTAAAATTATATTCTTAAACTATTAAAATTCAAGTAAACAAAACTTTCACCATCAAATGAAGAGATGGCTTTTCAGGTAAGTTATTCTGTAATTCTGATTTCAATGTCTGACTTTTCTTAAATAAAGTATTTACAAGAAGTGCTTGTGAGGGTGGTTTGCATTGTCAGACTGTTTAATGGTAACTGAACCTGGTTCACATACCAAAAGTGGCTATATTTCCAAGATTTGTATCTTGGGCTAGCATGGTCCATACATGGGGACCTTAAATGGCACGGCACCTATTCAAAAGGACAGTGGTGGTGAAGGATCTCACCCGATAAAATCATTGAAAAATGAGCAGGGATGAAGCCATACAGTCGCTATAGAAAACTGTGTACATTCACATTTACCTTTTTCAATTAGTGCTGAACAAGTCATCAATTGCATTACTGGGCACATTACATTATCCTACATATATAACACCAAAGTACATAAAAGGATTAAGGTGCTCTTATAAAAAGCCGGGAAAAGTCGCTATATAAATTTATTTTTCCAATAACACTTGGAAGAATGAACAGCCCTACAACGCGATTGTCTTATAACTTATAATAAAAGAAGAAAAAACAAACAAAAGAAGAAAAACAAGAGAAACTTTTTGAAGGAAAAACTAAAAAAGAACAGAAAAACAATGAAAATGAATAAGAAAAAAGTCAAGGAAGAAAACTGTAGAAAACAGAAGTGAAAAAACTGAAGAAATTTAAGAGAAAACAGAGGAAAACAAAGAACGAGGCCAACAACAAGACCAATTTTAACAGCTGAACCGATATTGCGATTTCCCTCCAACTGTGTTATCCTGAAAGTCATTTCCGTTTCGTCTAAGCCAAAAATTCAGTACATGGGTTTCTGAATTTGCTAAGTGGAAAGATTTTTTGGATGAATTTAAACAGTTTGACCTTTTCTCACCCACAAAACTGCTGCCTGGCCAGGCAGCTCAGAAGGAACATTGGTCACATTATAATGAAAGGCTTTATAAAGCTCTGGCTTAAATACATACAGAAAATGGATTGGTAAAATAAAAACTATGGGTACACTCTCACTCACTCTTGTTTGAAGTTGCGTCTGTAATTTGAGCAAAACTACAAAGTATAATTCTGAGCTGGGGTCCATGACAGACGATCATTCTGAAAACGTTGCAGGTGACTCAGTTCCATCTATAGAAAATAAAATGTTAAAAATATATGACATCAACTATGAACCATGAATGGATCAATGAGACAGGCAGATGGATGGATGAATGAAGTAATAAATGAATGAATGGATGAGAGAATGAAACGAACTAAAATATATTTTTAAATGCTCAGAATGAATTAATCAATCTATCAAATAAATACATTATCTGGCATAAAAGCTGTCACGCATCTGCCATAGTCTGTCTTAATGAACACCCACTCTTGCCTCCCAGCGACTTCTTCAAGCTAAAGTTTAAATTCTTGCCCTGAGCATCCATTTCACTCACAAACCTTTACACAACAGGCCTAGAAAACTTCTATACTGGTACTGGATTAAAGCATGAGGCAGGTAATAACACGAGTCTGCAATAGTCTTCAGGTCATAACTCAAAACCTTTCTAACATGCCTTTCACCATAAGCACTGTCTCTGTTCTCACGAACTGCTTTACTGGATTTAACAATTTAATGACAATAAGAGTTTAACATGCCAGACATTAAACTAGAAGCACATGCAGAGATTTAAGCAGATTTTTGACTGCAAGCTGCTTAGCTTACTCACAATGACACCATTATACTTGGCATCAATGCTTACTATTCGAGGTCAGGAGATATTACTGGCCTAACTCACCGCAAATCGAAACTCGCCAGTTTCCTAGAAGCGCTGAGCAGTTTCTTCTTCAAGATGTGTGTTGTATAAATTGGACAATAGTATTGTTTATATTGGCCAGACATATACTACAATACAGTGTAATACAGCAAAACTAGTTAAACTAGAAGAGATAACATCCAAGTCAAGTCTCATAAAAAAAGATTATCTCTCAGTTAATTTTTTTTGTACCAGGACTCTGTTCATTCTGAAGTTATCCAGGTTGGTTTTGAAGACTGCAAACTCTCATTTACCAGTTTCTTTCCATCTAAACAGAGCATGGTATTGAGTCACTTTAATAAAATATTATACAAATTTTATCCGCAATTAATTTTTTCGCTTTTAATAACAATAACAAAAATATGATTGTAATCAGTTACATATAAAGAAATACATATCAACACAGGTAACTACAGAATCATTAATGATGAGTAACATTTTAAAACTTAATTTGGCCTTTGCAGACCTGATCTGATATAGCGCCAGTGTAAAGCAGCTTTTGAGTGGCCCTGAAAAAGCTTGTTAATTTACGTTGCATTATATTACACGAGTAATTAACAGAATTCTTAATAGAAACCTTCCTTACTCTGCCTTATGATACTCTGATTGTGGAGACTTAGACTGCTTCTGTGGCCGCTTATAAACAAGACTTATGTTACCTTAACGTTCGTTCCTCTTCTTTTTTATCAGACTAATGTCCAACATAACGACTTCTATAGCGCCGTTATAATATACAAATGCACAATGCATCATTCGATATTAGATTTATTAATTAAAACTTTAATTCTTACCTATCTTCTAGCTAAACATAAATTAAACATTTCTAATTAACTCTTGTCAATATTACACCTAAAATCTAGGATATATAATTTTTAAAAATAATTTTAAATATAACTTCAAACCATTATATCTATGCTTCAAACCAAATACCGCTCGGCCATTTGAAGCATCATATTATACAGATGTTTATATAGCGCCTTCCGTAGGTCAAATTTTCCAACAGTCTCGCTGTAACAAAACCAACCTTTAAAATAGCGTTTTTCAACCTCTTACGGAACAAAAAGGATAATTAAGAAAATGCGCATTAAATGTACACATAGGCGCATTTTCTTAGCCGTCTCCCACCTATTCCATTATTAGCGCTTATTGTAACCCGATGTACTCGTTTTGCGGCATACTCGCTACAATGCGACAGCATCGTAGAATTTCCACTTATCTGTGTGTTTATCTGCGTCACTCCATTCATATATGTCTTCTTCACTGTGCATCTCTATTTATAGAAACCGATAAATAGTAGGAAGTCTCTATATCTATATATACTACTGCATGTATCTCTATTTGTATCTCTGTAAAACAATCTATCTCCACAGGCATCTAAAAATAGCCGCAGGCTAAATTCATTCCGCTCATCAAAGTGTTCCTGTAAGTAACTGCGGTGTCTTTTTGTTTCTATCTCTGTTTACCACAGTTATCTCTGCTTGTATCTCTGCGTATCACTCTTCGTCTGTTTATGTGGATCCGTAAATCGTTCACTGGCTCGGTGCCAAGTCATGTGACCACTAGCGCAGGCCTTGCCAAGTCATGTGACCTAGAGTTATGTATGGCCACCGGCGGATGCATAGGTCGGGCTGATGGACGTACGTACCTTCACCAACTTTCCCCCTAATTTTCTCAATTATTTCTGATCCCCAGACTCCAAAAACACAATGCCCCATGTAGTTTCGAGTCCTGCATCAGATCCACCAAGTTTCGACGAAAAGAACGAAAATTTTTGAAATCTCAATTTTCAGAGTCAAATCTGGCAAAGAAATTTCGCTGTGTTTGGCAGTCGGCTGAAACACATGGCAGAGATAGGTTCACAGTCCGTCAATGTATCGTGTTAACGTCGAATGTATCGCGATAAAGTCATGGATTACCTGTTTTCTGGTGACGGTGGATGCTTTCCCTACGCCGTAAGTCCATATAAGATATTATTTTCGATGAAATTTGTCGAAAACGTGAAAAACACGTGTTGCGTAAAAATCACTTTGAACCGATTTTTTCAGTTTATGGACATTTCATTTCTCTCTATCGCCATCTAGCGAATGCAATTGAATCATTCGAAGCTGTCTTAATGGACATGTAATGAAACTGCGCTGCCACCTAGCGAATGTAAAGGGATGTTTCTCACGGCATTTCATTTAATAAATTTATAAAACGGTATTATTTTATGACAAGAATCAATCTAGATTGCTAGGAAATCAAGCACAAATGTTTCTTGAAATTTTAAGAAATTTAATAGGCGTGGTAATTTTTATTATTTATTTGATAAGTTTATATAGGGAAATACTAGAGTTTTAAACCAGCTGAGTATTGTGTACGATGGTGTAAAAGTGCCTATGGGCCGTATGCAATGTGTACACAGTCGAACGTAGCTTAATGTTAATGTTAATGACTGCTTAGATGACCCCGGGTCACAGAGAAGCAGAGGGGCTCGTGCACGTTTGCTTCGAGCATGCTCGGAGTATGTATGTATGTATGTATGTTTGTATGTATGCATATATATGTAATATGTTTGCTTGTATATATGCATGTACTTTGTATGTCTACTGTATCTGTATGTGTGTACATATGCACGTATGTATTTATATATGTGTGCATGTATGTATGTAACAAGACATATAATATAGCGCCTCAGAAAAGCCCTGGTTTAATAGGCATGGCTTGATTGCAGAGACAAATGGCGGATATGCAGTCTTTTATGCAAAACTTCTATAGCGCCGTGACAGCCCCCAGTAATCGCCACTGTTCCTGGCATAAACTGAGCAATGCTCGGGGATAGCGTGGAATAAGCCAGAAGGGATCTAGACGCTCTTTCCCGCATGAGTGATTTCTGTAGGAGTGGCGTAAACACATGTGGCTAAGCTTTTGGCGGGAGATACAGTGACCTTCCCACTTCAATTCCCTCCACTCTAAAGGCATATAGGATTGCTTCGATAAGGCCTATTTAAAATATCAGGCTCCGATAATGTTTGTTGATAATCTAAGGAAATAAGTAAGTAGGCTTCAATTGCATCTGACAAGCGCACATAAGTTACTTGGTTACTAGGATTACATGCGTAGTTAATATAGATTACAGAACAAGCAAATATTCAGTAATTCGTTCGTTCATTCGTTTTTTTCACGGAAAGTGGACAGATTTGAAGCGTTGGTGAAAGGTGTATGCAGCCTCCTTGGCCAGAAGGAAACGCTTACAATCAACGGACACGCATAGGGTCGAAGAGCGGCAGTCCCTTAACTCGGCCCTTAGAAGCAGCCATTGTATGAAGTGCTAGGGACTCAGTTTTCTTAGCCTCGGCAGATGAAGGCGGGTGGCCAGTATTCATTCTCGCTGGCGGATTGTGTATGCGTGTAGGACTAGATAGCTATTTACACAGCATATCGAGAGACTCTGAGAAATGCGCTAAAACATGAATATTTGTATCGTATACATAACAGATCTAAAAAGGTGCGTTTTAATCGTAGTTCAAATTGTTTAATGAGCTCTCTCTAAAGGAAAATTATGTGTTTTCAGGGAAGATTGTTCCAGAACAATCGAATACATGGTCGAATATATGAGAAATGCTACAAAGCGCGGATTATCAAGGCATGTTCCGTGAAGCAGAATCTTTAATGCGCTCGTGTCCTTGAGTGGGAGCCAGAACAGCAGCGTGTCAAGCATACAGCTGGAAATAATGTGCGGTCAGTATACTCATTTTATAGCCAAGTTCGCTAGGGGAGATAGATAATCAGGCAGATAACAGGCACAGAAAGATGCACAGACTGACTGATGTACAGGAGCTGTATTATAGGATTCGCGTGAGAGAATTTGGTATTTTTGACACAGTGGGGTTTTTAACACGTTATGCACAAGTCTCTTTACACCAGCGATCGTAAAAGAATGTTTTACTTGTACCTATGTTGGACGATTTTTTAATCGGGTCAGTTTATTTCTAAAATTGGGGCGTATTAAACTGGTTGAAGTAAGGGAGAAAGCTGTTAATGGAAAGACGTGTTCCCTTGGTGTCTGCTATGGATTAACAATGCTATATGTTGTGTGATTTTTGTGGGGCCTTCATTTCTCAATATTTTTGTTGTTTTGACTTCGAATTCAAGGGAACAAGTTGGAGAGTGAACTGGAAGATGGAGAAGAAAAATATCTGGAACGAGGAATACAACGACACATCTGGTGGTATAATTCTGTTTCTTTTGAGTTAGAGGTAAATGACTTTTACACCGTCATTACCTCACCAACACTTAACACCATAGCACTGTTGGCTTCCTGGCTTACACCTCAGAAGTCTGACCTAGCACTGAAACTGACCAAACAATCTGGTTTCTACGGACTTGATTTGACTGAGCACCAGTGATTAAGCTGGTCTCCCTGTCGCAGCTTTATATGGCACCGAAGAATTTAGGAGATTTATGTTACATTTACATCAGTGAGCATGTAAATGTAACAGAGCACACTCTGTTGAGTTCTTATTCAACTAGGCCAAATGTGGAAGAAATGGAGGTGGCAGGTAATGACACTGACAGTATTGAAGCAGTCTATCTGAAACATAAGGTAACTTCACCATAGTAGCAGGTTGTAAGCTATTTCGAGCAGACGTACAGCACGAACATTCTAGTGGTATATATGAAAGACACTTAAGAAAATCTAAATTGTCCAAGGAATGCTCGTAAACATATTTGTGATGTTATGTTAAGGGACCTGTAGAGAAAATTCAAGCAGCAGGGGAAGCATTAAAATTTCTTTGTTAAAGTGTAGAAAGCCGCAATATTGCATTCCAAATCAAAATCAGGTAACCAGATATCTATATTATGTAGTTTATTCTTTTCCAGGAGGAAGAAAGCAAGAATCGACAACAATTAATGTCATTAGTAACATAGACATCAGAATGAAAGACATGAGATTCAATAAGAGCTTCAGGTGATTCAGATATGTAAAAGGTCTAAAGGTGAGTAACTGCCAATGAGTTCAGTCATGTTATTTTTTTATGGAACCAAGATCCCAGATAAGGTCTGTGTTAGCTGGAAGTCTTGTAAGGTAAGAGAATAAGTAGCTATGTTTGCAACTGTTTTGTTGTGATCATAAATCAGTTGTGTTGCAAAGGCATGAATCCATGCAGTTCAAGACTTTCTGAATCCTATGCGGTGCACATTGTCAAGGAATCATGCCACCTGTGATGCTAATACTGTAGCTAACTTAGCCCTGCTAAGTGAAATGACCTTTGCGAAGGCTGTGCAGATGTGAAAGTCTACACAGCAGACTGTGGTAAGCAGTTATAATGTTTTGAATAGACATGCTCACCTAATGGAACCACAGACGAGTACTTTGGCTATACAGTCACCCTACATGAAGGCAACTAACTTTCAGCTCTTTGCAAGATCCTGCAAGAGAAGAGTTGCCTCGGGTAAGTCCCACCCTTCTAGAACAAGAAACGTATAAATACTCGAACCTATTCTGGATGAATATAAACGTTAAGGAAGAAATGATCAGGTAAGTTGCAGAGTTTCTAAGCCAGAGCATGGTGGCTATCAGTATATAACAAAGCAAGAGCTGATAACCAGATTAACTGGATATGATTCCAAACGCATCGGAACAGAGATGTATGGAACTTGCAAGTGTATGGAACTTACAAGTATTTTAAGGTAAACTTTGTTGAACTCTGCCCCACTTCTGGAATCAGAATAAATAAGGGCTTATAATGACGTAGACAGGTACATCACGACTTTATGGCAGAAGGACAACAAAAGGCAGACTTAAGTATTGCCCTGCAATCTCTAAATTTCTACAGGCAACGGAAAATAGTACCTGAATATATAAATGAGTTAAGTAAAAGTTAATAACTAGATTAAGGCCATGGCATTGTGGACTAACTCATTATCTTTAGCAGTATTGTGAGGTACTTAAAATGTGCTATATCAAGTGTCCAGATACATACATGTATCGTTAGCTTCCGACCAGAAAATCTGGCCACTGCAACATCCAGGAAACGATAAAATACTCCTCTTAAATGTGAGAACTATAACAAATTGAAATAGCCAAAAATATCATCTACCAACCATTTGCCAAACGTCCTCCAAGACCTCAGACCGCATGACGAGGCAATATATTACATAATCAGCAGGACAAATAGACACCAGGCGCTTGTGTGGTTTTGTTCTTAACTCAAGACTTGCCATGTTCAGTTGACTCATCGCATTGACTGCGTTTCTGTCTTAATGGACTGATCTCCTAGATATTGACCTGATTGCAGCTTGGTCTTGGTGCGCCATTTGGTTATGCATTGTGCATTAGACACCGACACAACAGAAGTTACAAATTAATAATAATAATAATAATAACTGTAATAATAATAACGACAACATGGACTTGTATGCATTTTTCTTCCAACTGCTGATAGAACTAAAAAACGTTTGCTGTTTGATTTTTCAGAAGTACAAGAGCTATGGAAAACCCAGACTAGGAAGAGCAAAAGTGAAACTCGAATCTACTAAAAAGACTGAAGAGTCTGAAAAAACTAACTACATGCATAAAAAACAGCAGGATGATGGGAAAGAGAAAACTTCCTTAAGCTGGTCTAAGGCAACTGTAGGAAAATCCTACCTGCCTCATTCTGCTAAGACACGGACTAGGGTTGTACAGATGGCTTACAGCAGTTTCCCAAAAGCACTGAAAGTCAGTGAACACTGGGAAACCATAAACCATTTAACTGGAAAACTTTTCGTTCTATGTGTTGAGAGACAAACTAACATTCAGTATCATGTATGTTTAGTAAAAGGGTTATCATCTTGGTTACGAGTTCCCTCAAATTCCAAACAACAAGTGAGTAAGGTTTCCATGTTCCAAGCTGAAACATATGGGTGGCGTTCATCTCCCACATTTTGGCCCTTGAGCCAGCAGTTGAGGGCTCCCAGGGTCCTGGACATGGGGCCACTCCATTGCAGGACTTCTTCATTTTCTAGCTTACACTGATGCTAAATTATTCTGCTTGTTGATGGAAGCGCATGTGGCAAACGACTTGTTCAGGGAGTCTCCTCAGCAGGCTCAAACCTCCAATTATTAGATTGCAATTGCGTGTTTTAATCCAGCATCAGCAACGTAGAGGTGATGCACGGTTCAGTAATAGAACGGCCATTTTGGATCTAAATTTTCTTGTAACTAAATTATTGACTGTGCAGTTGAATGTTTCAAGACTTTGGTGTGTACCCTACTATCTTTTTCGTTTTAAAAGGAATTTGTCAAGGAGTTAAAGTTGACTAGAACTGCATAGCAAGTTCAACAGCTGTTTGTGCTGGAGATATTCTACAGCTCGAGGTTTTGATCTTGGCATGGCTTATGCAAATGCATACATGTTTCTTATGCTTGGACCATGCTGGCAGCCGTTTTATTTCTGCTGCTGCTGATGTGCTTGTTTTATAGGGATGTACAAGTTGGTATAGACGTTGTGTGGATCACTGACCTAAGTGCAGTATGCTTCACAAATAACCTTACGTTATACCTGATCTGTCAGTCTAATCCCTAATCTGTAATTGATCTTCGATCTGAAATATGATCAGTTTAGGGCAGATGATTTTTATAGTTGTTCTGTAACAGAGTGTAATCAGGTTTTACTCTGTAGCCGTGTAAATATCCTGTTACGGCCTTTCTGTGTATGCATATGTGCGTGTAGAAAATGTGCATCCTCCCCATTTATAATTATATGTAATAATGTATAATCCAAGATATAATAATTTGTTTCAAGGTGAGGTTGCATCTTTGGAAAACTGTGACATCGCCATTATTGTCTTGAGTTGGTGACTTGCTTTAATTTTCAATGGCTTATATGACAATTTCTCGGTTTGGTCTGTGTGTACTTGAAGTGAAGTTTATTTGAAGCTTCAACGACAATGCTGCATCAGCTTTTAAGAAAATCTACAGGATCAAAAGCATCTGGATTTCTAGAAGCGAGTAGGCTAAAAACTGTAACATAAGTAAAATGTAAAGTACGTAATTAGATATATATTGCGGAGAAATGCAAAGTGCCTCAGAGAGGCTGGCCTCTACTTCAGAGTTTGGCAGGCCCTGGTTTGAGACTATCTTTGAACACTGGTTCAAACGCCGGGTTGGTGATCGCTTCTCGGTCCATGGTGAATCCGGAAATGTCGTACTGGGTTCTTCCTGTTGTTGCAATTTCCGCCAGGATCTTTCCAAGTAGACAGGCAAACCTAAAAGACATGCAAAAGATGCTGATTGGTAAGTTAGAAGCAAGATTGGCAAGATAGGGCCAAGTGAACAAAGTTGAGATTGAGATAGCAGAGTAAAGGTAAAGTAAGATAGTTCCTCGTTTATTATATGTCTATCAGCAGTTGGAGGATCTGCCATGGGGTTGAGGAATATTTTGGCTGAAGCGCAGACACGACCGCAGTCGGAAAACCATGCTATCACACTTGCCTAGATTACTGGGATGTGGGGCTTGAAGGAGAATTGCCCATTTCAGATGACACACTAGCTCTAACGTATTCTAACGACTTCTTTAGGATAGTTTTCGATGACCATATTGCACAAGGCATCAATTGTTAGTCGCTTCAAGTGAAACAGTATAGTCAAAAATCGTTACGTTATGAGGATCTGTTTTCATGCCTCAGATTCAGGTGTACTGACATTGCCAGCGTTATAAGTGCTTTAAATAAATAAAAAAATAAATAACCTTAGAATAAAGTTAGCATACAAGACGCACTAAGTTGTCATTTCGTTTTGGCATTCTGTTGAAATGGCTGAATTTGGTTTAGCTTCTGTAAGGCGTTTTGTTACTCTATCTGATATGTTATAGATCTGTTATATCTGAGGTTTCTTGCTCTTACTTTGTAAAACTATCTTTTCTATTCTATGCATTACCAACAAGTTAATCAATCACAGTCAATCAATTGCCATCAAAAAGTCTATCCAGCTATTGCAGGATATGAAGTCACAGTCACAGTCTGTTACAATCAGTCAATTACAGTCAATCACCGAGTCACTTACATTCAGTAAGTCAATAAGATAGTCAATCATTTACAATCTGTTAGTCATAGCCAATCAGTCCGTTGACTTACTTGAAGGCGTGAGCTGCTCCTATGCAGAAAGTGACCTGTGGTCGACCTCTTGATGCCAAAGTGTCGACGACGAAGTGACGGTCGTATGTCATGTCGTAGAGACAAGTCTTTGTCAACAGTTTCGGTCCAAGAAACTAAACAACAGAAAATGAAAACCAGATGATTCCTCGGAGAACGAAGAATAAAAGGTATAGAAAAGGAGGACCAAGAAAAGGAGGATGAAAAAGAAGATGGATTGAAGAGAAGAGTAACAGGATCGAGGAATAACAAAGGACGAAGATGAGGCTAAAGAGCAGAAGAAGAAAAAGGAAGTAAGAACCAACTCTATATCTACAACAGTCTTCAGAAGCCTAAGGTCCTGGGGTTAAGTGAGTAAGGGCCTTTAGACTGAGGCGGAGACAACGACCTTCCAACAAACTGGACATTTTCTATTTATAGCTAAACAGTTTCGTGCAAATGTGCTGGGGTTCGAAACTCTGACAGGCGACGAATTACTCATCGAGGTGCTATACATAGATACACAGAGCGCGGATGCTATAAAAATTACCCCTGGAATGTTGTCTCGCAGGAAACGCTCGGATCGCATCTCCCGTTCTGGATCCGGTGTGAAAGTCCGCGTGCTCGGAGTGACCTGATATCCAGCTGCATCGATTCCCAGTTTGGATCCGGAGTTTCCGTGAATGGGAAGTCCGTAGTAGTTGCTGCCGTCCAAGGCGTAGTAGATGAACACGGGGAACCTATGGATACGAGGAACAAATAGTCTTTAAGCGGCTCTTGAAAGGCCCTGGACAAATTTTAATTACATTCATACACACACATACATATATGCATAAATACATACATACATACATAAAGGCCTATATACATACACATTCATAAATACGTACATACATACATATATACATGCATGCATACTTAAGTAAAGACACATACATACAAACACGCATACATGCATAATTACGTACATGCATACATGTATGCGTACTTAAATACGTACATAAAATTTAATTCATACAAACATACATAAATACGTACATGCACATACATAATTGCATGCGTTCATTTATATACATTCATACAATTTATGCATACATACATACATGTATCCATACACACATACGTACCTACCTACATGCATACATACATGCATGCATGCATGGGGCTCATAAATCGGAAAGAATGCAGATCTACACAGCTTTCCTCAGGTTACATTACGTGCAAAAAAGCACATTATATAGATGTTTTCATTTGGAGGCGGATCAGCAAGTGTTAGAAGAGGCCAGACCCACATTTATTGGGGGGTGGTCCATAAAGGACGTCCGCAAAGAGCGAGGACAGGTGTCACCCAAAATACGGACAAGGGGATTACGCCCAAATGTAGACCTATTATACGTGTGCGTGTGTGTGTCTGTCTGTGTTTAGGTCTATTAAGGCTACACATAATGCCTACTTGTCCTTGGTGAATTGCTTCACATTGGGAGTGGCGTAGTAGGTGACCTGTTCCTGGGACACTATCATCGGAATGTGTACTCCGACGGAGCCCAGGACTTGGTTCGACCAGGCGCCACTCGTGATGACCACTCGACGGCAGCGAAACCGACCTCGAGTTGTGAAAACCTGAAAGATAGGTCAACACTCAGCAATCCCAGTTGACCACAATTGTCTACTGTTGTCCACAATAACTGTCTCTTCTTGTCCCTTCTCGTCCAGTCCTGCGCGCGCGCACACACACATAGACTCCTCTATATCGTATATATCATATTACATATGATTATGCACGATTATATTATATATACAGTATTATATATTGTATATATTGTTTATTGTGCATAGTCCCTAGGAGACTGCATATATAACATTTTCATTTTGCCATTTATACATACACATATATACGTATATGTAGGCCCTATGTACGTATGTATAACGACAAAATGGAAATGCAAAATGAAAATGGGAAACTGGTAAAATGAAAAGGCAGGAGGTACCAGCGCGGTATCTTCATGGCTGGAGGTGGAGATGCCGGTGACGGCGCACTCCTCGATGATCGTGGCTCCGTGAGCCCTGGCCAACTGGACATGGACGGCGTTGGCCAGCGCCGCATCCACGAGGCCCCCGTCGGCCTGGTACAGGGCGGTCATTTTGTCTGGTCCCGTGAACTGTGGAAAACGTCGCCGAATTTCTGGCGCCTCGAGTCGCTCGAACCTGTACACGCAGAGACATTGTCTTAATCATCGGCGGCGTCGGGGTCGTGTGATTATTATCATTATAATCGTCGGAGTTGTCATTATCATCACCATCATCCATAACAACATAATCGTCGTTGTCATCTTCATCATCATAAAAATCATCATCGTCGTCGTCATCATCATCACCACCACCACCACCACCAACATCATCATCAAAACAAAATTTATTGAGAAAGCACAGCTGTTTTTGATGATGATCTAGGCAGAGATATTGATTCGCGTCTGAAGACAACCCTTTCTAAAATACCATATGACTGCCGTTGATTTTTGAACTCGTGTACAGGGCCCCTTTACAGCCTCAGCTGTGCTAAGGCGCTATATAAATCAAGCCAAATGGATGCCATCTTGGGCAGTGATGGCTGAAGCGAGTTCGGGTCCAGTCTCGGCGGAACCGACCAGATCGAGGTCATGGGGTCCCCGGATGAACCCACTGGAAAGGAACAAATGCGGCCCAGCAGCTCCTGTCTCGTGGCCTGGAAAGGGGTGACATTGCTTAGAGGAGCAAACGAAGTGCAGGTTGGTCGAGGGACAGGGTGCTTCAGCTGTAACTCTTCGAGAGTATCCAGGTTTACTGGTAACGGCTTATCGTCTGAAGTGAGTCTTCTTACTGCTGTCATGACATTGCCGTCTTCCAACTTCGATGAAATGGCTGCAACGATTACTTGGTCGTTGTTTGGTTTCGACCTGCTTTTATGCATGAGTATTTTAGGGCTTTGGGTAAACAGTTCATCAACCATAGCAGTCAAGGTAGCAAAAACTTTTCCACCCTCTTCTTAATGGACGACGTCAGATTATGGCTTCTGCCTCCTCTGCTCCTCTAACTGGTTGTTCGAGAACAATTCTTCCAAATGCTAAGAGGCTTTGCTCTTAAGGACACAGCGGACGAAAAACCATTCGAAGCAAGGTGAGCAAGCGCTCAAGGTGCATAAAATGATGTTTAACAAACAACAGGTGCGATCCGGAGGCATGAAATGGGGGCGTGTCTAGCTGTAAACCGCCAAAGGCTTAAAAACGACAGAGAACAGATAAAAGAGTATCAGATATCGACCAACCCGCAATAAGTACTGAACGGTACGCAAAAAGGCAACGAAAATACACGGACAAGACCTTGAAAAACCAACATTGAAACCATAGCCTCGTGCACCTTATTATTATTATTATTATTATTATTATTATTATTATTATTATTATTATTATTATTCCCAGAACAATGCAATCCCTAATTTTTGAAATCCTAAGGGATCGTAAGTACCTCGGGTAAAATAATAACAATCATTACTACTACTCCCACTACTACCACCACTACTACTACTACTACTACTACTACTACTACTACTATTATTATTATTATAAATGTAATAATATAATAAGCATAATAATAATATTATTATTATTATTAATATCATCATCATCAGCAGCAACAGCAGCAGCATCAGCATCATCATAAGCAACTAGTAGAAATCGACCAATTTCTTTCATGTAGTTAGAAGAGCAACGCCGAAGTTTCTTTATGCAAAATGCCTTACAATAGGTACCGCGAACCGGACCCGACAATTCTTCAGGACATCATTGTTGCTGTTGGTGGTGTTTTATTATTATTATTATTATTATTATTATTATTATTATTATTATTATTATTATTATTATTATTATTATTATTATTATTATCATTATTATTATTATTATTATTATTATTATTATTTATTGCCGAACTTACGGAATGTTCTGTTTGGACATAGCGTCGGCCGTGGCTTCGAGCACCGCCATTCCATAAGTGCCTCGTACTCCGAGTTCAAGGCTTCCGGTTTTATAGACCAATCGAAGTCCCGACTCTTGCTCCACCTCAGACCATCTGGCGGTTTGAAAGAGAGAAATGATGATGATGACAACAACGACGACGATGATTATGACGATGAAGATGATGATAAAACAGAGAAGAAATAAGATCAGAAGGAGGTTCATCATTATGATCATTGTGATGATCATAAAGATCATGATCTTTATGATCTTGGTCAGATTCCATTATGATCCTGACTACGCACTTACACATTTCAGTTAGACAGTCATACGTGCAGCGCATTGTGGAGGTACTAAAAGGGGCTAAATATGTGTCATACATATATACATACATGCATACATACATACATACATACGAAATATGTGTCATACATATATACATACATATATACATACAAACTTACATACAAACATACATACACATACATACATACAAATATGTATACATATATACACACATACCTACACACATACACACATGCATACATACATAATGATGCATACGCAGACACATATACATACATACATACATGCGCTTGCATACATAGGTACATACACTGTACATCCGGCCCTCCATCCATCCATATATACATGAATACATGAATACATACATGCGTATAAGGCATATATATACATATATGCGTATGCATACATACGTACATCCATCCATCCAACCATCCATCCATCTGCACATACACACATTGGTATATACATACATGCACTCATATATGCGCATACAGACATACATACGTACGAATACATTTACACATATTTACACATGCTTCCTTTACTACATCCATCCATTCATTCATGCATACAGGCATACATACATACATACATATATACATACACTATGCATACACACATACATAGGCACATGCATCCATCTAACCATCCATCCACACATACACACGTATAGATACATACATTAGAATACATATATGCATACGAACACAAATATATACATATGTATGCATATATATATACGTACATTTATCTATCAAGACATACATTCATACATAAGTAAGTATATACGTACATAGCTATACACTATACACATGTACTTACGTGCTTATGCATACATAAGTACATCTATCCATGCATACGTACATAGGCATACCTGCACACAAACATTCTTATTCATACATACGTTCTTACATACATACATGCATCCATACATACACACATACATACACACATACATGCATAATGAAAGTTTAAAATTAGCAATACATTCATACATACATAAATACATGCAAACATACATGCATACGTTTGCATATATACGTACATGGGCATGTATTCATTCGTACACCGAGCCATCCATCCATACATGCGTACCTACGTTTAGATACATCCATACTTACATATATACATCCAAACATGCATACAAGAAGTTTATAATTACTAATACTATTAATAATAATTATATATATATATATACATACATACATAAATACATAAAAGATCATGTTCATTATGATATTGTCAGCATGATAGTAATCATGATCGCCGTTATCGTCTACATCATGATTATCATCACTGATAGAAAAATCTCTTGTTTTTCGCCGGGGTAAGTGCACTGTTTTATTAAGTAATGCAATGTGTTGCAAAATGAAAAGAAATGTGGTTAGAGGAATAGGGTTCCTGACAGAAAAGGGTAAAGGGAGACAGATACGGACTCATATTAAATTCGAGGTCGAAGTACTGACGGCTGTTTGTTCGCTCTCTGAACAACAAATCACTTTGCATGCCATTATGTCGGTTATTTTCAGAGAGCCAAGGTAAAAAGACGAGCAAGGGGGGGGGGAGGATGGAGGAAAGGAGAAAGAAAAGAAGAACGAGGACGAGGTGGGTGGAGGAGAAGAGAAATGAAGAAGAAGAAGAAGATGAGGGAGACGAAAATGAAGACGACGAGGAGAAGGAGGACGGAGAGTAGTGGGAGAAAATTGAGGAATGGAAGGTAGAAAATAAAGAAGTGGAAGACGAATTGAATGGACAAGAGGAAGAGTCGAATGAAGAGGAGAATGAAAAAAATGAAGAGGAGGATGAAGGAAAAGAAGAAGAGGAATAGGAAATGGAGGGGGATGAAACGGAGCAGGGTGGAGAGGAGCAGAAGAAAGAGAAAAAAGGAGAAGGACTACGAAGAAGAGGAAGGAGGAAGGCACCTGGAGCACAGCTCATCTTATTTATGTAATAGGATTAGCATAAGAAGAAGGAGGTAGAAGGAGTACGAAGAGAAGAAGGACGACGGAGTAGAGGAGATGAATATGTCTGGGGCAGTGAGTACAAAATGAAGGATTACACCATTTACATATCTATATAGGAACTCGACAGATCTGGGTTTCAAGGTATAGGTATTCGATATGCATGTATCTATGTATGTACGTATGTATTATCTGTCTGTCTGTAAATCATTCTGTGTGTCTGTCTTGCTGTCTGTCTGTCTGTCGATCGGTCTGTATATCTATAAATACGCTCATAATTGCTAGCGTTTAAGGGAAATTCGGTAATTCGCGATATATAGTCTGCTAAATGATGATGATAATGATGATGACGTCGACGATGATGATGATAATAATAATAATATTGACAACATTCATACGCTTGATATGTGGACGGAGTGAGTTTCGTGTATCTTTCGTCATCATAAAGCAGACGACTGAAAACGCAACGAAAAATCTTTAGATGATTTTTACGTCAAGGTGTTAACCACCTGCAAACAATGTTTAAGCTGAGATCTTCTTATGAAGAGGAGCACAGAAGAGGACTAAAGAAGAGATGAGGATTTTGAGGAAGAAGCGGATAATCGACTGATATAGAGGAGGAGGAATTTGAGAAATGTGGAGTAATTGACTGACGTCCTTAATAAGGTTACTAAATAAACTATTAATTAACAAATCGATGACTTGTTGATTCAGTTAATCAGTCAGTCAATCAATCAGTAAATCAATCAGTCAATCAGTCTGTCTGTCCGTCAGCCAGTCAGTCAGTCAATGAATCAATCAAGCAAGCAAGCAACCAAATTATAAAGAGTAAACAGGCCTTCATTTTGCTCTTTTATAGACGAACTAGGTTTAATGTACGTTATCGCACTTTGTAAGCCTGAAATGGTGGCTGATGATGAAAATTGCAGTTAACGTACATGATCCTCGAGTGATCTTGTGATCCTCCGTTATCATGTCCCAGGCGGAACTGTTCCAGACCCAGGACCTCTGTGCATGACAAAGTACAACCATCACACATGTTAGTTGGTTGGTTAATTGGTCAGTTAGTAAATTAGTAACTTCTATTGCTCTTCCAATGCGTAAGTCATCGGCGCACCAAACACCAAACCGAAATCAGGTCAATATCCAGAAGATCAGTCCACTAATTTGAAAAGGTAGGCTTAAGTTGAAAACGAAATGACTCAAGCGACTGAAGAAAACGAGCAGATGCAAGAAGAGAATTCCAAAGTCTAGGCCAAGCATATATCTACGCATGTTGCATTTTGTATCTGAACATTTATATAGCGCCTTTTGGAAACCTCGCGATAATCAGTCAGTGTATTAATATCCTGAATTCACAGAAGACGCTTGCACTTAACTGTTCTTGGCGTTACCCTTGGATTCCGTTGCTCTTGACAACCAGTAGAGGGCCGCGCTTCCGATTCCGCCGCAGCCAATCACGATGTACTCGTAGAAAGGTACGTCTGACGTTGCCATGGTGACCGACTGACGGAAGATAGCAGAGAGCAATTCCACAAGACTGTTTAGTCTTCGTGAAGCGCTATATAACTGTCAGCAACACAGATGCAGAAGAGACAATAAGACACAACACAACGTAATGTAAAAGGATACAATATAAATACATGACAATATGATGTGATGCAATACAACACTGTACAATAAAATATAATATGATATAAACAATACAGTTCAATACGGGTGTAACACATACATATGTACTTATGCTGTTATGCACATGCATACATATTCATGCATACATTCTGTACACATGCATACAAACGTACATCCATAGCTATATATATACGTACGTGTACATAAATATATACACACATACTGTATGTATTCATACAAACGTACATCCATACATTCAGACATACATAATATGATATGATATAATATAATGCAATGCAATGCTTCACAATATTATACAACATAATACCGTCAATGAAGTGGAGAACAACGTGATCCTAACGAGTCGACTTCAAACTGAACAGTGGCTCCTAGCGTCGTCTATCTACTTGTTGTCAGCTATAAATTGATTTTATCTCGGACTTTGAATCCATGTCTGTGATCTTCGAACCTTCTCAACTGATCATTCGGCCAAGTTCGCTAATCAGACGAATTTTAATTGCGTCTAGAATCAGATCAGGTCCAGCAGCGATGAATTGTGCATTGTTAATAAATGCACTGGTTAAATCAGTGGTGCAGTGTGAATGAATGCACTGATGAATTGTTGTTTCTGGAACACATCATGTGTGAGGCTGGCGTTCATTCACAGTTGATGTTCTCACATAGTGGCGGCTCCAGGATTGCTTGGTTGGGGGGCAAGAGCATTTCCAGAGGGGCGCCACATTATGGCAGTCCACCATGCACGAATCCGGTCTGAGGGGCGCCGGCATATAACCAAGAGGGGGCGGGGGGCGAACCTCACCCTACGCCAATAACTAAATCCACCACTGGCGCCAGACCATTTATGGTTCCCCTGTGCGGACCCTGCTAGTGCGAGATTAAATTCTCTGAAATATAGCCACGATCAGAATACGAACCGTTGTAGTGCGAGATCGGTTCCGCGGCGAAAATGGTTCCGACTCCGCCTACTTTTTTGCCAAGGTACGACATAGTGAAGCTAATTCTAGAGTAGTCTGTAGTCTTTATACCAGAGTTTAATGCAAAACAAAATTTTATTAGATGGAAAATAGGAACATAAGCATTCACCCAAGCATTCCATATATATGTAGTCGTAAATAGGACAGAGCATTATTTTTACGAAACTAAGTGGCAGCTAATTGTTACCTGATGTCAATGGTTACGTGAACCAATCACAGCACTCTTCAGAATGCCCCGGAACCTATCTCGCACTTCACCAGCATCCTCAAGCACACAGGTGCCCACTCAGACTATTTATGGCCCTAAACTGAAAACCTACCTCTTCTAGTCCGTTTATGATTCTCAGTGCTGACTGTTGCCCGGTTTCAATGTGCTCTTCTGAACTTTGTAAGCAGTGCACTATCAAATTACTGTGGGATTATGTATAGCATTGTGTAGCATTGTATTTTAATTGCGCATTGCGAGTGAATGCTTGTCATTGATGCCCATGGGTTGTAGGGTCCTATGTTGACACATGGAACAAAATATAATTAGCAACAGTAAGAGTAAGAAGAGCAGAAAATAGAGGATCAAGAGTAAGTAATGTAATATAAGGTAATTCTCAACATATCTCAGAGCCACAAAAGCTGCGTCATGTCGGAATCCAGAAGGGTCATGCCAGGGAGACAGCGTAGTGCTGTGGTGGGTAGCGATTGTTATGGTAACGGTGGTCGTTGGATAATTCAGTAGGATTGGGTGCAGGATAAGACAGGTTTAAACGTTCGGTTTTCAGTCTGGAGGAAAACGTTCCAGAAGAGAGGTCAAAAGGAGGAAAGAAGGTCGCATTTACAGGTGAAAAGAAGAGCTTAGCTTTTGGGACTTTCTTTCCACAGAAAGTATAGATTAAAGAGCTACTGCAGAATCTGAGAGAGGAAGAGACCGGAGGGCAAGATGGAGAAAGGTGTGAGGAAGAACGAGTAGATCGAGGCGATTGGATATTGAGTAGCTGGCGAATGTAAGAAGGTAGAAACGTCTGAAGGGTGTCCTGAGTATGAGATGCAATTTTGCAGTGGATGCGCCCTGCAGGAACTACAGGCCAATGAAGGGAATTGACAACTAGGGTTTTTATGGTGTTTGGGGGATTATTGACTGCACGGGCAAGAGCATTCTGGAGTAGATGGAATGCTAATAGGAAATTTAAAGTAGGATAAAAAGCAGAGGAGGATTAACAGGAGCAGAGGGGAAGGAAATGGAGAAGCGGATGAAAAGGCGTTTAATTCTTACGGCAGAACTTGATGCCGACCAGATGGTTCTGCGAATGGCGACGGTTGAACTAATCGCCGGAAAGAACCCAGTGCGACCGTCCTAATTAAATTCGTTATCAAACAGAGACGGTTGCCTTCTGCTGCCACAGATCTTACTGACTCGACTCTTAGGAAATGGCTACTTGCCTCTCTCTATATTTTATATTATAAAAATTAGATTTTTTATGTATATCTAAGTTTATATCGTATCTATATAACTAGAAAGGCTATGTATTAATGCATATATATACATATATATAAAACTCGAATATGTATACCCTATATGAATGTAAATCACTTCTGATTGTGAGTTACTTAAAAGGCGCTTTACAAATCTAGTGATACATACATACATACATTAGTTTCTCTGGAAGTCTCGCTATACATATTTCTGATTACAATTACAATAACGTAGATTACATAAGTATTTCAGTGAGAGGACAGGATTGAAGAGGAGCTGGGAGGAGATGAGAGGAGTGAAGAGGAGTGAAGAGGAGAGCAGGTCAGAAACAAGCTTTTACAAGGCTTTGCAAGATATGCAACAGTATGGAAGACTTAAGTGAAAGAGTCCAATTAGATATCTAGAACAGATAAACACGAGGCCTACAAGTGCAAAGGCAACGCCGTTGCAAACCCAAATATATATATCACATATAAATATACACACAAATATACGTATATCGCATATGTAAATATATCATCTATGCAATAAATGCTTATATTACATGCAGATAAACACACATATGTATTTACATTTTATATATATTATTTAAACACATTACATATATTTAACACAATTACATGTATGACCTTAACATATATATACGTATATACTACACTTAAATATTACTTCATATGCAGTATATATGTGTGTGTAATATATATATATAATGTATGTTTGAAGTGACGTGTTGTATATCTGTTCTTGACTCCTGTTGTAACTCAGAAGAAAACAGCCGTTTGATGTCTGTCTGCGTATGTGTGCCTCTGTCAGTGTCTCTATCTTTGTGTGTGTGTGTGCTTGCCTGTCCACTTGAGAAACTCCTACTAGACGCTATATAAATTTATGGTTATGGAAATAACCAGGTAGTATGCATACACGCATACATATACATATATACAAACATATACATAAATGCATGTATGCATGCATACATTCATACATACGTACATATATACATGCATACATATATACATATAAACAGACAGACAGACATATATATACACATAATACACACATAATACACACATGCATCTTACTTAATTATCTACTTTCAAAACGTGAACATTCATACCTGCATACATATTATGTGTATTCATATATGCATATGTACATGCATATAATCAAACATACATACATGCATACATGCATAATATATACATAAATACATACATACGTACATACATACATACATTCGCAGATACATGCTTGCATGTACAGAAACTGTATTAATTTCCAGGCAGTAATCTCCTCACCTTTGCTAACCCAAGTTGTTAATCTATTCTCGTACATCTTGCGCAGAAAGCTCGTATTGCTATTTTCAACTGCTCCAGTTCATCTGCATGTACACAAACTCGTAAACTTATTTTTCTCGCCATACAACAGACATTTAGTTAAGGAGCCAATTCCCAAACTCTTGGGCTCTTAGACAAGAGAGTTCGCGACTGCTTTATCGTCTGTTTTTCTTGTTGTGAGGTGTTAACTCCCCTGCAATGAATAGTAAAGTAATGTAATCGCCGGTTGAATTTGTTGATAAGTGCAGTTATGCGCAATGAAGAAGCAGAAGACTATAATGAAGATGAAGATGAAGAATTAATTAATTATTAATTAATAACTTCTATTGCGCCGTTGTCTAATGCACAAGGCATCAACCATTGGCACACCAAAACCAAACTGCAATCAGGTCAATATGCAGAAGGTAAGTCCACTAAGACAGAGAGGCAGCCAATGGTGCTAACCCTAGAGATGCAATTGGAAAAAGGCAAGTCTTAAGTTCAGAAAGAAATGACACAAGTGACTGAACAGAACGAACAGATGCAGGAAGAAAGTTACAAAATCTAAGTTCAGCAACCGTAAAAGGCGGTTTACCAAGAGGGGTTTTAGTCATAGGTTTGACCAGAGAAAGGCAGTCAGAGGACCTGGTAGTATAAGAGTAAGTCTGGAGACTAAGGACTGACTTTAAGTATTGTGGTTGGCCAGAGTTCAATGTTTAATAAACAGTGAGCCCACTTTGAAAAAATCCCTTGCTGAAAATTTTGAAACATCAATCTGCACTTGGCGCGGATTTGAACCCACAACATCTGGGTTCCCAGTCCTGCACGCCAATCAGCAATTGCTGGCCACCGACGCAGCGACGTCAAGCAAATCAAGCCGGGTTAGCACTTGAGAGGATGACTGTGGAAGCGACTGTCAGGTTTGAACAACAAACGCAACGTTAAAAGGCAAACACCTAATTATTTTGCCATTGCGTTTATCAGAAAGTTCCGCTGCTAAAGTGGACAGTTGAAAGATAAGATACAGTATCTTTACTTCTACAGTTTGTTACCTTCTTATCTGACCTTTGCTGCACTCAGAAACGGTGACTAAGACGATCTCTGGTCAACTGCTCTGACTCAACTGAGATAATTTTGGCGCTTAGGGCGTAGTTCAAGAAACAGGTTGACGGTGAAACTTTATAGAGAATTAACGATCCCACTCTCCTCCTCCTCCTCCTCCTCCTCCTCCTCCTCCTCCTCCTCCTCCTCCTCCTACTTCTCCTTCTCCTCCACCACCACCTCCTCTTCTTCTTCCACCTCTTCCTCCTCTTCCTTCTCCTCCTCTTCCTCCTTCTCCTTCTCCTCCTCCTCCTACTCCTCCTCGTTTTCTTCCTCGTTTTCTTCTTCGCCTCCACTTTTTCATTTATTTTCTCCACCTCCTATTCCTTTTATCCTCGTCGTCTTCTGCTTCATCCTCCTTTTCTTTCCTTCTATTATTTCTCCTCTGTTGAATACCTTCCTCCTTCCGTCCTTCATCCCTGTTGCGTCTTTCTCATCTTTTTCCTTCTCCTACTCTCTTTATTCTCCTCTTCAACCTCCTCTTCTTCCTGCCTCCTCTTCCTGCTCTTACTTCTCTTTCGTCCCCATCTTCTCCCTCCTCTTCCTCATTTTCCTCCTCCTTCTCATTCTCCAAATCCCCCTCTCTAACTCTTTCGCTCCTCTGTTTCTTTTTCCCCTCTTGCTTCTCTTAACTTCCCTTCTCCTGCCTTGTTTACGTCTCCTTATTGCCTTTTCCCAATTTTTCCCTCTCTTGTTTCTTCTCCTCATTCAAATCTTTCTCTTGCTCCTCTTTCTTTTCCTCCTCTTCCTTCTCCTCCTATTTCAGCTCCTATTTCTCTTTCTCTTCCAATTATTTCTATTCAATTTTATGCGCATTTTCCTTCTCTGCTCTCCCCGCTCTTCCCGCTCTCCTCCACCAAACACTAAATCCTGCTGGAAATTGGACAGACTCCTAAAAGTCGCAGAAAAACGCAGTCCAACAGCAGGCTAAGGAAAGTTGCACCGAGTAAAGTAAGATTTGCAGTCGAAGGTTCTAAAAGGCAACAGACGCACAAGAACAGCCAACAGGAACTCGAATCAGATTTTAACCATCAGCGAGCTTTTAATCAGTTTTATATTGCTGTTTGTCAGTTCTGTGCTTAAGTCGAAATATTCTTCTTGACCAGAACCATGCCCCTCAGGATCAGTGTTAGTGAAGAGGCGCAAAATAAATGAACGATTAATTCACCTTACCTTACCTTGCTTCGCCTCACCTTACCTTACCTCACTTTAGCTTATCTTACCTAAGTTGTTACCTAAACTTGCCTTACCTTACTTTGCCTTAAGTTAATTTATCTAGTCTTACATACTCTCATCTTACCTTACTGTATCGTATCTTACCTAAACTCACCCTACCCCATCCTACCCTATCTCACCTTACTCTACCCTGTCCAGTACTTATACTAGGCCTACTTTCCCAGTACTTATAGTGGCCTGACTAACGAACACCCAGTGCGATTATTCCGCGCCCAAGAGAGCAAGCACAAATAATCGACCTGGTCTGGACAAGGCCATAAAACAAGAAACGCAAAAGAACTTATCCTTATCAAACTTTAATTCGTCGCCAACATCTAACACCGGAGTAATCTCTCACGGGGGAAGGAACTTTTGCAACGCTGGCCACCCGGCGGAAATGACGTACGACATCGGATGGCCTGCATATAACTAGGGCAATCGGTGCCAAATAAAGTAGCGCTAAATAAGGCCGCTTAAATAAACCGGAAAAGACGTAGAAGGCGTCAGTTACAGTCGAGGTAAAAGAGTTTAGTTAACGCACTGACGCCAAAAGAATTTAGAGGAAATGTTTCGAAGGTTCTCAAAGTGGTATCTGGTAAGAGCAGACACTAATGTTTTTACGACAAGATATTAGGGAGCGTTAGGGAGGAAGTTCCTCCTATGTATATCATTTTGCATTCTTTTCTGCGCCACTATTTATTGACGAAGCATCAATCATTGACGCTGAACAATTGTGATTGAAGGACTTGCGCAAGGTCCCTACACAGTTTATCATCTTTAGGAACGAGACTCGAACCGGTACTCTCTGTGTCACAAGACGAGCGCTCTAACCAATCGGCCACCGTGACCTACAAAGCATTAAGTCAGACATCAGTCAATTTATAAGACACGCAGTCAGCGTCTCAACTAATCTTCAGTCAGTAAATTAATTAACCAGCCAAAGTCTAAAGACAATTAAATAAACAGCCAATCATTATCATAACAGCACATGTTAGTCAATATCTTTAAAAGTCAAATGGGTAAACATCCATGACACAAGTCAATCGATCAACAAAATCTGGAAGAAGAAAGTAAACTGATATAATGACACCACAGGCATGTATGCATGTATTGTACGGATGTATGCGTGAATGTACTTATGAATGTATGTATGTATTATGTATGCATTGTGTATATGTGAATGTATGTATATTTTATGTTTGTATTTATGTATTTATGTACGTATGGATGTATGTATGAAAGTATGTACTTATGAATGTATGAATGTATATATTTATGTATGTATTTATGAATGTATGTATGTATTATGTATGTATTTACTATGTATGTATGTTAGTATGTTTTCTGTATGTATGTATGTATTTATGTATGTGTGCATGTATATGTGCATGTATGTATGTGTGGATGGATGTATGTATTTATGTATGTATATTTTGTATGTATGTATATATATGAATGTTTTATGTATGTGTGTATGTATGTATCGGCTTGTGTATGTATGTATCCTCTTGTGTATGTATGTATCGGCTTGCACGTATGTATCGGCTTGTAGGCATAATATGTATGATTTATATAGCGCCTCTTAAGAACCTCTCAAGGGCCAAAGGAGCTGAAACGTGCTCATCTAGCAGATCCAATACTAGTTCTTAAGAAAAGAACTAGTATTATCACACTAGAAGAACAACTTCTTTGAACAATATTGTTCTTTTGGTTGATTAGGAAACTAAGCAGCCAACTCATCTAAACGAAGAAGCCAACACAGACATTAATTTAATTCATGCATCTACTTCAAAGAAAAGCTTCGGGCGATGCCGCATACCTTTGCTTAACCTCACGAACAAAGCTCAGGACTGCCGACACACGAGCGCCAAACACTCGTTTGGTAAACAGAGGCAGCCCTTGAAAAGCTACATATTACGTTCGGCTGTAATAGGTATATACCTGCATACAAACCATACCACGCGTATGATATGGTAATTGTATGTTAGATTTATGATGTAGCTCAAGTGTAGTTTTATTACACCATCTGTGTGCTGGTTCTACCAGTATGCTTTGTCGGCTTGTAGGCACAACATGTCTGATAATAAATAGGAGAGGCAGTGAGTAAGAAATGTCTGTTTAGAGCTTGCGCTGTATAAATGCTAAGAAAGACACAATCTGTTTGGCTTGAGTCAAGAAAATCGATTAAATAAACTTGTGGGCTCTAATAGTGTCTGATGGTACCAGACGTTAGCTTGACAAATGTCCAATGTGGCGATGGTGGAAGGCGGAGGTTGGTGTCGTGGTAAGTGGTGTGGTGGTGTAGAGTGGATGTAGGTGGTGGTGGTTGTGGTGCGGTGGAGTGGGAAGAGATTGAGGTGAAATAGAAAGAGATGTAGGTGCATACATATATCGGGAAAGACATAGGGACCCATTCACGTGCACAGACAGAGGTACAGAGACGAAGACAAAAAAGAAGACCGAGAAATGAGTAGAAAGTGACAAAGGGAGTGAAAATATATCCAAACTCAGCATCAAGACTTTAAGAAGACACGTATCATCCAAAAGCAGGCATAGATATGCATACATGCATACATACATACGAACATATATACACTGTGTCCGGAAAAATTCCAAGGCTTTACGGTAAATATGAAAATAATTAGTAAACATTAATCGATTTTTAAAATTCCAAAAACAGTTTAATCCTGAAATATATAATTACCAACAAAATTCTTTGTAATTTATTAACGGCCCCCGTTTAAAATTACGTCACAGTGACGTATTTGAATTTTATATTTTGTAAAGAAAGTTGCTAGAAAAATGGCGTTCAGCGAGGAAGACAAAATTGTTATAAAATTTTTACGCCAAAACAACAATTATAGTGCAAATAATATTTCAGGATTAAACTGTTTTTGGAATTTTAAAAATCGATTAATGTTTACTAATTATTTTCATATTTACCGTAAAGCCTTGGAATTTTTTCCGGACACAGTGTAGATACACACAAACGTAAATGCACACATACATAGAGACAGACAAGCAACCGTCCACCCAACCGCCGATCGTACATCGGAGGAGAATATCAGCTACAGTCAAGTAAACAAACACATCAACCGTCTGAGCATCTTCTCTTTTTTAGCAGCACATTTCCGCCGTTCTTCTCCCAGGGTCTCTCTTCTCAGTTGCGTCGTTTCATAGGAACTGGAGGAAACATTCGGAGGGGAAAAGATGTGATATTTCGCAGATTCCTCTCTTTGGGATTTTCTTACACAAACGAAGGAAGGAGCCAGTCAACCTACTAACCCTATAGACGATACGCTTTGAAAAGTTAGGTATGTTAAGAGCATACACTAGAATGGCTAAAATGCATGAATTGTCTGGAGCACATTGATAGAAGTAGTAGTAGTGGTAGTAGTAGTAGTGGTAGTAGTAGTAGTAGTAGTAGTAGTAGTAGTAGTGGGAGTAGTGGTAGTAGTAGTGGTGGTAGTAGTAGTAGTAGTAATGATAATAATAACAATCACAATAACAACAACAGCAACAACAATAATAATAATGTTTTCATTCTCGAGAGCATTTTAAAATTCCTGACGGTGATATATAATTATACATGGGATAATAAAAAAATAATAATAACGCCTGGACCAAAGAAATAGCGCTAAAACATTTGACTGACTGCAGCCACATCACGACGCATAATAAGCCACAGTAATGTAATGTAACATTGGTAAACATTTTGTAATGCCTTTTGAGTACCCCTCTAAGGCGCTCCTCGCCATCCCAGCTAATCTCTATGCAGCCTGTGCGGTTCATGCCCAGCCAGTTGCAAGCGTCATCACCAGTTGCAAGCGTCATCACCAGCTTGCAAGCGTCATCACCAGTTGCAAGTGTCATCACCAGTTGCGTCATCAACAGTTGCAAGCGTCATCACCAGTTGCAAGCGTCATCACCAGTTGCAAGCGTCATCAACACGTTGCAAGCGTCATCAACAGTTGCAAGTGTCATCACCAATTGCAAGCGTCATCAACAGTTGCAAGCCTCATTAGTTGCAAGCGTCATCACCAGTTGCAGCGTCACACCAGTTGCAAGCGTCATCACCAGTTGCAGCGCCATCACCAGTTGCAAGCGTCATCACCAGTTGCAAGCGTCATCAACAGTTGCAAGCGTCATCAACAGTTGCAAGCGTCATCACCAGTTGCAAGCGTCATCAACAGTTGCAAGCGTCATCAACAGTTGCAAGCGTCATCAACAGTTGCAAGCGTCATCAACAGTAGCAAGCGTCATCACCGACTCTGGCAATTGGCTGAGAATGAACCACATAATACGTCAGATAGAGATCAGTTGGGTTGTCGAGTAGTGATGATGTTGAGTTCATCTTAATGGAAATAATCGTAATCCAGAGAATTCTACAGCGGCCAAAGAAAGCTAAGTCGCGAAAACCAGCTTATTCACTGTCAAAACAAAATCTGTAGGCAGATTATGTCAGGTTTGATTCCAGGTCGATATCTATGGGTACTCAAATTATAGGAAAAATTGTCAAATGTTGACAGTGCGTTACTGCTAGATGGCTGGTGTATGAAAGTTCTGGTTACACCAGAGTGTGTCTGGTCTTACCACACATTGCTTTTACTGGGGTACATGTCGCAAGCTTTATTAATTAATGTTTATTTCCCCTTCTACGGTTCCGAATAATCGCTGTGAAGAAAGTCACGACATCGCTGAGATAACCCAAACCTTAGGCCTACTCCACAGAGCCAATCGTCCGCCCCGGGTCTCTTCCAGCCCGCCCGCATGGCCCTCTGCCCAGCCTCCATCGAGCCTGCCTAGGCCTTTCCATTACAACGTCTTGGCCGGTTGGAAGGCCTGTTTTCCACTAATCGGGCTGTTGCGAGGGGGGATATCATCTGGAGCAACAACAACTTATTCGTTCGCATGAAGTACGATTGAACTACAACGCTTTGGACCAGATGAACATCGGCTGACTTTGTATTTCTTCCTGAAGTCTCCGGAAGAAATTCTGAAGGGTTTTCTGGACAGGTGGCGGGGATTTATTTTGCTGAGACTGTAGGGCATTTTGCGAAGGTTCAAGGGTTTCATTTGCGAAGATTGGAAAATTGTTGCAGAGTTTAAACAGCCGCCTATGCAGGTTGGAGGATTTTTGCACAGGTTGGACGTTTTTTGTGGATTTTAAAAGGGTTCCTGCGAAATCCAGAGGGTTTTGCGGAGTTCAAATGGATTCTTGTACCGGTCGAAGGACTTTTGACAGAGTTTAAACGGGTTTCTACGTAGGCTGCAGAGTTTCCGGCAGAGGTTGAAAGGTTCCGTTGCGGATGTCAGAGCGAATTTTCTGTGACGTTAAAGGAATAATTGGTTCCGAGGTCTGTAGACATCAACGCGGATTTAACGAAACTCGGGTTGTGACTCAATTGGTTTCAGCTCGGCACATCAAAGAAAAGTTTCGACAGAGTAAATGGAAAAGATTCCAAGAGCTTAGTTCTGACCGCCTACAGAAACAGATAAGAAGAGGTGTGGCGAGTTCAGGTCTACATTTGCGCTTCATAAATCTCCGGATTACTGTTTTGGATGTGAATCGACTAGGAATTAGAGTCGGCAAGATTAGATTAGATTAGATCGGATTAGATTCGAATGGATTAACTTGGATTTTACGATGATGCACGATGCAACATTAACATCATCATAATGGTAATCGTAAATTAAAGATTTCTACAGCGCCCAAAGAAAGCTAAGTCGCGGGAACCAGCTAAATCACAAGCGCTCAATCAAAACAAAATCGATAGGCAAGAAAGGTTCGGTTCCAGGTCAAGATCCAAGAGTCAGACTGGCAGACAGTCAGACGGCTACGGTGGGTGGTGTTTGGAATTGGATCTGCAGGTTAGATAACGAGAAGAAGAGGAAGCATCATCATCGTCGTCGTCATCGTCGTCGATTAGTTTAGACTCGATTAGACCAGACAAGACTATTTATGTTAGATTCGATTAGACGAGACTAAACTAGACTAGTCTAGACAAGACTGTGTATCTCAACACTACACTCCACTCCAAAACGTATAAAGGTATATTATAATTCTCTTACAGTTATTCATCCATCCATTCGTAAGTCCATCCGTCTCTCAGACCAGACGTCATTAGCATCATGACTTTTGAGAAGTCCACATCCCTGCAGCAACAGCAGCGGTTGCTGATGCTGGTAGCTTTGTGCATCTCGTCTCTGAACATCTTCGTCGTGGACTCGGCGGCAAGCGTGAAAACAATCAGGCGGAAAGGACAAAAGTGCGACTATACGTTCGTCATTCAGGAGTTCGATCCCAACCTCTGCCCTTCCGTCGTAGGTCAGTTCAGCAGGGCAGGCGGTGGAGGAGGGGCGGCCCAGGGCCTGATCGAGGGCAGCACGGTCCGACCCCTGCAGGCATCGACCGCGGGTAATGCGACGACGGGCCGACCCACTGGGCCAGAGCCAGTCATCAACTACGTCAACGACGGTGAGAGTTCGTGATTATCGTAGACGCCCAGTTGGAATTAATTCAAGAAATCGTTCGGTGCCAGCATCCACAGAAATTAATGAACGTTATTAAGTTTCTTATTCTTCATTAATCCATTATTTTATCAATTCATTATTCATTACTTGATCAATTTCATTCATTATTTAGTTAGTTTGTGAATTCAGTCATACAGTCAGTCAGCTAGTCAATCAACCGGTCACTTAGCCAGCCAGCCAGTCAGTCGGTCAGTCGGTCATTCAGTCAGTCAGCCAGTCAGTCAGCCAGCCACTCAGTCAGTCAGTCAGTCGACGAGTCATTTTCCACCTGAATCGTTCCTCTTCCTCAGGCAGCGCCAAACAACAGCTGAAAAGAAACGCCGTCACCTCGATACAAGACGTTCCCGCTTCGAACACCCTCAACGAAATGCTCCAAAAGATCGAAGAGATCGAAGCTAAGATCCAGGCAACGACCTCGATCAACAACCAGCTCAAGACGGCCAGGGACCACCAGACCGCCCGCATCGACCAGCTCGAGTCCCAGCTCAGGGAGCTTGAGAGAACCTCCTCTCAGGGACTGGAGCGCGTCGATCTGGCCCTTCAAAACGTCGAGGGGAACCTCACCCGAGTCGTGGAAGACGTGGCTGAACTCGGACTCCAAAAGTCATACTGGAAGAGCGTCGATGTGAAGCTGGGGGGACTGATGCTGGACATGACGGAGACAAACCAGGCCATCGCGCGACACGACCGCCAGCTGGACAAGCTCGGGGTCAACGAGAAGGTCATCGCGGTGCAGGCGACCTCCGAAGTCATTGGATGCTCCATTGCACCGGATGCCCCCAAGTACAGAGGTCAGACAGAGAATACGAAACATTGCTATCGTCATCTTCATCATCATCGTCGTCGTCATCGTCGTCGTCGTCTTCATCGTCACTGTCATCGTCTTCAGCAACAACAACATCATCATCGTCATCATCATAATCAGCAGCAGCAGCAAACAACGAAAAAAACGACAGCAGTAACAAGGATAGTGAAAAGAAATTAAAAGCATACAAGACTTTGGCCACAGCTCTTCTTGTTCTGTTGACATTGCCAGACTCAGTAGAGTCTCGTTAACGTCCTTTCAGCAAAATTAAACTTGTCAAATCCTATTTACGGTCTACAAGAGAGACTAAAAGCCTTGAATGCCTCCTCCTCCTCCTCCTCCTCCTCCTCCTCCTCTCCTCCTCCTCCTCCTCCTCCTCCTCCTCCTCATCCTCATCACCACAACCATCAAAAATAACAACAGCAGTAAACACAAAAACAGCAATGACAATAATCTTATAATCATCATCAGCATCTCATCATCATTATCGTCGTCGTCATCATCGTCGTCGTCATAGTCAGTCACTAGAAAGTACTAAATGACACGAAGAGTTTTGGAAACAAAAGGAGAGGAAGACAGAGAGCAAGAGAGAGACAGAGAAAAAGACACACACACTGAGAGAGTCACAGAGAAAATGTTAGGGAGAGACACAGAGAGAGAGAGAGAGAGAGAGAGAGAGAGAGAGAGAGAGAGAGATGCCTGTGGTTCATCTGGGTCTTGACATACGAGTGACACGAGGCAGGAGGTTCGACAAGAGCCATGGACCCCTAATATTTAGTTCTCCTTGGTCCGGCCATAACAGAGGCAGCTCAGAGTTTATCAACAACAGGTGTTTTCCTCTATCAGCCTTCGAGGATGCTAAGCAGATGCGGAGCCTGTGCAAAAAGCACCAGCATCCTCATTCCTCCATTCCTTTCCTCCTCCTCGCCTCTTTCCTTCACCTCTCCTCATTGCTTTCTCTAATTAAATCTCTTCCCTCCCATTTCCATTCCTCTCCACCTCTCCCCTCTCGTTGTCCTGCCTACTGTTGCCTTCCCTTGCTTTCCTTCTTTTCCCATCTCGCTGCTTTCTTTTCACTATCCTTTTTTATATTTCCTTCCTTCATTGTCTTCCTTTGGCTTTCCTCTCCTTTCCTCTCCTTGCCTTGCCTCCTTTCCTCAGCATCTGCAGCTTAAGTCAGCTGCTTTGATTTGCCGCCCTCAGCTTTCATCGCTCAGTAACTTCACTCATCGCTCAGTTCATCAACTGTGAAGCAGTGGGAATGTGCGTCCAATTAAGAAGCGGAGTTGCGTAACCTGATGCACAGACGTCTGGATTATTTAGCCTGTCTGGTGCTATAAGAAGCATTCTTTCAGTGGCGTGGCTGGGTATTTTGGCGCCAGAGGCGTAAGATGGGAATGCCCCTAATAAAAATTTCAAATTTTTGCTAAAACCAGCAATTTATAAACCGTTATGCGGTGAACGTTAATCGATGACAGAATATTTTGACATCAAAACTCTAAACAAAACATTCTTAGGCTTGATAACCGCAAAGTCATTGAAAACTTCGCCGTAATTGATGAAAGCAGCTACTTCTTTATCAACGGAAATAACAGCCAGTCTTTAGTATCTCTTGGAGACCGTAAATGGGACTTGACAAGTTTCATTTAGTTGAAAGAACGTTCAAGAGACTCTACTGAGACTGGCAATGTCAACAGAACAAGAAGATCTGTGGCCAAAGTCTTGTATGCTTTTAATTTAATTAATGGAATGCACTTGAGCAAGCAGTTGGAGAATAATGCAGACTTTTTTCATCTCGTTTTGCTCTTTTGATGGAAGCGATTATATCCGTGGAGTCCTGGTGTAGTTCAAATCCATTCAATTTTTGAGTAACGCTGTGCCAGATTGATAGATATTAAATGGAGTTAGATGCGCTGTTCAGTATTTAGCGCATCCAGCTGATTAATCGAAGGACTGCGGGTACGAGCGGACTCCGCGTATCGACCCTGGACCCTCGACCCAGACCTTGGACCCTGTCTTCAAGTAGTATGATTTGGTACCGGCGTGACCTGGAAAGTTAAGCGGTAAGTCCTGCGATGCATTAGCCCGTGTCCAGGATCATGGGGTTCGTCCACTGCGGCTCAAGGACGGAAGAGTAGGAAATGAGAGCCTTCCCAACGTTCCAGTATGAAACATGGGAGTTCACTTTTGCAAAAAGTTTACTTTTTACATTACAGACTGCGAGGAAATCTACGCGAACGGGCACACGAAGAGCGGGATTTTCTACGTGACCCCTCTGTATGCCGCGTGCCCCATCCCAATCTACTGTGACATGGATACACCCCCTGGAGGTTGGATGGTCATCCAGCGGCGTCAGGATGGTCAGACGGACTTCAACCGGAACTGGACGGACTACCGAACTGGATTCGGAAGCGTCGGTCAGGAGTTCTGGCTCGGGCTGGACAACATCTTCCTGCTATCGAACCAGAAACACTACGAACTGAGGTTCGATCTGTGGGACTTCTTTGGCAGCAGAGTCCATGCTACGTATCGGAGGTTCCACATCGAAGGGGAGAGAGAAGAATATAAGCTGCATGTGGCGAACCACACTGGAAGTGTCGCTGATGGAATGCAGCATCACGATGGCATCATGTTCAGGTGAGTTGAATAGGAACGTTGTTCAGGTGAGTTGATTAGGAACGTTGTTCAGATGAGTTGAATAGAAACGTTGTTCAGGTGAGTTGATTAGGAACGTTGTTCAGGTGAGTTGAATAGGAACGTTGTTTAGGTGAGTTGAATAGGAACGTTGTTTAGGTGAGTTGATTAGACTTTGTTCAGGTGAGTTGACAGGTGAGTTGTTTATGAAATCATGTTCAGGCGTATTGATTGGGGAAGCTGTTATGACTATGCTGTCACATTAACTTGCCTTGCCTCGTATTGCCTTCCCGCGACTCACCTCACCTTAATTTGCCTTATCTGTTCTTACTTTATCATGCCTTGCCTTACCTTATATTTCCTTGTCTCGCACTAGCTTGCCTTCTTACCTTACCTTCCAAGTCGTTCCCTTCCTCTCTTATTCCTTACCTTGCACTACCTCATGTTTTACCTCAAAGCACCTAATCAACTGGTGCAATACCTCAAGCACCTAATCAACTGGTGCAATACCTCAAAGTACATATTCAGCAGTGTTAGTGACCTAAAGTACCTAATGGAATCGTTTAAGTACATTAAAGTACCTAACCTACTGTTCCAGTACCTTAAATACCAGACCAACCACTCTTGAAGTGGCCAACCGTTTCAGTACCTTAAAGTACGTAACCATCTGTTTCAGTACCTTAAAGTACGTAACCATCTGTTTCAGTACCTTAAAGTACGTAACCATCTGTTTCAGTACCTTAAAGTACGTAACCATCTGTTTCAGTACCTTAAAGTACGTAGCCATCTGTTTCAGTACCTTAAAGTACGTAACCATCTGTTTCAGTACCTTAAAGTACGTAACCATCTGTTTCAGTACCTTAAAGTACATAACCATCTGTTTCAGTACCTTAAAGTACGTAACCATCTGTTTCAGTACCTTAAAGTACGTAACCATCTGTTTCAGTACCTTAAAGTACGTAACCATCTGTTTCAGTACCTTAAAGTACGTAACCATCTGTTTCAGTACCTTAAAGTACGTAACCATCTGTTTCAGTACCTTAAAGTACGTAACCATCTGTTTCAGTACCTTAAATACCGGACCAACCACTCTTGAAGTGGCCAACCGTTTCAGTACCTTAAAGTGCCTAACCATCTGTTTCAGTACCCCGGATCGTGACCAGGACACGTACCCGGAGTACCACTGTGCCAAGGAGTGGGCAGCCGGCTGGTGGTTCGCCAACTGCTGGTTCGTCATCCTCAATGGTCAGTACTACAACCACACACAGGTTGAGTATCGCGGAATCTCGTGGAACGAGTGGAAGAATGAGCAGCTGATGAAAACGGAGATGAAGATACGTCCGTCGTCGCTCTGAGGACGGCGCCACTCCTTCCAAGCGTCTAACAAGTTCTACCTTCTAGAAGAGACTGACCGGTTTGTGCATCTTCCCCGGCGTCCAAGGGTGGATCCACGGCCACGATCCCATTTCCTTTTTGAACCGCATCCTGACCGTTGCTGCTTCACCCATTTTGGTTTGCCCTAATTTGCTGTTTAGCTTTTTTGGCTCTGAAGTATTCCAGAGACCACGACTACGACTAGGATTTTTGGGGACTTCGTACTTGAGCTGACCCCAGACTGGTTTGGACGATGGTTGTCCACTTTCTGGGTATTGACCTGACTGCAACTTGATTTTGGTGCAACATCGGTTGATGACTAGTGCATTAGATATCGGAGCTATAGAAGTTGAAAATTACAATTACAATTAAACATGTATGAAAAAGATATGAAGGGAAACTGAAATAAATGGTCATCTATTAGAAAATTATCTGGGATATTAATAAAACGGTTACCAAAATTCCTGGAAAAGTCATGAAAATTTGATAAAAGAAAACTAATGAAATGTAATTCAAGTCTGATGGACCCGGAAAGTTATTAGACAACTGCTGATGACAATAAACAGACAAAAAGAATGCCAGCAATTTTGACGACACAAAATGTCTTGAAATGATGTCACGATGATTGAAGGATATGTCGTCAGAATCATTCGCGGGAAACAAAGGTCGCCACTTGAGTCCTGATGACTAAAATATTACGGGGACATTTAGTACGGTCCTGCTTATCCTCCTATTAAAATTTTGGATCCGCCCTTGCCGTCATCCACTGCGTCCAAAGTACAAATGTAAACAATGTTAAGAGGTTCCAAATGGCTCAGTATAAATGCCAGATATATGCGAATAGCATACATACATCAGACTCAGTTACAGTTTGATCTAAAACGTGAGTTACAGCTGAAGCCTGGGCTTGAATGAGAGTTATGCGGAGGTCATAGGCCATACCTTAAATTACTTCTTAAATAACACCTAAAGGTAAACATCTTAAGGTACATCTTTGGGTACATCCTACTGCGCACACCTTAATTATAACTTAAGGTAAATCTTAAGGTATATCCAAGGGTACATCTTAAGGTACATCTTAAGGTACATTTTTGAGGCTGCTGACCGGGACATGTAACCGTCCTCGCCCTTTTCGACACAAGAGCGGCCTTGGACCCTGTTGACTTCGGCATTCTCTCAGAGCCCCTCGAGAAGTCGTTTAGTGTCGTGGGTCGTGTGCTTTTGTGGCTGTTTTCCCTCCCTGGGCGTACTGAGGTAGTGGTTTTTTTGTTTCACATGGTCTGACTGGTCCATAGTCTCACTTGGTCTCACACATAGTTCCATCTTAGGTACCCTATTCTATATTCTCTACACCGCCGATTTAAGCCAAGTCTTTTCTTCTTTGGGGTTATGGCTCATCAGTAGGTCCATGCTATAGAGGCTCTCTCCTTAGTGGAGAAAATGCTTCAGACATCAGAGGATCCTATCATCCAACCGCCTCCATCTGGCTTGGTGGGTGTGACCACATCTGTAAAATCCATTTGCCTGATTTGCAGCATCGCTGTCCTGGAATTTTTTGTAGTACTGTGCGTGATTTGGGTGAAGCATTGGACCAGAAATTGACCTTCTCGGAACATAGGGGAAGAGTATGTTGAACAGGCTTTTGTCCTCTGTGCCATATTCACCGTTCTCTTATAACGCAAGCCACTATGACCCCGATGCATGGATTCAAATGAACTAGGATTGATTATGGTAATGCTATTTATGCAGGGCTGACTCTTTCCCGCATCAACCGACTGCAGCCTATCTTGAACGCTGCAGCCCGGCTCATCGAAGGCTTACATAGGTCTGGGCAGATATCCAGCTTATGCGGGAGGAATTGCACTGGTTGCCAATGCACGGACGCATTGAGTTTAAGAGCTTAATGCTTATGCGTAATTGCCTTGCGATTTGTGCTCCGTCTTTACATCACATAGAGTTATGTGTCTCGGTCTCGTCCATTCCTGGCGGCAGATCCCTTTGTTCTGTTGTACAGGGTGGCCTGGTTTTCCTCTGGTCCAAACTTCCGCGGTGCTGCATACATGTAGAAGCTGCTCTGTGGCTTGTTCAGCTTTCTGGAATAGGTTGCCATGAGCGCCTTGGGCTTTTTACTTTTATCCCATGAACACCTGAAGACCATTTTATTCGATCCTGGCTTCCTGTCGTTAGGTCCGTAGCCCTTCTGATGAGTCTGTCTTGGGTAGGCGTTATATAAATCTTCGATTACAATTACAGTTACGTCTTAAGTTACAGCCTAGGTATATCTCAAATTATATCTTAATTATGTTACATCTTAAGGTACGGCTAAAGTTATAGTCGTGTTTGCTACTTAAATCCATAGGAGTGAACTCTAGCGAATGTTTTAGGCCTATTGAGGCCTTTTCAGCCTGTTCAAAGCCTGTTCAGGCTTGTTCAAAGCCTGTTCAGGCCTGTTAAATGCCTCTACGACTTGAATCAAAGTAGTCAATTAATATTTCTGTTAGTCACAACTGAGGTCTTTTTCCAACATGATAAAGTATGAGGAGAATTGAGGTAAGTTAAGGTGAAATAAGTCAAGTTAAGGTAAGTGCGGTTAGGCAAGATAAAGTAATATAAGGCCAGATCAGGCACAGTAAGGTAACGTAAGTCAGGTGATACGAGGCCAAGGTAACGGCTACTTATTCTGTATGAATAAAGAGTGCGATTTGCAGCGAGTGTTACCCAAACCATCCTCTGCCCACTCGTTCAGACTTGGCTCCCTTTAAGATAAATTTCACCACACATTTCATTTCTGCTCACAGGTCTTCTTCTGCTAGAGATAACAACAAATCGAACAATGGTACTGCTTTGCATTGTTGTGTTTTTTTTGTATAGGATGTACATGTAGGTCGAGTTAAGGTAAGACGGCAGATGTTAAGGAACGTCGGTAATACAGGTGCTAGCAGGTGTTGTGTTTACGATTCCTTCGTTGTAAAAGTGTCTATCAGCAGGAGACATTAGTGTGGCCTGGTTCATGGAAATATTGACCCCAACGATACGCAAACTGTGCTTCATTTGAAAATATGGTTCCTGGTTTTGATCTATTTAAAAATTTCTTTCATTTTCAGCTTTAGATGCATGTATTAATATATATTATTATCTGGTAATTTTAGAGTTTATTTATACATTATATATAAAGATATATGGTACATCGTAAGTTACATCTTAAGTTATATCGTAAGGTACATCCTGAGGTACATCATAAGCTCCAACTTTGGCACAGCTTAAGGTACAAAGATTCAAGTCATTTCATCAGTTCATACGTCCGTTTGTCCTTTCGTTCGCTCTCTCGTTCATTCATTCATTCGTCCGTTGACCCATCTATCTGTTCATCCATTCATTCACTCTTCGATCCATCCATCCATCCATCCATCCATCCATCCATCCATCCATCCATCCATCCAATGGTTCGGTTTAAGCTCCATGTGGATGCGTATTGTTGTAACGTATCTACTTCATTAATGAGTTTATTGTAGATGTACGGCAGGCAGATATAAGGGAATAGAAATGCACTGGGCTGTCACATACAGAGTCACATACAGAGTCGCATACAGAGCCACATACAGAGTCACATACAAAGTCTTTCCTATAAGCTCACCGTCCTTTAAGGACCGTCTGCTGTGTGGTTTCTACCTCGACCATTTGTCTTAAAATATCCGACAGAAGATCGATTGATGTCTTTTTGCCCATGAGTTGCTCAAGGGGTCATTTTATAAAGAATTGATCGGATGCCGGGTGAGATCCTTCATCATCGCTGCTCGTTTGAGTGGGCGCCACGCCATTTAAGGTCCCCGAGCACGGACCGTAGGCCTACTAGCCCGAGGTTGAAATATCATGCTTGGTCATGCTTACCCATATCAACCATTACAAGCATTAAGCGTCCGTTAATTAGCAGCAATTAATTGTAACTGTTTCTCTTTCAGCCCTTCACCGTAACTGCCTGTCATAATAGTCTTTATGTAAATAATTATGTTCTTTCAGGTCACATTGTGACTTTGCTTACCGCAACTGCATGATTCTGCGTCATAGTACATAGTACACTGCATGAAAGGTACAGTGTATAGGCAGCGCTTTTACGAGGTACTTAAAAGGCGCTATATTAAGTGTCTAGATGCATACATACGTACATCCATCAAAACATATATAAATGCATACATATATACATTTATACGTACATACACATATACATACATACATACAGGCATGCAGATAAGCACACATATATACATTCATACGTACATACACACATACATACATACATACATATATACACATACACGCGTATATACATACATAACAACATGCATACATACATATATGCATAAATTAATTCATCCGTTGGTCTACATAGCTTACATGCATACACACATATGCTGCACATGCCTACATAAGCCTAATGCAATACACGACAGTGTCTAACCTAGAACAATCTAGTCGAATCAAATCTAATCTAATGACTTCTATAGCGCCGTTATCACATTGCAAAATGCATCAATCAATGAAACCATTGTCACAAATGTTTAGGCCTATGCCACTGTGAGGAAGAGACCAAGAAAAAAAGCGACGCTCAGCCTAAAAAATTACAGGCTGAAAGAGAGTTCATTGTTTTCAAAATATTACCCACGGCACCAGTCCTAAAAATAGCAGTACGCTATTTAGCGTGTGGAAAAACCGAGTAGCTAGACCCTCTGTATTTCAGACTTGGAAATTTCGAGATAGCTTTACCAAAGTTTGCTGTTTTGAACCATAAATGTATCCTGGATCAACGTTAGAAAATAGCAAACTTCACGTGACATAACTGACTGTAATTACAGAGGCTGGGGGCACGAATACCTTTGTTCTCAAGTGCAGTTGTAACCGTGACATAGAAATAGTCACGCGATCGATTTCAGAGCAGATATTAAATCGCAGTCCACAGGGATAGGCCTATATGGGCCTACATAAACACACAGACACACACACACCAACAAACAGACACAAACACAAACGAACACAAAATTACGAGCACTCCATAAAAACCCGGGAAACCGGACAGACTTGGCCGACGAAAGATAACATCAGGGAAAGACTCACAGCAGCCGATAGAACGCAGGGCATTATTATCGACAGACGCTTCAAGTATTCAATTTTCATCTTTCGTAAACAATAGTACAGTATTGTTAAAAATAATGTTTGGAAACAGCAGAAACTAATGTGTATAGATCGTTCATAGACGTCACTTGTCTGATATTAGACATTATAGCCTACGTTATTGCCAGACAGTTAACGTGGTTAGTTGCAGTATTTAGACAAGAATGTTTGGCGGTATACGACACAGAATGTGCACTAATACCAGACTATTTATGTCTGTGAGTGTTGTATGGCCACAGAGAGTCTGCGCTTAGTAGTAAATAGTTTGAGAAGTAATCTGCGATAGTCCAATGATCAGTGTGTTGAACTGTCAATCGAGAAGTCCTGGGTTCAAATCCCCGCCTGAGATTTTGAGATTTCTACTCCACTTGAGCCCCTAGCATTGAGTAGACTGATTGTCAGTGGGAAGATTAGGTGGAGATGGAGATGACTGGCCACCCACACTCATATATGCCGAGGCTATGAAAAATGAAGTCGCTCCATTCAGATACTTGTGGCTGCCTTTCGGGGTTAGCTTAATGAACTGCCTTGTCACCAGACAAATTATGTCTGTGAGCCTACTAGCCACACTAGTGTAGTGTAGTGTCTGAGCTTTCCAGAAATTATTTTATGAAGTTTGCTCAAAAAATCAGAAGAGGATAGGAAATCTGAGCGACCAGCATGCATGCGCGTGTATGAATAACAGTGTCGGTTGTTTCAAACTGGTGGCATATGACCTAAATAGACCCCGTCAGCAACTGTAGCCTATTATGAAAACATCTGTGCGGCGCTGTACTCTGTAGACAGGCCGTAATTAGGCCTTTAGGCCTAGACTACAGGCCTGCGATTCTAGCTGATTTTTTCCCTAAGCTGTGGAATATTAGTTGAAGACGATTCTGCATTTTGAACGGTGAGACATCCGACGTCATCACTGGTATATGATTTCTAGTTTCCGTGCGAAGAAGCGAATTCAGAACGAGACTAAGCATTTCCGGTAGAAAGCGAACGATTTTTGTTTTGTTTATTTTTTTAATAATTGCAGTTACTACGCGCGCAAGGTCAGTAAATCTGAATCTGGGGCACAAGCTAGCACGAACAACTTGTTCGGGGTCGTTTTACGGGGTCCGTTCAGCAGGAGCGAACCCGCAACTTCGGTTGCAGACCCAGCGCGCTGCCGAATAGGCTAACGTGCCGCACAGAGATCGATAACTGGTATTTTCTGCGAGCAATTGGCTCCGATTGGATCCTGGGAGATCGCAAGAGTCTTTTCTGACTGTCTGTCCATTCCAGGTACTTTGAAACCAGTCGAACTATTCTCTTCCACCATCTGCCAATGGGTGTCCTCCACCATCTGCCAAAAGGTGTCCTCCACCATCTATCTGCCAATGGGTGTCCTCCACCATCTGCCAAGGGGTGTCCTCCACCATCTGCCAAGGAGTGTCCTCCACTATCAGCCAAGGGGTGTCCTCCACCATCTGCCAAGGGATGTCCTCCACCATCTGCCAAGGGGTGTCCTCCACCATCTGCCAAGGGATGTCCTCCACAATCTGCCAAGGGTTGTGGCCGCTAGGTTTTTTGATACGACGCTGGTGAGTGCAGTTTAAGTTAAGCAGTACTGAGCCGGGTTAGTCCTTGGATGGGTGAATACGACGTCACCTGGCGCCAACTCAGCTCCCCATCCTTCACTGATCGGTAAACTATTACCAAGTGGTGACTTTTCTAATTATCTGAGCGCTGCTTCCTAACTGAATAACTTTCTGTTTTACTGACATTTAACATCATTTTGGCCAGCGTCGAGAGATAATAATAATTAATTTTTAATAATAATACTTAATAATAATAATTAATAGTAATTAAATCGTAGAGAGCACCACTGATTAGATTCTCTTGACGCCACGCTATACAAATGTCCAGTTACAATTACAGTTACCGACGCAATATGGAAGATTAAAAGGTGTCCTGTGGTTGGATTACAGTGATTGTGTCAGCTCCTCAGCCGAATATTCTGCCACCTGAGGACCATATTTATGCGGAGTTTCTGTAGAGGCATGTAAACAAGTGTGTTATCTTTACCTTTATGCTTCTGAGAAATTTATGTAAAGGTACGTACCTCTAGATTTACCTCCAGATGGTCTGCAGCTATAAGCTTTAGAGTAAGGTCAGCCAGGTCAGTCAAAGTAAGGTAAGACAGAAGCAAGCGTGGCAGGTGAGGTAAGGAACATTAAGGTAAGGTATAAAACTGTAAAACAATGCAATGGCATGAGATAAGGTCCTCCGTAAATAGGATGCTTTATGACATGACAGATTGTCCGGCGTTTCTTAATTAACTTAATTAACATTCATTAATTTTAATTGCTTCTCTATCACTCTTAATTACTCTTGTTTCGTCGACTCTTCTGTGCAAATACATTAATTTCAGGTCATACGCTATTCAGATGTTGACTACTTAAGGAAATTCATGAGCCGAAAACTTACATGAGTTAAATGGGTCTCGGTGGGACGATTGGTCGGTAAATCATTTCAGTTAATCAATCATATTGGTCGGTGGTTTCATAGGTCGTGGATCGGCAAATCATTTGGGTCGGTGAATCAATTGATTCGGTGAATTATTTGGGTCGGTGAAACATTTGGGTCAGTGAATTATTTTGGTCGCCGAATTATTTGGGTCGCTGAATAATTTGGGTCGGTGAATCATTTGGGTCAGTGAATTATTTGTTCAGTTAATCATTTGGGTCAGTTAATCATTTGGGTTGGTGAATCATTTGAGTCGTTGAATAAATTTAGTCGGTGAATCTTCTGGTCAGTTAATCATTTATGTCATTTAATCATTTTGGTCGGTTAATCATTTAGGTCAGTTAATCGTTTGGGTCGTTGAATCATTTGGGCCAGTTAATCATTTGGGTTGGTGAATCATTTGGGTCGGTTAATCATTTGGGTCGGTTAATCATTTGGGTCAGTTAATCTTTTGGGTCGTTGAATCATGTGGGCCAGTTAATCATTTGGGTGGGTGAATCATTTTGGTCATTTAAACATTTGGATCAGTGAATTATCTGAGTCGTTGAATCATTTGGGTCAGTTAATAATTTGGGTTGGTGAATCACTTGGGTCATTTAATCATTTGGGTCGTTGAATCATTTGGGTCAGTTAATAAACTGGGTCGATGAATCATTTGGGCCAGTTAATCATTTGGGTTGGGTTAATCATCAGAGTTGTTGAATCGTTAATAATTTGGATTGGTGAATCATTTGGGTCATTTAATCATTTGGATCGGTTAATCATTTGGGTCAGTTAATCGTTTGGGTCATTTAATCATTTGGGTCAGTTAATAATATGGGTTGGTGAATCATTTGGGCCAGTTAATCATTTGGGTTGGGTTAATCATCTCAGTCGTTAAATCATTTAGGCTGTTGAATCATTTGGGTCGGTGAATCATTTGGGTCGGTGAATCATTTGAGTCGTTGAATCATTTGGGTCGTTGAACTATTTGGGTCAATTAATAATTTGGGTCGGTGAATCATTTTTGATCAGTTAATCATTTGGGTTGATGAATCATTTTGGTCATTTAATCATTTGGCTTGGTGAATGGTCTGAATCGCTGAATCATTTGGGTCGGAGAATCATTTGGATCGGTGAATCATTTGAGTCAGTTAATCATTTGCTACAGTTAATCATTAGGGTCGGCTGATCAGTTGGGTTCGAGAATCAGTTGGGTGGGTTGATGGGTTCTGGGTTGGTTATCATTTGGATTTGTGAAATATTTAGGTCAGTGGGTTCACCGGTCGTGGGTTGGTGAATCGTTTGGGTTGGTGAATCATTAAGGTTGGTGAATTATTTGAGTCGGTGAATTATTTGGGTCAGTCAAACACTTAGGTGGGTTGATGAGTCGTGGGTCGATAATCATTTGGGTTGATGAATCATTTGGGTTGGTGAATCATTTGGGGTCATTGGGTTGATGGGTTGGTGAATCATATGGGTCGATGGCGTCCAAACGAAAAACCCTGAGCATAGCACCATTGATTCTCCATTGTGATCACTGTATCCACAGCATGGAATTTTTTGCCTAATGGACTAACTAACCAACTTACTATGCACCTGTTTAAGAGTCATGTGAAGTGTGACTTGTTGGCCTCAATCGGATAAAAGCTATTTTGGGACAAACATTTCACACGAAACGACCCAGATTATTAACTGACCTTATATTCGTGACACTCTTCACTGGCTCCCCGTCCAGCAGCGTGTCCACTTTAAGATCCTGTCCCTCATGCGCAATTGTGTTCTTGGCTCTGCTCCCTTTTACCTCATTCACTTCTGCATTTTGGTCTCCTCGTTGTCGGACCGTAGCACCCTTTGCTCGGCCACTCAAGATCTCCTGCTTGTCCCTCGCATGCGTACCGCTGCAGCCCAGTCCAGAAGCTTTGCCTACGTTGGTCCCACCTGCTGGAATCGTCTCCCTCGAGAATTGCGACTTGAGCTCCTCTCTCTCCCCCTCTCAGTGTTCCGCAGGCGCCTGAAGACTGTATTGTTCAACAGTGATTTTACTTTTTCGGGTCGGAAGCACCTCTGTTGAGTTTATCCTCTAAGAGGCGCTTTATAAATCTCAAATTACAAATTACAATTACATGACACTGCACTTGCGCGGTTAACAAAACCGATGTAACACACGTGTAGTAGTAGAAACTGCCATCTTGAACTCTGTTACAAGGAGTTAACGACTCTGTTAATTTAATGGGACTTGTTGTCACTGGTTCCACCTTTGGACGCATGTTCAAATTCAATTCCCTCTCAACGGCGTTACGTTCCAATAAGAAAACAAGTCATTAAACGTATCCAACAGTTCTAAGAACCCTCACACGAAAAACCCGTCGGCGCCTCTCCTTGCTACACACAATTTGTCTGCTTCCTCCTGGTGATGTCGATTCCACACGACACTTCAGATGGTTAATTTCCGCTAAGTCAGTCACCGCTGAAAATAAAACCCCCCCAGCTGCAAACGACCTGAGAGGAAATTGATCGTGGGTTCACCACTTAAGGGTGGACCATGCACTTTAACTCGCATACTCTGCTTCTGTAAACACTTAGGAAACAAGAAAAACAACCGCTTTCTAACTAGACATGCCTACATGTAGACAGACGTGTCTACAAATATACATACGTATGTATGTATATACATATATACATATATATAGACATACAGAGGTGTAGGTCTAAATATGTATGTGCAGGACTATTTATACATTCATATGCATACATATATACATGTATGCAGGCTTATCTATGTGTGTATGTATTTATGTATGTTTATTTGCATAGATACATGTATAGTTGCAATGTCCAAATCATGTGATACTTACTAGGCTGCTATACTATGGGGAGCACTGCGCATAAGATAAGATGCTAGGGCAGCAAATGTTGACGCTGATAGTTGGATGAGTTGGATGTGATATTTGATCGTTGACATCAGTATCGTCTTGAAGTAGGTGTTTCATTGATAGCGATAGATAAAGTAACTGCAGGTGTAATTGTAACTGTAGGTCGGGAGCGTCTGTGGTGAGTCTGTCTCGAAAACAGATGAGTCTGTCTCGAAAACAGATGCGTCTGTCTATAAAACAGGTGAGTCTGTCTCTAAGACAGATGAGCCTGTCTCGAAGACAGATGAGCCTGTCTCGAAACAGACGAGCTTGTCTCGAAGACAGGTGAGTCTGTCTCGAAAACAGATGTCTGTCTCTAAGACAGATGAGCCTGTCTCGAAGACAAATGAGCCTGTCTCGAAGACAAAATGAACCTGTCTTGAAGACAGATGAGCCTATCTCGAAGACGGATGAGTCTGTCACAAAGTCAGCCTCACGAGGCATTCCTGACCTCTCAACACAAATGTACCACGATCAAACAGAATGACACTCGAGCTCTTAGAAAAAAGTGACAAAGGATAGACCGAGCAGGGCAAATCGGAAATTATTAGGCAACTTATTCCAGAAAGATGGACCAACCAGAGCGAAACTTCTAAGCTGGACTGTGGAAGTTCGGGCCGGAGAGACAGCCAGGTCATCATGAGACCAAGATACGTAGACAGATATCAGTATGCATACAATGTGTTCTGTTGCATTGTATTGTATTGCATTGTGTGTCAGAATTGCAGATATATGTATACAACTATGTATTTATATTTATATTTGTTTGTGTATATATGTATTTGTACGTATATATGTATGATTGCTAGGTGCCGAATGTACTAACGTAGTTTACTAATTCATTTATAACTTTCAACTTGATAATTTATTAACGACTGGTTTGTATGTGTGTTTCTGTTAGGCTACTGAGGCCTATAATCGCATAAAGTGTTCAGATGGGTTGTTGTGCGTCATGCTGCCGACAGGTAGGCTGGCGCAACATAAATGCTCCTGAATCTGATAACATACAGCTTATGTATATACTAATATATATATATATATATTATATATATGCATACGCATACATATATTGTTGCAGGTTGTCTGGAGATATGGAATTTGATACCATCTTTAGATTAAACTATATTTTATAAAATATTTACAAGTATAACATGACTTAACAAGATGTTGACCTCGGGCGGCAACAAAACCAGCAAAAACCTCACGAAGAGGAAACAAAATGTCTACCAAAAGACGGTGACGAAAACGGCTAAAAAAACCGAAACGGCTCCGAAGAACCAACAAGTCATCCACTCACCGAGACAAAGAACGACTCGTCAAGAGACTGGCAAGTAAACGGTTGCGCAGGGCCAACGATCAGAATCAAGTCTGAACCATATATAAGCAAAACACCTTTTTATAAGGTCGGCTTTCCCGCCAAAATGTGTCGAAGAGGTACAACGTACAACAACTTGACCCACTCAGTCATCTGCTGTACGTCGAGTGTAACAATATATACGTATACATAAATATATACACACACATATATATACATTGGTATACAAACACATATATATTTAATGTATATATATATACATAATACACACATATATATATTTGTACATATGTATATATACACATATACACATATGTATACACACATATATACATAATTATATATATACTGTATGCGCACATATATGTACATATGTATGTGTGTGTGTATATAAAGAGAGAGCGAGTCAGGAGATGAGGAAGATCCGAAGATGAAGAGGATGAACAAGAGGAGGATGAGAAGGAAGATCAGAAGGAAGAGGATTAGGAGGAGGAGAAAGACGATTGATGATGACGAAAAGGAGAAGGATGGGGAGGAGGAAGATGAGGCTGATTATAGAGAGGAAGAGGAAGAGGAGGAAAAAGGGCTTGAGGAGAAAGAATGGCAAGATGAGGAGCAAAAAACAAATAAGGGAATACAGGTGGAGTTTTTAAATTTTTAATTAAAATATTCGATATATGATTTATGAAAAGTTGAACTGTTCGGAAATGGAACACTATGTAGAGTTTATTTAAGACGCATTTAGAATTTAATTAAGTACTTATTTCATATTATATGTACTTGTCTTGTTTAGGGAAAGGATGACTATGAGGAGATCAAAGGAGGAGGAGGAGGAGCTGAAGGAGGAGGAGGAGCTGGAGGAGGAACCGGAGAAGGAACTGAGAATTTCAGCTGGGAAAGAGAATTCCTTGAAGATCGAGCGATGAAGCCCGGTTACGTGTCTCACTCCGCCATCGTCAGTTTCCCATCCGGATCACTACGCGCCTCCGCACCGCAGACCTTCATACCTAATCAGACAGGTAATACCCCATTTTGTGCGTCTAAATGTTCTATGTATGTCTGGCATAGGTAAACTATGGTAAGGTAATGTATGCCATCTTTACCGGCCTATCGCCAGCCAACACTGCTAAACTGCAATCTGTGCTTAACTCTGCTGCTCGTCTCATAGGGGCATTCCAAAATATGGCCACATCTCGTAATCTCGTTATATATTTGTGACATTCTTCACTGACTCCCTGTCCAGCAGCGTGTCCACTTTAAGATCCTCTCCCTCATGCGCAGTTGTGTTGTTGGCTCTGCTCCCCTTTACCTCATTCACTTCTGCACTTTGGTCTCCTCGTTGCCGGGCCGTAGCAACCTTCGCTCGGCCACTCAAGATCTCCTGTTTGTTCCTCGCATGCGAACCCCTGCGGCCCAGTCCAAAAGCTTTGCCTATGTTGGCCTCACTTGTTGGAATCGTCTCCCTCGAGAATTGCGACTTGAACTCCTCTCTCCCTCCTTCTCAGTGTTCCGCAGGCGCCTGAAGACCGTACTATTCAACAGTGATTTTACTTTTTTGGGTCGGAAGCAACTCTGTTGAGTTTATCCTCTAAAAGGCGCTTTACAAACCTCAAATTACCCAATCACAATTACAAAAAGCGTGGTAAGGTAATGTAGGATAAGGCATGAAAAGACGCACTTCGTATCAAAATCAGAGTTGAAAGTCCACCGCCGAATGGTTGAACTCGTTCTTCTTTCTTATTCGCAGGCATCCGTGACATCATATCCGCTCTGCAGGGCGACACTTCCGGCCTGGAGCATCGCAGCGTTGCCCTCGGGGGTCAAACTCCCGTTTGCACTCCGGGTAAGATCGACGCAGGGAAGGCGATCTACTGCAGCGACGGGAGGGAAGGAGGGTGTGTGGTCCTTAAGACGAAGGAGTGCCTTCTGATTGCCTACTATATCGGAAATACTGAAACAGCCCTGACGCTCGCCTCCGAGTTGGCGGAATTCATGGAGGAAAGCGGACGATAAACTATTTATTGCTTAACTTATTCAAAATATTAATTAACTTAGTAATTGGTTAATCAGAAATAATCGATCGATTACTTCCGATTAATCCATTACTGATCACTCAAATTAAACGATTGATTGAAGACCATTAACAGTTTCAGTTAATTAACTAAAATCTACTGTTTAGACTGATTAGTTGGAAATAATTTTTACTAATCGAAGTGATTTAATTACAATTAAATGATTGTAATAAATAAAAGATAGTAAATAAAAGATTATTAGAAATCAATAAATTGAAATATTTTCTAAGGCTCTCCTCGGAGTTGGGCGTATCCATGAAAGAAAATGGGTATTTAAACTGTTTAATACCTTTGTCGTAATTTTAAGTAATCATTTAAAATAAAAAATAATATTAATATCAGTCATTAATGCATTCATTGAAACAAAGAATGAATGAATCAATGAAAGAACGCACGGAAGGATGACTGGCTGTCTGACTGGCTGTCTGTCTGGCTGTCTGACTGGCTGTCTGACTGGCTGTCTGACTGGCTGTCTGACTGGCTGTCTGACTGGCTGTCTGACGTACTCTAATATGTTGACTGAGTGACTGATCGATCATCTGATTGTTTGAAGAAGAAAGAAAGTTGTAGAAAGCGAAGGAGGAGGAAGATGAGGAAAGTTGAGTGAGGAAGATAAGGGAATTGTGGAGTGGGGAAGAAGCGGATAACTTAAAACGAAAAGAAAAAGGAAGACGATTTTCCGATAATAAAGTGAAGAAATAATTATATTAATTAGATCCATGGAATAATTCTTCGATATATGTAGCAGCTGGAATTTCATAGCTCCTTTAAAAAGTCTTGAAACAGCAGTGGAAGTGTGAATATGTGTGTATGCATGCATGTCTGTATGTATTTATGTATACAAGTATGTATCTGGTTATATATATAGCGCATTTAAAAAACTTCACAAAGTATAGCAAGAGCTTGAATATCCTGATTAGAATGAAGTGACATTAACTAACAAAAAGTTCTAATTGTGTAGCGACAGAAAAAATGTTGACATTGTGCAGACGGCAATCGCTTCTATAGCGCCTCGTAACGCCGAAGTTTCTTCATCAGCGGCGTTTCTTCGGCTCATGCGTTGACTGGGACCAAGTAGGGTGGGGTCGACTTTCCATCTTCGGCCGCAGCGTTACCCTCGGCCGCACCGTTACCTTCGGCCGCACCGTTACCTTCGGCCCCTCCTGATGCACAGGTTCCACTGAGGGCGTTGTCGATGGCATCGTAGTTGTCATCGGCCGCACCTCCAGGAGTTTCCAGCTTCTCGTAGTGGTTCTGGGCGCCCGTCGGGACCTCGGCCGTTGGGTCCGCGATCTTGTCGTAGGTACAGTCGTAATCGAGGTCCGGATCGAAAGCTTTGTTCATTCTGAGCCTCGCCTCATTCGACTGTTGTGATGAGCTTTTGGAAGCACATCGACGTCTCGCGCAGACGACCACAATGACAAGGAGGATGACAAAGAGAAGGCCGAAGCAGGCGGCCAGTGCGACTATGAGCAGGAAATAGTCAAACACGTAGACACCTACAAAATTGCACATGGTCCGGTAAGTTTCGATGAGGTGAGGTAAGCCCAGTTAAAGTCAGATAATGTGAGTAAAAGAATGGTAAGGTAAGCTGATTCCAAACGAGGTAAGACATGATAAATGTAAATGTATTTGTTTTCTATAGCGACCGTATGGCCTCGACCCTGCTCAATTTTTAACGAATTTATCGGGTGAGGTCTTACACCATCCCTGCCTGTTTGAATGGGCGCCAGGCCACTTAATGTTCCCATGTAGGGACAGTGCTAGTCCGAGATTAAAATAAGATACGATAAGGCAAGACAAATGCGAAGTAAGGCAAGATTAGACAATGACAGGAAAGGTAAGTTACGGAAATGTAAAGTAAGGTAGGGTAACATAGGCCCTAAGGTGATGCAGTTGAGGCAGGTAAGAATTGCCGGTGGGGAAGCCCGGTCGAAATCCGATAGGTCAGAGAAAGTAGGTCAGGCTACGGTAGTTAGCAAGGGTGAAGGTCGAATCCCGGGCGGGGCAGGTGGATAAAGGCACATCTTGGAATACGTACACTGTTCTCGGATATAGGACCCGGTACCAGACTTGGCTCCTTTTGGACACTGCGTGCACTCCGTCTGACCTTTGACGTCATTGTACTGGTCCGGTGGGCATCTGACGCAGCTGTCGTTGCTGCGGTGGTGGTAGGTGCCTACGTCACAGACCTCTGCTCAACCATAAACCAACGAAACTTCATCGCAGTTACTCACATTTGACATTGCACGCAAAGCACCCTAACAGTAGTAGTTCGCTACTTACGATACTATGCCATAATTACAATTACAGTTACAGCTGCAGAAAGGCCTTAAGTCATCATCGTCATCGTCATCATCACCATCATTAATCTTTCATAGGCGGCGCCACAGGAGACGAAAATATTCTGTAAATAAAATGAACGCAGTATACATATCTGGTCTGCGATGGTGAAAGCTGTGCTATCTGGCGAACAATATGAGAACAAAAACGGTTGTTTAGAAATGCGATATGTTGGGATAAAGTTGTTCAGAAAATGCGGTGCGTTGGGATAAAAGCGGGACAATTGTTGGCTGTTGCTCCCACGGCCCTTGCTTAGCTACCGGGGAGCAACTGGCGTCTTTCCCCGGTAGGGACATTTTGCCGAACTAGCGCTGAGATTCTCTCCACGGAAGAGACAAGTGTTTAAAGAAGCTCAGTGCATAAATCGATGTCCTACCGCAGAAGCCATTCAGTTTGTTGATCTCTCCAGGAAGACAGCCAATGGTAGCGTTGATGGTCGTGATCGACAGGTCGTGGGCGGTGCTTAGATCAGAAAGGCCTTTGAGTGGAACGCGCAAGAATTCTGTCTCGAGGTCTTTTCGAATGTTTTTGAGAACTTCGTCGACCTCGGTCGTCAGGTTTTGAGCATCAGTGACAGTTCTAAGTACGCAACGACACCACCTGTTCATCGCGACCGTATTTTGCAAGAACCTTCCATCATCTTCTTCGTTCGTCGTCATCATCATAATCATCGTCATCATCATCATCTCATCATCATCATCACCGCCACCATCACCAACACTACTATCACCAGCACAACAACGACCAACATCACTATCATACACCACCACCACCACCAACAACAACAACAACAACAATGCCAACGACATATATTGGATTTATTTTTGAAGCGCCATCGATTGGTGCCTAGATTAAATTCGATTAAATTCTACTAGAGTGGACTAGACAAGACTAGATTACACTAGGCGAGACGAGATGAGACAAGATCAGACGAGACCAGATCGAACCAGATCGAACCAGATCGAACCAGATCATACCAGATCGAACCAGATCGAACCAGATCATACCAGATCATACCAGATTGAACCAGATCAGATTCCTATAAGGAAGCGAATCACCTCACCCAGATTGGCCGACTACATCGATATTGAGAACCATCGGGTCCCATTTAGAACGGCAGCCTTCGACCTTGACGATCGACTTCATCGTAAAGCTGGACAGGCGCACGTAGTTCCGAAAGGCGTGCTGAAGGAAGTGGCTGGTATACTTGGTGTCTAACCCGTCGACACAGGCCTCTTTTGCGGGCACAATTATCCTCAGGGACCCTATGACGGAAGCCGGGATCTCCTCTGGCAAAATCAAAGGTCAATTAAGGTAATATAGTTCATTATGCACGCGATTCTTAATCCTTACAGCAATACAACAAGAGATAACACTTTTGTTTACACTCTTCTATAATAGCGGTAAAATAAGGGTAAAAGCAATGGTCTTAAATTGCTTACATGATTGTACTGAAACTCCAGTAGAATTGTACCGACGCGGAAGATAGTTCGGCTGAAGTACACAGATCCACGGCAAGAACAAGTAAAGGAAATTGGTAGGATAAGACAAGAATGGCATGAATAGGTAGGAAAGAGTAGGAATAGGAAATTGGTAGGATAAGACAAGAATGGCATGAATAGGTAGGAAAGAGTAGGAATAGGAAATTGGTAGGATAAGACAAGAATGGCATGAATAGGTAGGAAAGAGTAGGAATAGGAAATTGGTAGGATAAGACAAGAATGGCATGAATAGGTAGGAAAGAGTAGGAATAGGAAATTGGTAGGATAAGACAAGAATGGCATGAATAGGTAGGAAATAGTAAGAATAGGAAATTGGTAGGATAAGACAAGAATGGCATGAATAGGTAGGAAAGAGTAGGAATAGGAAATTGGTAGGATAAGACAAGAATGGCATGAATAGGTAGGAAAGAGTAGGAATAGGAAATTGGTAGGATAAGACAAGAATGGCATGAATAGGTAGGAAAGAGTAGGAATAGGAAATTGGTAGGATAAGACAAGAATGGCATGAATAGGTAGGAAAGAGTAGGAATAGGAAATTGGTAGGATAAGACAAGAATGGCATGAATAGATAGGAAAGAGTAGGAATAGGAAATTGGTAGGATAAGACAAGAATGGCATGAATAGGTAGAAAAGAGTAGGAATAGGAAATTGGTAGGATAAGACAAGAATGGCATGAATAGGTAGGAAAGAGTAGGAATAGGAAATTGGTAGGATAAGACAAGAATGGCATGAATAGGTAGGAAAGAGTAGGAATAGGAAATTGGTAGGATAAGACAAGAATGGCTTGAATAGGTAGGAAAGAGTAGGAATAGGAAATTGATAGGATAAGACAAGAATGGCATGATGAAATTGCCTGTGGTCGTTACACGGAGTCCGCTGAGCAGACTCGAACCCACAGTCGTTTGATTACAGACGAAGCGTCCATAGGTAGGTAGAAAATAGTAGTTCTACATAAGAATAGGTAGAAGTTGGTGCTCTTACTGATGCAGGTTCCATGCAGCTGTGCCTCAGTAATAGGTGTAGCCCAACGGCCATCGGTGCAGAGAGACTCCCAGGACTTGACTAACTTGTGCTGTGGGTGGCAGCTGTCGATACGGCAATGCAACGCATTGCCCCCTGTACATATCAGTTGAGCGTTGTCTACATGAGGAATCTGACAGATGCCCGGCTGCGTGGTTTCTTAAACAACAACAACGACTCTATTATTATTATTATTGTTGTTGTTATTATTATTATTATTATTATTATTAATATTTTTATTATTGTTATTATTATTATCGTCACTACTACTACTACTACCACCACTACCACTACTACTACTACTACCACCACCACCACCACCACTACTACTACTATTACTACTAAACTACTATAACAACAACAACTACTACTATAAATACAGTTATACTAGTTATACTACTAGAGCTGTATTTCAACTCTATTTCAATACTAGATGTGTCAGCATAATTTCTTTGAAGAAAACTTTAAAGGGAACAGTGGAAGACCTACTCAGTTTAACGACCGTCACTTTGAACGTGCAGCTTTTCGTCAGACCGGACTTATCCCTTACGGTGTATGTCACGGTATGAATTCCTTCGCCCAAGGAACCTCCCCAAGGTGGGGACGCCTTTGGTTGTCCTTCTATTTCATCGTTGTCGGAAACCTGTAACACATCGTTGAATGTACACTGCAGTAACACATCGTTGAAATAACACTGCAGTTAACAACAGCATTGTAATAATAACATTTTAACACCAGTTGCAGTGTCTAATCATAATGCAGAATCGTCAGGCCAGGAAACCAGTGAAGTGCCAGGGCATAAAATGTCTGGATGTTGTCATTGTGGAAGAAGAACGCGAAGAAGAATGCCAAGAAGAAGAACGCCAAGAAGAAGGAGAACGCCATGAAGAAGAAGAATCCCAAGAAGAAAGAGAAGGCGGAGGAGGACGAGGACGAGGAAAACGATGAGGAGGACGAGAAGGACGAGAAGGAGGAGAAGGAGGAGAAGGACGAGGGGAAGAAGAACGCGAAGAAAAAGAACGCGAAAAAGAAGAACGCGAAGAAGAACGCGAAGAAGAAGAAGAAGAAGAAGAAGAAGAAGAAGAAGAAGAAAAGCAAAACGAAGAAGTGCACTCTTCTAAGCTAATTATTATTAATATTGTTGGAGGTTGCCACGGGTAAGAGAGTTAGCAGATTCATTTTTCTTAGCCTCGGCATACGAGGGCGGTCGGTCAGTCTTCTCCATCGCCATCGGAACTTACCACCAACAGTGCACGGTTTTCGGGCTTATTTTATAACCGAGTTCGCTAGGATTTGAACTGCTGAACTCTCTCTTGGCAGTCGAACACGCTAACCACTAGGCCATCACGCACTGTATTGTAGCTGTAACACAATGAAAATTTCTAACACTGACACTGTAATATACGATTAGAACATGACTAATACTTAGTAAGAGTCTGGTGAACTTTGAACTGTCTTACTTCAGGAGGGCTCCATTTCACTGCGACTGATGTCTCTTCACCGGTCAGGTAGGCATCCACATCAGCAGGACACTTTATACTTGGTGGAGTTGTATCTGAAAAGCCACACACATATCACTTATTATGAACAATATTTATTTTAATATTTTACATTTACTGCTGTTTTTAATGTATTTACTCGAGGCAGGAACCAAAAAATCCTACCGTGACAGTGACCATTCATGATCACACCTACTTTAAAACCACCACCGTCTAAACTACGACAAAAACTTTGATCTTACGACTTTGATCTGCTACAAAACCCGTGATCTACTTACTGCAAGGCACCATAATATTCCGTGTAAAATTATTTCGCCCTAGGGGTCTCTTACGCCTCATACGTCGATCTCACCTTTGACCTCTACTTTGATCTTGCATTCTGCCACATCAACTCCGTTGCCATTTTCTCGCTTCGCCGTCGATGTCACAGTGACATCTGTCGTTCCTCTTCTGTAGATGGCTCCTTCGGGCTCTCTCTTGGTCGACACCTCTCTGGCGAGGCCCAGGCAGTCCTTGACGGTCGGCAAAAAGTCGTACACAACGAATCCCTGGTTGTCCGGAAGGGTATAACGCAAGGGTTCGTTTGGGCAGTTGGTGATTCGAATCCTACACTGGGTGCAAGTGGGACAGCAACTGGTGTCTGAGTGCTGGTCCTCAGGGGCACAGTTCAGCTTCGGACACGTGATTCGCTCACAGATGGAATTGTTGTAAACCGGATCATTGGCCCATGAGAATGTTCCGAGACAGCGGCAGTTGAGGCAACGCTCCGGATTGAAGCTCCTGCCTGGTGTGTAGGACTTGTCACCGTGTGCACAATTGGTCGTCGAAACTGTGCAACATATTGCAATATATAGAGTACTGTAATGTAATGTACAGTCATGTAAGGTATGTATGCATCAAGCCACTTAATACAGCGTCTTTTTACTACTTCACAAAGAGCTTCGCATGTGACTACCTAACTGATCTAGTCATGCACGTTTTAAGACAGTTTGAAAATGCATGCCGCATAGAGTAAAATGAAATAGTACGGACATGTAACGACATACTGTTCCAAGAAGAAAGCCTAACACGTGAGAAGGCATGATGGGATCGAACTGAAGCATGGAAAGGCGCGGCACCTGCATTGCCCCGCGGGCGAAAGAGCGCAACTAAAAACTGACTTGAATCTAGAACGCTGAGCTCCCTTAGGCTTACTGCTGAAGCGTTTCAGACAAGTGAGTTAATGTCAAGTAGAGTAGAATGTAATGTCAATTAGAGTAATTATAGTATCGTAGTTATACCGGGTTGTAGAAATTGCTAAAAACCGAATAAAATGTAAGGTAGATTATTGTTAAGTAAAGGAGAGCAATGTTATGTGAAGTCCAATAATTTAATGCAACGCGGAGTAATAAAATGCGAAGTTATCGGGAAATCAACCTAGAACTACTTAAATTAATCAAATATCCAGATAAATAAATAAAAAAAATTAACCGGCAGTGCAGTTCTTGAGGTCATAAGTCGGTACTTTGCCGTGACAATCACATCCGTGGTTGACCCACAGCGGAACACAAGATCCTCCGGAACAGGTTCCAGCCGGACAAGCTGGATAAAAAAAGAACCACCGTCAAAACTCGCCAGGGTTTACATTTCGCCATCGGAGAGTAATAAACTAATAAAGTGATAAAGTAGTAAAGTTATAAAGACTTCCAAGTAATATTCTGTCTTACGTCCTAATGTAATTTTGTGCTATGCATCGTAAAGTGATAACTGTGATATCACGTGATGCAGTGTGTTCTAGTCCAGGTTAGTCAAAAGTAGTCTAGTTTAGTCTAGTGTAGTCTAGCCTAGTGCATTCTAATTTATTATAGTCACGTTTAGGGTAGTATAATCATTCTATTTACCAGCAGAGCGGTTTTAGATAAAAGACATTTTATCAGATAATGCTTCCCCCTCCCCACATTACTTTAGACCAAGCCTTGGCGGGAATAGAGCTAAATACGGATGTATGTGTAACACGGTGATCTATTCATTTATCGTGCTTGGCCTGTGATCGCAAATCGAAAGACTGTGGGTTCGAGTTTGCTGAGTGGACTCCGTGTAATGACCCTGGCCAAGTTGCTTGTGTACACTTGTCTCTGTCACCAAGCAGTAGAGTTTGGTACTGGCGTAAGCTGGGAAGTAAATGGCAAGTCTTGCTGTGCGCTGGCCCCCTGTTCAGGATCTTGGGTTCGTCCAATACGGACACAAAATCAGAAGAGCTGAAATTGAACGCCTCTCCTACGTTCCACTAAGAAACATGGCAGTTTTACTTTACTTTACATCGAATCGAAGTGCTGGTCGTTCCAGCAGTTAAACTTACTCGAGGGAGGAGGGGAGACGGAGTAGATATGGAACTGGGTGGGGCGCATGAGGCCTCCAACGACGGTCCAAGTTTTTTCAGGTTTGTCGAGGACGAAGGCATTCACTGCTCCAGTTTTCCAGTCGCTGTAGTAGAAGGTCCTGCCAGTCGTGACCCTGAGGTCGTAGGCATGCTTCAGCACCTCCTCGGTTCCATTAATCGCTTGACAACGATCTGTAAACAACACAGATCTCCATCAGTTGTTTATTTACCTATTTATTTGTGTATTTTTATTTTTCCACATATAAGTGTAATTCTTCAGGAAATAGGAATTATTGGGAGACTGTTATTGATATCTGGAACGGAAACATCCGGTTCTGGTAGGGAGAAGGTACTGCGGATATCTTTGTGATCTTATTCGGCCTCCACACTCCAGTAACCCATCCTGTCCTCTACGTTCTCTAGATCGTCTGGATCTATTTGTTCCTCGTGTTAAGTCCTCTCTTGCTCAGCAGAGGCTTTTGCTGCTGTTGGCCCATCTCTCTGGAATGAACTTCCGCTATCGTTTCGTACAAGGGTCACTGTTGGTGATAGAGCTCAGTCAGCTCGTTGTTTAAAGACGTTCTTATTTCCCAGGGGCTGTCATGCTGGAAGCGCTTCTGAGTAGTTAGTTCTGCAAGCAGCGCTATATAAGCTATCAAATACAATACAATACAACAGCGGCGATGAAATTCTGAATTGTTAACAACAGCCGCTGAAATTGATGTTTGGTTTCTCTCGCATTAATTATTTATCAACTGTAGTTTATTAATATACTTATCGATTTATTATTTATTTAACCCTAACGAGCAGGTTTAAAAGGCGCCATATAAATGCCCCGCTGCTCAACTTCACCAGGATTCGAAGGAACTGGATCACTTACCGTTTCCGTTCAGTTCGCACTGGAAGATCTTCTTCGTCTTACCATCGGCCACGTACAGCTTATTGTCGGAGATGGAAATTCCGTTTGGCCAAACGAGATTCAGGGAACTGTAGAGTTGCTGAACTCCTTTGCCGTTCAGTAGCATCTTCGAGATCTTAGGCGTTCCTCCCCATTCCGTCCAGTAGATGGCGCTAGAAAGGCAGAGAACGAACGTAGACGGACAGACAGACACACAGACACACAGACTGACAAGACAAGACTGAAGAGATGCAGAGTTAAAGAAACAGAGACAGACAGACAGACAGAGTAAGAGACAGAGAGAGACAACAGACAGACAAAGTGAAAAAGTGCAAAGAGAAGAATGAATTGATGCAGTTATAAAAAGACAGCGAGGCCCAGACGGTGGGACAGAGTTACACATACATACATGCATGCATGCATGCATGCACAAATACATAGATACATACATACATACATACACATATACACATATATAAATACAGGCAGAGAGACAGACAGCTTTCCTACTTCCAAGTCATATATATGGACAAACAAATAAACATACTTTAAGTGACAGACAGACAGACAGACAGACAGACAGACACTATTCCTACTCTTCATGGACGATTATTCCTCGGGGTCTCTTCAGATTGTAGACAAGGATTTGATGTCGCAGTTCCTGTCCAGACGGAGCCCTGAGGAGCAGGCGGCATATTCGGCCATTGGAGTAGTCGGTCCAGTAGAGGTATTCGTTGTGGTAGACCATTCCATCGATGACCTCGTTAATTCGGTACAAGACCTTCGTTGCCATGGTCGAAACGTCCAGAGCATTTATCGTCTTCCTGTTGGAAACCAGAGTATCAACGGTCGTTGTTGGATTTGGAGAAAGATTGTAAAGCTACTCAATTTTTGATGGAATGACTGGCTGAAAGGGTGACTGACTGACTGGCTGACTGATTGATCGCTTGACTGGTTGATTGATTGATTGAATGACTGGCTGATCGATTGATGGACTGGTCCACTGATCGATCGATCGGTTGACCGGTTGGCTGATTAATTGATTGACTGGGTGATTGAGTTACTGATTGACTGGCTGAGTGATTGATAGACTGGCAAACTGATCGATTGACTGGCTGACTGAGCGATTAACTGGCCGACTGATCGATCGATTAACTGGGTGAGCGATTAATTGATTGACTGGCTGACTGATTGAGCTGTCTGATCGATTGATTGACTGGCTGACCGAGCGATTGACTGGCTGACTGATCGATTGATTGATTGACTGGGTGAGTGATTAATTGATTGACTGGCTGACTGATCGATCGATTGACTGACAATGACTGACTGAAGTTAGGTTAAATTGACTAACATTGACTAAGACTAAGACTGAATGACTGATTGAATGACTGACTGAAACAAAGAAAGAAAGAAGGAATGAATGAATGAGCGAATGAACGAACGAATGAAAGAACGAATGAATGACTCCATCTGCAGAAGATTCACAGTGTTTAATGATAATACTCGTCTAGTAATTCGTTAATGACACTTGACTGCTTTAACCGTTTTAACTTCTGAACTTGCCCTTTTAACTTCTGAACTTGAAGTTCTTTAAAGCCAGCGAATAAGTTCGTTTCCCTGACGCAGTTTATGTGTGGCATTGAGAAATATTGGAGAGTTACATTACATAGCCTGAAGTGCAAAAAACCTTCGGTGACTCACCGGTTGGCATCGCTGTAATACACAGTACGAGTAGCGCTATCGTACGTAAGTCCAACAAAGTTGGAGAAGAATGGACTTCCCTGGACAGCGATGTACGGGTTCGAATCCTTGCCGTCCAAACTTACGAGCTTAATGCTGTTCATGTCGGCAACGATCATAAACTTGGACGGCACTGAAAGAAGAAGGCAGATGTATGTAACGTAATGTAAATAGTCAGGGATTTACATAACATCGTCTGGTTTTGATGTGGCATCGGTTGATGCTTTGTGCTATATGCACCAGCGCTAAAGACGTTGCTAATTACTAGCTGTCGAATTCTCATTCAATATTATATATAGTTGTTGTTTACTAGCTCTTTATTTGTTTACTATTTGCATTTGATAATTTTTATTTAAATTATTTTATGTCACATAAGTTGATTTAATACAGTTTAATTAATACAGTTATTGTGATTATTGTTGTAACAAAGTCACTTGTTTATTTCAAGAGCTTCTTGTATTTTCATTTGAAAGATAGAAGGCAGGCGAATAGATTGCCAAAGAAGATGACTTGAAGCCACAGATACAAATTATTCAGGGCACTGACAGAAACGTTAAGGGAGAAATTCTTCAGGGAATAGGAGCAGGAGTTGTAGACTTGTGAGGTAGTTTGGATGATAAGACTATCTCACTGGACTCTTCAGGAGGAAGCTAGGAAACAGGAGCCCGGGAGCCATGGCGCCAAAAGTACTGATGCTTACACAAGTTTTGGCTCGTTGACGCCGAGGCAGGAGCATGCTCACAGAACGTTTTTGGAAAACAGAGATATCTATCTACACTACTGAATAAACATTAATACTATTAAAAAATAATACAGTGATATATACCCTGATATTATGTAACAAATTTTGCAAGTGGCGAAATATTTTTTTCTAGTGGTTGTAAAATGGCAAAAATATTCTTATAGATTATATTGCATATAACGTATAATTTTATCCGCCTTAGGTCTGTACTTCGCTGAGGTTGGCTCACACATCTTAAAAACACTTCCAGGGTCACTGCTAGGAAACAATGGCTATTGGAGCATTCCCGATAATTTGAATGTATCTAAAGGAAATAAAATGTCTTCTTTGAATATCTGTCTGGATACCTACCTACCTGTATGCCGACGTTGATGCTTACCTGGATAGCTACCTGAATGATTACTAAATGGTTGCCTCCTTGGATATTTACCTGGAGGCCAACGTGATGCTTACCCGAACATGAAGCTCCATCGTTGTCGAGAGATTTCCCGCCGTAGGTATTGCAGGTGCACGACTTCTCACTTGCCGTTTTTGACAAACAGATGTCGCCACAGCTTCTAGCGCAACTGTTCGAGCCTGTAACAGTTATTGTTACTATTAGTATTTTATTATTATTATTATTAATTATTATTATTTATTATTATTATTATTATTATTCTTTTTTGTTTTTACCTGAAGTAGAAATGACCCCTCAGGAGCTAAAAAATTGAGTTAGTAGTATAAAATGATCTTTGAATAATAAATAAGTTAATTAATTAATTAACTTATTTATTTATTTTACGTTAGGTGGACATGAACCACCGGGCTCCATCCATCCGCATCCAAGATATTATTATTATTATTACTGGCTGAAGGACTGACTGACTGACTCACCCACTCACTCCGCCTGTGAATAAGCAGGTTTCCGCGACTTAGCTTTCGCTGGGCGCTATAGAAATCTCGAGATTACGATTACGATTACTCATTCACTCACTTGCTTACCGGAGGCAAAGACGATACTCCGGGATTATAAAATATCACAGCTTTTTCTGGAATGGTCAGTTTTCGTCGATGTCATGCTTGGCGGCGGAGGTGCTGTTGGAGGCCATTGCTTTGAAGCGCTGGATGGCTATGGATAAGCGCTGGTAGACGAGTGTAGTTTCCATGCTATCTCCTGCTACCTGGGCAAGGCGGTATCCAATTAAGGTGGCTGTCAAACACCAGGCCCTTCTGGTTTATTGGGACAGGTGTTTCAAGACTAAGGGCACAAAGCGGCATGATGATAAAACAGTTGTCATTATTATTATTTTTACCCGAGATAGAACTGATGCCGCAGGAACGAAAAAATTAGGTTAGGAGTATAAAATGACTGATCTCTGAAAAATCAGTCCTCGTACCGTTAGTTTTCACAGCTATCTGAAAGCGTGCCTCTGGTTGCAATGGTACTGTGGCGCTGGACACAGATGGAAAGACATTGAAAAAGGCAGTAGGTCTCGCGTCTATCTCCAAAGACTGCAGAAATGGTTGATGAGCTTAAGGAGGTGCTGGGGGCGCAGCCCATCTGGTTCCCAGCCACATCCTGACGGAAAAGAGCGAATGGCAGCTTCTGCATCGGACTGCTCCACATGGTGGGGCTCGAACCGTCGAGATTCACGCGGACTGTGCTGGCCCGGACACCCCAGTCCGTGTAGTAGAGTAGTGTAGTAATCGGGCTTGGAAGGGCAGCAAGACTATCAGGTTGACGGTCTGCAGGATGTTTACCAAATCAGATAATAAGTTCTTCAAGTTTGGGGTGGCGTGGCGGCTCTCATAAAAAGACATCCGAGCGTCGAATATCATCAACAGCAGCAGTAGGAGCAGTTATTACTTTAATATTTTATTATTATTATTATTACTATTAGTTAATTAAATAGTTATTATTATTATTATTATTATCAAAAAATATTATTATTAGCAATTAGCATTAGTATTATTAATATTAATTGACCTGGGTTTGCTGTGAATGGACTGAAGGAGAGCGACATGAGTCCGCTGGTTCCCTGAACGATGGTGTCTGACAGGGTTCCATTTGAGTTCAAAAAGATCAATGTATCCGTTTCCCAGTCACCAACGTAGAACCCCGAAGGAGTGGCAGTCAGGCCGAACGGAGTCTGTAATTGTGATCATAATCGACGCTTTTATGTAGCGCATATCGTTTGGCGAGAATAAGAAGCGACGGACATGTAGTAAGAAAGAGAGACACAGACAGAAAGACACAGACATGCAAACAAACGAAGAAGCAGCCATGAAGACACACAGGGTGGTTCAGTGACTCTTTCTGTTTGGCTGGGTTGTTTGCTGAGTTGACTGAACTACTTCCTGATTGACACAAGTACAGTTAAACACTGAATCTGAAGCATTCAGAAAGACACATAAACATACAGAAAGAAAGCATGCGAAATATAAAAAGACAGACAGACAGACAGACAAAGCAAAACAGTGAGAGAAAAGAAAAAGTGATTCAGTTGTAGAAAAACAAAGCGACACATTAGAGGTCGAGACGCTGGAAGAGAGAGAGAGACAGAGACAGAGACAGGGACAGAGACAGACAGAAAGAGAGAAGAGAGAGAGAGAGAGAAAGAGAGACACAGACAGAGACAGACTGAGACACAGACAGAGACACAGACAGAGGCACAGACAGAGACACAGACAGAGAGACAGATGAACGGACGGACGGACAGATGAGGAGGCTTATTTGAAAAAAACTCGTCCTCCTACCCTGAGTTTCACACTGGTATGCGCCAAGACGTCTCTAAAATTGGAGCCGTCAAGGTTCATCGCGTAGAGCGAACCGTTCTTTTGAGTGGGACGATCGGAATCACTCGACGGTTGACGAGTCTTAAAGTGCGAGTCAACGAAATAGATCGTGTCGTTGACGAGAGCTATCCCGTTCGGGTTATCGAGTCCGGTCCGGATGAGGGTGGGATCCGATCCGTCGAGATTCACGCGGACAATGCTGGCCCGAACACCCCAGTCCGTGTAGTAGAGATACCTGAAGATAAAGAACAGTTAACAGTAAGTATTGTCTTGCATTTATCAATTTATATAGAACCTCTAACAGAACAAGATACCCAGAGTAAATGTAAACGTAAATGTATAGGTTTAATATAGCGACCGTATGGCCTCGACCCTGCATATTTTGCAATGAATTTATCGTGTGAGATCCTTCACCACCGGAGTAGCTTCCAGCATGACAGCCCCAGGAAAGAGGTCAATGTAAACGTACACTTTATTCTATAGCGACCGTATGACCTCGACCCTGTTCATTTTTTAGGGTATTAATCGGGTGAGATCCTTCATCACCGCTGCCCATTTGAATGGGCGCTACGCTATCTAAGGTCCCCGTTTACAGACTGTGTTAGTCCGAGATTGAAATCTCCGAACTAAGCCACTATCGGTATGCGAACCGGCATCCTCGCGCACAGAGGCGCCTCGACGTACCTCCCACAGCCAATTGAGCTGGAATTGTAGGTGGAAATAGTAAAAGAAATATCGATCCTGGTCCAGTCCAAAGGTAGAACAAAGGTTCACTTGGCCGTGGGTCAATGATCTTTGACCTGGGCCAGGACCGGATGCTCACACTGCTGCTGTAGCCGATTGCTGATGGAGGTGGAGGCTGGTCTTCTAATATGCCTGCATCTTTCTTTATGTTTATTAGCTAAGGTTAAGACATTATACTAGGCATATTAGGCATATTATTATCATATTGGAGTAGACAGGTTAGATTATAATTAACTATTTAGACTAGTCTATCGTAAGTTAGTTGGGGTTGGACTTGACTGAATTCGACTGGACTAGACGAGATTAGACTAAACTAGAAAAGACTAGATAAGACTTGACTAGATCAGACAGGACTAAACTAAACTGACTAGACTAAACAGACTAGAAATGACTAGACTAACTGGAGTAGGCCAGAGCAGAACAGATGAGATCCAGATCATATTAGGTAACGCGAGATAGGATAAAAATAACACCGGATCCCATAAGATCAAATTAGATTAGATTGCATTAAATTAGATTACATTAGATAAGATCAAATTAGATTAGATTGCATTAAATTAGATTACATTAGATAAGATCAAATTAGATTAGATTGCATTAAATTAGATTACATTAGATAAGATCAAATTAAATTAGATTGCATTAAATTAGATTATCGAATAGCACTGACCCATTTTCTGAATCTAAGGCCAGACCACGTGGCTTATCAGCCGTCGTGACGATAGTCTTGACCTTGACATTGTTCAGATCTTGAAGGCTAACTGTCTCGACCCGGTGCCAGCTGTAAGGAGTGGCATCGATGAAGACGCTGCCGATGTTGGTGTAGTACAGCTGGCGTCTCTTCACATCCACCAGCATCCCTAGGATCATTGGCAGAAGCACCGACATGTACGCACTTACTAATTTGTTACATATTTAGTGGTTCCTGATCTTTCATTCGTTCGTTCGTTCGTTCCAGTACTCAGTCAGTCAGTCAGTCAGTCAGCCAGCCAGCCAGCCAGTCAGTCAGTCAGTCAGCCAGTCAGTCAGTCAGTCAGTCAGCCAGTCAGTCTATCTGTCAGTCAGTCAGTCAGTTGTTTGTAAATACGTTCCTTCATTCGTTTGTTCATTTCTTCGCTCGTTCGTTCATTCTTTCTTTCGACCATTTTCGTCAGTAAGTAAGTCAGTAACGAATGAGTAAACTGATTAGCAAATTTTTAATGAGACCTTCAACGAGCCCAACGCCGTGCTTGTTTCGAAGTAGAATTTCATGGTTATTTCCATTGATGTTCGCCAGATGGACAGTCCTTTCGCGAACGTCACTCCAGAAGACATTCTAGACAGAGAGACATCACACAGTAGTACTGCTTGTCGGACGACAGACAGACAGACAGACAAACAGACAGACAGATAGACCACAACATAACATAGCATAATAGCATAGTATGTTCAGACAGAGTGAATGACACACAAACAGACGCCAGCAGACATAGGGCCAGACAGACACAGACAGACACAGAAGGCAAAGACAGACAGACAGACCAACCAGCATCTACCTTGGCGATGGGGTCGTAGGCTACAGCGACTGGCCTGAGACTTCGACCTACGACGTAGAAATCTGTTTTGTCCCCGGATGATGGATCAAAGAATCCGACGTAGCCTGAATCAGCCATCGCCACCAGAAGGATTGAGCTGCTCGGATCTGCAGCAGCAACAACATCCAGTAACCTTTACCAAATGAATGAATGAATGAATGAATGAATGAATGAATGGGGAAGGTGGGAAGGAAGGATGGAAGGATGGAAGGATGGAAGGAAAGAAAGAATGAAGAAAGGAAGAAATGAAGATGGGAATGAATGAGTGAAGGAAGAATGAATGGAAGGAAGGAAGTAAAGAATGAAGGAAGGAAGAAATGAAAGAGGGAATAAAAGAGGAAGGAAAGGTGGAAGGAAAGGAAGAAGAAAAGGAAAGGAAGGCAGGAAGGAAGGAAAGAAAGAAGGAAGGAAGGGAGCGAGCGAGCGAGGGAGGGGAGTGATGAAAAATGAAGTAACTAAACAATGAAAGAAGGATAGAAGGAAAGAAGGAAGGATCGAATGAAGGCAGGCAGGAATTGAAGAATTAATCATTTTGTGCATTTCCTTATGTACATGAAATGTACATTTTCCGAGACAGTAATTATTGCACGTGTATTTCCTTCGTTCATTTATAAGCGATTCTAGTAAAAGAATGTATGAATGGATGAATGTAGGAAATAGGAAATGAAGGAACTCTGCTCACTGATGCATGTCTTTCCATCGCCTTTGCTCAATGTCTTGCCTCCGTAGCTTGGACAGAAGCACCGGGTTTGATTCAGCCTAATTGGCAGACAGAGGGCAGCACAGCCCTTACCTTCACACGGATCATATCCTTCGAAAGAAGCATCACACTATGAACTTAGAATCATATAAGTATTCAGAACTTATATTCTGGATGGACTTATTCCGCAATTCAGACTTTGAATATAAGACTGGTGTTCGTAGCTTCATCATATATGACATATTAACATAACATCATATATTAACATAAGTTATAACATAACAAAAGAACATAAATTATATCATAACGTAATTCAGCATAACATTATTGTTGCTGTAATTATTATTATTGTTATTTCACCAGAGGTAGAAATTATCCATCAGGAATAAAACCAATTTAAATCCAAAGGATTATATCCCAAGATTAATGCACTACAATAAAATACCCTCTAGTGCAATAAAATACAAATGCAATACAATAATAACAATTAATAATATTTATAATGATAATAACAATAATCATAATAATACTAATTGATACTATTATCATTATTAAGTATTATTTCTACGATCATGAAGTTTAAATTTTTTTAGGAAAGCATCGTTCTCGAATGGTTAATTTTCTCTTATGTTACTACTACTACTACTACCACCACCACTACTACCACTACTACTAATACTACTACTATGTAAATGTAAATCTCCGAAATTTCTCGGCGCCACACAAAGCTGCGTAAAGGAGACCAGCTTATATACAGGCGCTATATCAAATCAAGTCTGTAAGAGCCAGTTTGGTCAGCTTCGGTGGAAGGTCAAAATGCGGGGGTCAAGCCGAGGGGGAGCATGGTGCTACGGTGGAAAGCGTTGGTGATAGTGATCATGGGATAGTGTAAGAGAGGAAGCAGGATTGGGTAGTTCGGTTTTCGGTCTTGAGTGAAATGTTGAAGGATAGAGCTAGAACAAAGGGAGGGGTGTTCGTATTGACAGACAGGGAAGAGGGGTCATGTCATTGCTGTTACTTTTTGGCTGGTAGGAAGCCTTTACGTAGATGGCGCTGAAGATCTCTTCTGTTCCGAGATTCTGCGTTCCCTTGACGACATTATTTCCATCGATATCCATGGCTACCAGTTGACCTTTGACCCAGTTCGTAATGTAGGCCCTGTTGTCGTGTATGGCCAGTCCGAAGATGTGGTTACCATCGGCCAGTCTAACGGGCGTGCTCTTTGGCTGAAGACCGTTAAAATCGGACGACACGAAAGTCTTGTCTTTCGAGTCCACCCAGTAGAGTTTGCTGAAGACGCAGATACACAATACAGTGAAATGCAAGACACTGCAACTTTATACAAATGCAACACAGTAAAATACTAGGCATTGTGACTCAATGTTATAAAACTCAATACAATGCAGATGGTGTATAATACAAATGCAAAACAATACAAATGCAATGTTATGTAAATGCAGTACAACACCAATGCAATGCAGTATAAGGTAATGCACTGATACATGCAAAAGAATTCACAGCAACATGAACTGAATGAATTGATCGTGAGTTGCAGTGGGCCGATTGAAGTAAGGTAAGTTAAGGTAGGCTAAAGTAAGCGAAGACAATTTAAATTAAGGTAAGTTAATGCAAGCTACAAAAAGGTAAGGTAAGGCAAGTCAAAGTAAAGGTAAGGTAAAGAAAGTTGAGTTAAATTAAGGTTAAGTAAGATAAGACACGTTATTTTACGCCTTATTTACAATTACGATTACGATTAACATGGAAGCCCTCACTTGTTATAGGCAACGATCTGATTGGGAAGGTTGACTCCTTCTGTGACGATGATCTTTCGGTCTGATCCGTCGAGTTGTGATCTGGCGATGTGCTTGTGTCCCTGGTCAGTCCAGAAGAGATGTCCACTGATGGGATCGGCGAAGATGCCCCTGGGGCTCCCCTGTCCAGTCATCATTAGGATTCTGCGGTTGGATCCATCTGCATCCGAGACCTCGATCGTCTTCTTGCGACTGTCCGTCCAGTAGAGATGCTTCGAAACCCAGTCGAATGACAGTCCATTGACCTCCAGAACATCTACAGTCACGAGATCGTTGTAATGCGATGCAAATTGTAAGTTACAACAGTAAATTGCAAACCGAAAAGTATTGTAATTGATCACGAGTTGCTGTAGGCCGGATGAAGTAAAGTAAGTTAAGGTAGATTAAAGTAGGTAAGTAGGTAAAGCAAAAGTAAGTTTAGACAATTTAAATTAAGTTAAGGTAAGTCAAATTACAGTAAGATAAGGTAAGCTAAATCAAATTAAAGTAAGTAAAGTTAAGGTAAAGTACAATCGTAATTGTAAACGGTGGAAATAACGAGTTTCCGATTACGGTTACGATTGTAGAGTGCAGAACATTAGTGTGTTCAGTGCGGGCTTAAGACACACTTGTTCCGGTTGGCTTTCTGACTGTATAATGCACTGTTGGTCAATATAGGGGCAAGTGGCGCACTATAAATGCGGTGTTGTATTGTTATATTAGTTTATGTATAACACCGATTACGAGGTAGAGTAGAATTATTATTATTATTATTATTGTTGTTGTTGTTATATTTACTAAAAGCCACTATTTAATAACGAATCAATTGTGAGTGAAGGACTTGCTCAAGGTCTCTGCACAGCAATTCACCCTTGAGAATTGCGTCTTGAGTTCCTTTCTCTCCCCCTCTCAGTGTTCCGCAGGCGCCTGAAGACTGTACTGCTTAACAGTGATTGTACTTTTTCGGGTCGGAAGCACCTCTGTTGAGTTTATCCTCTATAGAAGGCGCTTTATAAATCTCAGATTACAATTACAATTGTCTCAGGCTCGAACCCGCGCACTGCGGGTTACATGACGAGCGCTCAACCAACAGGCTACTGCGTCATATAGAATACAGTAAAATGGAGTGAAGAAGAGTAGAGTAAGTAGAGTAGAGTAGAGTAGAGTAGAGTAGAGTAGAGTAGAGTAGAGTAGAGTAGAGTAGAGTAGAGTAGAGTAGAGTAGAGCACAGCAGAGTAGAGTAGAATAGAATAGAATAGAATAAAATAGACTAGACTAGAATAGATTAGATTAGAATAGATTAGATTAGATTAGATTAGAATAGATTAGATTAGAATAGAATATATTGGATTAGATTAGATCAGATCAGATCCTTTGCTGTTATCATCTATCTTGACCCACCTGTTTCTATGATCTTGGTGACGTTATCAACCTTTCCCTCGGCGTTCAGAGTCCCTCTGTAGATTCCTCGGTTGACGATATCGATGTTCGACCAGAACAGGTGGTCGTTGCACTTGTCGTAGGCCAATCCAGCTATTCTGCCCCCCTACAACGACCCCCGACACACAGGCGACACTCTTACTCCGTTCTGAGGCTACCAAATTCTAAGTCATTCAACACTTAGCAGGGAAAGCTGAGACAAACGAAGACAGAGTAAGAATGTAACGGAGAGTAAGGTTAGAGAAGATAGAGAATGGAAGGAAAGGGAATGTGTAGGAAATAGAAGGAAAGGGGATGTGTAGGGAATGGAAGGAAAGGGAATGTGTAGGGAATGGAAGGAAAGGGAATGTGTAGGAAATGGAAGGAAAGGGAATGTGTAGGGAATGGAAGGAAAGGGAATGTGTAGGAAATGGAAGGAAAGGGAATGTGTAGGGAATGGAAGGAAAGGGAATGTGTAGGAAATAGAAGGAAAGGGGATGTGTAGGGAATGGAAGGAAAGGGAATGTGTAGGGAATGGAAGGAAAGGGAATGTGTAGGAAATGGAAGGAAAGGGGATGTGTAGAGAATGGAAGGAAAGGGGATGTGTAGGGAATGGAAGGAAAGGGGATGTGTAGGAAATGGAAGGAAAGGGGATGTGTAGAGAATGGAAGGAAAGGGGATGTGTAGGGAATGGAAGGAAAGGGGATGTGTAGGAAATGGAAGGAAAGGGAATGTGTAGGAAATGGAAGGAAAGGGAATGTGTAGGAAATGGAAGGAAAGGGAATGTGTAGGAAATGGAAGGAAAGGGAATGTGTAGGAAATGGAAGGAAAGGGAATGTGTAGGAAATGGAAGGAAAGGGAATGTGTAGGAAATGGAAGGAAAGGGGATGTGTAGAGAATGGAAGGAAAGGGAATGTGTAGGAAATGGAAGGAAAGGGAATGTGTAGGAAATGGAAGGAAAGGGAATGTGTAGGAAATGGAAGGAAAGGGAATGTGTAGGAAATGGAAGGAAAGGGAATGTGTAGGAAATGGAAGGAAAGGGGATGTGTAGAGAATGGAAGGAAAGGGAATGTGTAGGGAATGGAAGGAAAGGGGATGTGTAGGAAATGGAAGGAAAGGGAATGTGTAGGAAATGGAAGGAAAGGGAATGTGTAGGAAATGGAAGGAAAGGGAATGTGTAGGAAATGGAAGGAAAGGGAATGTGTAGGAAATGGAAGGAAAGGGGATGTGTAGAGAATGGAAGGAAAGGGAATGTGTAGGAAATGGAAGGAAAGGGAATGTGTAGGGAATGGAAGGAAAGGGAATGTGTAGGAAATGGAAGGAAAGGGAATGTGTAGGAAATGGAAGGAAAGGGAATGTGTAGGAAATGGACGAAAAGGGGATGTGTAGGAAATGGAAGGAAAGGGAATGTGTAGGGAATGGAAGGAAAGGGAATGTGTAGGGAATGGAAGGAAAGGGAATGTGTAGGAAATGGACGAAAAGGGGATGTGTAGAGAATGGAAGGAAAGGGAATGTGTAGGAAATGGAAGGAAAGGGAATGTGTAGGAAATGGAAGGAAAGGGAATGTGTAGGAAATGGAAGGAAAGGGAATGTGTAGGGAATGGAAGGAAAGGGAATGTGTAGGAAATGGAAGGAAAGGGAATGTGTAGGGAATGGAAGGAAAGGGAATGTGTAGGAAATGGAAGGAAAGGGAATGTGTAGAGAATGGAAGGAAAGGGAATGTGTAGGAAATGGAAGGAAAGGGAATGTGTAGGGAATGGAAGGAAAGGGAATGTGTAGGAAATGGACGAAAAGGGGATGTGTAGGAAATGGAAGGAAAGGGAATGAGTAGGGAATGGAAGGAAAGGGAATGTGTAGGAAATGGACGAAAAGGGGATGTGTAGAGAATGGAAGGAAAGGGGATGTGTAGGAAATGGAAGGAAAGGGGATGTGTAGAGAATGGAAGGAAAGGGGATGTGTAGAGAATGGAAGGAAAGGGGATGTGTAGGGAATGGAAGGAAAGGGAATGTGTAGGGAATGGAAGGAAAGGGAATGTGTAGGAAATGGAAGGAAAGGGAATGTGTAGGGAATGGAAGGAAAGGGAATGTGTAGGAAATGGAAGGAAAGGGAATGTGTAGGAAATGGAAGGAAAGGGAATGTATGTGTAGGAATGGATGTGTAGGAAATGGACGAAAAGGGGATGTGTAGAGAATGGAAGGAAAGGGGATGTGTAGGGAATGGAAGGAAAGGGAATGTGTAGGAAATGGAAGGAAAGGGAATGTGTAGGAAATGGAAGGAAAGGGAATGTGTAGGAAATGGAAGGAAAGGGGATGTGTAGGAATGGGAAGGGAGAATGGAGATGTGAGGAATGGAAGGAAGGGATGTGTAGGAATGGAAGGAAAGGGGATGTGTAGGAAATGGAAGGAAAGGGGATGTGTAGAGAATGGAAGGAAAGGGGATGTGTAGGAAATGGAAGGAAAGGGGATGTGTAGGATGGAGGAAGGGATGTGTGGAAGGAGGAAAGGGAATGTGTAGGGAATGGAAGGAAAGGGAATGTGTAGGGAATGGAAGGAAAGGGAATGTGTAGGAAATGGAAGGAAAGGGAATGTGTAGGGAATGGAAGGAAAGGGAATGTGTAGGAAGGAATGGAAGGAAAGGGAATGTGTAGGAAATGGAAGGAAAGGGAATGTGTAGGAAATGGAAGGAAAGGGAATGTGTAGGAAATGGAAGGAAAGGGAATGTGTAGGAAATGGAAGGAAAGGGAATGTGTAGGAAATGGAAGGAAAGGGAATGTGTAGGAAATGGACGGAAAGGGGATGTGTAGGGAATGGAAGGAAAGGGAATGTGTAGGGAATGGAAGGAAAGGGAATGTGTAGGAAATGGACGAAAAGGGGATGTGTAGGAATGGAAGGAAAGGGGATCGAAAAGGGGATGTGTAGAGAATGGAAGGAAAGGGGATGTGTAGGGAATGGAAGGAAAGGGAATGTGTAGGGAATGGAAGGAAAGGGAATGTGTAGGAAATGGAAGGAAAGGGAATGTGTAGGGAATGGAAGGAAAGGGAATGTGTAGGAAATGGAAGGAAAGGGAATGTGTAGGAAATGGACGAAAAGGGGATGTGTAGAGAATGGAAGGAAAGGGAATGTGTAGGGAATGGAAGGAAAGGGAATGTGTAGGAAATGGACGAAAAGGGGATGTGCAGAGAATGGAAGGAAAGGGGATGTGTAGGGAATGGAAGGAAAGGGAATGTGTAGGAATGGACGGAAAGGGAATGTGTAGGGAATGGAAGGAAAGGGAATGTGTAGGGAATGGACGGAAAGGGAATGTGTAGGGAATGGACGGAAAGGGGATGTGTAGAGAATGGAAGGAAAGGGGATGTGTAGGGAATGGAAGGAAAGGGAATGTGTAGGAAATGGAAGGAAAGGGGATGTGTAGGAAATGGAAGGAAAGGGAATGTGTAGGAAATGGAAGGAAAGGGGATGTGTAGAGAATGGAAGGAAAGGGGATGTGTAGAGAATGGAAGGAAAGGGAATGTGTAGGGAATGGAAGGAAAGGGAATGTGTAGGAAATGGAAGGAAAGGGAATGTGTAGGAAATGGAAGGAAAGGGAATGTGTAGGAAATGGAAGGAAAGGGAATGTGTAGGGAATGGAAGGAAAGGGAATGTGTAGGAAATGGAAGGAAAGGGAATGTGTAGGGAATGGAAGGAAAGGGAATGTGTAGGAAATGGAAGGAAAGGGAATGTGTAGGAAATGGACGAAAAGGGGATGTGTAGAGAATGGAAGGAAAGGGGATGTGTAGGGAATGGAAGGAAAGGGAATGTGTAGGGAATGGACGGAAAGGGAATGTGTAGGGAATGGACGGAAAGGGAATGTGTAGGGAATGGACGGAAAGGGGATGTGTAGAGAATGGAAGGAAAGGGGATGTGTAGGGAATGGAAGGAAAGGGAATGTGTAGGAAATGGAAGGAAAGGGAATGTGTAGGAAATGGAAGGAAAGGGGATGTGTAGAGAATGGAAGGAAAGGGAATGTGTAGAGAATGGAAGGAAAGGGGATGTGTAGGGAATGGAAGGAAAGGGAATGTGTAGGGAATGGAAGGAAAGGGAATGTGTAGGGAATGGACGGAAAGGGAATGTGTAGGGAATGGACGGAAAGGGAATGTGTAGGGAATGGAAGGAAAGGGAATGTGTAGGAAATGGAAGGAAAGGGAATGTGTAGGAAATGGAAGGAAAGGGGATGTGTAGGAAATGGAAGGAAAGGGGATGTGTAGAGAATGGAAGGAAAGGGGATGTGTAGGGAATGGAAGGAAAGGGAATGTGTAGGGAATGGAAGGAAAGGGAATGTGTAGGAAATGGAAGGAAAGGGAATGTGTAGGAAATGGAAGGAAAGGGAATGTGTAGGAAATGGAAGGAAAGGGAATGTGTAGGAAATGGAAGGAAAGGGGATGTGTAGAGAATGGAAGGAAAGGGGATGTGTAGGGAATGGAAGGAAAGGGAATGTGTAGGAAATGGAAGGAAAGGGAATGTGTAGGAAATGGAAGGAAAGGGAATGTGTAGGAAATGGAAGGAAAGGGAATGTGTAGAGAATGGAAGGAAAGGGAATGTGTAGGAAATGGACGAAAAGGGAATGTGTAGGAAATGGAAGGAAAGGGAATGTGTAGGAAATGGAAGGAAAGGGAATGTGTAGGAAATGGAAGGAAAGGGAATGTGTAGAGAATGGAAGGAAAGGGAATGTGTAGGAAATGGAAGGAAAGGGAATGTGTAGGAAATGGAAGGAAAGGGAATGTGTAGGAAATGGAAGGAAAGGGAATGTGTAGGAAATGGAAGGAAAGGGGATGTGTAGAGAATGGAAGGAAAGGGAATGTGTAGAGAATGGAAGGAAAGGGGATGTGTAGGGAATGGAAGGAAAGGGAATGTGTAGGGAATGGAAGGAAAGGGAATGTGTAGGGAATGGACGGAAAGGGAATGTGTAGGGAATGGAAGGAAAGGGAATGTGTAGGAAATGGAAGGAAAGGGAATGTGTAGGAATGGACGGAAAGGGAATGTGTAGGAAATGGAAGGAAAGGGGATGTGTAGAGAATGGAAGGAAAGGGGATGTGTAGGGAATGGAAGGAAAGGGAATGTGTAGGAAATGGAAGGAAAGGGAATGTGTAGGAAATGGAAGGAAAGGGAATGTGTAGGAAATGGAAGGAAAGGGGATGTGTAGAGAATGGAAGGAAAGGGAATGTGTAGAGAATGGAAGGACAGGGGATGTGGTGTAGGAAATGGAAGGAAAGGGGATGTGTAGGGAATGGAAGGAAAGGGAATGTGTAGGGAATGGAAGGAAAGGGAATGTGTAGGAAATGGAAGGAAAGGGAATGTGTAGGGAATGGAAGGAAAGGGAATGTGTAGGAAATGGAAGGAAAGGGAATGTGTAGGAAATGGACGAAAAGGGGATGTGTAGAGAATGGAGGGAAAGGGAATGTGTAGGAAATGGAAGGAAAGGGAATGTGTAGGAAATGGACGAAAAGGGGATGTGTAGAGAATGGAAGGAAAGGGGATGTGTAGAGAATGGAAGGAAAGGGAATGTGTAGGAAATGGAAGGAAAGGGAATGTGTAGGAAATGGACGAAAAGGGGATGTGTAGAGAATGGAAGGAAAGGGGATGTGTAGGGAATGGAAGGAAAGGGAATGTGTAGGGAATGGACGGAAAGGGAATGTGTAGGGAATGGACGGAAAGGGAATGTGTAGGGAATGGACGGAAAGGGAATGTGTAGGAAATGGACGAAAAGGGGATGTGTAGAGAATGGAAGGAAAGGGAATGTGTAGGAAATGGAAGGAAAGGGAATGTGTAGGGAATGGAAGGAAAGGGAATGTGTAGGAAATGGAAGGAAAGGGAATGTGTAGGAAATGGAAGGAAAGGGAATGTGTAGGAAATGGAAGGAAAGGGAATGTGTAGGAAATGGACGAAAAGGGGATGTGTAGGAAATGGAAGGAAAGGGAATGTGTAGGGAATGGAAGGAAAGGGAATGTGTAGGAAATGGAAGGAAAGGGAATGTGTAGGGAATGGAAGGAAAGGGAATGTGTAGGAAATGGACGAAAAGGGGATGTGTAGAGAATGGAAGGAAAGGGGATGTGTAGGGAATGGAAGGAAAGGGAATGTGTAGGGAATGGAAGGAAAGGGAATGTGTAGGAAATGGAAGGAAAGGGAATGTGTAGGGAATGGAAGGAAAGGGAATGTGTAGGAAATGGAAGGAAAGGGAATGTGTAGGAAATGGACGAAAAGGGGATGTGTAGAGAATGGAAGGAAAGGGAATGTGTAGGGAATGGAAGGAAAGGGAATGTGTAGGAAATGGACGAAAAGGGGATGTGTAGAGAATGGAAGGAAAGGGGATGTGTAGGGAATGGAAGGAAAGGGAATGTGTAGGAATGGACGGAAAGGGAATGTGTAGGGAATGGAAGGAAAGGGAATGTGTAGGGAATGGACGGAAAGGGAATGTGTAGGGAATGGACGGAAAGGGGATGTGTAGAGAATGGAAGGAAAGGGGATGTGTAGGGAATGGAAGGAAAGGGAATGTGTAGGAAATGGAAGGAAAGGGGATGTGTAGGAAATGGAAGGAAAGGGAATGTGTAGGAAATGGAAGGAAAGGGGATGTGTAGAGAATGGAAGGAAAGGGGATGTGTAGAGAATGGAAGGAAAGGGAATGTGTAGGGAATGGAAGGAAAGGGAATGTGTAGGAAATGGAAGGAAAGGGAATGTGTAGGAAATGGAAGGAAAGGGAATGTGTAGGAAATGGAAGGAAAGGGAATGTGTAGGGAATGGAAGGAAAGGGAATGTGTAGGAAATGGAAGGAAAGGGAATGTGTAGGGAATGGAAGGAAAGGGAATGTGTAGGAAAGGGAAGGAAAGGGAATGTGTAGGAAATGGAAGGAAAGGGAATGTGTAGAGAATGGAAGGAAAGGGGATGTGTAGAGAATGGAAGGAAAGGGAATGTGTAGAGAATGGAAGGAAAGGGGATGTGTAGGGAATGGAAGGAAAGGGAATGTGTAGGGAATGGAAGGAAAGGGAATGTGTAGGGAATGGACGGAAAGGGAATGTGTAGGGAATGGACGGAAAGGGAATGTGGAGGGAATGGAAGGAAAGGGAATGTGTAGGGAATGGAAGGAAAGGGAATGTGTAGGAAATGGAAGGAAAGGGAATGTGTAGGAAATGGAAGGAAAGGGAATGTGTAGGAAATGGAAGAAAAGGGAATGTGTAGGGAATGGAAGGAAAGGGAATGTGTAGGAAATGGAAGGAAAGGGAATGTGTAGGAAATGGAAGGAAAGGGAATGTGTAGGAAATGGAAGGAAAGGGAATGTGTAGGAAATGGAAGGAAAGGG